>ML681994.1:30592351-30603563 GCA_007922195.1 Podocnemis expansa | reverse complement strand
GAGCATTTGAGAGTGAGAGGTTTAGGGACACTTGAAGCATGGGTTTGCATCCATGACTATCTTTGCTAATAGGAAATGATATAATTTTTGTTTTTAAATCCAGTTATAGTTTTTCCTTCACAACGTCCCCTGGCAATGAGATCTCAGTTGTCTTTTCTAAATTAAATAGTCCCAGTCTTTTAAAACTTTAAAGTCTTTTGCTATAGGGAAGCTGTTCCTTAACTTGAATCATTTTTGTTGCCCTGCTTTGTACCTTTTCCATTTCTAATGTATTTTTTTTTGAGATGGGTTGATTGGAACCACACATAATATTCAATGTGTCAGTGTGGCATTGATTCATATAGTCACATTATGATAATTACTGTCCTATGTATTCCTTTCTTAATGATTCCTAAATTTTAGACAGTTGCTGCACATTAAGCAGATATTTACAATTATACACAATAACTTCAAGATCTCTTTCTTGAGTGGTAACAGCTAAGTTAGATCCTATCATTTTGTTTGAATAGTTGGGATTATGTTTTTCAACATGCATTACTTTGCATTTATCAACACTGAATTTCATCTACCATTTTGTAGTCCAGACACCTTGTTTTGTGAGATCTTTATAACTCATTGCAGTCAACTTTGGACTTAACCATCTTGAGTAATTTTCTGTCATCTGCAAACTGTCACCTCATTGTTTACCCCCTTTCCTAGCCCATTTATAGATGTGTTGAATAGTACACATCCCAATCCAGATTCCTGGGGGATACTACTATTCACCTTTCTCCTGGAAGTTGACCATTTATTTCTAACCTATCACAGAAGTGTAAAACTGGAAAGGAAATCTTCTAGTCCTGTCCCCTGCACTCAAGGCAGGACAAAATGTTATTCTAGACCAGTGGTTCCCACCCTTTCCTCTGCTGTGGCACACCTTGATACCTTTAATTATTTTGAAGTGCACAACCATATAGTCTCCCAATGACCTCATGAATATTCATGAGACAATCCAGAACTCTGAGTAGTTTTTCAAAAAAGTCTGGGGCACACCTGCTCAGGCCTCAGGGCACACCTGTGTACCATGGCACACTGCTTGGGAAACACTGTTTTAGACCATCCCTGATGGTTGTTTGTCTGACCTGCCCTTAAAAATACCTAATGATGGAGATTTTACAACTTCCCTAAGTAGTTGATTCTAGTGCTTAACCACCCTGACAGTTAGTTTTTCCTAATATCCAATTTAAATCGCCTTTGCTGCATAGAGTCGTAGAATCATAGAAACATAGGGTTGGAAGGGACCTCATAGGTCATCTAGTCCAACCCCCTGCCAGAGGCAGGACCACTCCCACTAAACCATCCCATTCATGGTTTTGTCCAGCCGGGCCTTAAACACCTCCAAAGATGGAGACTCCACCACCTCCCTAGGCAGCTCATTCCAATGCTTCACCACTCGCCTAGTAAAAAAGTTTTTTCTAATATCCAGCCTTGACCTCCATTACTCCTTATCCTACTCTTGGAAATTAAGCAAACAATTTTTCTCCCTCCTCCTCACATTCTTGAAAAAGGTTATCATGGATCCTCCCCTACCACAATTTTCTCTTTTCCAGATTAAACAAAACCATTTTTTCCACTCTTCCTTCATATGTCATGTTTTCTAGATTTTTAAAAAAAAATATTTTTGTTGCTCTTATCTTGTGATCCACTTTGATCTACAGATCCCTTCTCTCAGTACTTCTTTCTAGGCAGACATTACCGATTTTGTATGTGTGCAATTGATTGTCTCTGCCTAAATGGAGTACTTCATATTTGTTCTTATTTAATTTCATCCTTTTTATTTCAGACCATTTCTCCAGACTGTTCAGATCAAATTGATTTTTAAATCCTTTTCTGAAGAGTTCTTGCAACCCTTCCCAACTTGGTATTGTCTATAACAGGGGCGGCCAAACTTATGGAACTCAAGAGCCACACAAGTTGGTTATTAAATCTTCAAGAGCTGCCCTAAGACATATAACCATATACCTTTACCTCCTAAATTGATTTGCCGACGTTCTTCCGGGAGCCACACTTTTTCATTCAAGCTGCAGTTTGGCCATGCCTGGTCTATAAACTTTATAAGTGGATGTCATTATCTAAATCATTCCTGAAGATATCGAACAGAACCAGATCGAGAACTGAGCCATGCAGGATCCCATTCCTTATATCCTTCCAATGTGACTGGGAATCACTGATAACTACTCTCTGGGAATAGTTTCCCAACCAGTTATGCACCCACCTTTGTTTTCTGTCTTTTAACTAGTTACTGATCCATGAGAGGACCTTCTCTTTTAGCCCCAGAGTGCTTACTTTGGTTTAGTTCCAAAGGGGCAGCCTTGTTAGTCTAGTAAAGCGAAAAAAGCAAGAAGTCTTGTGGCACTTAAAAGGCTAACTGATTGATTTATTGCATGAGCTTCCATGGGAGAACATCCCACTTTGTCAGACGCTTTGAAGAGGGGGAACTTACAGAATGGGATGACAATTAATGCAGGGGAGTGTAAGACATGGAATCAGGTCATACTGCAGCAAATCAGAGCATTTGTAAGGATTCAAACTCTAGGAAACAACACACAGGGACGTTGAAGTCAAATTACCTTTTATAATGTGTAAAGAATCCATAATCACGATTCAGTCCTGCTTTCACACAATCTAATCTGCATATTAGTTCAATTTCAGCTGTTTCTCTTTGAAGTCTTGATGTTCCAATGATTTTCTTGAGGACAAATGTTAACAAATCATCAGTGGAGTGATTAGGAAGATGGAAGTGCTCAGCAACTGGTTTTTTTTGTTGTGATTTCTAATGTCAGTTTTGTGCCCATTTATGTTTCTGCAGAGGGACTGTCCTGTTTGTCCAATGTATAAAGTATGGGGGAATTTCCAGCACATGATAGCACTTTCTGGCCTTTGACTCTGAGTTTTTCTCACTTCCATCCTGCAGATCTCTGCAGCATCACTGCTAATCTGCCTTTTGTATCTTTGATTAAATGAAACATATGGTTCAGTTAAAATATATTTTTTCTTCTCTCTAAAAATGTCTTCTGTCCCTTGGGCTGTATATGCATGGGGAAAATAATGGTGGTTTAAAATGTGTTAATGAGCATGTTTCTGTTTTTTAAAAAAAAAAAAAAAAAAAAAAAAAAGACAAGGTGTATAAGTTAATATCTTTTATGGGATCAACTTCTCTTGGTAAGAGAGAGAAGCTTTCAAGCTACATGGGGCTGTCCTTTAGGTCTGTTCAGGCTGGTGGTATTTGAAGCCTTGTCTAGAATATTGGAACTTCTTTCTTCATAACTTCTTGCTCATGATGCTATGTGGATCCAGCATGATTAAAAATGGTATAATTTTTAACAAATAGTTTTTGCTTTCACAATGCAAATCTTTGTTGTGGTATGTTTGTCTGTTGCATTCCTAACAGATTAAAGGTTAAGCCTTCAAAAATGTAGGCCATCCAAGTGCTTATATGGTGTACATTTCAGAGTGACCTGAAGAAGTAGATCAACTATGTGACAGCAGGATTAATTCAAAGAAATATTCTCCTTTTCTTTTAAACATTAGGACTCTCCTCATCATAGCCTTCTTTAAGACTTCTGGCTCTTACTGTGTATGTGATACTCATATAGGTTAAAATTTCCAGAGGATTAACCATGTTAGTCCATGTACAGCAAAAACAATGAGAGTCCTGTTGCACCTTAAAGACTAACAAATTTCTTTGGGCATATGCTTTCATGGGCTCCAATCCATTTTATCAGATGCATCTGCAGAGTTTGATCAGCTGTCTTTTTAATGTTTAGCAAATGAAGTCTTTTATTATGGTTTCTGATGGGAGGTAGAAGCCCAGACATGATTCTCTTGCTAGAATTGTCCTGAACATTCAATGACAATTGTACAAGATAGAGCAAGGGACTAAAATTGTTATAACATTTTGTTTTTAACAAGGATTCATATTTTTGCATTAATCTCTCTTGCGCACACACACACGTCTAAAAGTCTTTAAGTTTTATTTTTTTACTTTTGGGAGATGGCTCTAGTTGTTAAGAAGCCTTTTCGTTGACTGAACTACAAATAAAATCTCAAAATTCCATCCACGCTACTCAAGAATGTGTGCCAAGCAGTTCTCACCTTTTGCCAGGCTTAATTTGTGAAATTTTGTTTGGAATTCACTATTAACACTCCTGAGCAGGCATGATGTGAAGAGTAATTTCCCTGTTTCCTACTTTGAAATGAGCATTGCTCTATTTTTCAACTTTCACCAAAAGAAATATCAGTATTTTCATTTTTATTCAACTGATGTACTCTGTGGAGGTCCTTTCTTTTCCTTGCATTTTAAATTGTGGCCATTTTGAAAGTAACAGTTGAAAGGCTTAGCATTAGACTAAGCCAATGTAAATTAAATAGTCTCATGATAGGCTTCATTAAAGGCCTGTTGTCCTTATGTGATGCTGCCTTGAGACTGTGTCTAATTTGTTTACCCCCATTTAGATGTTGTCAGCTCTTGTTGTTGGTAGTTCAGTGATGATAAACAACTCTGACAGCTATTATTTGTTGAGGAGTAACTTATTCAGTCTGCTGCATAATGGCCTGGTCTATTATGAGAGAATGTTGGCTTGGAAACTAAAGCTATCTTTTGCTCTTCTGAAAAACATTGTGGATTCTTTCTTTCACCAAAAAAAGGTAATTAGACTTCAGTTTGAAATCTGATCAAAAGGATAGCATCCCCTGCATTGCAGCAGTACCCACTGATCTATGGGTTTTACATTGACTGATTATGATATGTGAGGGACAAATTGCCTCTTTTGGTTTGTAAACTAAATTATGCAGGAAAAGTTTTTTCCTTTTTTTTTTTTTTTTTTTTCTTTTTGAGTAAAATATACCATAAACATTTGTTTGCCCCGATAGTAAAAAAAGTGTGGTGTACAATCACCTCTGGGTCTTTAAGAGAAAGTTCCAGTATCTTGATCTCAACCAGATTATCTCCAAAATCAGATATTCAGAATGTGGATGTGAGGATGAATGATATATGTAGGGTTGGGGAAATAATTTTATGGCCTATTAGTGCATTTGTTTTTATTAGCAAAGATTTCAAGTCTTTTTAATTAGGTAAGTAATGGAAATGCATTAGAATATTCTATTTCATTAACTGGTGATCTTCTAATAGATGTAATTGTTTCATCTGCTATGATTAAATTCCTATATTGTTAGCACTAATCTGCTTCAATTTACTGTATAATGAAGTCTTCATTAATATGGCATTATATGGAACCAAGACAGCACAATGATTTACAAAAATATGCTTAGTAGCCAGTAAATGTGAATTACCAGCTTTCCAATTTAAAAGGCAACATTAAATTGAAACTTCAGTTTGCTTTTTTTAGCAGTAATAAGTCAACCCAGGAAAAAGTAAATCTGATGTATGGAAACAAATAGGAAATGAAGGGTCTTGGGTCAGAGACCAAACAAGATAAGTTATTTCTGATCACATCTTTTAGGCATGTGGTAAGCACACTATGTATATGCAGCAAGGCCTAAATCCTGAAACAGCTGCCACTTGTGAAAGTCAGTATGACTATCAACATATAAAACAAACAAGGAGTCCTGTGACACTTAGCTCATGCAAAAAATAATTTTCTAATCTATTGTGGGAGAAAATCCCACTTCATCAGACACTTTAAAGGCGAAGTAAGATTTTCTCACATGAAAGCTTATGCAATAAATAAATTTATTAGTCTTTAAATGCCACAGGGCTCCTTGTTTGTTTTACTAAACTAGACTAACATGACTACCTCTTTGGAATTTATCAACATATAGTTTTACTTAGGACAAATGAAGCATAGGGAAACATGCTGAGCCTGAAAGGTTGCAAGTATTATTTTATTCAAATCTTGCATGCCCAGGATTTTTTCATCAGAAACATGTAGTAATCTTTAGACCACCTCTGACAAGGTGTTACTGCTCCCCTGCCTTGTCCCTCTCTGTTACCAGACATGTTCACACACAGAAAGCAGCAGTCCAGACTACAGGCAATGTGATGTTTATTGGGGCGCAATAAGCAAGTATAAAACTTAGTCCTTCATACCAGTTGAACTTCTGTTCCCATAATCATATCTCTCATCACCAAAGAAGGGGCCAGCATGGCAACACTGACTCATCTCCTGAGAACTGGATGGGCAAAAAGGTTTAAAAGGGGCAGCCTGGTGCATGCAGCCCCATTTTACATTAAGCAGGTTGAGGCAGCAGCCTCTCCTTCCCCACTGTTATCTGATAAAATACCAGGTTTGGTCAAGACTTTCAGTGGGTATTGCAATAGTCACCCCCCTTTTGGCAGTGAAATGGACTGGGAAGGAATTTTTCCCTTGTCATCAGATAGACCTAGGTGGGGCTGGGTTTGTTCACCATCTCCACAACGAGTTCAGGAAGGGCTTTGTTCATAGATGGTATAGCAGTGTGGTTGCTCTGCTATGGTGCTCCTGGGGTTAAAAGGGGTATGTGTGTGGTAGCCAATAAGAAGGCAGGCTACCAGTATAAAAAGAGTGCAGCAGAGCTAGCTTCTCAGTCTGCTGTGGGAGCTGCAGGAAGAAGGTCCTCTTCCTAGCAGGCTGGCTGAGGGAGCTAGCACCTCAGAGAGCTCTGTGTGGGAGCTGGCACTAGGAGCTGACCAGGAGCCAGGGATCCTGAAGAAGCAGACTGCAGCAGTGCCTGGAGTAGCAGTCTGGGGGCAACAAGTCAAGGACAGACAGTAGCTGGACTCCAGCAGTGAGAGTGCGTGCAACTGGGACTGCACAGAAGTGTCCCAGGGAGTCGGCATGAACTGGTGAGGAGCGACTGGAGAGAGGTGGGGAAGGCCTCAGTGGAGGCACTTAAGGTTCCTGGGCCAGGGCTTGGAGAGGTGCATGGGCCCAGGCTCCTCCCCACTCTCCCAGCATGCCAGCAGCGATGTGGGTGCTAGGAGTGGCACAGGCTGGCAGGCCATTGACTCTAATTAGTGGCCAGGAACAGTGGCGGCGCTGGGCACCTGGGGCACGTGCCCCGAATCTCCCCCATGGAGCTCCAAGTCTGTTTTGGACCCCCAGTTCCGGCACTGGGAGCTGGGACCCCGGCAGAGCTCTGTGACTGTGAGCTGCAGCTTCCCCTCCCCCGCCCAGGTGCTGCAGCCAGGTGTGTGACCAGCCAGGGGAGGGGAGGGGCCGAGGGAGAAGGGGAGCGACTTTCAAACAAGCAGCTTCTCGGGCAGGGGCTTCTCTCTGCAGGATGGAGGAGGTAGGAGTGGGGGGGGGGCTGGAGGCAGGGCTGTCCTTAAGGGGGGGCAGGAGGGGCAACCACCCTGGGCCCTGCGCTTTTGGGGGATCCCACGCAGCTGGCTGGAGTAAGGAAGCAGGGAGCTTTTTCAAGCTGTGGGACTAGGGAGCAGCTCCGGCTGGTCAGGGAAGGGGGAAGGGAATTGGGACAGGCGGGGTTTGTTTACAGGAACTCTTAAGTAGCCACCTTCCCACAACTGCTCCCTGAGGGGAAGAGAAAGGGCAAGTGTTGAGATAAAACTTATGGAGCCAGCCTCAGTCAAGCAAACAGGGACAAAGTTCGGAGAATGTCACATCCCCAAACTTCACAAAACAGGACCTTCTCTTTGAATTTACATCAGCATCTCCAGAAAGTGTTCTCAGATATTAAAAAACTTTTTTGTTTCTACATTTAACAAGACTTTTCAGTCTTCAGGAATGTCTTTTTGAGCAAACTTCTCTGTGCAGATAATGATCTATTATACCTGAGAGAGAAGACCCCAGGCTAGCACTCATATGGAAATACTGGGTTTTTAGGGTTAATGGCCATCAATCAACACATTAAACTAGTTTTTTGTCCTTCCTTCTGCACTGTAAATAAGCCCCATTGCCATTGATTGCAGTCAGACCAGTCCCAAAGCATGGCAAAGAGAAAAGCAACTGTGGCGGTGTGGGTCTAGTTTAGGGAAACAAACAAGGAATCCTGTGGCACTTTTAAAGACTAACAAATTTATTTATTTGTTAGCTTTTAAAAGTGCCACAAGACTCCTCCTTTGATTTACATCAGGGTATCTAAGAGGAGGCCAAATGTCCCTTGTTTCTTCCTCTCATCCTCAAATAGTACCTGACTTTCATTACTTAGATTATCTGCAAAGCGATGAGGAATGTGTGAATACATATATTAAAATAAGATGGAAGAGGAAAGAGTCAGGCAGCATAAAGGAAATAACATACATTAGACAATTGGAATCCAGTGCCTTAAGGGGAGAGAGGACCTGAATTTATTTCTTATCATCCAAAAATAGCTTTCCTCTCTCTGAATTTTCAATTTAACAAAAACTTGATCTAACAAAAATTATTAAACTTGTAAAATTGTGTGCCCATCTTGAACAGAAAACCAGAACCACAAAGAAGAGTACCTCCAGATGCTCCTGTCCACTTGGCTGTGAGGTTGATGGAACATCATCATGACACATTCAGTATTGCCTACCCTAAACATCAAAAATAGTCACAAGTCTGGCTTAAATATATCATTAAAACTCACTTAAAAATAGAGAGATTTTTAAAGAAATAATAAATGGGGGGAACTATTTTCTCTGACTTCTGGGTTTTGAGCCTTTAGGATAAAGTCAGGTCATGTTTTTCTGCTTCTCTCTGCAACTTTTTAGCCTGAGGTCTAGAAATTTATGCTTTTATTAAAGAAAAATTATGACACTGCTCAGTGTTCCCTCTAAGCTGATGATGCAGCTGAACAAGTTATGGGTGCACAAGTTATTGGGGAGCCAGTGGGCAGCAGGGAAGAAGCCTATTGGGGCCTGGAGAACCAGCAGGGAACTTGCTCAGCTGCATCATCAGCTTAGAACAGTGGTTCCTAACCTTTCTCAGGCTGGGGACCCCTTTGTAACAAAAACAACAAAAAAAACCCCACCACTTTGTGGACCCCCCTCAGCTGTTTATGTAATCTGGCCTGCATGGGCAGACTCTGACCTGCACCAGTGGGACAGCTGGTGAGCAGCACTGCCACCACCATTGCCCGAACCACCAGGGAGCTGAGCCATAGCAGCTGTGGTCCCCTGCCCTTGCCCCTGCTGTGGCTCCATTCCCCTGCTAGGATACAGCCACGGACGGGGAGAGGCAGCCCTGGCAGGGAGCATCAGGGCTGTGGCTGGGTTCCAGCCCTGGGTAGGGAGAGGCTCCGCAGACCCCCTGCAATGTGTCTGTGGACCTCTGGGGGGTCCCTGGACCACAGGTTGGGAACCAACTGGCTTAGAGGGAACATTGCGCTGCAAAGTTTAAAATGGGGGGCCCCACACAAACTGATTTGCCCTGGGCCCTGCTCCCCCCTAGGCACAGCCCTGGCTGGAGGCCCTGGTCAGACGAGGGGGGGAGAGGAGGGGCTGAGGGGGGCTTCCCTGCATGGGCTCCAGCCCCTGGGTGGAAGCAGGGAATTAGTCCCTGGCCTCTGGGTTCCAGGTGGGGTGGGGGCAGGGGATTCTCCCAGGCCTTTGGGTCCTGGGTGTGGCTGTGGGGGTGCCAATAGGCATCCAGACCCTGGGTGGGATGTGCAGGGGTGCCCTGAAATCTCTGGGGCCCATGTGGGACTGGTGGGAGTGTCCCCAGACCTCTGGGGCCCAGGTGGGACTCAGGTGGCTACCCCTAGGCATCTGGGCCCTGGGTGAGACTGGGGGGTGCCCATAAACCTCTGGGGCCCAGCTGGAATTGGCAGGGGTACCCCTGGGCTGGAGGCATTCTCCCCATGGCCTCTAGGTCCCAGCTGGGTCCATGAGCATCTCCCCAGTGCCTGCAGGGGGGACCCCCCCCATGGCCTAGGGGCCTCAGAGGGGGCGGCCTGGAAATGGAGCTCTTTACCTGAGCACCAGGTGGCCCAAGGGATGTACCTAAGTCTCTGTCCAGGCCAGGGTCAGTCCAGCAGAAGGCTGGTGAGTCAGGGACCATCCCTCAGCTGTGGGTCCCTGGGGATCAGGTTGGTGGCCAGGCTGCTGTGGTGCAGCCCTGACCAGGCAGCCCCCCACAGCTCAGGGGGTGAGGCTCGGGTGCCAACCCAGAGTCTCCTGCCCTCAGCCCATGCCCATGTGTCAGGGCTGGCCTGGCCTGGGGTCCCCAGCCCTCACCACATGCCCAGGTGGTGGAGCTGCCTGGTCTGACCACAGGGTCTCACATGGTGGTGGGGCTGGTCTGGCACAACTGTGGGGTCTACTGCTCCTTGCCTTGTTGCCTCAGTTGTGAGGCTGGGGCAGCAGGTGGTCTGGGAAGGTAACCTCATCAACAGTGCTATTATTTGTAAAGGTGAACTCTGCTGAACACCACCATATGCTGTGCCTCGTATTTATCCTGTGCTTGAAATTGTTCTCTTGTGTGAGAGATTGTTCTACATTAAGCAGGAAGAGACTGGAGGTGTGGAACAGGGACAGATAATATGGAGGGTCAGAGATAATTAATTGTGTTTACCTTTAAAGTACATGTTAATTAATGTTGGATATATGTCCTTTAGTGTCATAAGTGAAATAATTCTGTAACCCTTAGCCAAGACTCCATATTGCCAGTTTGGAATTCCTGCTTAAACACTGCTACCTTCCCTATGGTTCCAGTCTCTCCTGCACCCTTAACTGCCCCATACCACCCCCCAAGATTTGTTGTTTGTTTTGCTGAACCAAACTAATATGATTATCCCTCTGGAACTCGTAAATTATTCTTGGCTATGGTATTTTTAAAGATCTTCCCATCGTGAAGCTTGTAAGTTGATCATCATTCACTTAACATAAAGCAGCTAATGCTGAACTACAAAGTTGAAGTGAACATTTTAATTTTTTTTTTTTTAAAGTGTGAGCATTAATTAATAAATAAGAAGTGGTAACATTAATGATGGCTCAAAAATAACTAAAATACCACATTTAAAATTTTGGCCGTCAAATCTTACAAATTTTTCATATGGGTTTGGGTTTATGTGCACTAGAGATATTTAATACAAATAATAAATAAAAATAAGTGAAATGAAAAACACCAAATTTCAATGAAATTCTCTGATGTACTCAAGTTTATAAGACTCTGGCCCCCTCAAAATATTAAATAGTTAAGTACAAAGGAAGCTAAAGAATTACTTATCAAAAGAAAGACATACTGCACAGACATCACACAGAGATGTAATGATTGCCAAAGGAAAGCACTGTATTTAGATGTAGCAGCCT
>ML681994.1:30499221-30592341 GCA_007922195.1 Podocnemis expansa | reverse complement strand
ACAAAATTAAAAAATGGCAAAATAAATGGCCTTACTGAGGAATTAAAAGCTGAGGCCACTGTAAAAGTTCCTGTCATTGTGCTGTCTGTTGCTTGCTCCTGCTTTTTAGCATGTCAGTGTCAAGGTGATGGGCAGAGAATGGTGAAATCTGCATTTCAGATGAAGCACAGATCCTAATGATAGCTTGCCTTGATGAACCAAGAGTGAAAAGTGCTTAGGCTTCCAGTCCTACTAGCTCTGCTATATGGGAAAAATTTCTATATTTTTCTATGTTTTCATTTCTGTCTATGAGATTGAAGACGGGGCCCCTTATTGTTTGTGGCCTTAGGCAGCCACCTGCTTCGCCTACCCCAAAAGCCACCACTGATTGTGGCTACAGAAGACTGAGCAAATATTAGCAGACTGGGCCTGGGGAAAAAATTCCTGAGATTTGAGAGTTCTGTTGGGAGATCATGAGTGAGGCTTGACCTACCAATAATGTTGCTACTTAATATCACTATTTATTCTGCTCTTTAGTTTTGCCCTCCTATGACTGCACAACATAAGTACACATCAGGCAGCATGCCACAAAGTTAACTATCCTTTTACTGAAAAGTTCCCGGGGGGGGAGCCATGTTAGTCTAATCCAGTAAAAATAGAAGAGAGTCCTGTGGTACTTTTCAAGAGTAACACATTTATTTATCACACGAGCGAAATCCTATTTGGAAACCATTTTCAAGTGTCTGACAAAGTGGGATTTCACCCACAAAAGCTCAAGCAATAAATAAACTTGTTAGTCTTTGAATGTGCCTTTCTTGTTTTACAATTGTTGTACTTCAGTGTGAATTCCTGTAATGTTGTCTGTCTTGCATTGGATAGAGTGATCCCAATAATGCTGTATTTTTGGTTTGGACTCGCTCTTTCCTGTAAGAGTGGGCTTACTTAGTTTTTGCTGCTAAATCCTCTCTGCTTTGTTTCCCCAGAAGGGGGATTGGGAGTCTGGCAGGAGCTAAGGGCAGGGTGGGAGAAATACTGCAGGAGGCTTCTCTGCCTTCTTCTCAGTTCACTTTGTTGTCCTCTCTTTGGCTATTTGCTGGGGAGGCAGAAGGCAGGCAGCCTGGCTGGGTCAGCCAGTTTGGTGTGACCCTGCTTATAGCACTGCACTGGCAGCCCCAGCCAGCCTGCCTGCTTGCCTCATGAGCTCCCCAACTTCCCCTACCTGGGTTGCATACACCTAGAAGCTGGGAGGGTCAGAACCTTTTTAAATTTCTTGCCCTGTGTTATAAGCAGCCCAGCATGGTGAATTGCAGCTGCTGTGCTACCATCCTTCCACTCCCCTGCTCCACAGTCTCATGCTGCCACTCAAAGTGGAGGGCAAGCATTACAGCAAAGTTCAGGAGAGGCGTGGGCTCTATTTTAAAAGCTTGAGAACTGCAGTGGTAGGTGTCTTCAGCATGGGTCAGCAGCGTGTCATCTCTCATCTGGGCTCCTAGATGCCATCCACTTCTCCAGTACCTGGAGACCCTAAAGAAGTTGACTGGAAGTCCCAGGGATGGTCTCATGCACCACCCTCCCTCCCAATCCTATTTTCTGATCTCCATGATGCCTGACGTTTAGCAACAGAAACCTATAGGAGATAGGGAAAGATATGCCTTGTCAGAGGAGGAGAATTTTTATATGTCCTCCTCACATGGTCAGTGAGCTTTTAAGAGGATACTGCCAGCACCTTGATTCATTTGTAGGGAACACTGGAGGAGAATGATTGCATTAAAACTAAAATGAGCAGAGGGGTATGAAGGAGGAGTTGTATCACAGCATGGCATGGGGCCTCTATGTGGTGGGAGAGTGGTACAGAGGCTAAACACTCTGGACCAGGATAATCCATGGACATTGACATGGTCAGACTGCATTGGTGCCTAGACAGCTGCTGGCTAGAAGTTGACAGCTTCAATTTTAGTCATCAGCTGGCATGGCCCTAGGGACTATATTTCCTTTCAGAAACATCACATCTCCATGTTTCCAAAATTTCTATTTCATGTGGAACTTCCCCACTTCAAATACTTCACGTGAATTCTAGTTTCAAGTGTGGCCCAGGATAGGGGTAGGGCCTGTTGGATAATGGAGGGGAAGGTTGTCTGTTGTGGGTGTGGCCTATTGGGGGTGGACCTATGACAGGGGCAGGGTCTAGCACAGGTGGAGCCTGTGGGCCTGTGCCCCGGATCTTTTTGCTATCCAGCAACGCCCCTGGCCATGAGGGAGGCCAGCTGGACTATACCCTGAAAGAGGTGGACTAATGGACTTGACTGGAGAGCTGAGACCCAAGAAAGGGACTCAAGCAGCAGAGTCCAGTGTGGCAAGAAGCGGTGCACAGACACTCTGGAGGGGAACCACTTGAGTAATTCCGCAATAAGACCAGCAGGAGGCACTCTCCAGATGGGTCGCATGCTGCAACTGCCTTACAGATGGCATCAAAGGAGGAAGGCTGTATGTCACAGCTCATGTAAGTGTGGGCAGATGTCCAGTGCAGGCCCTCCATAGGAAAGTTATACAATGACCAGATAAATGGCTTGAAAAAGAACTTAAAAAGGAAGTATTCATTAAAGGAATGGAATGGGGAGTAGTTAGGGGCTCCTGTGACTGGCATGGTAGGGAGCCAAGTGCCATTTCTTATAACCCACCTTAACTCTCCTACAAAAGTGGGGTGGATGGTAAGGTCCCAGTGATGGATTGGGTCAGGGACCTGTATGGACAAAAGTGGGGAGCCAGCAGAAGGGCCCCTGGATAATTATTAAACAAACATGGGCTTACCTGCGCTGTACACTTTCATCTGCCAGGTAGAAGACCCAAACATCTAAAACTAACATTGTGGCCTAATTAAAACCATATCATATGGCTCTCTTCCTTCTTTCAGTGTAGCTGGATAAAGAAGAATACTTAAAATGAGAACAAACTCAAAACCTCCATTAAAAAAATAAAATCATGGAAATAACAAGATGTGCTACAGTCTACCTTTCAATTGTCCTGCTTCTTGTTGTTTTTTTTCTTTTTCTTTTCTTTCCACACATTGTCTAGATGGTAAGATTTTTGGGGAACCTTGGACCTAGCCCTTTGTTTTCTGCTTTGCTAAAAATAAACAATAATAAATTTAAGTAGGATCCTGGATTGCTGGAAGAGGATATCCGCCTTTTCTTTTTATTACTAACTTTGCACTATTAACCCACTAATGCTGTATTTTGCAGTGCTGCCTTTACAGAGAAGAACACTTTTGTCAGGGCTGGAAGAAGAGGGTACAATGAACAGAAGTATATAGCACAAACTTCAGCATTATATTCACAAAGGGTGGTTTCTGAAATACTACAATTTTAAAACTTTCTTCATGTTTGACTTTTCTTTTTAAAATGACTATATTAAAAAAAACCCTCCTTGTCTGGATATCTATTATACAATTCAGGATGTATTAATTAACTGCTAAGAAAGTAAGAAGGCATTTTGAAGAGCAGCATACTTCAACTGGTGAAGCTATACGGCACCCTGCAACAGAATAATGAATTCACTTGTCACCAACAGACTCCTGTCTTCCAGCCTTAAATAGTTTCAACAGAAAGCACATGGCCACACAAGCAATTTCGATTAATTGCTGAAGCAACAACCCTTAGCGAGTCTTATCAAAAACTCCTGAGTGGTCTGTTATAACCAAAATTGACAACTGACCCCTCTTCAATTTTTTTTAAAAACCCCACCCTGCAGGAGATAATTCATCACTGAAACAAGGATAATGCACACTCCAAAAAGTGCTAAAATAGAGACTGGAACTTGTTGTGTCAATCATGCACTGTACTGTACTGTATTGAGACCAAAGCCATCATTGGCAGTCAAGTATACTTGGAACTGAATAATTACCAGTGCTTAATTTGTGACAAGGCCGAGCTCCAGAACCTCTAGGCCTTGGCAGTTCATAGCTCCAGCACCTCTGGGCTTCCTGCATCAGTTATGAATGTAAAAAAATTGCCTGTGCCCCTGCACTTTGTTCATTACATAATAACAAATAATACAAATTACCATCTCCTCCCCTCAAGTGCTTTGAAACTGAGTAGTGGTCATTGGCAAGCTCTTCAGCACCAAGAAATAAGTTCTTGAAGAAGAGGGAGGTTTCTAGGGCCAAAACAAGATACACCCTAGAAATAGGATACTCTGAAGCCTTAATAGAAGGGTTTGTGCTCAGTTAAATGCAGGTGCAAAACTGTGTCCCTATATCTCCCAAAGGAAGCTTCTCATTATCATCCTTCAGTAAAGAAAATACTTTAAAAATCATGAGCTAATAAAAACAATCCCCATGAGAAATGTTTTTTCCTTGGAACATCCTCTTAAAATGATACTTCTATGATATTTATATAGCCCTCAAAGATCATCTCTCTCTCAAATGATGTCTAGGAAAACCATCTTTATAGCTATTTGTAGTTTTTGATTTTCTTCTACCTCTTGGATTCTTTGAATGAACTGAGTTCAAAGGCATCTTAGTTTGACAATTCGAGAGACTAGAAATCTTTATGCACAGAATTTGGTTTGTAACAGTCCACAACAGTACAAGTTTTATCCTCATTGTTCTTGCTAATTACTATTGATTGCCTCCAGTCTGAACTGGATTTAAGCTCAGGACTCAGAAATGAGTCTATTATCAATTCTCTTCTCTTAAGGAACAGCCTCTGCTCCTCAGGATGCCTCAGAAGTAGCTATAAAGGAAGAAATTCAAGATGGCAGCTAACAATTGGCAATTTTGATTTTGTTTAAACCAGGCGTCAGCAACACCCGGCACATGTGCCAAATTTGGCGCACTGACCAAACCTGAGTAGCACACAGTGCTGCTCAGGCTTCCCCACTGGCCCCACCCCCAAGTGTGACCTGGAGCTTGGGGCCACAAGAGCCAGAGTGGCATGGCGCCATTTGGGGGCCGGCGTGGCATGGCTCAGTGCTGGAGAGGCTTGGCGCAGCATGGGTCAGTGTGGGAGTGCCGGAGCGGCTCAGCGTGGCTTGGGGGGGTGGCATGGCACAGGGCCCAGGGTCAGTTGGCCCCACAGTGGAGGGGAGTGGGGCAGCTTAGCCTGCTCCACCCTGAGGGACCTCAGCCATACCCCCACATACCCCCAGCCACCTGCCCCCAGGGAGCCTAGCCTCCTCCCTCCCAATCCAGTGTTCCTGGCTATGCCCCCATTTGGCCCCACCCTGGCACTTGCTGAGGGTGCTGTGGGCAGGACTGACACAGGAGGCCGGCAGAGGTTGCTGACCCCTGGTTTAAACCACACTGTTTTTTCCTGTAATTGCACTAAAATTTTCAGTTCTCCATTTTCCACACCTGATATAGAATTCAGAAGCCACTTCACCTACTGAGTGAATGCATTTCAAATACTACTTCTACAAGTCACAAAAGTTTACAAAAAACTCCATTTTTCACTACAATGGAATGCAAAAGCTATTTAAGTTTCATGTTTAATCAAACCTTCTTGCATCATACCTAATAGGTCTGAAAAAATCAAAGTACTTCAATAGTTGTGATAGTTGAGTTTTGATAACTGAGAACATTTAAGAACATTTTACTAGATGTCCCAAGAGTCACAATCCCACAGTTTGAAAAAGTAGGCTACATTGTTGTTGTTGGTATTATTTATTGTTATTTTAAGAAGTCTGGCTTGGAGAGGAAGTGAAAATGTACCAAACTGCTTTGTTAATTTTCTTTATAAATTGTAATCAGTTAATACCTGTTATAAACACAGGTAACTTTAATAAACTGAACACATTTAAACCAGTAATAAGTGATTTTAAACTTTATTAACAAATCAAACAATGAATTGCTAATATTTAATGCACAAATAGCACAGAAACCCAGACATATCTATGATCATGTACCCATTCCGCAAGTCGCTTTTATAAGCAAATATTCAATTAAACTCTTTGAGTCCTTCCTGACTTGGGAACATCACAGAATGGGGAGGGTGATGGGAAGTAAACTACAAGAAAGAAAAAGCACTGGCAGAAGGGAGGAGGAGGAAAACTAATGACGTTGCTAGATTAGGTAAAAGGAATATCAGTAGTGTAATGTTTTGGGGATGTTCTGTCACTGCTGCTCTGTAACTTTAGTGCCTTAATCCTATGGTGCTATGGCTTCGAGGAGCCCTGATGCCAGTGGCCAACACACAAGCATAAAGATCTCACTTTTTCTTCCACCAGTCCTAGCTACCTCTTGTAGTGTGACACCAGGAGCTGTTCTTGTCCTGAATCTCCACAAATTCATCCCCCTGGGTTCTTACATATCAGACACTCTGAATTTTCTTGTCTGATTCATTACCCAAGGAAGGAGTGAAACCTGCCTCCTATCAGGGAAACACACTTCATACAAGTTCCCTCATCTTCAAAGCTTCTGACAAAGTGGGATTTTCTCCCACAAAAGCTCATGCGATAAATTTGTTAGTCTTTAAGTGCCACAGGACTCCTTGCTTCTTTTGCTGAGCTAGACTAGCCCAGCTGCTCCTTTGGAACACTTCATACAGTTTGCACATCAAAGACCTGCTTGGAGTTAAAATAAACAAAACACTTCTTTAATAAACAAATCATATATTCAGAGATGAAATCATAAGGAAAAACAAGCACAAGTTGCACAGAAAATAAACATAAAGACACAAAACAAGGCATGGCACTTCTACATTAGATAATTCAGTTTTTCTAAGGCATGTATTACCTTGGAACATTTTTCCTGTCATAATCTCTGCCATAGAGAAGCAAACAAACAAGGAGTCCTGTGGCACTTAGACTAACAAATTTATTTTTTGCATGAGCTTTCGTGGGAGAAAATCCCACTTCATCAAAAGCTTTGAAGATGGGGGAACTTGTATGAACTGTGTTTCCCTGATGGTCAGGGGGCAGGTTTGACTCCTTCAAGGGTTCTGATGAAGTGGGATTTTCTCCCACAAAAGCTCATGCAAAAAACAAATTTGTTACTCTTTAAGTGCCACAAGACTCCTTGTTTGTTTTACTGAACTAGACTAACATGGCTACCCCTTTGAATCTTGGCTGTGCCATAGAGAGGTTCCAATGTCTCACAAACAGCTTCCTGCTTAGAGGCTGCCACTCAGTTTCTGAATGAAAATTTTATTTTCATGCCTCCTTTTTAAAAGTCCCCCTACCCCACTTTTTCCTGGTCCAGGTACTTAGTGTGGGGAAATTTTAGCTGGGATATTTCAGTGTTTTCTCATTTACACCAATGGCCCATCATTTGTCTTTTTTGGAGGATGTACAGTTCTAGGTACTTGAAACTAGTCTTGTCTAGTTAGGGGAGGCAGACCCTCCTTTTCTGCTTGTTCACTGCCCAATTGGGAGGTGCTACTGGGTTAAACCACAGCTAGTTTTCTACATCTATATACACACGCATACATTCACAGCCATAACCCATACATATCTAATGATGACAATTACATTCAGAACATTCAAGCTTTCATAAAACACTTTACCTGCCACATTTTTGTACATAACATTATACACAACCTGTTGATTCTACTGCTTATCCTAGGGCCTCAAACCTCTGTTCTCCCATTGGGTTGTTTAGACTCCAGTTATCTAAGGGGGAGAATAATGACTTTTTGGGCATCTTCTGAGCTGAATTTGCTTTGCCTAGGTTCTACAGGGATAGGTGTTTTAGAACTATCAGAGACAGAGAAGCATGACTGGTTGACAGGTGCCCTCAACTAGTTGTTTTTCTGGCAAGGTCAGCAGATTTATTCCTTCTAGCATCATCACTTCTGTGTTCTCAGGGTTAAGTGTGAGGTAGCTGCTGTTCCCATCTCTTGGGAGGTCAAAATAGATTATATTGTACAGTATATGTATATTATATAATAATCTCCAGCTAATTATGGCCAATCATATTTGAAGAGCCTTTTGGTCTCTGCTTGTCTCTTCTCTGATGCTGACTTTTGTTCTCACTCTCACATATTAGTGGTTCCACTTAAATTCTTTCCCATCTCCAGTATCTGCTTCCAGTGCTTCCTTCCTGTAGGTCTGAGGGATGGATTGAAGGAAGAGGGAAGAGAATAAAAGAAATGAAGATGAGGAGATTTTCCAGTTAGGCTGGGGAAATTTTCCTATACTATTTCATATAAGGTGATATGTACCCTTTGCAATTACATCTGCTTTTCCTAAGACCCTTTTTTTTTCTAGACAGTGATTGCTAAGATATTACTCTTCTGCATAGGCTAAAGATCTTTCCTATGCCTAGAGATGTTAAGCAATGTTTAAATAACTTAAGTCCAGCTTCGTGAGCAAAAGCATAGTTTTGGAAGTGGCTTAGGGTAAGCATGAGATACCACGAGGAAATGACTGAAGTAAATCCTGATTTACAATGTAGTCCAGTGGTTCCCAGCATTTTATCTGCCGTGGCACACCTCATTACTTTTAATTAATTTGAGACACACCACCATATACTTTCCAAATGAACTCATGAATATTCATGAGCCAATGAGCCAAGCCAGAGCTCTTTGAGTAGTTTTTCAAAAAGTTTTATGGCACACCTGCTCAGGCCTGACAGCACACCTGTGTGACATGGCACACTGTTTGGGAAACACTGATGTAGTCCATAGTTTGTGACTGCTGTCTACTATCCAGTTGTGCATTACTCCTCATCATCTAGAGTTTAAGAGATGACATTTGCCATGTGAAGTTCTGAAATGGTTCAGAGGAAACCATTACAGTAAGGCCTGCCAAGAGTGACCGCTCCTGGAAGTTAGCAGAAGTGGTCTCTCTCCAGAGGTTTGCTTTCTTTAGAGCTGGGCAGTTGGTGAGCAACAGCTGCTGGCTTGGTGCCCAGCTCTGAAGGCAGTGTTGGCATCAGCAGCAGTGGAGAATGAATGGTTAATAATACCATACAGTGTAGGGAGACCAGAGAGCAAGTGTGGAAAATTGGGAAAAGGATGGGGTAATAGCTGCATATATAAGAAAACACCCTGAATACCAGAACTGTTCCTGTAAAACTGGGACACCTGGTCACTCTAGTGCTATGCTACCCTTATAGTTAGAGCCCTGCCTGGAAACAAATTCGTGGATCTGCATCCAATCTGCATCTGCAAGAAATGGTCCACAGATACTCAGATTGTATCTGCGGATGTGAATATAATGCAGAAATCCATGGATATCTGCATATTTGCAGGGTTCTAGGTCTGCTCAGATAAAAATATGTTGACCTGTATCCAATCTGCATTCACAAGAAATGGTCTGTGGATATCCTAATTGTATCCACGAATGCAGATACCCAGAGTTATAATGCAGATATCCACGGATTTGTAGGGCTCTACTTATAATTCTGCCTTCAGAGTTGGGTACCTGGCCAACAGCCACAGCTCCTTGGCCTCCCAGCTGTGAAGGCAGGGTGAAGAGTGGTGGGTGCTAGCCAAATCCCCAGCACTAAAAGAAGTAAGAAAATGTGGTCACTGGTTGCCAATGACAGATGGTCATAGTTCACAGTTTCTTCACAGTCGAATTATAGAGGAAAACGTTCCATGGCCTCTTACAAGAAGTCACTCATGACAGGTGGTCTCTATTTAGAGGTGGTAGCTAAGGCAGATTTTACTGTATTTCTGGGATAAATTGGAGGCTGGAAGATCTTTTATAGGTTGGCAATCAACTGTCTGGGGGTGTTAGTATTACCCAAAATTCTTCGCAATGTGTTTCAGAATTGAATGAGGATGCTGTAAGAGTTTTAGCCTGATGCCCAAAAAGGCTTGCAGGATTTTAAGCATGTCGTTTAAAAGTTCTGGAGGACCTCATGAACTGGGAATTTCAGGCTGGCCATAGTTTGTTTGTACTCCTGAGCTGTATGTGAATCTTCACATTTTGGGTCCTGGGTGTATTGATTGTACAGTTCCAGTTAAATTCCCATCACAGCACTAAGGTACACATCCAGAGATTCAGTATGTGAACTGTTGTTCAGTGGTCCACTAGTACTAGCTGGCGTGGCTGTTCAAGGTGTTGTGTCCATCAGCACCGCATGTTGTGCCCAGGAGTTTTCAGTTTTTTTTTACACATTTTCATCTATCTTTTCCATATGAGCTTTAAAAGTTAAACTTCTGTCCAAAGTGACATCCAGTTATTTTAGATACGGTTGATTTCTGACCTGTTGACCTTAAAGGTGGTTGCTTGACAGCTTTATTGTTTCAGAGGAAGGCTCTTACCAGTGTTTTGGAAGTGGTGGGGTGCAGCTTCCAGCATTATTGAAAGTATTCCTATTGTTATCTTGAGGTCGTTGGAGAAGCTATCACAGATGTTATAGAGGACTTTGCTTTGTGTTGCAAGTATGATGTCAGCATAAATGAACTTATGAGAAATCGTGTCATATATGCCACTAATATAGATATTAAATAGCAACCAAGCCTACACAGATGCTTGAGGTAAACAATCTGCTCATTCAAAAGGACCTGGTATCTATGGTTATTCAACCCTGTGTTAGGAGCTGCACAATGCTATGCCATTTGCTAGTTCTGGATGCCTTCACCCGTAGCTCATCTCCTCCTAGCATGTCATGGATGGCAGATAAATCTATCAACAATATTCCAGAAAGCTACTAGGAGAGATGCAGTTCTTGACTTGATTTTGACAAACAGAGAGGAACTGGTTAAGAATTTGAAAGTGGAAGGTAACTTAGCTGAAAGTGATGAAATGATAGTTCATGATTCTAGGGAATGGTAGGAGAGAGAACACCAAAATAAAGATGATGGATTTCAAGAATGCAGACTTTAGCCATTCAGGGAGTTGGTAGGTAGGATCCCAAGGGAGGCATGTCTAAAAGGAAAAACAACTGAAGACAGTTGGCATGTTTTTTCAAAGAGACAGTATTAAGGACACAAGAACAAACTATTCCAGTACACAGAAAGGATAGGAAGTATGGTAAGAGACCATGTTGGCTTAACCAGGAGATTGTCAGTCATCTTAAAAATAAAGGAAGAGTTCTACAAAAAGTGGAAACCTGGACAAATCAGAAAGGATGACTATAAACAAATAACAGTTACATAGGGGAAAAATCAGAAAGGCCAAGGCACAAACTGAGATCAAATTAGCTGAAGGCATAAAAGGTAACAAAAAACATTTTTAAGTACATTAGAAACAAGAGAAAGACCAAGGGGAGTGTAAGTCTATTACTCAACAAAAGGGAAAAACAATAACAGAAAATGTGGAAATGGCAGAGGAACTAAATAATTTCTTCATTTCAGTCTTCACCAAGAAGGTGAGTGGTGACTGGATGCCTAATGCAGGAGAGGGCAGTGAAAATGAGATACGATCAGAAGCTAAAATAAGGAATGAACATGTTAAAAATTACCTAGACAAATTAGATGTCTTCAAGTCAGCAGGGCCTAATGATATGCACCCTACAGTACCCAAGGAATTAAATTAGGAGATATCTGAGCCATTGGCTATTATCTTTGAAAAATCATGGAAGAGTGGAGGGATCCTGGAGGACTGAAAAGGAGCAAATATAGTGCCTATCTGTAAAAGGGAAATAAGGTCAACCAAGGGAATTACAGACCAGTCAGCTTAAGCTCTGTACCAGGAAAAATAATGGAGTAAGGACACCATTAACAAACATCTAGAAGAGAATAAGGTGCTAAGTGATAATCAGCATGGATTTGTCAAGAATAAATCATGTCAAACCAACCTGATAGCTTTCTACGATGGGGTAACAAGCCTTGTGGATAGAGGGGAAGTGGTAGATGTGGTGTATCTTGACTTTAGTAAGGATTCTGATACGGTCTTGCATCATCTTATTGTTAACACATAAGGGAAGTACAGCCTGGATGGAGCTACTATAAGATGGGTTAAAAAACTGGTTGGATAACCACTCTGAGTGTAGTTATCAATTGTTCAGTCATGCTGGAAGGACATAATGAGTGGGGTACTGAGGTATCATTCTGGGTCTGGTTCTATTCAATATTTTCATCAGTGATTTAGATGATGGCATAGAGAGTAGACTTACAAAGTTTGCCGATCATACCAAGTTGGGGAAATGGTCTGAGGTAAGCAGAATGAAATTCGATAACGACAAGTGCAAAGTACTCCACTTAGGAAAGAACAATCCATTGCACATGTATAAAATGGGCAATGACTACCTAGGAAGGAGTATGACAGAAAGGGTATCATTGTGGACCACAAGCTAAATAATGCTGCTGTAAAAAAAGCAAATACTTTTCTGGGATGTATTAACAGGAGTGTTTTAAGAAAGACACGAGAAGTAATTCTTCTGCTTTACTCGGCCATGATTAGGCCTCAGCTGGAATATTGTATCCATTTCTGGGTGCCTCATTTCAGAAAAGATGTAGACAAATTGGAAAAAGTCCAGAGAAGAGCAACACAAATGATTAGAGGTCTGAAACACTGGACTTATGAGGGAAGAGCTGAGTTTATTTAGTTTAGAAAAGAAGAGACTGAAAGTGCCTAAGAGGTTGTAACAGGGAGGAGGGAGAAAAATTCTCCTTAACTGCTGATGATAGGACAAGAAGCAATGGGCTTAAATTACAGCCAGGAAGGTTTAGGTTGCACATTAGGAAAAAATTCCTAACTGTTGGGGTGATTAATCACTGGAATAAGTTGTCTAGGCAGGTTGTGGAATCTCTATCATTGGAAATTTTTAAGAATGGGTTAGACAAGCACCTGTCACAGATGGTTTAAGAGGGTACATGGTACTGCCATGAATGCAGGGGATTGGACTCGATGACATCTCTTGGTCCCTTCCAGTTTTATGATTCTGTGACTCTATTAGTGCTTTTGCTGCATCTGGCTCACCACTCTTCTTATATTCATTGAAAAGTGCCTTTGTCTTTGGCTGCTAGAAAGGAGTATAGACCTTTTGGTAGCCACAAGGAACGTGTTTTGTGCCAAGTTTAATGAGAACATGAACAAAGCATAGTCATCATTTCCTGGAGCTGGTGTGATATGGTGCATCTTGTCTTCAACTTCTGCAGTGCAGGCAGCCTAGTTCTCTTGGCAGAAATTCCACTGTGATTTAGTCAGTGGAACTCCATAGCTGACAGGTACAATAATGGGGTTACAAGGAATGTTTCCAAACATTGTTTATGAAGCTTGCAAAGGAACAGTGCTTGTAACTATTCAAAAAACAGAGGTCTGGATTATATTCAGTTTTTCTTCTGACAACGACACATGGCTTAATTCTGCTCATTTCAACCCAAGGCAGTAGCCTAGGCTGCTGCTTTTCCTTTTTCTTCCTCCTGAGTTTTGATTCCCTCTGCTGGATGGCTGCAGCATTGCACTCTGAATCCAGTTTGTTTTCCCTCCACAGGAGAGCAAACCTTTAGGTTCACTCACCTCCCTCACAGAAAGTTCCAGAATGTGAGAACTTTCACTCCAAAACTGCTAGAAAATTCAGATAAATCGGATTTGCAGCTGCTTCTGCTGCTCCTGCTGTTAAGGACTAACGCTGGGTGGTGCTGCTAAATGGTCAGGGCGAAGGCTGACCTACTGGTTGGAACAGAGGTGGTCAGACCTAGTGGCCAGATTCTGAATCAGGAGCCAAATTACCAACTCCAGGGAGTGAGCTGGAACCTGGAATCAGGAGCCAAGGTCAGAGTTAGAGCAGGAACCAGAAGCTAGGGAGGGGAAACCAGAACAAGGGTTAGGAGTGAGTGCCCAGAACAAGGAAGGAACTGAGAGAAAAGAGAAGGAGCACAGAGCAGGACCAGAAACAGAGGTGTGGGTGTAGAATTTAAGTGGGCAGCCAGGGGCCCAGGGCTGCTGCAGGGTTTAAGAATATGCTGGCTGGCATGTTCAGTGTAGAGTTTTAAGGGAGATTATAATCCAATAAATAGGACAGCATATTCAGAGCTGTATAAGAAGTCTTTATTGGAAGAGAACTGAGAGAGAGAGAGAGAGAGGAGACAGACAGGTTTTCCTAGCACCTAAACGACTCTCCCATTTATCACTATGACAACCCCAATGACCCTAGGTAGTCCAAAACACCACATATTCCTCCCCCTCTAATGAACACCCCCCCAGAATAAAGCCCTTTTCCCCCCAGAAAGAATAAGAACTAAACTAGGAGATGAGGGTAGACTGCCCCATCTCCAGCGAACCCCTGGGGAATTATTCTGCCCCATGAAGAGGGGGTCACCACTAGCTAAAGATCCAGCCGATTAGGAGGCCTTCTGTCGCGAGGTGGATTACGGCGAACTTCTGGTGTGCCCACCCACAAGGTGGTATTGGTGGTGGTGGGATCACAGGTACTGGGGAAATAGCTGGAACCGGAGAGGATGTTGTGTCTGGTTGCTCCAGGAAGGCTGAAGGCGTTGAAGGGGTGGCTGGAGCAGGAGAGACAGAAATTGTAGTTTCATGCTCTGATGTTGTATCATCAGTAAGGGTGAAGTCAGATCTGTCTGCTGGAGATGCATCTTCTGGGTGGATATGATGGAGAAGCAGCTGATCTACATGCTGTCGCCAAACTAGGCCACTCGCTGTCTAGACAGAGTAGGAAACAGATCCTGTCTGGGCAATGACCATTGCTGGGACCCATTTAGCTCCAGAAGCATAGTTTCGTGCAAGAACTGGCTGTCCAATACTGAAGGTGCGGCCCTTTGTTCTTGGTGAATGTCTGCTGACCTGGTCCTGCTGTTGGCGTTGAACCACTTGCCGTGTGTCTCGTGGTTTCAACAAATCAAAGCAAGAGCGCAACTGCCGTCCCATCATAAGAAAAGCTGGAGATGCCTTAGTTGTAGCCTGTGGGGTGTTTCTGTAGGACAACAAGAAGTTGTCCAGATGCTTATGAAGAGGTGAACGTCCCTTTGCAGATTTTAGAGCTTGCTTCATAGTCTGTACAAACCTTTCAGCAAGTCCATTGGTGGAAGGAAGATACGGTGCTGACCTGATGTGATGTATTCCATTGGCCTTCATAAAAGTTTCAAAATCCTGAGAAACGAATTGTGGTCCATTGTCACTCGCCAGCTGTTCTGGAAGACCGTAACGACTAAAAAAGCCACACAGGGTCTGAATAGTGGCTTCCATAGTAGTGGACTGCATTACTGAGACTTCTGGCCATTTTGAATGGGCATCCACAACAATTAAAAACATACATCCTTCAAATGGGCCAGTAAAATCAACATGGATACGTTGCCATGGCCTTTCGGGCCAATCCCATGGGTGAAGAGGTGCCAACTGAGGTGCGTTCCAGCTCTGGCATGAGGTACAAGCTCTAGCCGTTTCTTCAATGGCCCTGTCTAAGCCCAGCCACCAGAAATAGCTCCGTGCAATTTCTTTCATGCGCACTATGCCGCAGTGACTTGAATGGAGCTGTTCCAACAAACGTGGTCTTAATGAAGGTGGGATAATGACATGCATACCCCACAACAAACACCTGGATTGAGTCGATAACTCTGTCCTCCTAGACACATAGGGGCGGAGGTCAGGAGAGACCTGAGAGTCAGGTAAGACCGTTCCATGCATCACGAAATCCACAACTCATGAGAGTACTGGGTCAACCCGTGTTGCTTTCTTTACTTGAGAAGCCGTGACGGGTGTGTTTTCTACCTGTTCAAAGTAAAAGATTCCTTCCTGGCCCAGATCCTGATGGTGTGCCGGTAAGGGTAGCCTTGAAAGGCCATCAGCATTGCAATGCAAAGAGGATTGCCTGTACTTGATTTCATCTGTGTATCCAGAAAGTATCAATGCCCATCGTTGCATCTGACTAGCAGCCAAATGTGTGATGCCTGTGTGTGGCCCCAAAATTGATGTCAGGGGTCGATGGTCAGTGAGAAGTGTGAACTTCTTTCCCCACAGGTACTGGTGAAATTTCCGAACGCCAAAAACAATGCCCAGCGCTTCGCGTTCAATTTGGGCATAATTAGTTTCTGCCTTAGTCAAGGAGCGTGAAGCAAAAGCAATAGGCCTGTCTTCACCAGAAGGCATAATATGTGACAATACAGCCCCAACTCCATAAGGGGAGGCATCACAAGCCAACTGTAGGGGCAAGGATGGGTCAAAATGTGTCAGAACCTTAGAGTTTACCAGTGAGCATTTAGCTTCATTAAATGCAACATCACAGGCTTCAGTCCAGTTCCAGGCCTTTTTCGGCCTCAGAAGCTCATGTAGGGGTTTCAGGAGCATCGCTAATTGTGGAATAAACTTGCCATAATAATTTAGTAAGTCTAAAAAAGAGCGAAGGCGGCTTACGTTCTGAGGTAGCGGAGCATCCACAATAGCCTTAACCTTGGCTGGAGACTTATGGAGACCATCAGCATCAATTATATGTCCTAAATATTCAACTGAGGGCTGGAAAAACTTACATTTGTCTCTGTGAACACGTAGACCATACTCTTCCAGTCTTTGCAGAGTAGCTTCCAAGTTCATAAGGTGTTCCTCCTCATTTTTGCCCGTGACCAGGATGTCATCCAGATAGCACTGTACTCCTGATAAACCACTCAAAATCTGATCCATTGCCCTTTGGAACAAAGCTGGGGCTGAAGTAATGCCGAAAGGTAAACGACAGTATCTGTACAACCCCTTATGTGTTACGATTGTCAACAGTTCTTGAGCTTCTTCTTCAACATGCATCTGTAAGTACGCTTGACTCAAGTCAATCTTGCTAAATTTGTGTCCTCCAGCCAAACCTGCAAAGATGTCCTCAATGCGGGGAAGAGGATATTGTTCTGCACATAACACTGGGTTGACATTGATCTTGAAATCTCCACAAATCCGAATGGAGCCATCCTTCTTCACTATTGGGACAATGGGTGTCGCCCACTGGCTGTGAGTAACTGGCACCAAGACTCCCTCTTTGACTAACCGCTCCAAGTTTTCTTGCACCTTGGGTCTGATGGCAAATGGCACCATCCTGGCCTTCAAACATTTTGGTTGGCAATCAGGCTTTATATTTAATTTCACAGTGATTCCCTTCGTACTGCCTACGTCTTCACCGAAAACAGCAGCATGTTTCTTTAGTACTGCTGCTAGATTCATTTCTTCTTTAGTCAATTGATGCACTTGTGACCAATCGAGTTGGATTTTCCTGATCCAAGATCTTCTCATCAGGGGTGGGTAATTCCCCTTTACCACAAACAATGGTAGATTTGTGGTCTGTCTATTGAGTTCTACTTTCACATCAATAGTACCCAACAGGGGAACAGTCTCTCCAGTATATGTTTTCAAAACGACTACTGTCGGCTTAAGTGGCAGATGTCTAAAGTCCTTCTCATACACAAGGTTAGAAACTAATGAAACTGCCACGCCAGTGTCCAGTTCCATGCGTGTAGGTTTGCGTTGCAAAACAGGTGTTACCCAGAATTTACGTGGGCCAGCTGTTATAGACAAAACATGGAGGGAATCTTCATCTTCTGATTGGGTGTCACTATGATCACTGTATTCTGCTCTACTGCATGCAGAATTTCCCTCTTAGTCCGCCAAACCAACGGCCCATTTTTCTCAGGTCTGCTTCTTCTGTTTGGCTCACCCTTCTTTTGTTTGCAGGCACGTTCAATGTGCCCTCTCTTACCACATTGTCGACACAGTAGTTCCTTAAACCGGCACTCAGATGCGAGGTGGTCCTGCTTCCCACACCGGTAACATTCTTGTCTCCCCAGCGCCCTGGGGGCAGGTTGTAGGGATACTTTACGGACACTGACCCCGATCTGTTGCATGTCTTGGGTGACACGTTCCATGGAGACTGCAATTTCCACAGCCTTCTGCAAGGTGAGTTGACCTTTAGTCAGTAGGCGTTTTCGTGTTGATTCACTGTGCAGGCCACACACCAGCCTGTCACACAGCATTTCCTCTAACATGTTCTTGAAGTCACAGTGTGCTGCCAGCTTCCGCAGAGCTTCTACAAATTGTACAACTGATTCATCTTCCTCTTGGTTCCTTTGGTAGAACCTATACCTCTCGGCAGTTACTAGTGGCTTTGGGGAAAAATGTGCTCCCAGAACTTCCACTAGGTGCCCGTAAGGTTTCTGCTCTGACTTCTCCGGATAAAGCAAATCACATAGCAAATTATAAGTCTTAACTCCAATGACCGTTAGAAAAACTGGTACCTTCTTCTCATCAGTTATGTCGTTTGCTATTACAAAATTTTGAAATCAGGCTGTATATGTCTGCCAGGAATCTGCCGAATGATCATATGCTTCAAAGATTGTAGTAAGTAAAGCCATGATGCCCTCTTGTGGTTATTGTTTGTCTCTTCACTTAACAGCAGGCAGATCAGCTTTCAGAATAGCCAGCCAGCCTTATCTCTTCCTTGTGCTTAACAACAGGCAGATCAGCTTTCAGAATAGCCAGCTAGCCCTTAGGCAAACAGATCAGCTTTCACAGCTACAACCCAACCCCCATGCAAGCAGTAAAATAAAGTTTTGCTTCTTACATTGTATTCTGGTTTTCCAGAGTTGCCAGGATTGTTGAGGATAGCCACTCCATCACATATCCCATCCTCTGTTGCCAGATGTAGAGTTTTAAGGGAGATTATAATCCAATAAGGAGGACAGCATATTCAGAGCTGTATAAGAAGTCTTTATTGAAAGAGAACTGAGAGGGAGAGAGAGGAGACAGACAGGTTTTCCTAGCACCTAAACGACTCTCCCATTTATCCCTATGACAACCCCAATGACCCTAGGTAGTCCAAAACACCACATTCAGCAAGTCCGGAGGCTAGGTTCAGGTTCAGTACTGATTCAACTGAGGGAAGTATGGTGGATCTGGGCTCAGCTGTAGGTCCCCAACAGTTGTTGACTTTTCTTTTTAGGACAACCTGTGGGTGCCATGTGTTGGACATGCATTAATTCTGGCTTCCTCAGAGTGTGTGGGATTATCACTGTGGGATACTATTGTGCGGCAAGCCAGGGTGTAAATTGTGACTGTACTAATGTGCCATACAGTGACATCCCATGTGCATACTACTTTAGCCCACTAAAAGTCTGGTAATGTGCTTTGACTTACGGTATTTTACAAGTAGGCATAGCCAAAGCTGGCTTTGGGATTCCTAGAGCACTAGCAGTGGCCTCCTGGGATGTTATCACACAGCAAGCGAGTGAGGTGCTGATTCACACCACGACTTGCCATACAGCAGCATCCTGTACAGACAAGCCCTATCTGTCACTGTGGCTTTGCCCAGCCAGCCATTTCACAATACCTTTCACTAGCTTCCCCAGTAATGTTGGAGGCTGAGGTGGCTCCCACCGCTAGCATACCTGTACCAAAGGACATCTTCCATTATTTCCCACTTCTGCATGTTTGTGCCAGTATTAATGCAGCTCACCCCAGCTCACTCTTTAACCAAGCCTTCCTCAGCCAATGCTCACTCTTTAACCATGCCTTGCTCACCACTTTAGCCCATGCTGCCAGCCTGTCTGCATGAGCAGACCACACGAGTAGCTGGAATCTTTAGGGAGAAGTAAATTTGAATCCCTTTCCTGCTAGGTTCTTTTGTGTTCGTGCCAGAGCAACGAAACTGAGGCTGTCCTCTTGTTGGGCCTGCTGACAGTTCTTCATATGTCAGAGAATGGTTTAGTACCCCATACCACCATCATGCCAGTGGACAGTCCCTATGGCTGTAATCCTTTAGCAAAGGGTCATGGAGAGGGAGGGGGGAAAGGGAGAAGTTTCCCAAATATGACATAGGTTTAAAGCCATCATAATAGGTCCAACTGCACAGTGCGTTTTGTAACAAATGAAAATTCTGAAGTACCAGGGCTCCTGCCCAGCACTTTTAGGCTTGTTCTACACTAACAGTGGAGGTTGATGTAACGCTGCTTATGTTGACCCCCTAAAGCATGCATCTCCACTGGTATATCAATTATGCCGACCTAGATCATACTGAAGTTTGACTTAATAAAACCACTCTTGCAAGGGGTATAGCACTGAAGTCACATTCTAGAGGTTGAATAACCAAGAGCTTGGCAATTGAATACCTCATGGCGACTGCATGTCCCAAATGCACCCCAGCAATGAGCTGACCTGAGGTTTTGGATCTCATCGGCCTGTGAGGCGAGGAGTCTGTTTGTGCTTAGCTGTGAGCCTGCAAAAAGAATCATGATCTCTACAAGAAGTTATTGTGTGGTATGGTTGAGAAGGGCCAAAACAGGGACACAGAGCAGTGCTGTGTTAAAACCAAAGAGCTGAGGCAGGCATATTAGCGAACTAGGGAGGTGAACAGTCATTCTGGCTCCTTGCCGCAGACATGCTACTTTTATGAGGTGGTGCATGCAGTTCTTGAAGGTGACCTTAACGCTAAGGCCCCCCCCCATAGTACTGATACTTTTGGGGAATCCAGTATGAATGAGGAGGACTTCATGAACAAGGAGGAGGAGAACAGGGAGCAGAAGAGTGGGGTATCCCTTCTCTCAGATGGCCAGGACCTATTTGTCATCTGGGAACACTCCCACTGGTCACAGGATGGAGTCAGTGAGCAAGGTGCTGGGAAGGCACATCTAATGTTTATCAGATCTCATTGCTGTGGTTATGTCCTCAGTCCTGCTTCTAACTTTTGTGAAAAAGGAGTTTGTGTTTTAAGGGATAGCATCTTGGGTGTGGGTAAATTTCTGTGTAAGGTAAGTACAGGAACAGGTTGTTGATGTGCAGAGGAATGCTTTGAGAATCCTCCTTGTGTATCTCTGGGAAACTTTTATGATAGTGCTCTGCAATCCTTAGCAGAAGATTTTTGAGGGAGACTTTACCATGCTATGCTGCTATTAAAGGAGCAGGATATAGCAGAATACTTAAGAGCCAGCTCAACATCTCCATGCTTGCAGCAAATCTTCCCTTTCCTTCTGTGTGACCCTCAGGAGACTGATGTTGCACATAGTCACCTAGGGAAGATGGCAAATTTTTACAGTAATGCCATCCACTTCTGCCTTCAACACATGACATCATGGCACTGTTTCCATAGGCATAAAGGGTCCCCGTACTGGTTACCCTATATTTTCTGCAGACTTAATTTGCCATAGTCTCCTGTAATCTGTTTTGTTGACCTCCTCGCTAAGTACACTTTGGGATGTTAAGGAAGAGTTTAATAATTCCTCTCCTTGGTTAACTGTGTATTGGGGAGCTATGTGGTGTGCTGGAAATGTGTGTGATGGATGCAAGGTCCCCTTCCTTACCATATCTGGAACTGTAGTCAGATCCCTGTGGTATGTGCAGACTGGAATGTGGTTCTGGCCTCCCATTCTGTGTAGTCAAGGGAGTTTCTGTAAGAATGTATCATTTTTAGATGATCTGGGTCATCTAATAATGGAACTGTGCTGTGCTTGCCTTACAGTTGACTTTGACCTTTGGCCACCCAAGTCACATGGAGTACCTTTTCGAGGTTAGGAAGAGGAGAAAATACCCAGAGATGACTTGTTTCACAGGTCATGTTCTAGATGTTAATAGCAATAGCTGTAGAAATGACTTCTTTTACAAATGACCAGAAGACATGTGGGGTCTGGTATAATATCTCATTAAGTTGTTGGAATTGGACTGTACTCAGTGTAACACTATCATCTTTACCTTACAGCCATGTCTACTCTTGAGGCAAGGTAAGTAGGAGTTTCTCCCATTTTTCATTCCTTTCACAAGATGAGCCAGAAATCTCCTTATGGGAGACATTCTGAGCAAGAGGCATGAATCAAAGCTAATTCTTTGCAGGAGGACCTCTAACCACATGCAGAAGGAAACCGTTATATATATTTCATACCATCATCTTTTTACTGCTACATTATTTTCAACTGATTTCTCACAATCCTTTCACTAAATGATTTTCTCTCCTATCTAAACTTTCAACAACAGGAAGAACCAATATTTTGCTGTCAGCTGAGACATCCCTGAGCGTGGAAGATAAATACATCATCTCTTTTCTGAGGACATATGTTTGGCTTTCCCTCATTTCTTTTAATTCCACAAATGGCTTGGATGATAATACTTGGGCAGGGCACCAGTAGCCCTGATTAAGTCTTCTGGTCTCACAGACCATAGGTTCATAATATAGCAATCCGCAAAATTTCTGAAGCATGCAGTTTTCCTGCAGTGCTTCACCAGAACTCCCTCAGTCACTCAGACTTTCAAAGCTTTGATTTTATAACAATAAACCAGAGAGTATACACTTTTGACAACATGGATACTCTTGAAGTTGATTAACTTTCTATTAAAATTCAAGAAACCTTCCATGACCAAAACACAAGAGCATTTGGGCAACTTATTCATCAGAAACATAGACCTCCAGTCTAAAACCACTCTCAACATCTGTCAGAGAAACCTTCCAGATTCTCAGGGTTGGCCATGATTAAGCCTAAATTACTAGAGGGTCCAAATCTCTGCCCTTAGCAGAATCTTGAATCTGTAATCTTATCAGACTTTTCTTCATATCTCCTGTTTCTTCCTGGCTTCCAGAAGAGACCAGCCAGGTGGAACCATGGCAGATAACCATGATTCTAATTTCTGCAGCTCCTCTCAGAATTTACTTTTTAAGCCTTATTGTGTCATATGGATTTCTGTATCCTTCCTTACAGCAGTTATGACTGCTAGGAGCAGGGGTGTTGTTGCTGCTGTGCCTAAGGGGCTTTCAGCCCTGCCTGTCTCTGGCCCAACCCCAGCAGCAGCTGGGGTTGGATTAGGCCCAGGCTGTCTGCCACTAACTGTCAGTGGCAAGGGCTGGATCCAAGCCAGGGCTGCCTGCCATGCTGCTGCTGACTGGCAGGGGCAGGGGCCCAATCTGGACCCAGCTGCTGGTGGGAGGCGCTCAATCCAGCTCCCGAATCGGGCCCCGGGGACAGGATTACGTGGTGGGGGGGAGGCGGGTCCCAACCCTTTTTTCAGTACAGTGACAGCCCTGGCTAGGAGGTTGAGTTGGGATCTCTGTCTGCAAATGAGCCCGCTCTTCAATTCTTCTTTGTTCTTTTTTGGCTGAATCAGGCCTTTGGCTAGGTGACATCATTTCAGAGTTCCACTTAAACCAAATTATTTATCCCCCTTATTTTTCATTTGGATGTGAAAAGGATGTCTGAGTCTATTGATATTAATCCAAAAGGTAGAAAAAGTCGACCATTTTTGATCAAATCAAGCATATTCCACCAAACACGCAAAACTTCCTGTAATACCTCTCCTGCTAGCATCCCAGTATATTCTGCAAAGACAACTTAAAGACTTAATTTTACTTTCTTCTGTTTTGTTTCTGCTTTCCACCCCTCTTTATTTTGTCTGTTTTCCCTATTGTCTGTATCCTCATGTACACACCTCTTTCCTTTGTTCTGTCTGTCCCATGCCACATGCGTACATTCGCTTTCCCCATGCAGAGCTACTCACTTTCCAGCTCTCTCTTTGTTCTTCCCACCTTCTTCCTCTGTACTTATATCTGCCTTACCCATTCCTCACTCTCTCCTAATTTTTAATGCTCTCCGCTCCCAGACAGTACTTTCTTAGTTCCCTCTCTTCTGTTCTTGGTGGCTTCCTCATTTTCCCTTACATATACCCTCATCCACCTCAGATTTTGTCTCCCTGTCCCCTGCCCTCCACTACATCCCAGGATGTAGGAGCAGTATGCCCATGTCTTCCACACCAGCATTAATAATTTTTCTGTGTCCTGTTTACATTGGGTCCTGTCTCATTTTTGATTGTTCAATTCTTTCTTTTTTGCTTGAAACACATGTATCTGACAGCTTGGGGAACACTGACTATGGGGGCATCATCACTGCACTCAGACAATAATAAATGAGCCATCATTCTGGCTGCTGCATGTGTCATAGGGTAGCATGAGGATTAGGTTTTTTGGTTTTTTTGCCTCTGGTGCATGTGTGAGAGAGATTGGGAAATATCGTAGACATCTCTATTGGTTTAGGGAAGTAAAATAGGTCTATTATACAACAAAAGCATGTAACATTCCCTGTCTGTTTATATTTTTTGCTCAGAGAAGACAATTAAAAATAATTTTAAATGACAATTTTGACTGTAATAGCTGCCAATTTGGCAAACCCACTTCTGTTATAATCTATTAATGGTATATTGTATTTTAAAGAAAAGAAGTTCCTCTGCATTTTTAAATTTTTATTTATTTATTTTTTGGCTCTGTACTAGACCTGTGTGGGTGTATAATATCCTCTGTAGGTACCATATACTGAACAAATAAAATGCTGCACAAAGACTGGCAATATTCACAGAGTTTTGGCTTTCCTTCTCCCCACTACCTTGTGTTACTAACACATAAACAGCTTCTTTGATATTCTAATTCATTTTGTTGTCCAGAAAAAAATTCATCCTTGAAAAAATTTTAAAGGAAGTTAAAATTCAGAATAAGTTTTGAAATCACAAAATAGGTCTATTTGCTAGAAATTCAGATTCACATTTCACATTCAGAACCCAAGTACCAGCCCCAGTGTTAACTGCCCTGTTGAGTAGGACTAGGAGAAATTTGCCCTGCCAGTGGAATATACTTTACATTTTGGAAGAGTTTTACGTTTGGAAGAAGCAAAGTCTGACACTGGATAACTTTATATTAACCAAATGACTTAAGTCCTTTTTTAAAATAAACTCCATACAAGCAGATGTTTCCAGATCTATACAGTCCTACTAATTTCCTCAAATCTTTCTGTAGTAGGATAAATGCCAGATGCACCAGAATATGCCGTATGCTCCAAAAATATTTAATCCAACAATAATTTTAATTGATGAAATTTTGCATATAAATGCAACATGGATCTGCTACTATGCAAGCCCAATAATGTCATTTTGAAAACAGTACTGCTGTTGACAAGGCTAACTGCCAGCCACAAAATTCCCATTTTTAAGTCTTTAGTATACTTCCATCTTCCGGGCGAAATAAAATAAAATAATTCTTTGAAAAAGTGGCAATTTTCAGTGCATCTGTAATAGATAATGTCTAGAAAAAAATAAAGTTTGGGTTAACAATGCTAGTAGGTAAGGTCAAATTAAGTTTTGAACTTTTATTCTGTTTTTCTGTGTTTATTTAACTATGGCTGCACAGACATAGAAGCTAGTGTACTTGAACAGCGATGTGAAGACTTAATTTTCAGTACCTGACATACTTTATCCATTGAGGAGACGCCACTCACATGTGGACAGTTTACTTGTTAGGTGAAAATAAAACCTCTCTGGAATTAAGAAGCAAAGTACCCTATGAATATTCTTGCATAAGGAGTGGAATGTGAGGTTTGTCTTGGTGTTCTGTTGTCATTGCTTTGGTCAACTGTCATGCTGACACAACTCAGCCTCTCCCGATTGGTTGTTTTCAATGACTGATTAAGAATATTGATGCGGTCTCTCCTTTCCTATCCACTTGGAAGAGAATTCTCTTTTCCCCACCCCCAAACCCACCTCGAGGATGCAAGTAATTGTGAGACTATGAGGATGAAAACAGAGCAGCTTGAGTGACTGAGAAAATACAACAGCGTGTTTCATCTGCAGAGCTATGTAGCAATTCTCTTCAGACTTCTTACCATAGATTTTACAGCACAAACTGCTTACAGGTTTTGGAAGACTGTGAAAGGACTTAACAGTTATATATTACCATTTTTTGTGTATCATCACACTATCTTGCCTGTGTCTGGACAGCTGTGGTCAGAGCTTCATTTGGATGTCTTTCTATTGAAGAGATATAAAAAGGATCCTTAATCTGATTCTCTTTGGATATTTCTGTTTTTATGGTAAGTGCTAGCATGTAGTGGCTGAGTATAGCTTCCTTGCTGCAGTGCTCTCTTCCTTTCTCCCTCCCCTTGCCTTCTATGCTCAGCTAAGCCTAGTGACCTTCATTCAGTATCTAATGCTCATTTTCATATGCTTCATATTGCAGTGTGTTTAGACAACTAAAATATAACTTCCCTTATTTTTTTCCTTAAAGCCTGAGCTTTTAAATACTGATTGAAATCTGAGCCCTGTCTCTTTGTCCTTGAAACAGGAGGCATGGGAATGTGTTTGGGATTGTACACAACAGCAATGTGCAGTCATTCTGTGGAACTGAATGAAATTACATATTTGATAAAGGTGACTCATGCATAATGAAGGTCTGTACTTCAATTGTGTAAAGACAAAAAAGTCCGTACTTGAAAAGCCATCTAGAAAACTCTGTAATTATTCAGCATTAACTGTGCTGCACTCATGTGGATTGCACCAATATTTTCTGTTATCACCATAGTTAAGGAAGGTTCTGTCAGTATTTTCAGTAAAAGTCTGTATCATCAGGCATCTGCAAGTTGGGTATTAAAATTCATTTTCAGTTGAATCTTACAAGACTACTCTGGCTGGGTTGAAGGGAAACTGACTTAATGACCTAACAGATCTTTCCATCTGTATGATTCTGAATTCCTTGCCTTTTAAAGTGCTTTTAGAACTCTCCAAAGGGAAACAAAATGTCTAAGTTATAGATATGCTTGCTTTATCCTTGCATCATGCTACTTTAACAACTTTGCTTTTAAAAACAAGAAATAGGAGGATTGTTATTTAGTTCATAACCAAACATATATCCTGTTGGTATTTATTTCTAAAAAGGGATTTAGCTATTGAGGATTAAAATGACTACAGCACAGAGAAACTATTCCCTTTTTTTGTTTTTAAGAATATTTTTACAGCACATTTGGTATCAGGAAGTTATGGTATGAAAACGTTTACTAAGACTAAATGTGTTTCATGTTGTGAATCTATAATGTGGATTATCTGTGCTTTTCCATTATTCACTGTAAGAATAATGAACACTTTGCTAAACATTCATCAGTCCACAGATGGGATAGGATGCAACACTACTGTTCAAGCTCATTACGGGCTGATATTAGTCCTTACACAGCTGCCTATAGCAAAGCAATGAATAGCTATGTTGCAAAAACCCCTTTGGTTCACTAAGGCAGAATAAGGAGTTTCTTTAAACTCTGAATTTTCTCTTATTGGCATAAACCAAAGACATGCTGCTGTTTGGAAATCAGTTTTCATTGTTTAAAGTGGATTACAGATTCCTCAATAAAGAAATCTTTTCTTAGTAATTTAGTGTGTGATCTAGAGTGTGTGTTTTAAGTGGTTAATCTATAGATGTTTACCTTTCTCCTCCAATGTGGGTGAAGGCTTTAAATATTTCAATGAATACCACCTCGATCGCTTTTTAATGCTTTGGGCCCAATTCTGCCTTTTTTGTTAGGAACAGGTACGGCTTGCTGTGTGTTAGGTATTTCCAGGGCACTATGATACTATGGCAATAGGGCCATACACACACCCACACACACCTTTTTTTGTGGGTAGGTGCACTGTGTTACTTCTCCTTTGAAAAAAGCAGTATTCACCAACACTTAGCAAGTGTCACAGAGGATGCTACAGACTGTTGGAGTCTGAGTCTGTCCCTAGCTTGCAGACCATGCCATCTGAAGCAGACAATGCACCAGTTGGTGCAATATCTGTGTCCCTCCCTGGTGTACTGTTGACTGCTGGAATTCTGTTGACTTCTAAGTTGTGAGTCCTGCTCTGCTGCTATGTCTATGGGAGGTGAAGGTGTCTGCTGTCTTTCTGTACTAAGCGAATCCACAGCAGTGAAGTGCAGAGAAAGATTTAGGCCTGTAAAAATGTATTAGCAAAGCACTGCTAAAGTGCCTGGGTGCTGCATGATACCAAAAAGCATTCTGTGCTTTTAAATACATGAGGATTATTGTGGTTTTTGAAGTGGGTAATAGAGGCTATTTGGTTTGTTTTCTTTCTATTTTAGTAACTGCTGGTGTAATTTTAAAATGTAGAAGGAGCTTTAACTGCATTATTGAAACCCTCACAAGTCTTCCCAATGCACACATGAAACCATCATCTCAGGTGCTAACAAGTTCTGATGTGGCTTTTGCCAGGCTAGATTCAGAAGTCTATTGATTTACGGTACTTGTTGAATATAACAAGTAATTCCTTGTGAGTGTGTGTAGAATTATATTCATGCATACTGTTTTGTTCTCTGTAATATTTTTGTAAAAACCTTTTTTAAAATATAGGCACATAATTATTTGCAAAAATGCTTATACAGGTCTGGGTAATTGATCCTTGGAAACTGAATTTGAGAACTTCTGAAGATTAAGGTTAAAAAGTGACACACTGTACCATATATACTTTAAAAATGATTATTACAAAACCACCTTCTTCCCACTCCCCCAAACAACCTTTCCTCCCAGAAAAACAGCTAATCAGGCCTTCCCTCCAAAATGACACATACAACTGAAAACTTAATTTCTGCAAAAGTTTTTTTTCTATTACTTCTTAAAAACTAGAAACAAAACCATGTCTTATGAGTGCAATAAAAAAATCAGTCAAAGTGAAAACTATGCTGTGCTTTATTTTGACTCATATCTTTTTCTAAATAATTTTCCCTGGTGGGGAGAGGGAGGAGAAATCATCACAGTTTCTTTATCATAACTCACCCCATCCCCTGTATTGAGACCTGAATCTTAGAAAAGAAATTGCTAGCATAGACCCTATTGTCTATGCAGTGCCCCACTGATATCAACAAATAGTGTGTCTGTGTCAAAAGACTGTGTTAACTAATCCCATTGCAAGATCTGTGAATAAAACATAATGATAGAAATAATATGGGGACTAAGGATGATGGAGGAAATTGCTAAAACAACATTGTCTGTATAGGTATTAATGCTTTTCAATTCTCCAGAAATTCTCTGAAGGAATGCTCTGATTTGGGGTTGCACATGCAGTACTTCCCTGTCTCACAGCATGGTGTCATGTTAATTCCTTTGCAGAGTGTCTGAAGACTGCATAGAAAACAACTGCAGGGAGAAAAAGAAAAAGCTGTGTTCATTGGTGAGCTAAAAACACCCATGGGCTGATGAAGTTTCTATGTTATTTTTTCTATGTATATTTAGTGTGCATTCTTCATCTTGATTTGGCCATGGGACCAGGTTGTTTAAAAACCTATACACACCTATGACTGTAGAAACACTCATTCCTACACATTTATAGCAACATGCAGGAGAACTTCCCTTATAAATAACTCATTTGATTTCCACGTAACTTTCTTCATTTGGTTGTTTATATGTTTAATCACATCCTTTTCAGCTGCAAATATATTGTCTTTTTCTGCTATACATGGCACTGACTTTTCTTGCCTATGCAACATAAACTTCCAATGTCATAGTACTGTGTGCTATTAAGAACTGCCCTATCATGCAGTTTTGACCTGTGGCAGATATTCATACTCTTTAAACTACTCTTGCATCATTTATTAGGCAAACCTACTCACAAACCAAACTCCAGTCTCAGACTCTTGTAAATCTGGAGTAACTCTATTCATGACAATGGAATTGCTTCAGATTTACATTGGTATAGCAGAGCACAATTTGTTTGAATGCTTATTTGGCTAGGTCAAACTATTTAAAGCAGTCTTTAGCAACCTTTTAATCAATAGGTATATTTGCTTTGGGTTTTGTGAGCATGAAACTCTATGGGAAAATTGAATGGAGTTGTTTTTCAGTTTTAAATTAATACAGGAAATATTTATATTATGACTGGCACATCTCTCTCCAATTAAGTTTTTTAATATTTAATTGTCACTATTCTGGCACTCCTAGGTCAAGAACTTATGTAGACAAGTTCCAAAGGGGTAGCTGTCTTAGTTCAGCAAAACAAACAAGGAGTCCTGTGGCACTTAAAGACTAACAAATTTATTTATTGCATGAGCTTTTGTGGGACACAATTCTACTTCATCAGATGCTTTGAAGATGGGGGAACTTACAGAATGGGAGGAAAATAAATGCAGGGAAGTGTAAATCATAGAATCAGGTCACACTGTAACAGCAAATCAAAGCAGTTAAGATTCAAATGCTGGGGAACAGCATATAGAGGAAGATGAGGTCAAATCACCTGTTATAATGGGGGGAAAAAAATCTGAAGTCCTTATTTAGTCCTTAAGAAACAAAGTCAAATTTGCATATGAATTCCAATCTCCCCTTCTTCAAAGCATCTGACAAAGTCGGATTTCTCCCACAAAAGCTCATGTAATAAATAATTTTTTTAGTCTTTAAGTGCCAGTGGGCTCCTTGTTTGTTTTGCTGAACTTTATGTAGTTAACTCATTTTAAAAAAGACACAAATCAAGCTGCTTTAAATTAGAAGTAATAAAGGATAGTTCTTATAACATCAAAGGGAAAGGATTCCTGTATCACAACACATACCGTCTTAGGGTCTTCTGCACAAAACCTGTAAGTGTGCACCATTAAGAAGTGCAGGGCATATGGATGAATTTTGTCCTAGACAACATCAGTAGTGAAAGTGTTTTCATTATGTCTCTTTTCCATGTAGAAGGAAGAATGTAGATATAACCTAAAAGTTACAATGTAAGGAAGTGTCTGGGGGTTGCTGCACAGCTCCCTGAGACAGAAGCAGAGCTGGCTTGGGCAAGTTCAGATGAATAGCGGTGTAGGGTCAGCTAGTGAGAGTAGACTGGAACCCTGTGGCCAGCTGTAATGCTGTAAAGGAGTGTCCAGCCAAGTGATAACATTGTGCAGACTAGCTTGCTGTTCTTCATGCGGGATTTAATAGCTGTCCCTAGGATCATCTGACTCAGTCCTTGCTTGTCGATTGGCAGCTGCAGTTTACCTGAAGGATGAGTCATCACAGACTCTGCCAAGGGATGAGTCATTGTAGGCTCTGCTTGAGGGCTTACCTCACATTACCTCCTCTTTGAGAGCATCTGTCAGCTCTCTTTGGACCACACTTGTCAGGACAGGATTAATGAAATGAAATTCATTGAGCAGATTGGGCTAACTAGTATGTTAGTAGTTAGTTCTCCCCAGTATTCCTCCAGCCCATACCGCTCTTTCCCAGTTAGTCATGTAGAGGGCCTTTTTCTGAAAGACCTTGGAATCAAGAATTTGCCTTAGGAGGTACTTCTGTTCTCCCTGCACCATGACCAGCAGGAGAGGAGTCAGTGTTCATCTGAGGAGAGAGTTGGGTTTGTATTTCTTCAAAAGGTAGACATGAAACTCAGATTTCACTTGAAATCTTTAGATCATTATTGAGGAGTAACTCCGTTTTTGGTTAGGGATATATTAAAGGAGTGAGTGGGTAAGGTTCTATGGTAAGCATTGTGTAGGATGTCAGACTAGATGATCATAATGGTTCCTTCTCACCTTGTAGTCTGTGACTCATGAGGGCAGTTAGAGACAGAAGGAATGACCAGAAAGGGCCAAGATACCAATAGCTGAGTTTGTGGGATGGATGGGAAATGTACAGATGTTGTATGAACAACCATATTTTGTCCCCAGCAGCAACAGAAGAGGCAACTTGATGATATGAGTCAGTGAATTTATAGTCCTTCTTGGTGGCATCTAACTCTATATTTCAATTCCTCTGGATGTGATGGGGTTTAACCAAGTCAGAGATGTGAGAAGTTAGTGGTAGAGATTATTGGAATCGGACGTGACAGCTGTAGCTTTGGTGATTGAATTTGTGATCAGAGTTGTTATAAGTGAATGCAAAAAATAAAAGTTAGACCTGCCATCCTGATGGCAATAAATAAAACAATGCTAATACTGCTTCAAAATTAATTCCCTCTTCTGGTTGTCCATCTGTTGAGGGAAGATATGCTGTGAAGGTGCAGATTGATGTCCAAGAAACAGAATAACTTGCCAGAAGTGGGAGACAAACTGTGGTCTGCAGTCATGCATGATGTTGGAGGATAATCCATGGGGCTTGGAGACATGACCAACAAAAAAAGGGCTGTCTTTTGCACTATGGGGATCTTCCAACAGGGCATGAAGTGGGCTATCTTAGATAGGAGATCCATGATGTATGGCTGTGTGGTGCTCAGAGTTGGTGGTGAGGTCTAAAGTAAAGTCCATAATTATGAACTGCTAAGGTTGGAAAGGAGTAGTTAGTGGGACTATGGTGTCCAGAGGTTTAGTGAGGGGGACCATCATCTAGCAGCATACTTTGCAACTATCAGTGTAAGATGTGATGGAGACATGCATTGGGTCAACAGAAATGTTGCAAAATCAGTCTGATCATCTTCCACTGCCTGAAACGGCTGCCTGGGGTGAGTCATGGCATGGTCAGGGAACTGTGAGGCAAGATAGACCTTCTGGAACATAACACAGTCTCAGAACAGTTTATCCCAAAGATCCTAGATACTTCCAAGAGTGGCACAAAAGCATGAGTTTCAACTTTGTAGCAGATTTGTTAGAAAATCAGAACACAAACCCTAAATGGGTCATGAGTTCTAAATTTAGATTTCACCAGGAAACTGCACCACGTGTAAACTCCTCAGGCACTTTATCAGCCTTAAATGGAGTCTTCTTGGATACTCCAATTTGGCTGGCATATCTCTGTGGTATTTGCCTCTTATGATCAACAATTACAGCAATAGTTAGGTTACTTCTTGCAAGGTCCAGGCACTTACCTCAGACAATTGTGTCTTAGATTTCACACCAAGGCTAACACTTGTAACCACCCCAATAATAAGCTATAGGGAATATTTATTAAATAGGAAAAGGAAACTTTGAGAGTTATTTACAAGTTTAAAGCATGCAAATATAAAAACAAAGCTAAGTTACAACCTTAGGTTTTTAAAAGGTAATAGAGATTTCTATAAACTACAAGTTCTGTTTATTCTTTAGGGTTAACCTTGGCTAAGCAGTTGGGGATCTCTTGGTTATGCATAGGAAACTTCTTGCCCCCTGCTCCTGAATCCTTGTGTTTGGGGTTTTTATCCCCTTCGTGCCATGCGCTCTCAGCTGCTAACTCAGTTGATGGGAGGAGTCCACTCTCATGATCCATCTTCTCAGGAAGGAGAGCAGAACAATGAGTCTTTATTCCTTTGTTGGTGATTCCTTAGTGGAGATATAGAAAGCTTCCAGGTATTAGAACCAACCCAGAGCCTGTCTGGTATTGATTGACCTTCTTGTTTGGGAGGTCATAACAATTTCTGCAGACAAGCAGTTCTTCAGACTAATTAATATCCCACTCCTGTGTGGTGATTCAGGGATTCATACAATCAGAGGCTCACACATAATCCCTGTTCAAATATAACAGTACAGTATATAATACAGATACAGGTATTACAAGTAAACTTAATGCATGCAGCATTTGATGTTTCAAACATTTTCCTATATTTCTAATGCTTACCCTGCTGATGTCCCACAAGTGAGCCAGAAAGATTTTAGCATTGAATTCTTCAGTGTTTAGTTGAGACAGGAATTATGCATTAAATTGTCACCTGATTTGATGAGTGTCACAGTCTTTCCCCTTTGTCAAGGTACTTCCTGTGGTAGGACAGCATGTATGGCTTGCCGTTGTGGCATAAGAGATTGTGTCTGTCTTGAGGATGAAAGGCTTGGAAGGGTCCAGGGGCATTAACACAGGTGTTGAGGTGAGAGCTACCTTCAGTAATGCAAAAGGTAGTTGTCCTCCAGTGTCCAAACAAGGACAGAGTACAAACAAGGTGCAGTTTACTTTGGGTGCGACTGGGGCCTGACCCTGAAACTGGACTAGCAAGTTGGGCTGATGGTAGTCTGCCAGTGTGTGGCACATCCAGGTAGTAGAGGGGGTCTCTTTGGGGAACTTGATTCCTTTGTTACATTCATCTATGGTCATTCTATTAAGACTGAACAAGGTCATTTATCAGCTTGACAGAGTCCTGGCTTGGATGATTTAGTTGGGGTTGGTCCTGCTTTGAGCAGGGAGTTGGACTAGATGATCTCCTAAGGTTCCTTCAACCCCAACAGTCTATGATTCTGTGCTAACGTGGCTGGACTGAGTGTGTGGCAAAGTGGCCACACTCTACACAGTACAGATGAGGTCATGCCAGCACTCAGGACCTCTTTCTCTGTCTGTGAGGTGCCTCTGAGTAGTGTTAATTTGCATAGTCTCTGGTCTGAGGTTGGGCACAGTGAATGTTCAGGAGATCGCAGCACTAGACTGGAGTCCAGTGTAAATACCTCATCTTTTGCAGCATAGGTCAAGCCACTTGTTGTCTGTTCAGATACTGAGCCAGAGATAGAACGGCAACTCATTGGGGAGAATTGACCTGAGCCAATTCACCCTTAATGGTATTGTTCAGCCCTTGATGAAAGTGGCAAATCTGTACTGCTCCTTCCAGGAGATGTTGACAGACAGGCAGCAGAGATGAGCTACTTAAGCCAAGACAGATGGGAATGCTGTGTGAGGAACTGCAGAGTGGTTTTGGTGATGTTTGGTTTCATTAGGGCCATCAAATATGAGCAAGAAGGATTAAATTAATTCTTCAGCCTCATCAAGTATTGGGTCCACCTGTTCCATAAGGTGTGCTACCCAGTCCAAGGTTCTCCGGTTGATAAAATGATGAACACTTTTGCATAGTCATTTGGGTACAGGAATAAAGCAGCAGCACATAAAGAGAACCTATTTGTTTTTCTAATTTCATGACTGGAAGGTTTATAACGTGTGGTTGGTTTTTTTTGTTTGTTTTTTTTTTTTGTTTGTTTGTTTTGTTTTGGTGGTTGTCAAGCTATCTTGGTGTTGTAGATGTGTGTTCATTATGTTGTGAAGACAAAAACTATAACTCAGTTGAAAAAAGAATTAGATAAGTTCCTCAAGTTAGGTCTTTTAGTGGCTATTAGCCAAGATGGTCAGGGATGCAATCCTTTGCTCTGGGTGTCCCTAAATTTCTTACTGCCTGCCAGATGCTCAGAGTGATGACTGAGTATGGATCACTTGATGATTGCCTGTTCTGTTCATTCCCTTTGACACATCTGGCACTGGCCGCAGTCAGAAGCAGATGCTTTTGAAATCCTATTAGCCACATATCTGCATCTTTAGTCACCTAAATACTTTTTAAAAAACTGACTCTTCATGGCCCAAGGTCACAGAGGACATCAGTGGCTAAGTTGAACCCTGGTCTTTCAAGTACCATTCTTGTGCTATGTGCATTTGACTGTCCCTCCCACTCTGTTTGGCCAATCAGGGGAAACAGTGATATTCCTATACATAAAGGGTAGTCAAGTCCACAAAATGAACTGGGGGAAAAATCATCTATTCTGTTAGTCTGTCATCTTAAATATTTTCATAAGAACAAGTAAAATTTTTCAGACAAAAGCATGCTTTTGAAATTGATAGACTTTTAATTTTACCCTGTTGTTTCAAAATACAAAGAAATATTTAGTATCTGTTTTCTAAATAACTTTGGGTAACTATTGCTGCCTTCCATTATTTATTTCATAGAATCATAGGGTTGGAAGGGACCTCATGAGGTCATCTAGTCCAACCCCCTGATAAGAGCAGGATGACTCCCACTAAATTATCCCAGTCAGGGTTTTGTCTAACCAGGCCTTAAATGTTTCCAAAGATGGAGATTCCACCATCTCCCTAGGTAACCCATTCCAATGCATCACCACTCTCCTAGTAAGAAAGTTTTTCCTGATATCCAGCCTCAACCTCCACAGCTGCAACTTGAAACCATTGTTCCTTGTTCTGTTCTCTGTTACTACTGAGAACAGCCTAGCTCCTGCCTCTTCCTAGTTGAAGGTTGCTATCAGTCTTTTCTGCAGACTAAATAAGCCTCATCTCTCCTTATAAGTGATGTGCCCCAACCCCATGATCATTTTCGTTGCCCTCCACTGAACTCTTTCTAATTTGTCAACATCTTTTCTGTAGTGCAGGGCAGAGCTGTAACTACGGCAGAGTGAACGGGGCTTTGCCCTGGGTGCCCTGGAGCAGCTCAACAGAGCTGCTCTATTAAAGGGTGCGTTTCGCCCCGTTGGCTCCAAGTGTTGTTAATTGCAAGGGGTGCATTCTGAACAGAACGCACCCTGGGCACCAGAACAGAGTGTTACAGCTCTGCTGCAGAGCCCAAAACTGGATGCAGTATTCCAGATGTGGCCTCACCAGTGCCAAACAGAGGGGAATAATCACATCCCTTGATCTTCTGGCAACACTCCTGCTGATGCAGTGCAATAAGCCACTGGCCTTTTTGGCAACTAGAGCACATTGTTGACTCATATCCAGCTTCTCATCTACCATAACCCCCAGGTCCTTTTCTACAGAGCTGCTACTTAGCCAGTTGGTCCCCAGCCTGTAGCAGTATCAGTCCCCAGCGTGTAGCAGTAGATGGGATTTTTCCATCCTAAATGCAGGACTTAGCACTTATCTTTATTGAACCTCATGAGATTCCATTTGGCCCAATTTTCCAATTTGTCTATTTGTTTATCTCTCCACTGTAAACTATGAAAGTCTATTCAGATTTTCAAACAATCTAAAATTCTTGTTTACACCCTGTTATAATACATTCTGGGATAAACAACTCAGAATTCAAATAGTGTTGCAATACTATAAAAGAAGTCACCTTATTAGTTTATAGATTTCAAGGTCAAAATGCATTTTAGCACTTACATCTTCTAAGCTACATTTATAGATATCTTGGCGATAAGAGAATTTCGTTTACTAGATAGGCCTTCATGATGACAGCTTCACTGAATTTTATATATATTTCAAACAAAAATCATTATATTAAAAGAATACTAAGAGTGCATTCAAAGATCCAGAAATACCAGCATTGAGGTTGCCTGTGCAACCTTAATTTGACCCTCTACTGCAGGTGCCTTATGATAGTCTTTAATTATATGGTCATGTTATGTTTTCCATGTGACTCCTATCTTATTTGGTGCACAAGATGGACAATACTCACTGAATGGGTAGTTGCTCAGTATTTCTTTTATCCTCATCATTTAGTGTGTGGCCCTATGCATTATTTTCCTGTCACTCTTCGGTCCCTGTTCCGCATCATTGTAAATTTTTTCATGGACCTTTTTGTGGCTCTCATTACCATAGTACCTCAGTGCTTGTCGCATGTTAATGAAGTTATCTTCACAACTGCCCTATAAGGTAAGATGGCATTTTATTCCCATCATCACTGTATTATTTTACTGTATCTGATACTCAGATAGATTAAGATTCAAGCTGAATCTGAGATGCTTACTGCCAGATTTAAAAGAAAAAGCATTTTCTAGCATTCATATAATTACAGCAGAGCTTATGTTGATTTCACTGACAGGTTTGAGTGCCCAGTACTGCAGCTAATCAGGTCTGCAGAGTCTCAAGTTGGGCACTTAGAAAAAGAGGAACACACAATTTGTGGCAACATCTGAAAAATTGTTTTATGTGACTTGCCCAGCATCATATAGGAACTGTGGCAGAGTCACAGTTTTCTGGGATAGCATTCAAATGTCTTAACACTGAGACTCTCCTTTCTTTTCCTGCAATCCCTTACCTCATTCACTACACTTCTGCAACGTGGAAAACAGGGGCCCTACAAACAGCATCCTCCTTCACTTCATGGCTGTAATTTATTTCCTGAGCAGCAACATCCATCTTGTGCACTGATTGAGGCAGAATACTTGTGGAAAACTAGTAAGGAAATATGGAGAAAATTGCTCTGAGTCCAAACGCAGAGAGGCATTTCATAGTTCTGGATATCATTACTGAAGGTACAGGGAGCCCCCCTCAAGTAGCTGTTATATCGGATTTTATTATTTAAATATTTTGATATGAAACTGTTTAAAAATGTCATCTTATTTTGAAGAAACATTGAAAAGTTGAGGCTGGCATGTTGTGTGGAGGAGCTCTAAGAACGGTGGGTTATTCACCAGTAACTGTCCTTCTTTGAGATGGGCTGCTCAGATACATTCAGTAATAGGTGTCTCTGTGCTGGAGCGCCATATTGGTTGGAAAACTTTTGTTCTAGCCTGTCAGGAGAGGGTAGGAGGCCTTCGCCCCTTGCACCACCCCATGGCTATATATACGTCTGCCTCCCGACCCCTCCTCAGTTCCTTAGAGTCGCCAACTCCAGATGCGGGGACGGAGGGGAGGGACCTGAATGGATCTGAGCAGCCCATCTCGAAGAAGGACGGTTACTGGTGAGTAACCCACCATTCTTCTTCGAGCGATGCTTGGATGCATTCAGTATTAGGTGACTACTAGCCATGCTGATGGCTGGTGGGTGGAGTTTGGTCTTCCGCCTTCAGCACAGCAATATGCCCCAAATGGGAAGAAGCCCAGCAAACCAGAATCTAACCAAAGTCAAGAGACGAATTAGGCTCTTGATGTGGCACGGAAAAATCAACAACTGAGGGCCAACCCAAGATGGGCAGGGCTGAACCCGATGAGAAAATAAGAGAATGGGCAGGACGGACCAAGGTCACCACAACGAGTGTGAAGAATGCAACGTGAAAACAAAGAGTTGTGTTGGATGTTCCACCTAAGTGGCAGTACACAAAGGTATGAAGGCCAGAAGAAAAGTGTCTGTCCGTAGGACCGTCCTGCGTGGGCTCATCGGGAAACGCTGGAGGCCAACAAGAACAAGGTTAACCATAATGGCTGTGGCCTGCACAGGAAGTAATGGGGTGAATGAAACTACCCCATGGATTAAGCACCTTGAGACCCAAGCCAGTATCCAAAGAGTCACAGCTTGCCTGGATGCCTGCTGGCTACACAGGTAGCCGCGAGAGGGATGAACCTTATCCCCTGGATTGGACACGGCCGGTGCAGTGGGGTCTGATCGACGATAGTAGTAATAAAAATACGTGGTTGCACTGGGGAAAAAAGGGGACCCTGCGAATGATCGAGAATGGTCTGGCAAGGCACTACAAGCCTGTACGCTGAAGGCAAATGCCTAAAGTGAAACGGTGGAAGGCACAGGTATGCAAGCTACAGGATCTCAAGTTAGTGCACAAAGCACACTCTTCCAACTAAGAATGGTACCAAACCCCGGGTTTCTTGCTGGAGAGGCACTCCAGTACACTAGCACCCACAAGGCAACATAATGGCCCGGACGGTGCTGATGGATTAGCACCCATAATAACCTTGATAGCGTGAGAACTCACAGAGAAGGAGAAGGAGCTCGCTTCGCCTGTAATCCTGTGGAATTCCAGCAACATGAGGGTTGTACACAAAGGGGCAGGGGAAAGCGGGGACAATGCCTACTACCCCTCCCCCACCGAGTCGAGGTAGCCCAAGGGCTCAAAGGGATGCCGTATTAAGAATATGGTCTTGTGTGTCCAGGGCACCACCAAAAGGGGTAGTGTCACGGCTACATTGCGAGACGTGAGCACCAGGGGAGAGGACACATTGATGTGGAGTTACTCCCAGAAATACAGTCGTCAGGGGCTGGAGAGATTATTTCCCAACCACCTAGGAAGAGAAGCCACCCGCGGAGTATCAACCATGGTATTGCAGAGGTACCCTGAGGTTAGAGAACCCAGTACAGAGGGTTATCACCAGTCGGGAAACCGGATGGTCATCCCGGGGGGGCAAGCCTCTGAATTTCTTAGTGTTCCAGAGACAGGAGTTCTAACCTGTTTTCCCTTATATACACAAACACACACACGGTGGGGACCCGTTAACTCGCAGGCATCGGGGGACAAGCCCCGGCGACCGCGCATTAAGCGGAACGCTTGTAAATGGGACTGGTGTTCCCCCTAAGTTCTGCGCATGTGCACACAGCAAAAAGCACTCGCTGGCACACAAATCAGTGCATAGCCGGCAGCCAGGGACCCTAGCCAGCCTGAAGGCAGAGTCTTCAGGCTGGCGGGGATCTAGGGTCATCCCCAGCTGCTTCTGGATGAGCTGGGAAGCTTCCGCTGTGGGGGCCATCAGGATCCCCTCCCCCCCCAGCTTGCCAGTGTGGTGGAAGCTCCTCCGCTTGTCCTGCAGCAGGTGGGGACAGATCCAAATTCCCCTGGCCTGCCAGCGATGGCGCAAAGCTTCTGTGACCACTGGCAGGCTGCAGGGATCCAGATTTGTCCCCATCTGCCGCCAGACAAGCAGAGGCAAGCTGGGGGGGGGGAGCGGATCCAGATGGCCCCTGTGACGGAAGCTTCCCAGCTCATCCAGAAGCACCTGGGGACGCATCCAGATCCCCGCTGCTCCCTGCCAGCCTGAAGACTGTGTCCAAGGCTCATGAAAAGAAAAAAGCAGCACTACTAAGGCTCGCTCCACGTGTTTCCTGCCCTGGCCAACTTCCGCTTGTAGGCAGTGTCCATTACTGAGTCCCGCGTGTTAACTTGATGGCTTTGGGTGACATGACCGGAGCACGCGTTAAGCGGATCCGCGTGCTAAATGTTCGCTTGTTAATGGGTCCCCACTCTGTGTGTGTGTGTGTGTGTGTGTGTGTGTGTGTGTGTGTGTGTGTGTGTGTGTGGGTAGCACATGTTAATGGTCCCGGTGAGGTAGCCACCAACATTGCATGGAGGTGCACCCCCGGTTGAACTGTAGATCCCCGAGCAGATAAGCGGGTCAACGTGCGTCCAAGGGGCAGTGTCCTCTGCCAGGGTACGCGTGACCTAACGGCAGGGAAGTAGAGTGGGTAGTTATAAGCAACTCATTGAGGAGCTTTCATGCTTGGAGTGCAGCTTTCTGCCCAGCTATGCCGGAGGACTGATGCCGCAGAGGTGGACGCTAGTGTAGGAGGCCCAAGATATGGTATCCCACTGCTGTTCCCCTCCCATGGGAAAGCGACAATGGCGCTGTCCCTGTAGGTTACCTGATCTGTAAGGCTCCTAGTCAGGTACGCTAGATGTCTGCTTCGCGAATGAAAGGGGGGAAACGGAGGGAAGATATGAGGGGGCTGGCCACCGCTTCTAGTAGGGTGGGGCCTACAAAAAGGACTCTTAGGATAGGCGTCCTGATATAACTGAGGTTGCCTGCAAGGAAATAGGGGCTGTAAGGAGTCAACTTCTATGAAGAAGGGGAGTATATGAAGGCAGGGATGGACTGCTCTGCCTTGGCCTTCCACGGAGACTAAGAGCTGCCAAGACTGTGCGAACACATCTCATGTGACAAGTAGGATGGAGGGTCCCGTCAAGCTGTCGGGGCCACAATAGGGCTGGTTACTCATTGTGAGCAAATGAAGACATTCCCCCCTACCCCCACCCCCTGCTGGGAATCGAAAGAGCCTACCTGATGGAGAGCATCAGGGTAACAGGGATGGTCGTGCTTCTGAGTAAACGCTGCAAATGCACGTCTCGGAGCCTCTGCAGCAAAGCTGGGGCTACTACGAGATGCGTTCCTTGTCCCTGACAAAGTTTGATGCGAAAGTACAGGATTGAGGGATACCAGAGGAAGAGGGGGGGAGAAGGGGAGGGGGATACCCCATGAGTGCCTGAGATAGCTGCTGTGGAGAAGGTGCAGGCAGGCTAGCCGCTGCAGAGAAAGTGCAGGCAGGGAGTTCGTGCCTTAAGGAGGCCCATGCCGCCTGAGGGCGGGGGGAAGAAAACCCCCGGTAGGGGTGCTGTGGGCGCAGTAGTAAAAGAAGAGGGGTAGGGTCTCAGCCCTTGCAATGGATAATAGCAGTGGAAGGGAGTTCTCTGTGATCCCTCTTAGGGGAAAAGGGTAGAGCCTCAGATACCTATGTGGGAGGGGTGGGCCTGGGAGGGAGCAGGCCCAAGTATTTGGCTTCTCCCCTGGGATCTCGAGCAGTGCCCACCACCAATAATGTTTCTGGGGGGAACAAAGCATCCCCTTCGAAAGGCAGGTCAAGAACCGCCTGCTGCGCATTAGGGGGTGTCCTAGCCTCCCTAAGTCAGGCCACCCGGTGAATGGTTACCACCAAGGCCATGGTGCGGGCAGCTGTGTCCACCGTGTCGTGGGCCAAAAGGAGGAGGTCGTGAGAAATTGTTACCCTCCTCTAGAAAGGCATCATGTTCCTCCCTGGCCTCGGGTGGGAGCAAGCGTCAGAATTTCACGACTGACTCCCACACTTCCAGCAAGTAGCTGCTGGTAATGGCTTGGTTGTTCACCACTCGCAATTGCAAGGCCGCTGAGGAGTATACCTTATGGCCCAAGAGATCCAGTTCTCTGGCTTCCCTGGAGGATGGAAGGGGGTTGCTGGGGGGTTCCTTGGGGCCCTGTGCCATCTGTACCACTTCCCTTGGGGGAACTGGGTGACCAGTGAGAGAAGGGAAATCCAATTTGGAAACCCGATATTTAACGCCTGACGTGTCTGAAACCGGGGCAATAGAGCTTGGGCTCTGCCACCGGGAATGGGCGAGGTCCCAGACACTTGGGTGGGGTGGGACTGTCAGGGGTTCTGCGGAGGCAAAGGCCGGCCTGAAGAGGGCATCAGGAGAGGGACTCAGGGGCTGCACCTCCATTCCTAGATGGGCCATGGTCCGGCACAACAGATCGAAGTGCGCCTACAGATTTCCCGTATAGGACTCCGGTGCCAGGGAGAGGGTGGTACCGGCAGTTCGCTGAGGTGGAGACGGAGTCTCCCGAGGGGACCATTCTTGTGGCTGGTAGCGAAACGGCGATGGAGATGAAGTGCAGCACCAGGGCCGCTTAGAGCCCCTTGAAGGTCCGTCTTCTGGACTGGAGGCAGGAGGAAGGGACTGAGACTCCTGGGGCTGTACTGGTGATGGCAGAGTGATCTGCTGTTGTGGGGATGGCTCTATGGTGCTGGCCGCCAGTGGAGTGGAAGACGGGAGTGCGAGGGCAAATGCCCCCGGTAGACCCAGACCTCAGATAGGAAGGCTGGTTTGCTGCTTCTGGTTGGGAGCAGGGCCGGAGGTGTGGGGAGGAAGAGGAGGGCTCATGCAGCCTCCACTGCTTCCAGGGTGGATGGCACAAGGAGCGACTCCTTGCGGCTCCGTGGTAAGTCCTCACCTGGGGAAGGGGGACTGCCTGGGCTGGTAAGTTCCCGTTGCTGCGGCACCAGGCTCTGCGGTGCCGAGTGTGAATGCGGCTGGCTCCAAGGCAAGCTCGGTGCTGTAGAGTTTTAAGGGAGATTATAATCCAATAAGGAGGACAGCATATTCAGAGCTGTATAAGAAGTCTTTATTGGAAGAGAACTGAGAGAGAGAGAGAGAGAGGAGACAGACAGGTTTTCCTTGCACCTAAACGACTCTCCCATTTATCACTATGGCAACCCCAATGACCCTAGGTAGTCCAAAACACCACATATTCCTCCCCCCCCCCCAGAAAGAATAAGAACTAAACTAGGAGATGAGGGTAGACTGCCCCATCTCTGGCGAACCCCCGGGGAATTATTCTGCCCCATGAAGAGGGGGTCACCACTAGCTAAAGATCCAGCCGATTAGGAGGCCTTCTGTCGCGAGGTGGATTACGGCGAACTTCTGGTGTGCCCACCCCACAAGGTGGTGGTGGTGGTGGTGGGATCACACGTGCTGGGGAAGTAGCCGGAACCGGAGAGGATGTTGTGTCCGGTTGGTCCAGGGAGGCTGAAGGCGTTGAAGGGGTGGCTGGAGCAGGAGAGACAGAAATTGTAGTTTCATGCTCTGATGTTGTATCATCAGTAAGGGTGAAGTCAGATCTGTCTGCTGGAGATGCATCTTCTGGGTGGATATGATGGAGAAGCAGCTGTTCTACATGCCGTCGCCAAACTAGGCCACTCGCTGTCTGGACAGAGTAGGAAACAGATCCTGTCTGGGCAATGACCATTGCTGGGACCCATTTAGCTCCAGATGCATAGTTTCATGCAAGAACTGGCTGTCCAATACTGAAGGTGCGGCCCTTTGTTCTTGGTGAATGTCTGCTGACCTGGTCCTGCTGTTGGCGTTGAACCACTTGCCGTGTGTCTCGTGGTTTCAACAAATCAAAGCAAGAGCGCAACTGCCATCCCATCATAAGAAAAGCTGGAGATGCCTTAGTTGTAGCCTGTGGAGTGTTTCTGTAGGACAACAAGAAGTTGTCCAGACGCTTATGAAGAGGTGAACGTCCCTTTGCAGATTTTAGAGCTTGCTTCATAGTCTGTACAAACCTTTCAGCAAGTCCATTGGTGGAAGGAAGATACGGTGCTGACCTGATGTGATATATTCCATTGGCCTTCATAAAAGTTTCAAAATCCTGAGAAACGAATTGTGGTCCATTGTCACTCGCCAGCTGTTCTGGAAGACCGTAACGACTAAAAAAGCCACACAGGGTCTGAATAGTGGCTTCCGTAGTAGTGGACTGCATTACTGAGACTTCTGGCCATTTTGAATGGGCATCCACAGCAATTAAAAACATACATCCTTCAAATGGGCCAGTAAAATCAACATGGATACGTTGCCATGGCCTTTCGGGCCAATCCCATGGGTGAAGAGGTGCCAACTGAGGTGCGTTCCGGATGCTCTGGCATGAGGTACAAGCTCTAGCCGTTTCTTCAATGGCCTTGTCTAAGCCCAGCCACCAGAAATAGCTCCGTGCAATTTCTTTCATGCGTACTATGCCGCAGTGACTTGAATGGAGCTGTTCCAACAAACATGGTCTTAATGAAGGTGGGATAATGACACGCATACCCCACAACAAACACCCGGATTGGGTCGATAACTCTGTCCTCCTAGACACATAGGGGCGGAGGTCAGGAGAGACCTGAGAGTCAGGTAAGAACATTCCACGCATCACGAAATCCATAACTCATGAGAGTACTGGGTCAACCCGTGTTGCTTTCTTTACTTGAGAAGCCGTGACGGGTGTGTTTTCTACCTGTTCAAAGTAAAAGATTCCTTCCTGGCCCAGATCCTGATGGTGTGCCGGTAAGGGTAGCCTTGAAAGGCCATCAGCATTGCAATGCAAAGAGGATTGCCTGTACTTGATTTCATCTGTGTATCCAGAAAGTATCAATGCCCATCGTTGCATCTGACTAGCAGCCAAATGTGTGATGCCTGTGTGTGGCCCCAAAATTGATGTCAGGGGTCGATGGTCAGTGAGAAGTGTGAACTTCTTTCCCCACAGGTACTGGTGAAATTTCCGAACGCCAAAAACAATGCCCAGCGCTTCGCGTTCAATTTGGGCATAATTAGTTTCTGCCTTAGTCAAGGAGCGTGAAGCAAAAGCAATAGGCCTGTCTTCACCAGAAGGCATAATATGTGACAATACAGCCCCAACTCCATAAGGGGAGGCATCACAAGCCAACTGTAGGGGCAAGGATGGGTCAAAATGTGTCAGAACCTTAGAGTTTACCAGTGAGCATTTAGCTTCATTAAATGCAACATCACAGGCTTCAGTCCAGTTCCAGGCCTTTTTCGGCCTCAGAAGCTCATGTAGGGGTTTCAGGAGCATCGCTAATTGTGGAATAAACTTGCCATGATAATTTAGTAAGTCTAAAAAAGAGCGAAGGTGGCTTACGTTCTGAGGTAGCGGAGCATCCACAATAGCCTTAACCTTGGCTGGAGACTTATGGAGACCATCAGCATCAATTATATGTCCTAAATATTCAACTGAGGGCTGGAAAAACTTACATTTGTCTCTGTGAACACGTAGACCATACTCTTCCAGTCTTTGCAGAGTAGCTTCCAAGTTCATAAGGTGTTCCTCCTCATTTATAGCCCGTGACCAGGATGTCATCCAGATAGCACTGTACTCCTGATAAACCACTCAAAATCTGATCCATTGCCCTTTGGAACAAAGCTGGGGCTGAAGTAATGCCGAAAGGTAAACGACAGTATCTGTACAACCCCTTATGTGTTACGATTGTCAACAGTTCTTGAGCTTCTTCTTCAACATGCATCTGTAAGTACGCTTGACTCAAGTCAATCTTGCTAAATTTGTGTCCTCCAGCCAAACCTGCAAAGATGTCCTCAATGCGGGGAAGAGGATATTGTTCTGCACATAACACTGGGTTGACATTGACCTTGAAATCTCCACAAATCCGAATGGAGCCATCCTTCTTCACTATTGGGACAATGGGTGTCGCCCACTGGCTGTGAGTAACTGGCACCAAGACTCCCTCTTTGACTAACCGCTCCAAGTTTTCTTCCACCTTGGGTCTGATGGCAAATGGCACCATCCTGGCCTTCAAACATTTTGGTTGGCAATCAGGCTTTATATTTAATTTCACAGTGATTCCCTTCATACTGCCTAAGTCTTCACCAAAAACAACAGCATGTTTCGTTAGTACCGCTGCTAGATTCATTTCTTCTTTAGTCAATTGATGCACTTGTGACCAATCGAGTTGGATTTTCCTGATCCAAGATCTTCTCATCAGGGGTGGGTAATTCCCCTTTACCACAAACAATGGTAGATTTGTGGTCTGTCTATTGAGTTCTACTTTCACATCAATAGTACCCAACAGGGGAACAGTCTCTCCAGTATATGTTTTCAAAACGACTACTGTCGGCTTAAGTGGCAGATGTCTAAAGTCCTTCTCATACACAAGGTTAGAAACTAATGAAACTGCCGCGCCAGTGTCCAGTTCCATGCGTGTAGGTTTGCGTTCCAAAACAGGTGTTACCCAGAATTTACGGGGGCCAGCTGTTATAGACAAAACATGGAGGGAATCTTCATCTTCCAGTTGGGTGTCACTATGAACACCTGTATTCTGCTCTACTGCATGCAGAATTTCCCTCTTAGTCCGCCAAACCAATGGCCCATTTTTCTCAGGTCTGCCTCTTCTGTTTGGCTCACCCTTCTTTTGTTTGCAGGCACGTTCAATGTGCCCTCTCTTACCACATTGTCGACACAGTAGTTCCTTAAACCGGCAGTCAGATGCGAGGTGGTCCTGCTTCCCACACCGGTAACATTCTTGTCACCCCAGCGCCCTGGGGGCAGGTTGTAGGGATACTTTACGGACACTGACCCCGATCTGTTGCATGTCTTGGGTGACGCGTTCCATGGAGACTGCAATTTCCACAGCCTTCTGCAAGGTGAGTTGACCTTTAGTCAGTAGGCGTTTTCGTGTTGATTCACTGTGCAGGCCACACACCAGCCTGTCACACAGCATTTCCTCTAACATGTTCTTGAAGTCACAGTGTGCTGCCAGCTTTTGCAGAGCTGCTACAAATTGTACAACTGATTCACCTTCCTCTTGGTTCCTTTGGTAGAACCTATACCTCTCGGCAGTTACTAGTGGCTTTGGGGAAAAATGTGCTCCCAGAACTTCCACTAGGTCCCCATAAGGTTTCTGCTCTGGCTTCTCCGGATAAAGCAAATCACATAGCAAATTATAAGTCTTAACTCCAATGACCGTTAGGAAAACTGGTACCTTCTTCTCATCAGTTATGTCGTTTGCTATTACAAAATTTTGAAATCGGGCTGTATATGTCTGCCAGGAAGCTGCTGAATGATCATATGCTCCAAAGGTTGTAGTAAGTAAAGCCATGATGCCCTCTTGTGGTTATTGTTTGTCTCTTCTCTTAGCAGCAGGCAGATCAGCTTTCAGAATAGCCAGCCAGCCTTATCTCTTCCTTGTGCTTAACAACAGGCAGATCAGCTTTCAGAATAGCCAGCTAGCCCTTAGGCAAACAGATCAGCTTTCACAGCTACAACCCAACCCCCATGCAAGCAGTAAAATAAAGTTTTGCTTCTTACATTGTATTCTGGTTTTCCAGAGTTGCCAGGATTGTTGAGGATAGCCACTCCATCACATATCCCATCCTCTGTTGCCAGATGTAGAGTTTTAAGGGAGATTATAATCCAATAAAGAGGACAGTATATTCAGAGCTGTATAAGAAGTCTTTATTGAAAGAGAACTGAGAGGGAGAGAGAGGAGACAGACAGGTTTTCCTAGCACCTAAACGACTCTCCCATTTATCCCTATGGCAACCCCAATGACCCTAGGTAGTCGAAAACACCACAGGTGCCAGCGAGGCTGGGCTGCCCAAAGGTGACCTCGAGCAGTGCAGAGGTGCTGGGTCACCGGGCCGGTGCCATGGTGGTGCTGGAGATGATGGCAAGTGGTGCCGGGGCGATCTGGGTACTGGGCTGCCCAAAGGCGACCTCGAGTGGTGCCGAGCTGCGAGGGCACCAGGTTGGTGCCGGGGTCGGCACCGAGGTTGTGCTGCGGCGGCGGCTACCAGCAGTGTGGTGCCACGCTGGCTCCGGTGCTGAGCTGGGTCTCAGTAGTGTGCGGGAAACTGAAGCCTCGGGTGTATAGTGCTGAGCCTTCTCAGAGGCTAGGGCACGGCGCCATTGTTCCCTCTCCTTGATGGCTTGCGGTTTGAAGGAGAGACAGATGGAACAGGCTGAGACCATGTGGTCTTTGCCCAGGCACCTGAGGCGCTTCCCATGGGGGTCGTCCTTGGGGAAGGCGTTGCCGCACTCGGTGCAGGGTTTAGACTCTGGCATGATTGTAGGGTGTTCTGGCCTGATGGTGGGAGGCTCTCATGGTGTAATTATATCCACAAAGAGATGTTCCCAGTCGGGCAAAAGCTCGTAGATGACAGGCAGGCTGTTTGCAATTCGCGAGGAGCGGACATTCCAGATCCGACGCGCAAGGCGGAAGAAATGAAACTGAGGAAGGGGTTGGGAGGTGGCCTATGTATAGCCACGGGGTGGCGTGAGGGACGGAGGCCACATATCCTCTCCTGACAAGCTAACACAAAAGTTTTCTGACCAATCTGTCGCTCCGGCACGGAGACACCTATTACTGAAGGCATCTGAGCAGCGCTCAAAGAAGAACAGCTGTGATCAAATGTGCTGTACAGGTTGCTACCACTGGTTGTTGTTAGTTACTAAAAGCCTGGTCTTTTTTCACTGAAAAAAGAAGTTTTCAGTTGGAGCTGAATGAGGCCTAATATGTGTGGCATCCATGCTCTCCAGCTGAGGTAAAGGATTTCTTCTTAGTTCAACTATGACGATTTTTATGGTTACAATTTGTAGTACATAGAGAAAGGGGTCAAATTCTCTGCAAGCCTAGAAAAGTGAATTTTCCTGTTAACAAGAAAAGTGACGCATGGACAGAATTCTACCCCAACAGGTGCCATATGCTTAACACATTTTACAGTTTTAATCTGGTTTTAGTGTTTCAATTTTGCTGAGTATGCTCTGACATAAGTGAGATGAGATAATTCAGTGACAGGTTCTTCAATTAATGAGGAAATGAAAGAGATACTGCTGATCTTCTGATCTGGTAAAAAGTATATCACTAGAAATTGGAGTAATTGAAAATACTTGATGAAAGAGTGGAATAGAACTTAATGCGCAGTTTGTCGGGCAATCAGTTATGACCATAAATGCATGCTGTCTTTTCATCCTGGCCCGTAGCTCTGTGCTGTACAGTACACAAAAAGGATAGTTTATGCTCTGACTGGTTTATAGTCTGAAAGACAAACAGAGAGAAAGCTGGGAGATCATGAGTGGGGGATCTTTAAAATTATGCATTCAGTTTCAGTTTCTGTAGGCCTTTTAGAAGATGTGAGTTTTAGGAGGTGCTTGAATGAAGTTGTGTGAGGTAATGACTTAATGAATTGGGATAGGAAGGGCATTGTAAGCATAGAGTCAGCATGGAAAATCACAAAGACAAGAGTGGGAGAGGAAAATAAATAGGGCAACAAAACTTGTATCATTCACTGCTATGAAACTCTCAATTGCCCTTTTAAAAGGTATTTTATTTTCATGATAGTTTGGAAGCACCCTTTTTCTTAAGCTGAATCCAGAGTAATACAATAAGTCTGAACCACTCACATTAAAGTAGCATATTTTTTTCCCCACTGATCATGCTCCTATACTGCACTTAAATAAATTAGTAGAGGTTAGGAACACTACACTTAAATTTTATTGAGTTGAGAGATAATGAAGAGTTTGTTGTACTAAGGGATTTACGTTTCTTTAAGCATCGTTGTTGTCTGACCACAAAGAATCCTGGACAAATAAAAAAAAATAACTTTACCAATGAAACATGATCATAGCATACATCCACAGGCATATATTACCTCTAGAATCAGGCATCTGACTTCAAATGCAGGTTCAGGGAATTAACATGAGACAAAATAAATCCTATCAAAGAGCAGCTCAGAATTGATACAATGAGTCTATTTTTGTAATCTCTAAATCAGTGAGCCACAACAGATCTTTGCTCTCCGGATTACTGCAAAGGAATTAGTGAAGAATCCTTGCTTAAATGATAGTCTTAGTGAATTTACAAATAAAAGAGAAGACCAACACCAGAGCCAGATCAATAATTATAATTGCTTTTCAGCCTTCCACTCCTGAGTCACTGGCTTGAACCCACTTCTGGTGAGACGCTGTTGCTATCTTTCAGTAAATTACTTTCATGTGGGTGAAAGATGCCTACTGCACTGAAGTCCACACCACAAAAAGCTATAGGCCTAGTTGGGAACCTTGTTATCTGGAAGTGTCAGCAAAGAGGACCAGCACTGACTAGGCATAGTGTAAAATGCAGGAGGTTTAATGAGGAAGCCTATTGTGATACTGAGCAGTATTTCTCAGGGGTGTAGTGTCAGTATTATCCACAACCAGGCTGGATGTTAAAAAAAAAAAAATATATATATATATATATATATATTAATTTTATTAGTCAGCTTTGAAAATAAAAATTTATGGGCAAATCCAATAAGAAAAGAGAGCAATTAACAACCACAGGTCAGGACCTTTTTCTCCCTCTATAAAACCCTCAAAGAATTCAGAAAATGTTATTATTAAATCTATATCTAGGAATTAGAGCTTTAATTAAGTAAATTAGAGCTTTAATTAAGTAAAACAATGAGCCAGATGTGGAAGAAAGTAAAGCAGTGTTTAAAAACACAACTTCCACAGGACGTAAATGTTCCAAAAAATCACAAAAAGGAGTATTATAAAGAAATGAAAGCAAAGGCTAAGGGATGGATGCAAGCCTAATGGGTATTTGTAAATTAATCATGGGAACATTACTGGAATTCTGTCAGAACTGAGTTCTAAGTAAATTCCTCATCTAAATTCAGAGAACTTCTGTTCTCTCCATATTATGTTTTCTGTAAGAACACAAGAACAGCCATACTTGGTCAGACCAGTGGTCCATCTAATCCAGAATCCACTCTTCCAACAGCGGCCAATGCCAGGTTCTTCAGAGGGAATGATCAGAACAGGAAATGAATAGAACAGGTCAGCCGTTCCTACCTTCTGGTAAACAGCAATCTCTGCCTATCCTGGCTAATAGCCATTGATGGACCTATCCTCCATGAATTTATGTAGCTCTTTTTTGAACCCTCTTGTAGTCTTGGTCTTCACAACATCCTTTGGTAAGGAGTTCTACAAGTTGATTGTGCGTTGTGTGAAGAAATGCTCCTTTTGTTTTACACCTGCTGTCTCTCAGTTTCCTTTGGTGATCCCTAGTTTTTGTGTTATGAGAAGTAAATAACACCTTCTCTTTTTTTCTCTCCTTATCAGTCACAACTTTATAGATCTCTATCATGTCACCACATCATCATCTCTTTTCCAAGTTGAAAAATCTCAATCTGATTAAGATCTCCTCATGTCAAGGAGCCTCTCACGTGGGCCATATGAAATAGAGAGGCATTGTTGTAATCTTAAAATAAATAAATAAAGCTTAACTGTTGGAGATGACCTGCGGCTGCCATTTACTGAGGAGCAGCAAAATGAAATAATGTTTCTCAAAGGAAGCCATAACCTTTAATGTCACTAACTTCTTCATTGAGCTGTTTATTAAAAATCCTAGTGGAAGGTAAGTAGATAGCCAGAGTGTGAAAAGTTTTAACCAGATACCTACTACCCAGAGACAGAATAAAAATACAAAGCGGCCTATTGGCAAGATTGTGTGCCAGCTTCCTATTGAATGGTCCAGACCTTTCTTTGGGAGTTCTTATTCACAGGAGATCTGCCTGACAAACTTGAAGTGCCACCCAGCTCTACTTGCTTGAAGAAAGAAAGCAATTTGTCTCCTTCTTACTCTAGCACCTCGTGGGTATGTCTACACTATAGGCTTAAGTTGACTTAAAGCCCTTTAAGTTGATTTAAGCCACTCTCTGTCTATATTTAGAAATTATTAAGTCAGTTTAAGCAACCGCTTAAGTCGATTTAATAACTCCTGCCCTGTAAATTGACTTAAGCATTTAAGCTGACTTTACAGGGCAGGGTCCACCTGCTTCTCCACCCCAGGTTGTGATCAGGCTCTAGGGACCTGATCCAGCCATGGGGGAAACCCAATCTGACTCTTGCCCTGTGGTGAGGAGCTGGGGGCTGGATCTGACTCCCAGCCCATCTCCATGGGTGGTGGGGGCAGCTGGTTCCTGCAGCCTGCACAGAGGGGCTACAAGCCCAATCTGGTCCCCAGCCCCTTTCTGCCGGCTGCAGGGGCTAGGTGCCAGCTTAGAGCCTGATCTGGCTCCCAGCTGCTTGCACTGTGGAGCAAGCAGCTTAGAGCTTGGTCAGTTTCACAGACATGCGAGCAGTCAGGGAGGAGCCAGCACTGTGCGCCACTGGCCGCCTGCACGTGGTCTGGGCAGGAGCCGGCACCATCAGCCCTTTCCATTCTGAGGCAAATAACAACCTCTGCTCATCCTGGCTAATAGCTATTGATGGTCCTATCCTCCATGACCTTACCTAATTTGTTTTTGAACTCCATTATAGTCTTGCTCTTCATAATATCCTCTGGCAAGGAGTTCCACAAGCTGACTGTGCATTGTGTGAAGAAATATTTCCTTCTGTTGTTTTAAACCTTCTGCCTATTAATTTCATTGACTGATCCCTTATTTTTGTGTTATTAAAAGGAATAGATAAGATTTACTTTTTACACATCAGTCATATGGAAACTTTTTCATATCCCTAAACATTTTGTTTCCCTTTTCTATATCTTTTCCTATTCTGATGTATCATTTTTTGAGATGAGGTGACCAGATCTTCACACAGTATTCAAGATGTGGGCATATCATGGATTTATAAAGAGGCAGTACAATATTTTCTGTCTTATTATTTATTCCTTTCCTAACGATTTGCAACACTGTAGTAGCTTTTTTGACTGCGGCTGCACATTGAGTTGACTTTTTCTGAGAACTATCCACAATGACTTCAAGGTCTTTTTGTTGAATGGTAACCATTAATTTAGACCCCAGCATTTTATATGTGTAGTTGGAATTATGTTTTCCAATGTGTATTACTTTGCATTTATCAACATAGAATTTCATCTGCCATTTTGCTGTTCAGTCCCCCAGTTCTGTCAGATCCCTTTGTAACTCTTCACAGTCTGCTTTGGACTTAACTATCTTGAGTAGTTTTGTATCATCTATAAAGTTTGCCACCTCACTGTTTACCCTGTTTTCTGTATCATTTATGAAAATGTTAAACAGTAATGGTACAGACCTCTGGGAAACACCACTATTCGCTTTTTTCCATTTTGAAAACTAACCATTTATTTCTACTCTTTGTTTCTTATCTTTTAAAAAGTCACTGATCCAGGAGAGGACTTTCCCTCTTATCCCATGAGCACTTACTTTGCTTAAGAGCCTTTGGTGAGGGGCCTTGTCAAAGGCTTTTTTGAAAAATCTAAATATGCTTTATCTACTGCATTACCTTGTCCATATGCTTGTTGACCCTGTCAAAGAAGTCTAATAGATTGGTGAGGCCTGATTTCCCTTTACAAAAAGCCAGGCTGACTCTTCCCTCAACAAATCCTATTCATCTTTGTGTCTGATAATTCTGTTCTTTTTGAGTGTTTCAACCAAGTTGCCTAGTACTGCAATCAGTTTTACTGGCCTGTAATATCCAGGATTATCTCTGGAGCTTTCTTTAAAAAAGGAAGTATCATGTTAAATATCCTCAAGTCATTAAGTACAGAAGCTGATTTAAGTGATAGGCTATGCATCACTATTAGTAGTTCTGCAATTTCACATTTGAGTTCCTTCAGAACTCTCAAGTGACATCTGGTCCTGATGACCTTTTTTTTTTACTCTTTATCAATTGGTTCCACCTCTAGTGACAGTTCATTCTGGGGCAGTTCCTTAGATTTGTCATCTGAAAAGAATGGCTCAGGTTTGAGAACCTCCAATACACTCACATCCATGAAGGCCAATGCAAAGAATTAATTTAGTTTCTCTGCAATAACCTTAGCTTCCTTGAGTGTTCCTTTAGCATCTCGATCATCCAGTGGCCCCACTGGTTGTTTAGCAAGCTTTATGCTTTTGATGTACTTAAAATTTTTTTGCTGTTACTTTTTGAGTCACTGGCTAGCTGTTCTTTCAATTCCTTTTTTTTTTGACCTTCCTAATTATATTTTTACACTTCACTTGTCAAAGCTTATGTTCCTTCCTATTTTCCTCAATAGAATTTGACTTCTACTTTTTAAAGGATTTCTTTTTGCCTCTTTGTGTGTGTGTTTTTTTGTTTGGTTGGTTTTTTTTTTTATAATTTTGTGTAGCCACGGTGGCACTTTTTTTGATCTTCTCAGTTTGTCTTAATTTGGAATGTTAACCATTTGGTTCATAGAAAGGTATGACACAACGGCCTAAGCAGAGCAATTAGAGGTTAGGATTCCCAAGTTCTGGTTCAGATTCAGTCAGTTGTTTGATGTTGGGCTATTAAGTAAGTCATTTAGGCCTTGTCTACTCCTTTGGGAACTAGCCAGAATTTCAGCCACCCATGTAGCTGCACCAGGGCATGTTTCCTTTTCTGTGCTAAGGGTATCCACTGCTGCAGCTAGGCCCATGGCTGAAATCAGGCAAATTCCCCATATAGGCAAGGCCTAATGTCTTTACATCACATTCCTCATGGAAAATGGAGATGAAACTCACTTAATGGTTGTACCCTGGATTAAAACTTTAAATTTTCAGTAACAAATACTTCATTTCTATACTGAGCATAAACTAGCATTACTTTGTTTAATTGTGTGTTTGGTTACCTGTAATTAGGTTAAGTTATTTGAATATACCACTTCCAGTGAAGCGTGGGAATGAGGTTCAAAAGAGGGACTTTGATAATAAAGCAGTGTTTAATAAACTGGGTCAAAACTGAGGCCCTGTTCACTGAAAATCCTGAATTTTAAAAATCTAATTGTAGATTTTTACTTTTCTTTCCCCAAAGGACCTGGTAGTAGAGTGGTGGTAACTAGGGTCCATCAAGGATCCCTCTCCCCACAAACCAGGCCTCACAGGTGCTGAAGTAATTATGGCCTCAGAGAGATAGCCCTGCTTAATTAGTCAATGGGGAGCAAGTGGCTCCTGAAGGTGCCTACTATAAAGAAAGTGGAGCAGGGGGGTGTGGGCAGGCAGAAGAGTAATAATCCTGCAGCAGTCTGTCTGAGGCCTAGGAAGGCAGGCTGTCTTGTACCGCGTGGCCAGGAAGGGCTGGACTGTGAGACTGGGAATTTGGAAACTGACCACTGTAAATAAAAGAGCGTAGGTGCTGCATGGCAAAGAGGTGTGTGAATCATCTGTTGGAAGAAGAGGTCAGGAAGCACTCACAGCTACAAGCCTTTACTTATATTTGAAAGTGAGTTAGAAAAACATCTCTCCATCACTCTCAGACCACAAGCTTACTGAGCTCAAGGGTTTTTGTTTGTTTGTTTGGGGTTTTTTTTAAAAGTGAATTCGACAGATCAGAACGTTTCTCTGAAATTCCCTGCGGTAAACTATATTGACAGTGTGCTATACATGAGCAGTATGGGGTCCATTATAGCTGTATGGCCCTATCCATTGTCAAGTCCATACACATTCAAAAAAGGAATCAGGGATGTCCACAAGATTTAAACACCAGGACTGACCCTCCAGTAGAGAGGCAGGTTTCTCTGTGTCTTTCATCTTAATTTTATAACATCAGATGTTTTCTTAAAGTCATTCGACGCTGGTTGTATTTATGGCTTAGTTGTTACTGTATTCTCCTTCAGTGCATAGCTCATACTGAGGAAAACATTGAAGTGATTCTCTTTACTGCTTTATGTTTAATCATTGCATGCTGTTAACCTGTGATGAAAATGAACTCTAGATATGAATGTGCAAAAATTTCTGTATGAAGGAAATCTATAGCTAAAGTGTATACAGGTCCCTTTGGTCTCCATTAGATATATAATTGACTTCAATTGGCATATCAGTATGTACTGCTTTTGGCTAATTTAAAATATTGAAGAAGATTTTCTCTTGCTCCAAAAAGGAGAGTAGGTGTGTAATAAGTTTTAACTCTAAACTGTTTGGATTTGTTCTTAGCTAAAGATATTTTATATGTTATTCAAAAAAATCTATCATATAGTTCTTGTTTTTACTTATTTTTTAAGTAACAATTATTTTATACTACAGTGAAACAGAAGTTTTTAATAGGATTTTAAGGGCTGGAGATTTTATCATGTTTTTGACTAGCTACTGCACAATTTAAAGTAGTCCCACTATTTATAATTATTATCTGTTAAAAGAAAGCAGAATTTGAATGGCACTTTTGAATAGGATTCTGATGGTTGAGCTTCACTTCTTGTGTTTCCTGACTTTCCTTGGTACTGAGTTGGTTTCTGCTTTCAAAGCACACAGCCATCTGAAAAAGAAAACCTAGTGATTGTGGCACCTTTCTGGAGCCCTTCTAGACATGTTAATTAAATAAAATGTTTTGTTTACATTTTTGTACCTTTTTTACTGCATGCTCTATAAGAATGAGCATTCCTTTCATAATTTAACTTTCACATTTTATTTACTACAACATTATATTGGCTATATTTTTAATTATATATTACACATATAAATATATATTAATATTTTTGCAGCTGTTTTGGCTGTTGCTTTATTAAAGAAAAAGGGAGTCAAGATCTCTCTCCTGTGTACTGTATAGAGTGGGCTGAAGGGTCCCCTCACCAGAGCTAGGTACAGCATAGGGCCAGGTTACTGAGTCTTTCCTCAGGTTAAAGAGTTGGTTATGTAAAGCAGAGGGGGCTGCCAGCTCTCCAGCACTTCCTCCACGTGCAGAAGGGAAGGAGAAGAGGGGTTTCAGCCCTTAGTTCAGTTTACATGGTCAGGGACCAAGAGGGAGGATGCCTTGGAGCAGTAATTCTTCAATCCTTAGGTTCCCTTCTGAAAAGCCAGGGGAGGCAGAAGCAGCAGGGAGGGGATAGTTTAGCTGGGTAAGCGTGGAGCTTGTCTCTCCCCAGAATGCCTCCTTGGGGTCAGGTGGCATAAGATGCTGATAAAGCAAGGAGCTCTTGACTGTTGGAGAATAGTCCCTGGGGTCAGGCATGGCACAGCGCTGGCAGCCGAGTTAGCATTTCCTCCATGAGTCTAAAAAGTGCGGTGAGAACCATGTGTGCCCCAGATCTTTACATGGGACAAGGAGAGCACAAAGCCAACTGTGAGAGGAGCAGGTACATGCACCTTGCATTGAGCTCCTGGTGTAGCTTCTCAAAGATCAATGATGTGTACATAGCAAGAGCCTTCATCTTTCAACGTGAGCCCATTAGCTCTGAGGAAGCTGCATGATCTCGAGGCCATTCGCAGGACAGAGTGCTCCTTTAAGGTGTCCCAAGCTGCGCATACAAAACTGAGCCACCCCAAATCACGAGTATTATTTGGCTATTTTTTAAACCATTTTTTCCAAACCTCAGGGCTGTTCCCAGCCAACCATCTGTTTAAATCACATAAAAGTGGGATTATCAGACAACTCTGACAGGAATGGGAGACCCAGGAATTTTTTTTAAAAAACAGTTCTTTAGACAGACGGACATGAAATTTCAAATTTATGCTTCAGAAGACACTTAGTGTGATTTTCAGAGTCTCAATAAAATCATAGAAACTGGAAGGGACCCTGAGAGGTCATTGAGTCCAGCCCTCTGCACTCATGTCAGGAACCAAGTACCATATTAAACCATCCCTGACGGGTGTTTATCTAACCTGCTCTTAAAAACTTCCAGTGATGGAGATTCCACAACTTCTCTGGGCAACTTATTCCAGTGGTTAATCACCCTCACAGTTAGGAATTTTTTCCTAATGTCCAGCTTAAAGCTTCCTTGCTGTATTGCTTCTTGTCCTATCATCAGCGGTTAAGGAGAATATTTTTTCTCTGTTCTCCCCTTAAGTTTTTAGGTATTTGAAAACTGTTATCATGTCCCCTCTCAGTCTCCCCTTTTCCAGACTGAACAAGACCAGTTCCCTCAATCTTCTCTCATAAGTCAAGCGTTCCAGCCCTTTAATCATTCTTGTTGCTCTTCTCTGGACTTTCTCCAATTTACCAACGTCTTTCCTGAAATGAGGTTCCCAGAACCGGACACATTATTCCAGTTGAGGCCTAATATGAAAAGGAGTCACGGCCAGTCTCCTGAGGTACGCATCTGACAGGTGTGGATGAGCAAGCTTGCCTGCATTAGCTCTGTTTAAGCCAGTATGCTAAAATGAGCAGTGTGGCTGCAAAGGCACGGTGGCCATTTGAATGTGTACATAGGGGTCAGGCAAGATTGCATTCAGGTGGCTACCCCTAGCTGCTGTCTGTCCTACTATAGTCACATGGTTATTTTTAGCATGCTGGCTTAAGTAGAGCTATGAGAAATGAGCAATGCCTACCTGAGCTGGGAATTACACCTCTCAGCTGCTGCATAGACGGACCCGTAGATAAACTTAAATAGCTAATATGGAGGTCTCTAGAGTCCAGATGTTCCCAGGGCTCCACTGTGCAGCCTTTACTCCCATTGGTAAGCACTTACAAATGCAAACAGTCTCATTGACTTGAGTGGGGTTGCTCCTGTAAGACCTTAACAATCTACATTGGGGTGGCCATCTTTGTATAGCTGGGCTCTGCCCACAGTAAGGTCATTCTTGTTTTAAGTATTCTTTGAAAGATGTTGGGTTTTTGCTGGCTCATATTACTTGATTATTTTAGCACCAATAGTATTTTAGGGCTTTAAATATAATAAAATATTCCTGTCTTGAGATATTGACAGTCTACTTTATTCATGTAACACAGAGGGAATGTCCACACCTAGTGATTAAACTGATATAATGGTAGTTATATCCATTTAATGAAAGCCAGATCCACACTAGCTTTCCTTATATCTAAATGAAGAGCTCCCTCATTTCAATATAAGGAACGTTAAAGCAGTATGATAAAACCTAGTATTATATCACTATAATGGTTAAAATGAAACTGTTATGGTGATATAATGCAGCGTGAATGTGTTATATCAATATAACCCTTATATCGATATAACCCCAGTTTGACCTTCTTCCTCCCAGGGTGCATGGAAGGAAGACCTCCTTCAGCACTCTGGCCAGGGAGGGGGTCAGGACCATGGGGAGGGCAAGGGGGACCCACCCCTGGCTTCCCTCTGGCTGATGGGGTGATGGGGAAGGGACCTCAGTGCCTGGCTCAGTACTGGCTGGCTGGGTGGTGGGGGCAGGCATCCCCGCTCCTGGCTCCCAGAGCCCTAGCTGGGCAGCGGGGGGGGGTAATGCACCCCCCACCCAGCTTGAGCTGCGCTAGCCAGACCATGGGGGGGAACACACCCTGCTCCCAGCTCCCAGAGCCCAAGTCGGGTAGGGGGAGAAGGGACCCCAGCTCCCAGCGTACTCCCTGGGTGGCAAGGGATGGGACCCCTGAGCCCAGCTTTAGGAACACTCAGTGGGCAGCAGGGACGGTATCCCAGTGCCTGGCTTTAGGAGTGCAAACTTTTTGAAAAATCTCATTTTCATTCTAATATGGAATGAAACCAAATTACAAAGCTTTTATTTATTTTTTTTTTTCAAAATGGAATTTCTGCTTCTAGTCAGTACTCATGTTTACTTCATGAACTGGCCATGCACTAGTAGGAAGAAGTGCAATGTGATTGGCTTGTTCCCTTTTCTGCTCCTCTTACTTCAACATCTGAGGCTCCATCAGCCTATTTGACCTTTATAGGGTGAGGCAGTCTGAGACTTGAAGGAATTTTCACCTGCAAGGTTGGAGTTAGGGAACTTTGACTGCTCTAGGCGCCAGGCTCACAATAGAAACAACAGATTATCTCAGTTAAAATCCCTTTAAGATTGATGCCGGTGATATCTGCATTAGCATTCACACCAGCTGCTTTTTAATTTTCTTCTTGATTTATCAGAGCTTTTTTTTGTGATTTAGTAACTTCTTAAGACACACTATCAACTCATTTAAATACTCTGGATTCAATTGCCAACCATTCATTGAAGTTAGTATCACTATCATAAGCCATATTTTCTTGCATCAGAGGATTTAATCATTCTATAAAGTCAGCAGTTTAATTTTTTTTCACTGTAGTTTCACATGTGTATTTTACTGATCTTTCATCTCCTTGTTCAACACATGCAAAGAGGTTTTACAAGTTATGTTCTTCCTTAAGCCATTGCAATCTTTCTCACATTTCCATAAAATCAATTTCATGTTGTTTTTTTTCAACCTCCTTCAAAAGGTTTTATATGTCTGTTTTCAATGGGCACTTCTCCTTCCACATGGAAAGAGAATGGAGTTTTATTCTTCTGTGCCTTCCTCCACCCCCAATTCTGTAACCTTTAAATAAATTAGAAAACATTGTTTGAACATTCTCATTGTTCGGTGAATTCACCTGTGAAATTAAATTCATAGGCACATTCAGTCTCTCCATTCTGCTTGTGTTTTATTCCACTCTGATTCAATGACATACTAGTGAGATCTCCATGTTGGGTTTTAATGTACTGAATGGTTACATCATTTAAATTACATAATAAGAAAGTCGTATTGTCATCACTAGATGAAGATCTTGTACAAACAAAACTGAATATTGTTTTAGGTTTCCCTTATGCTTTGAGAACATTTTCTGTTTTTCATTCATAAAGATCTTTGTAAGATAGAAGTGAGGAATTTATAGTCCCAGAAAATGCCCTACGGAAGTAATGCATGACTATTAGAGCTGGTTCAATTATTTGGCAATAAATTATCCAGCAAATTTAAGTATCTTTTATTTATATCTATAAATCATTAATGAACCCTCTTGATAGGTCATAATGTATTTTACCAATAGTCTTATGTGAAGAAAAGAAATATTTCTTATGAGTTCTTTGTAAATTATTAATTTTGACTATTTTTGGTGTTTAGTCACTGAAATGAAATGGAACTATTTGTGGTACCTGATGACCTAAATGAAACTTTCTATAGAGGAGAATAGCAAATAGCAAAGTAGTGACATGAACTTTCAGGTGAATATTCATATACAAATGTTTGTTGAACTCTTGAAATTTGCAAACATTTTCTCAAATAGACTAGTGATGCTTTATAGTGTGTGTGAGCATACCACACACACGCGCCCGCGCGCACACACACACACATACATGCACGCATTCTCTGTAGCTCAATTGTCATCCTAAGGAGGACCATTAGAATCATCTTTTTAAAAAAGTGTAACAAGATAATTTGTGGTTAAAAATTTCAGTTTATTCACTTTTCTTATATGGATTATTGTCCAGCATTAACAATTATTTTACTAGTTTTACTGTGAAACCTTACTGAAATGTCCTCAAAATACTATATGGGCACTGAAACTTCTGCTGTCTATACAAAATGACATACATCTTTTTGATTTCTGTAGTATTAGAATTGGAGAGTTATTGTATAATGAAGTTCTGCAAAAATACCACAGAAGTGAGTCAGCTTAACTTTAGAAAGAGGGAAAATCAATGAAGATAGCATATTAATATTGGCCATTTTGCATGCATGACTAGCTCAGGCAAACAGCTAGTCAGGAAGGTTACATTTCTTTTAGGTAGTCATGCCTTGTTTTGTAAATTAGACAGAACAGCTCCAATGCAGAGTTCATAATAAGCATCTTCAAGGAGGAGCTGGAAACATCTCACAGAGAACACAAATTTAAATAGATATAAATTTCATTTTAATGTAAGTGAGAGACAAATAGGGTTTTGTTTAGATCATTGAAATGTACACAAGTTTAAAACAACCAGGAGAACACTGTATCTTTTGCAGTCTGTTTGAATGTATAATTGAAGAGAAAAATGGGTTTGAGGAGAAAAATGGCTTTGGTGTAGAAACTGCAAAACCAGAAGCTTCCAGACCACAGCATTAAAACGCTTTATGAAAGATTAACACAAAGTATCTGAGCCATTCCAATGTTTACTGGGAAAATTCAGGTCAAACCCTGGATTAGTGCTTTGTGTGTTCCACAGATAACCTTGATGTTTCCTTGCCTACCAGTCTCACTCTCTCACCATTATTTAAGATCCATATTTTTTCTACCAAGAAATCAAAAAATGCCTCCAACTGCTCCCAATGCTGTCAGTCTTTTGGGTAAAGTGAGCACTAACAGTGTATCTTTGATTTTCACTCCTAGAATATTTAGAAAGTAATTAGCAGACCTAGTGTTAAACACCGGTTTCTCAGTGAAGTTCACTCTGTCAGCACAAAGCCTAAATAACTGGGTTTTATGCCACAAGTCCATTAAAGGTTGGTGGAGAACTCAGGGAGAGGGTGCAGGTATCATTTATGCAGGCCAAAGGGCTCATATCCAGGCAGTCCATAGCCTCTGTTCAGTATATGGACAGCAGATAGCCACTTCAAACTTTCCATCTACCATACTTTATAGTGGAGCTTGGAATGCTCCAGCTGCATACACCAAGTACATATCCCATGACTATGCTCCAGCCTGTTTTTATCTGTCATTCTACACTGGCCTATTTGGGGTCATAAGGAAATCCTTTGCTGCATGCGGGAGCTGTGTAGTGGCCAATGGAAATATGCTGTACCTTTGCTCACTACTTCCCCCCAAGTGAACTTTAATTCCTTAAGCATAACCAAGAATTCATATGGTCAGAGATATCTATATATTATCATGGGAATAACCGTGGCATGTTTAATAAAATTTTGGTTTTAAGAGGTACATGACCTTTAATAATTGGTGTCCTGTCACTGCAGTGACTGCACAGACGTCTTCTGGTGTTGGAGGATTTTTCTCAGTTTTGATAATGGAAGTGAATATTGTAACTGGGTGATGCAATGGTCAAAACGTAATAGACTGAAATCGAACAACGCTAGGTTCCAGATCCTCAGCTGGTGGAAATCAGCCTAGTTCATATCTATTTACATAAGCTTCTAGTGGGGTGTAGTTAACCATTTGAACAATTCTCCATTACTAGCAGTTTTTCAATCAAATTGGATGTTGCTGATTTTTGTAAATGATCTGCTTCAAGAGTTATTTTAGAGAAGTTCTCTGTCCTTTGTTATACAGGAGTTCAGACTAGATGACCACAATGATCCTTTCTAGGCTTGGTATCTATTTAATCTATGAATCTTAGCAAGTTGTGTGTCTGGCCCTTTGTGTTTTCATATTATAAAATCTCAACATGAATCCTTCACTTGGTCTCTCTGGCACCCATACAGCACAAAGTGCAATTACTTTTATGAAGTGGAGGAAAGCTGAACCCAGGTCACTATTCTACTTTTAATTAAAATCGATATATTTAAACCTGCCCTGGCAGCCAGCATTTGGCTAAAAACTAAGGTCACCATTGACGCTAGCATTATTGGAACACTTGGTTATATTTTTTCTGTCTTCTTCTAATACCTGATTAAACATTGTTTCAGTATTAAACAGCAATGTTCCAAGCCCCCCTCCACTGACTTGTATTTTTAATTGAGACCAGTCAACTGATTTACATTGGAGCAGGTCAAGGTAATACCACTCTTGCCTTCCAAAGCACATTCTTTACCTGACATAGAAAGTGGGCAGCAGCTGTGCTACAGATCCCATCCCTGTTTCCAGTTCTTCATTTGTCTAACCCCACGATGTAACATGCTCATGTGCATGGCTGGCCATCACGGCTGCTTCTCCTTCCCTTAAGTGGGGGAGAAACACTTTGCCAAACCTAGCTGTTGCAGCAATTCCTTGTCCTCCTCACATCCCCATGCCTATAACACTGCATACAAAAACTCTGCTCCCAGACCCCTGATTTCCTTCACTTTCAGTGTGGCAAAAGGGCATCAGAAGAGGGGAAAAGAAGCCCTGGAGATTAGGAGGGAGGAGAGGAGGGCCTTTGGAAAAGGGGACAGAGACAGGAATGGCATTGGTAAATAACTTTAGGGTCCAACAAACATAGTCCTTATGCAAGTGGCTACTAAATGTGGCAACAGCATGCAAGTGTGACTAAATAAAAATAGAGAGGGCACTAAATGTTTGTCTGTGACAAGTGGAGCTGAGTGCACCGTACACGGTTAAGGTTGCCTGATGCTTCCTTTTATAAGATGCTAGTTCAATTGGGCAAACTTATAAAAAAAATTGAAAATATTTGGGATGAAAATTCCCATGCTGGATGTCCACCTTAGGCCGATTCTTTCTTCTTCTTTTTTTTTTTTTTAATTTCAGCTAAGACAATTCTGCCATTTTGGATGGAGTGGTAGAAAAGGTATATCCATAAGGAAGAGAGGGGAGGGATAAGACAAGCACAGCCTGTGTGTCACTCTGTCTGTGACCTCACAGAAACTCATGCAGTTACGTTAGTTTATAACAGCAGAGGATCTGGTCCACCTGTTCCAACCCCGTCATTGGGATCTGAGTGAAGTGTGTTTTAAATGTCTCATTGTACAAATGTGGTCCTAGGTATTCTCTGTGCCTGTGTTGAGGGTTTAAGATTTCAACTTCTTGTAATTTTTTGGGTTTACATGGCTGTGTGTCAGACTTGTTTAGGGGGAATCGCTCAACATAATGTAAGAAAAGAGCCACAATGATTGGTATGTAACTTCCTTTGGTATAATAATGATGGTCATTTTTACATGTCACCTTTTAAATGTCTCTCAGGGGTATGATGATAGGTCTGAACTATGTAGTTGTTTCTTCCTGCATTATTATAATCTGATGTGACTCTCTTAAGTTTCAAAATAGCTTGCATTTTTTTGATTGAACATATTTTAAGTGTTCATCTTTAGTAGACTGTGGTCATGTCCCATAACCATAGTTAATTTGCTTCAGCAAAATCATTTGTAAAACTCATTTGCTTTAAAATGGGGTGGGGGAAGGATTATAAAGATGGCAGATTGAAAATGAAATAAAATCTAGTGCAATGATTTTGTGGTAACTTTAAGTTTGTACTTAGAAATAAGATTAGCTCACTTATCATTTCCTCTGTGCCTTCAACTCCCATATAAAACCATATCTGTTATTAACTGTCGTTTGCGTATTGTGAATCTAAAGGAGGTTTTATAACACTTTAAAATTAAGTAAGGAGCAAAGTGACAATTTAAATAAATATATAAAAGTGAAAGAAAAAAATTTTCTGGAAATAGTACAGCTTGTAATTATTTAGTCAAAACTCACTGTATGCAGTTGAGTTAAAATTCCTCAGCCTCTTACGGAAACTGAAATTGGGAGGTGGACCACGTTAGTTCTTTGTACTTAATGGCTCTCAGGTCAACAATATTTTTCATAGTGCATTTTGGACTTTGATGGGTGGTAGTATGTGGGGTGTCACCTTATGAGGCTTTGGTTCTATTTAATAATATATCTCCCATTGCATGTGTGGGGGAAGTTGTGGAAATTTAACCCTTCATCCCAGGTTCCTGATAGAGCTGTTGAAAAATGCAAAACAAATAGGCTAAGGTAAACTGACACAGATACCAAAGGCTGGCTCAGAATGAAGACAACTATCGCAGCTGGTATGTATGGTGGGAAAGGGTGTTCTGTAGATGGGTCCTTGTACCAAGAAACATCTGTTCCCAGACAAATCCAGCTGGAATTTCATGAGTGACAGCAAGGAGGACTTAGCTGTTCACAACTTCAGGGAGAGCTATAAAGGTAACTCAGACATGGATCACTGAGGAAAGAAAAATTACCCAGTGTTTCAGAACGCTCAAATGCTCCCTACACATGGCTCATCTTGTTGATGGCACTATATATAAATAGAACACAGTAGGATTCCACAATTTTCATGTGGCAAAACAAAGCAAAAGTAGAAGTAAAATATAAACCAATTATCTTCACCATATGAATTGTAGGGGAGGTGAGGAAACCAGGCATCCATGAAACTCACTCTATCTGTGACTAATAGCAGCCATATGAAATTAAAATCAGTATTTATGAGTTCATTGCCCTACAACTTGTAATTTTTTCTTTCAGAATGGTGTGTGTCACCATTCCCCTACTGGACAAATCAGTTTATGCACATAGTTGAGGGCAAAGCATTTCCAGTTCTGTAAAACAGACCAGAAAATTCATAATGTATCAAAAGTACAACAGTAAATGGTGAGTACATTTGTTATTTACTACCCATACCGAAAATGCAGCCCTCACTTTCACCCTCACAGAAAAGAAACTTTCAGAGTCAACATCATACTCCCTTAGCCAGCTACAGACAGCTGATTTCTTTAATCTTCTGTAACAGGTGACTTGCTGACCATGAGAAAAATAGAAAACATGGTTGCACTAATAGAAAAACAGTAGCTTAACAAAAACCTGCAGGGTGATACTTTGGAATGGGTCCCCTAAACTGAAATTGGGTGGTGTTTGTCTAAATGGTGTGTAGTCCAGTACATTATCACCTGCCCCTCCTCATACTCTGGGCTTGAATACTATACAGTGGTGTCTCTTGATTCCCTGTTGGACCACAACCCTGCTGTGACATGCTTCAGGGGAGAGGACTTTTTATCTGTGCTCTTTTGACAGAGAGCCCTGTGACAGGTCTAGACTCCAAATACCTTCCTTTTACTGCCTATCCGAAGAGATGGAAAGATTTTTCTCTTCTAGACAGTCTGTGTAAAATTCCTACATGAGTCTAAAATGAAATGCTCTAATTTTAAAATAAGTTTTATTGATAACAGAGAGGGAACATAAAAGAACAAAAGAAACAGTCTGAATAATATAGCCGAGATCCTTGGGAAAGGTTTTCTGTATAGGTTAATCTTAGGTTTGTTTCCAGAACAGTGACAGACTTAGATTTTATGGAGGGCATAGTTTCCTTTTCAGCCCTCAGCCTGTCACAGATGCATTCTTTATGTTACCGTCCTAGCCAGGCACCTGTCAAAGTCCAAGTCTCTGATAATCCCATCTTTCTGGTTTGCTATAGGAGATTTCCTGTTTTAAGTCCCATTTTCAGTTACAGTCTATGAGCTTTATGCTGTCCAGGGTTTTACAGGGCTCATTATCATTTCAGGGTGAAATCATCTCAATATTGCAACTGTATAATGTTTGACTAGACGAATCATCTACCTAATATCCTCTTTAAAAAGCAAGGGCACTGAATCATGATTTGCTTGTCAGTATTCCTTGCTAGAGGTGTTGGACTGAACTCAGTTTCTTTAAAGCAATCTCTTTTACACTTCTGTACAATTTCCAACTTTCCTGCATTTTATTGTATCTCATATGAAGTATGGGCAATCTATCAAAGTTGGACAGCTCAGATCTTGCCAAGTCATGTCAATTATTCCTGATTCAGGAGGAAGTTATACCATGTCCTAAGGTAGTGTCACCTCCTTTTAGCCTTTGAATACTAAATTAGTTTATATGAATTCATTCAGATGCTGTGATGCTTATCTAACTTTGCCCTACTCCCATTTCATTTGGTTTACTCAACATCTTCAAGTGGAATGTACTTTAAATCATTTTAGTTTCACTGGTGTGCCAAAACCACCACCGGTTCTGAACTTCAGAGTTGATCTTCTCATCCTAATATTCTTGCCTTCTGTAATTCTGCAATTTCTCTCCTTGCATTCCTTGCCTTTCCTTGAGCACATCTTTCTGAGGAGGTATGTTTGTCTTATGTACAATAGTAGAGTATTAGATCTGTTCTTTTAATACACTATTCCATTGGGCATCTCCACTTTGGGAATGTTACAGGTATTAATCTCAGTAAGTAGGCATTTCCCTTTCACAATGGTGGCACTGCTGCCATCATTATAGTGACTACGTACATAGGTAGAATGATCCTTGCTCCCTTTTAAATTTCTGTACATTATTTTAGGCCTTTATTTAAATTTTCCTCTGCATAAAATAAAGACTTATAGGGACTTATTATGATTCTCTAGTCAGCTTTATTTTTCTTATCAAGTTGTTCTTTATGGCTTTTATTTAAAGAAATAATGATAGTGCAAGTTTTTCCTGGAGGCACAATGTGCGAGCACGTTAAGTGGTTTGAAGAAGAATGCTGAATCAAGCACATTGTGGTTGGATTTCCTGGGCATATAACAATTAAGAAAAGATCTAATACTAGAGTGTTGCAATTTTATAACATCTTATTTAAAGATCACTGATACAAGCAGTGAAGATGAAGCATTTTAGACAGTTATAAGATGTTTAAAGCATTGATTCTGTAATGCCATAAACATAGCACTTCACAGACAGCTGCAAGAATGCACTGTCTTAGCTCCAAGAAACTCCCAGTCTAAGTTAGAAAAGACACAGGCAAACGTGAGGGAGAGTTGATGTTGAGTAGAATCCATAAAAATATATATGATTTGAGGTTTGATTCTGCTCTTGTGGTTCCAGCATTGTTTTTCCAGGAAGGAGAGTGGAAGAACATAGTTAGAACTAGAAGGCAACCAAAAGAGAGAAGTTCCTTACAGAGATTTGGCTGTCTACTCATAGTGGACTATGCTAGATGTTCCAAGCACAGGGATTTAGCATGAAAGAAGGTATAGAAATTTATTTGGGAACAGGAGATGGAGGGCTCAGCATGGGGAGAACACTCAGGCAGCAAATTTATAGATGATGCAATTGTTTAAGTACATCAAAACCAGAAAAGACTATGAGAGTCAGTGGGACCTAACAAATCTATGTGAATGGACGGCATGATGATAGACAATATTCAGTGCATATAAAAGCAAGGTTAAGCATGTTGGGAGAAATAAATTGAATGTTTCACACATAACTAGTTCCTGAATTAACTATCATTACACAGGTAAAAACACATGAGAATCATTGTGGACAACTGAATGAACGCTTCTGTTCAATGTACAGTAGTAGCTAAAGAAACAAACAAAGCATCAGGCTTTATAAAAAATGGGAACATAGAAATTGCCGTATTGAGTCAAATCAGTGGTCCCTCTAGTCCAGTGTTTTGTCACCAACAATGGCTAATAATACTATATGAAAAACTGTTTCTGGAAAATTTCTTGGCAAGAACCTGAAAGATATTAATTTTTTAATGGTGTTAGGGAGGTCAAGTTCCAAAGGGGCAGCCATGTTAGTCTAGTAAAGCAAAAAGAGCAAGGAGTCTTGTGGCACTTAAAGACTAACAGATTTATTTATCGCATGAGTCCCTTCTGGGATGCGGAGAAGACAGTCAATCTCAGAGTTCAGTAGATATTCATGACATTACCTAGGATACAATCCGGACTGCCAAACAGCTGTGTCGCCTTAGTTCTCCAAGCTGGGATACTTTTTATGCTGCTTCATTTTATGTTGCTTTTATGCTGTAAAAGTAATCATTCCTTGTCCTGCTCTCACATAGACTCTGGCACCTAAGATAACTCCCAGCTAAATTACTTGGTCTGGTCAGCCAGTTATGACAGCGAAACACCAGCAAACTCCTAGTTACAGACCTTCCCCCAGAAATGGGCACCTTGTACTGCCCACTCTCAGCTGGACAATGCAAGTTTATGTAAATTCCATCAATGGAAAATATGCACAAACCTTGTTATCTAAAGTGGAGATTCCTTAATGCTGCAGTCCAAACACATTGGTTTAGGTCAGGCTTGCCCAACCTGCGACCTGGGGGCCAGACTCCAACCTGCCAAGGGCTTTCATCTGGTCTGCAGAGTGCTGCCCCAAGAGCCTGAAAGCTGAGTCAGCAAGGTGCTATGTGGTGGATGGTGGTGGTGGGGTGAGCTGAGCTGGCACTGTGCTCCGTCTCATTGAGGCAGGGGAGGGAACTCAGCCCAAGGCCAAGCTGAATCCAAGCAAAGGAGGTCTGTGCTGAGTGCGGGTGAGGAGAACACGGGGGGACAAACACAGGACAAACTGTTGCAGTTCTGGGAGGGCGAAGGGGCAGGAGAGCAGCATGGCTGGTTGGTGGGACCCAGCTACTTCCTGACCTGAACCTCCCCTCCATTCTCTTCTCTTCCCATATTCCTAATGCCAGCACCCCTGTCTTTCCACTGACTTCAGTGCCAAAAACTTTTCTGTAGAAATTGCTACCCATCAATGTTTCTGGTGCAGAGATGCTAAAACCTGTGACCACTGCAGAACTGCCAGGGTTTCTGTCCTGTCTCTGTCTGACTGTTCTCCTCTACTTCTCCCCAGCACTGCTCTCCTTCCCCTGAGCAGTGCTTGCAAGTGAGTGAGGAGAGCAGAGCTGGTGGGGTCTCTGTCATTTAGTAGCTGAGCCCTGACACCCAGCTCCTCTGCTCCCTTCACCTCACCCTTCTTCCCCTCCACTCCTCTGCCATGCTCCCCTGTCCTGCCTAGCTCCCCATGCTCTCCCTTGCCCGCTCACACAAGCACCCCTGCCCCCCTTGTCCTCTGTACACAGTGCAAGCAAAAGCAATGCCAAATATCATAACTATTATTTTATTAAAGTTTATTAATACGATTGAGTTTATGCCTTATCTAGCAAACATTTTTCATTGGCCTCCCCCAACTGAGAAAAGAATTGCAGTATGGCCCCTCACCCAAAAAGGTTGGACACCTTTGGTTTAGGTAAAATAATAAGATTTATTAACTACAGAAAGATAGATTTTAAGTGAAAATAATGAGGCGTAAAAGTCAGAATCAGTTACAAAAAAATAATAATATGCAAACTGATACCTAACTTAGCAATTATTAAAAAAAAAAAGATGTTCAGAGTATTCAAAAGAAATATTTTTTTTTCACAATTTGCTTATAGTAATCTGTACTGGATGAAAAGCCTATCAGTCAGGACCCCAGCCCTAGTTCAATGATGTTAGTTTTGCAAGTGGTGTAGCTGCTGTGAGTAGAGATGGAGGAAGAGAGATGGTTTGGAGACCATTATTTCTTATTCTTATACCCTTCTCCCCTCTTTCAGGATTATCCCTAGCTGGGGTTATGGCGACATTCATTCTGTTTACACAGAAACTCCCAGCTCTTCCATTGCCAATATGTTCTCATTTATACCTTTCTTTCTGCCAGAGAATGATGATAGTACATAATAATTCATCCAATCATGCTGAAGCTGGCTGGGGTGCCTATATGTCTTTTTCTCTGAAAAACATGTTTGGACCTTCTTTTCTTAAACTTGATGCAACTTTACATACAATGTTGACACATACATTTTACAAGGACAATAATGTTCAGTAGACCATGAATTTTCAAATGATACCTCAGAAGGCATGCTTTGTACAAAACCTGTCATTGCATTGTAAAAATGGAGAACATGGGCTATAGTCTGTCACAATATTTCCACAGGTAGTAGGGTTCTGAGGATTTCCCTTGAGCAAGATGTGGTTTACAGTTAATCATACGGACAGAATTCACCCAGGATACAATGGTTGCAATATCATCCTAGAAGAAGCCAATAGAAGACTTTATAGCGTATTTGATATTGTGGTTAATATACTTGTTGTTGCTCATGTGAATTATCATCTTTCAGTATGGCTGTAGCCTTTTTTTACATCATTGCTCAACTATTTTGAAGCAAGGATTTTGATTAACTTGTACAGAGTATGAAGTATCTGGTCAGCTCACCAGATGCACTACTTTACTCTTTAAGGGATGAAAATATTGGGAAAACGGAAAAAAGGAATTAATTGATACCCACTGTAGTGGAATTAACAGGGCACAGGTCAACTCTGTCTATGCACCAGGGAGAAAGACCTTATGTTAATTAGTTTTTCAAGTGAGATAATACTTGATAACTTGCATATAAATGTCATTGTGTATGAGCTCCAAATAGAATTTTCATGCATTTAATAGCCATAGGTAATGAGTGATAATCAGAATACTGAAATTAAACATCCTATTTTTGCATGTACGGTATTGTGAAGATCATGAAATTATACAGCTAGAAATATCTGTTAAAATATAAAGACAGTTTTCCCTAATGACTTTTGAGTTACCTCAAAGTGATTATTAACCCAGAATAATGGGTTAATTATAAATAGTGTTATGGTACGTGCACCTTGAGAACGGTCATCATAAGGCATTGTGAAAATGAAAGTTGACATTTTAAATAAGAATTCTGCTTCTAATCTCATTAGGCAATTTATTCCAGAAAGTAGGTCTATTATAATAAATAATGTGAAATAATGATCACCCAAAATGAAATACAGCATGAAAGATGTAAGAAGACATCTACCTATTGACCCGTAAAAGCAGATAAATAGTTTGTAGCTCTTGTTTGTAAAACATTTTGGAATTGTCATACGCGTCTCATAACTAATAAAAAACTTTGATTGTTAACTAGCACAACTGGATTAATATAAGTGTCCTGTGATCCAGCAGTTGGGGTCCATAAGCAAGTGTTAAAGTCACAGGGATTTCTTTTTTCATAATCCGTAGCAGCAATTGAGGAGAAGACATTTGGATGCTCATAATGCCTTCATTTATTGTATCCAATGCAGCACTGTAGCACACTATGGAGAAGAAAAATTCTACTCTCTGTTCTTCTCTGGTTTCTTCAGCAGAGCTAGAATCAAATATTTTTCATGCAGTTACCACATAAGGATTTCCTTCACACAAGGAGAGCAGAATATCAGAATCTGGGTCTGCCCACTGTGCACTCCTCCCAGTCACAGAGAATTAAATAATATAGTTGAGACAGTATACACAATAAATTACAGAAAACGGTATTATGAAGATATGGTATGGTATGGTATTTTGAATATAATACAGCCACTTAGTTAAAAATTAAAGATGGAGGCAAAAAAGAAAAAAAATTGTATTAGAAGATTTGAAAAGTGTTGGAGGATGGACCAGGAGAAATTTAAAAGAGAAAGTGTATTGCTACAGAGCATACATTTGCACCGGCAGAGGTAACATTGGAGTGGGATTAAGCTGAGGTAGGTTCTAGGTGACTGGAGGGATTGTATGCACTACATTATGTCTATTGTACTGTGGCACCACTTAAATGTATGAAGCTTGTTGTTTTCCTTATCTTTACCCTGAGAATGTGTAATTGGGCCCCCAAATTATATTAAAACCTTCACCGTTTAACACAGTGTTTCTAGTCCTGATCCAGCTACCTGAAAGTTAATGGACAGACTTCTACTGACTTCAGTGGGAGTTGGTCAGGCCCCTTGCTTGGAATGTCATTAGTTGTGATTCAGCTTGTAGAAACTCATGAAAATACATTATACATTTGTGACTATTTAAACCAATGCTCTTTACCCAGGATTTCCATTATTTTCTTGTGCAAATTCACAAATCTACATTTTCATACTATTACCATGAATCAGGTCATTGTGAAGTCATAAATATGTATCTTCAAGGAAAATTAAAATGCACCTGTGGTACTGCATGATCTATTACTATGCCACCCTGCAGACGATATAACAAAGGTGCAGTTGCAGGCCCCATTCTGAGCCTCTTGAGGTGTTATTAATGCTGCCATAAAAAGAAAATCCTTCTGGAAGTAAATCTGAGGAACCAGCTCTCAGACTGGAGGTGAATTTTGTTAACTAAAAAATTTCTGATTTCATTTTGTGTGTGTGCAGTAATTTGGTTTCTTTTCCCCTCTTTATAACTGAGAGTTTGGGTGACACTTGAAGTAAAATAAATGTATCAGAAATCCACCCCTCTGATTTTTTTTTTTTTGGCCAGTGCACAAAAGCTTTAGCCTGGTTGTAAATCCTATTAGAATATTAAAATCAGCAGGGAACATCTGTTGTGACCAGTATTTAATTTTGTATATTATTATTCAGATGAAGGAATATTTACTGTAAGACCAGACAGTTCTTATGACTGGGCCATTAAAAGCAATAATCCTTTTATAAGGAATCATTGCCATGTCTCTTGAACTATTCAATGGTGGATAGTAGTACAAAATTTTAACAAGACTTGGAGATTTTGTGTACTTAATAAGGCAGCAGTGAGCATTAGATATGGCAGGAAATTTTAATTTTCATTAAAGGAAAACTTTTGAAGTTTTTTTTGTCCCAGATCAGGATGAAAAGTCAAAATTTTCACTTAATTAAAATTCTGAAAAATTTAATTTCAGAAAAGTTGAAACTTTTTTCTTGATAGTTTGCCACATTGTATGCTGTGTCAAAGAGGTAGAAATATTTTTTTTTGACATATAACAAGAAGTCCGTCCAGTTCTAGTAGCCATTCATATGGGTTTGTACCATTTTCCCACTTATCTGAATGAGTAACAATAGAGGTTTGATCAGTTGGGATTTCCCTCTGATTTGAAGTAGCAGCTACTCTACAGTATCCACATGTAATCACATGTTCTGAATGTTGACAGTTTTCCAGTGTAGACCCTCTTAGAGCGAAAGACACCCAATTCCTATCTACTTTCATTAGGCTGTAACTGCTTTTTGTGCTCTTGAAAATCTCCCCTATTTGTCCACTCACCATCCTTATTTAAACAAACAGGTCAAGGAGTTCAAGTTCCAAATTTAAAGTTTGTGGGTGGAAGATTTTTAATTTGTAAAATCTAATATGAATACGAATGACAAGGAATTGCAGAGAAAAATGTTTTTGTTTATAATGCAAACCTTTCTGTGCAGTGCTAGGAATCAAAACAGAACAGCATTGTGCTCAAGAGCAATGATATTCTGTGCTGAAATCCCTCAGACAAGATCATGCAGTTTTTTCTGGCAGTTGTGAGAAATAAATGAATTAATTTAGCAAATGATAGCAAAATAAAATACAAAATATTTTTTTTCTGATCATTTTGATTGACATTGTCATATGCTGCACAGTTTGACATGTGTTGTAAGTATGATGTTGCATGTCAAACAAGAGGGCCTATTCCTGATATTTAATATTCAGGCCTTACTGTTCTTGCTTTTCCTGCAATGTTTTGAAATGTTTGGTCTGCCATGTTTTCATCTTGGCTAAATCTACCTGAACAGCACTATTTCATCCAAACCAGATTAACCTGATGAGGGAGAGACTATGTTGCTGTCCAGTTTAGGATTAATTAGTTAGAAATAAATCAGAGCCAAAGCAAAACCCTGGCCAAGATGACTATGTGTAAAGGAATATCAATTTAATCACTTTGACTGGCAGGGAGTGATGCTGGAATAGTCTCCCTACCTAGTTTGGCTTCTTAGCTAGTATTTATTCCTGGATCATGGGTAGCAGGTATAGTGGGGCAGGCTAAGACTCCTTTGGCACAACTCCTTCTGACCCATCTGCTTCCAGATTTCTGAGCCATGGTGGCCCCACTTCTTCCTCTCCCCCCTGCCCTTTCACCAACCCCCTGCCCCGCTGCCCACCATTAACTCCATATGTTTCTCCTCCACCTCTCCCACCCTCATCTGACAGGTCTCTCCTCAGCTCCTGCTCCCACAAGAGCCCTGCCCACTGCATCTCTCCTCTCCTCCAGCTCCACCTTCCACCCCCAGTCCCTGTGAAATCCTCACCTGCTGTTCACCACATCCCTCCAGTAGTGGGGGTGTTGAGTGAGGCAGGGGATGGTACATGAGGCAGAGGAGGTGTGGGGTTGGAGCAGAATAGGGGTGGAGTGTGGGCAGGGCCACATTTGAAAGAGGTGGAACAGGGACCTAGCCTCCCCCAGAGAAAGCTTCACCTGCCACCCATGTCGTGAACACAGAATTAGTTAAGCTTTTACTGTCTACCTTTTTTTAGTCATTTGCTCTCTTTAATTGCAGTGAATCATTCAGACATAGGTAGTGCTCAGCATTCTGTTTGAATCTGAGCTAAAAAGATGTTAGTTTGATGCATCCTCCAACTTAAAGGATCTTAGGCATGTAGTGTTTTTCACCTATGTAATATTAATTTCCTGGTATGTAAGTAAAGACAAATCAAGAACGCTAAGGTAAGTTGTGGGGTTTTTTTTGTTTGTTTGGTTGGTTGGTTGGTTTGGTTTGGTTTGGTTTGGTTTGGGTTTTGTTCAGTTCTGTGTGGCAAGTCTCTGATCTATGAATAATATGAGCTTTAATCCTTTCTCTTTTTGTGTCCACCTTAGAGGAAGGAGCCTTTCCCAGTTGCAAGAGTTACTTGTCATGGAGGGGTGTTGAGTGGGCACAGGATTTTCAGATTTGGTGATTGTGATGCTGTTAAACCAGGTACCAGCTCTTGCCAAGTCTCTAGTCGTCTCCTGAGCATTGCCAAATTCAGACCAGTTCACCTGTGTGTTAATCAGTGGCATCACTGGGGGGGCCTCTGGGGACCTCAGATGCCCTGAAACTCGGGGCCAGCCCCTGAGAAGCCTGCCACTAAACTGCGCGGGGGTGCACTGTCATGCTCCAGCACAGGGAATACTGCCTGGGCAGCGGGCAGCCGGCAGCTGCGGCCTCTACCCCGCTGGAAGACAGAGCCTTTTTCAAACTCCCACCTTGGCCCGACTCTGCTCTGAGCATGCTCAGAATAGGGTCATGCCGGGAGCCTCAGCAGCTGCCACAGCTCCGCTGTCCCCTGGCAGCCAGATAAGGGAGCCTGGGGAGGGAGGATTCCAGGGGCAGGCATGCTGGCCCTATGGGGAAAGGTTGCGGGGGGGGCTGGCCTGGGCCACTGGCAGGACTGAGGGTTAGAGAGCGACTCGGGGGGGTGGGGGGGTTGGGAAGGGCTCTGGGAGCCAGCCGGTGGTGGGTGGGTGGGTAGAGAATGGATTGGTGTCCTGGCAGCCGGTGGGGGCCAGGGCCCCCCCAATATGTGTGTAGTGATGCCCCTGATGTTAATATTGTTCAAGATAGGTGTTGAAATTGTACATGTGCTTAGTGTTTAGATTCTGTGAAATGCTTGTCAGTTGCTGCATGCATTAATCTTAGGCCAGGTCTACATTAAGACATTGATATAACTGCACTGCTTGGGGGTGTGAAAAATCAACATCTCTGAGTGACATAGTTATTCTGACCTAACTGGCAGCATGGACAATGCTAGGTCACTGGAAAAGCATCTCCTGTTGACATAGGTACCACCTCTCACAGAGGTGGATTAACTACGCCAATGGGAAAAATTCTTCTATCAGCACAGGAGCATCTTCACTGAAGTGCCATAGTGGCATGGCTGCATTAGTACAGCTGCACCACTGAAGCATTTGAATGGTGGACTTCTAAAGCCTGTATCCTGTGCTACAAAGCAATATGTAAGTTTTGTTTTCCAAGTGTCTGAAGAAGTAAGATTTTCTCTCACAAAAGTTTATGCAATAAATAAAATGTGGTAGTCTTTAAGTGCCATGAGACTCCTTGTTTGTATTAGAAGATTTGAAAAGTGATGGAGGATGGACCAGGAGAAAGTGTATTGCTACAGAGAATTGTACACTTACCTACACATCTGGCAGAAGAATGGCTGGGTAAGAGTCTTCTGATGGATCAGCAATTAGGTAAAAGATAGGAAACAAAGGGTAGTACTAAATGGTCCGTTTTCAAAATGAAGAGAGGTAGTGATAACCCCCGGGGTCTGTACTGGGATCAGCGCTGTTCAATATATTCATAAATGATCTGGAAAAGTCCAAAGCAGACTGTGAAGATTTACAGAGGGATCTGAAAAAACTGGGTGACTGAATTTCATCTGTCATTTTTTGTCCAATGTTGATAGATGCAAAGTAATATTCAATAGAAAACATAATTCCTACTATACATAAAAATTATGGGGTCTAAGTTAGCTGTTACAACTCAAGAAAGTAATTTTGGAGTTACGGATAGTTCTCTGAAAACATCTGTTCAAGGGGCAGTGGCAGTCAAAAAATTAAGAGTATTGGGACTCATTAGGGGACTTGATCTGAAATTTATTTTGGATGATCAATTCACAAAAATTTTGGAGATTTTGACTTTTCACCCTGATTTAAGATTGGAAAAAACTGGAAATCTCAAACATAATTGTAGGGTGGAAAAGCCATTTCTTGCTAAGCTCTACTTCTGACCTTATTTTCATCTGATTCTTGCAGTTATTCAAACTTTTGTTCAGGGAACATGATTTGGTTAGTATAAATATGCTGCGTACCAACTAATAGAAATTAACTTTTTAAAAAAGAGAGAAAACACAGTAATAGTAGACATTGCTTTTGACCAAATAAACATGCTTCTGTTGATTGCTGTTACTGTTTATGTGAAAATAATACTTTCAGCATACGTTTATCTTTTATCAACCACTTGCCATTACGTTATTTAGTGTATTTTACCATTATAAGGGCTAATGTGGTCAGCCGATAAAATGTGACAGCCTTTTCCTGCACAACTGTAAATATAAAATAATCACCTTGAAGAAATATTGACATAATATTACATGTCATTTCAAAGTATTTTTTCTTGCATTTAAAAATCATATTTATATGTGGCCCTGAAGCTTTAAGATGATGTAAGTATCTAAAACTACTTTGATGGTTAGTATTAAAATCAGATGGATTTACATGAAACATTTAGTTATATATCTACAACCACTTCTGTCAGGAAAACTAAAATATTAAATCGTGGTGAATAATGCAAATGTCTTGCAGCTCAGTGATCTTTATATGAATAGGAAAGTAATAAATGGCTGAGGTATCTGGCAGGAAAACCACTATTATTTCCACAGTGATAGTATATACAATAACAAGAGCATGATGTCATGGTAGTCGTTTACATCTTTTAAGGAGTGAAGCTCTGTTTCTCTTGTATGTAAGTGGAGTTTTCCATTCATCTGGCCCATGGAACAGAAAGAGCGATGTGAAAATTCAAGGTTCAGGGTTTTGTAAAATCTGTAACATTGTACCAAAATGTGTAGATGGGGAAAGCTAGTATAATGAGATCAGGGCCAGCTGAAAGGGCTGTTGTGTCCAAGTGGGTTTTTGGTTTTGTGCCCCCCCCAGGGGAGGTGGAACCCAGCCTCCACTCTGGCCTGCTTATCCCACCCTGAGGGCGGAGAACAGCTGGCCTGGGGGTGGAGCAGGGCAGCCCAGAGGTGGGGCTTGTCTTTCCACCTCTCCCCTGGGCCAGCTGTTCTTCCCTAGGGGCGGGGAGGGCCAGCCAAGAGGTGGGGCGAGAAAGCAGAGCCTGCCGATGGGCTGATGTGCTCCATTCCTGGGGGCAGAGTGGCTGGCTCAGGGAGGGACAAGAGCGCAGTTCCGGCATCTGAGCTGGCCACCCTCCCCGCCCCCAGCACAGTACCGCAGCTGCCCCTAAGGCAATGGTGCCTGAAGCCACTGCTTTATTTGCTCATGGGTTGTGCTGACCCTGAATGAGATGCTCAAATGAAACTACATCCTGAGGCGCAAAAAGAGACTCAAAAAGGCCTTAAATTTAGAGCTACTCTTTGGCCTTAGCATTCGCTCCTTTAGGGGTGCCACCTCTCTCTCCATCTTTCCTGAGAACTTTGGTTGTGCTCTTCAAAATTCTACCAACAGTATGGCTTCTTGGTCATGTTACTGCAATGCTGCAGACACCAGCCAATTCCCTTCCTCTTTTCTTGCCCTATTTTTTGGTCAAGTACTGCCTGAACCATTTGCTACAGTTTTACTGACTGGTTGGAAAAGATCAGTGCCCCCAAACTCTTTCTATCTTTATCTGCTAGAAATATTTCTCCATTTGCTTCTATATTTTTCTGAATGTCTCTTGTTTCAGTAGTGTCTAGGCCTTTATTCCTATTTTTCAGTTGCCGGGCTGGGGAAGACGAGGTCCCTTCATATCAATGATAGTCAGTCCCACTCCTCTTTAATGGTGAAAGATTTACGTTATTACACTTGGTTTATTAAGATGTAAGCTGTACTTATGGAACTGGGAAAAGCTTTTCTTACTTAAAGGCAACGAGTTTCAGTTTTTAAAATTAATTATCACGGCAACCTCTACAGATTATTTCTTCAAGTAGGACATTGCTTCTCTGAAGCATACATCTCAAAAAGTAAAGTAAGTTCTTACAGCTTATATTTATTCTGTAAGAATGAGAAAATTCAAGATTTTACAAGAATAAGATGAGGAACATTTTAAATGCAGCCAGATCTTCATAAGAGAAAATAATTATTTGAACCTGGTGTGCTGAATGCTAGCTAAGCTAACTACAGTACATACTTACACTTGTAAAGAGTAGGTAGAGATGGTCAAATTATTTGCTGGGAAATTCATTTCCCAAAGGAATTTACAGTGACAATTCATAAATATTTCTCTGATTTTTTTATAACAATATTTATCACCTTCTCATTTTTTTGTTGCACTTTAATGTACTTGTCAATTTATCAGCAGTTACTGCTGGAAAGAAGAAAGAGAGGGGGGCTAAGAAAAAAGAAATTTGGTCCATTATTTCATAGGTTTAGTAATTAATTAAAATTAAATTAATTAAATTTAATTTTTTAAAAAATTATAAAAGGGGGGGGGTCTGGATGTCCACCTTCAGTCTGTGTGCCCACCCACCATAACAGCCAAATGGGGTGGGGCAGGTGTGCTGGCCTCTGGACCACCCCCCACCTCTAGCAGCAGAGCCAGCTTGTGATACCCCAGGCCCCACAGCAGCACTGCCCCCTACTGCAGCTGTGCAACCTGTGCCCTCTCACAGTTCGCTGCAGCCATGCCGCATCACCCTGCAGCCCCCCTCTACTGCCCTCTGTAGCCACACTGCCCTATCCCATGGTACTCCCCTACAGCTGTCCCCCAGCCATGTCACACCAGCCTTTGATCCAGCCCTGGTGGGCAGCTGCATCCCAGGTCCCACCCAGCATCAGGGGAGCACAGGCCACTCTAAAAAGGCTAGTTACCTGGTCACTGGATGCCTTTCCTATGAAGTACTTGCACTGGATAACTGCCTCACATTTACAAAATAAGTTGCAACATATAGCCTAACCACTTTTCCTTCTTCTTCTAATAGGTCCTCCCTAACACCTGCTGTGGGGAAGGCATAAAACCCCCACTCTGACAAAGCCAATTCCTTTCCTTTTCCCCTAAAAAGGAGTGACTAGTGCAATGCTCACAGCAGGTCCTCACTCAACCTGCTATTTTAACCTCAAGGAGAGGGAGGATGGGTGCTCTATTACCTGCAGAATGGAGAAAGGATTTTTAACATCAACAGTTGCATCTTATATAGTCCTCTATCCTTATGTTCCTAGGGGATGAGTCAGCATCACTAAGCTGACCCATCACACACCTTTTTGCATTCTTCTGTCTGAATCTGTGTGAGTTGTTCCATGAAGTTGATGGATTTCCACTTCAAACAGCTGTATTCAGTGCCTTGCATCTAGCCAAGTTCCAAAGGGACAGCCGTGTTAGTCTAGTAAAGCAAAAAAAGCAAGGAGTCTTGTGGCACTTAAAGACTAACAGATTTATTCATCGCATGAGCTTTCGTGGGAGAAAATCCAACTTCGTCAGATGCTTTGAAGAGGGGGGACTTGCAGAATGGGATGAAATTAAATGCAGGGGCGTGTAAGACATGGGATCAGGTCATGCTGCGAAAGCTCATGCAATAAATAAATCTGTTAGTCTTTAAGTGCCACAAGACTCCTTGCTTTTTTTGCTTTACCAGACTAACACGGCTGTCCCTTTGGAACTTGGCTAGATGCAAGGCACTGAATACAGCTGTTTGAAGTGGAAATCCATCAACTTCATGAAACAATTCACACAGATTCAGACAGAATAATGCAAAAAGGTGTGTGATGGGTCAGCTTAGTGATGCTGACTCATCCCCTAGGAACATAAGGACAGAGGACTATATAAGATGCAACTGTTGATGTTAAAAATCCTTTCTCCATTCTGCAGGTAATAGAGCACCCATCCTCCCTCTCCTTGAGGTTAAAATAACAGGTTGAGTGAGGACCTGCTGTGAGCATTGCACTAGTCACTCCTTTTTAGGGGAAATGGAAAGGAATTGGCTTTGTCAGAGTGGGGGTTTTATGCCTTCCCCACAGCAGGTGTTAGGGAGGACCTATTAGAAGAAGAAGGAAAAGTGGTTAGGCTATATGTTGCAACTTATTTTGTAAATGTGAGGCAGCTATCCAGTACAGGTACTTCATAGGAAAGGCATCCAGTGACCAGGTAACTAGCCTACTAAAAGTCTTTGAAAAGAGATGCTGGTTAAAGGAACAATGTGAGGAAGGGCAATTTGAGGCTCCCGTGATAGGTATGGCAGGGAGCCAATGCCCCCTCTCTTATAGTCAACTGTAACCCTTATATGGGGGTGGGAATGGTAAGGCCCAAGCTATGGGTTGGCTGGAGTACGTAGATAGAAAATGAAGATGGGCTGGTGGAAGTCCCGGGTAAGTATTTGAATGAACATAGTTACCTGCACTGTATACTTTAATCTTTGGATGGTCCCAGACAACTTATAATAAAGTTATGACCTGATTAAATCCATATCAGCTTCCTCCTGTCCTCCTTTTGGTATTGCTGGACAATGAGGGCTTTTGACATTTCTTTCCTCTCACAACCATGTTTCCCCTTACCACTTTTCTAAGCCCTTCTTGCTGTCCTTTTGCCTGCAGTTCCCTCTGCTATACCATAGGATGATTGTAATTAGTATCTAAAGTCAGTGTATTGGACTCTAACTGGATGCCTACCTACTGTTTTTATTTAGAATTTGTATGGTCAAGATTCTTTGTATTTCAGTTTTCTTGGCTTTGATTTGGAAAAAGACATTTTATCCTGAGGAATTATAAATAGGGCTTCTGATTTTTGGTTTTTTTAAAAAGAACACTGGTAAAACTCCCCTAATATGGGGTAGAAAAGAAAAAATGAAATTGATGTTTAACCAGGAAACACACATACACACAAAAGGAAATGATTCCCTGTAGCTAAGTGTTTATCTACAGAGAACTGCAGTGTGGGCTATCAGATTGAGATTTCTGAAGCACAATAACGTGTTGTGCTTTTCTTGGTCTGCATAGACCCTGCTGGGTGTGCACTGCGTAACATTATAAAGATATTTTTCATTATGGTATATATTACTATAATGAGAAATATATATATTACTCATTAGAGTGTATAAAAAGAGAACAAAACACACTGATTTGTGGACATCCACATAAAACTCAAAAATTGCTAAAAATATCTCCCCCTATAAAATGAATATCCTTCTCCCCAAAACAGAAGTCTAGTTATGAACAATAGATTCTGTTGATATTCCCTGTGTATCTCTTAATGGAATTTCCTATCAAGCAGAAATAGATTGCTTAGCACCTCTAGTTATCAAAAGTTTGCACAGGGATTTTTATTTTTACATTCTAGCTAACTAAGAAATTATTTAAAAATGACAATTGTAACTTAAACACTTAGGGCATGTCCACACGCACCTTTTAAATTGAAATAACACTTGCTATTTCAATTTTAAAATGTTTATGTCCAGACGATGTTTCCTTATTTCAAAATAAGGAGCTCCCTTATTTCAAAATAAGGAAAATCATTTTGATATAATTAAACCTGGTTTGATATTGAAATGAGGGTTATTTCGAAACTGTGGTTTTAATTGTGTACGTGTGGACATAGCCTTACAGCTGAAAGTAAAAGTGGTTGAAATAGGTTCTGTGATGACTAAATCATTAATATGATGTACTATGTCTTTAGGAAAGCTGTAATGGCTTTTTTTAGAAAACTTAATAAAAAAGTTAGTAACAATGGTCAAATGCTTGCAGACCTTTGGCACAGTGGTTCTTAACCTTTCCAGACTACTGTACCCTTTTCAGGAGGTTGATTTGTCTTGCAGCCCACAAGTTTCAGTTCCCTTAAAAACTGCTTCCTTACAAAATCAGACATAAAAATACAAAAAAAGTGTAGTAGCATAACATTGCTGAAAAATTGCTGACTTTCTCAAGTTTAACGTTTAATAATAAATCAATTGGAGTATAACTACTGTTACATACATTTCAGAGTACTGTATAGGTAGAGAGCAGTATAAACAAGTCATAATCCGTGTGAAATTTTAGTTTGTATTGACTTCACTAGTGCTTTTTATGTAGCCTGGTTATATAACTAGGCCTGAGCTCTATATGAGTTGATGTACCTCCTAGAAGATCTCTGCTTATCTCCAGGTGTACATGCACCCCAGATTGAGAACCACTGCTGTAAAGCAGTCTGGTAGGTAGTAAGTGCTATTTTGATTGTATGCAAATACTGTGAAACTGAGTTAAGTATAGATCAGTTGTACTTCCCATGACTGTCTTCTTGCCTTAATGTTAACAGATTAAAGATTACTGTAGGCTAGAAAAGAGAATCAATGCAACATTTGAAGGATTTTTGTCATTGTGAAAGAAAAATTCAAAGCCTAGCTGAATGCTGAAGACACTGTTTGATTGGTAAGTAGGTCAAGAGGACATTTGCAGGGTATCATCATTGAAGTTGTGGCTCAGAATGCTGACATCAGGTCATAGCACATCAAAGTGGATTGAATGTGCATCTTTCATGTACAACAAATATTATGATTTTTACATGCCCTGGATTCTGCAAAACTTGGCATGACAGTTGCAGTTATATCCCCTGTCAGATATATTTCCATCCCCACCTCCCATTTCCTTCTGGTATAAGACTCTACTGCTAGAAGAGAACTGCTTTTCACATCATCAGTATGCACACAAGAAAACTCAGTTCATATGCCACAGAATATTTTGGATTCTGGGTGCATACCTAGCAAGGGAGCAACCTGGTTTTAATGCCTTTATAGTAGATAGCACTATTTGTTTCCACGGAAAGACTATTTTTGCAATGTTTTAGGTAAGGCGGTAAAAATATTGCTACACTGTTTATAAAATTAATTGAAAGAGATGAATTGTTACATACTATAGAAACAGATTTGATTGTTACAGACATTTACAGGTATTTTCATTCATGTAAATCAGGCATCAAGTAGTTGATGAGAATGATCGCTTTTCATTGTTTAACATTTATGACCTGTATAGACGCAGCGTTAATTTGAATGTAAAATTAATGTAAAACAGAATGATCACAGTCTTTGAAATGTAGCTCTCCACGGTGATTTGATTAAGGTAGCCGTTTGAAATAATTCTTTCTGTGTGAAGTTACTGTATCAAGAATTTTGACATATAAGACAGAATTGCAATTGAGTGGGGGGAAAAAAAACCAGAAAGGAAACACAGTTCAAGACTGCCAAGTATTTTGATCCCATTTCTATAGTTGGTTTGAGTTTCTGAACTTTAATGAGAAATAACTGGCATTCTGTTTCAACCAGTAAAACAATATTTTATATAACTTTTTTCATTTTTTAACATAACAGACTATTAAATTGGAAAGCTAATAGTAAAACAAAACAAACTACAGTAATCAATTAATAGCTGGATTTTTTAAAAATTGTATAGATTTAGTTTTATTTTCAAAGGGCCTGTCCAAAATGCTAGATGACAAATAGCTGCCATGAATTAAAAAAAAAAAAAAAAAAAAGCAAGTAGTCTAGTGGCACTTAAAGACTAGCAGATCTGTTTTTCGCATGAGCTTTCATGGGAGAAAATCCCACTTTGTCAGACACTATGAAAAGGGGGAACTTACAGAATTGGATGAAAATAAGTGCAGGGGAGTGTAAGACATGGGATCAGGTCATACTGCAACAGCAAATCAGAGCATTTGTAAAGATTCAAACTGTGGGAAACAGCACACAGAGGAGGGTGAAGTCAAATTACCTGGTATAATGGGAGAAGAAGGCATAGGATTCAATCCTGCTTTCACACAATCTAATCTGCATATTAGTTGAATTTCAGCTGTTTCTCTTTGGAGTCTTGATGTCCCATTGATTTTCTTGAGGACCATCATTAACAAATCATCAGTGAAGTGACTAGGAAGATGGAAGTGCTCAGCAACTGGTTTTTTGTTTGTTTTTTGGGGGGGCGGGATTGTGTTGTGATTTCTGATGTCAGTTTTGTGCCCATTTATTCTTCTGTGGAGGGACTGTCCAGTTTGTCCAATGTATAGGATGTGGGGGCATTTCTGGCACATGATGGCATAAATCACATTGATGGGTGAGTAGGTGAATGACCCTTTGATGGAGTAGGTGGCTTGATTAGGTCCTATAATGTTGTCTTTTGTGCAGATATGTGGACGAAGTTGGCAGCATGGTTCGTTGCAGGGATATGTGCCTGCTTTAATGTTTGTGTTGTTAGGTCTTTAGTTGCTGGTGAGTATCTCTTTAAGGTTCGGGGACTGTCTGTAGGCGAGGAGATGTCTGTCTCCCAGGCTAGAGAAAGTGAGGTATTGTCTTTTAAAATAGGCTGTATGTACTCAATGATCTGTTGTAGAGGTCTGGCTTGAGGGTTGTATGTGGTGACCAGTGGCATTTTATTGTTTTCTTTTTGGGGCCTTTCCTTTAGCAGTTGACTGTGAGGTACCTGTCTAGCTCTGTCAATCTGTTTCTATACTTCTCCAGATGACTACTGTAGTTTTAAGAAAGCTTGATAGAGATCCTGAAGATGCCTGTCTCTGTCTGAGGGATCAGAGGAAATGCGGTTATATCTTAGGGCTTGGCTGCAGACAATAGATATGTGAGTTGGAAAGTTGGAACGAAGGTACAAGAAAATCAAGGAAGCTGAAGTTTAGGAAAAAAGAGGAGAGTGTCATCATTTTCATCTGGTGGCTGGATCATTTACAGCTGTATCAATCAATGGTCCTATTAATGATCGCTAAAGGAGATTCAACTTTCTTTTTGTGAGGTGACCCTGCTAGCTGGGGAGACTGAAAACCTTAGGTCAAATCTGAGCAAGAATGGAATGGATGCTCAGTGAAACAAAGGGAAATAATATCAAATGCAAGCTGTAGTCTACATTTGATGTTCATTTTCTTGTCAACCATAATTTGCTCAGTACAATCCCTCGATATTTTCATTCCAGCTCACCTGTTTTATTCACCCCCAAGTGCACTTAATGTATATATACGTTGTGTTGGTTTAGATGTTGAAAAATGCATTACTGTGGCTGAAAAGATGAGTTTGTTTGGAGGGTTGCCGCTGCAGCACAAAGCAAGTGAATTCTGCATAGCAGGAGTGTCATTCAGGTTCTCTGTGTGGCAGAGTAATATGGTAGAATCCTTAGAAATGTTTCTGCACTCAGACCCCTTATTTCTGGTAAGTTTTTAATATAAAAATGTAAGGCACTAATCACTGATTACAGAGATTTTGACCTACAAAAGCCAGGAAATACAAAAATGAGGTTTATTGGTTCCTTTCTTCATTCACCCTTCTCTTTTCATGTTAGTCATTCTGACTATTTTTCAAAGGGAATTTCAGGGTCATGACAGTTATTGGACTATCACCAATGTACATGGAAATCATCTACTTACCTATGTAGAGATGTATAAGCAACCTATCAATAAGTTTCAATCTTGAGTTGGAGGAGCCACTTGGGGTAGTGGCAAATGTACTTCAGTTTCCATTTAAAACGATCCTGATCCTCTGCTGTGACAACCCATGTGACTAGAATTGTGACATTTGTTCTGATGCATTAATACTCTCTGACAAGCATGCTCCTCTCTGCATGTAGGCTAAAGGTACATTTTCAGTTAGTGTAGTTCTATGGCTAATCCCCCATTTAGGTATAACAGGAGTTACATAGTCATATATTTAATCCTTTGAAAACATAGCTCCTAATCATTTTACAATTAACAGTAAGATACGTTTGGGTCTCCCAGGAAACAAGTTGCTTTTGGGTGCAGTCAGTTATTCACATCAGGCGGGGGGGAAGAGTTGGCTTTCCAAATAACTTTACATTATAGAGGATCTGCCTTAATATTTATTCCATTAAGGGGGATGCCCTTCAGCTGTGTTAGACTTAAGTGCCCAGATGGACTCTGTTATTCCCTTGCTTTCTAAACACGTTATTGCTCCTGCATCTACTCCTACTTTGCTGAAAGAGTCCTTACAATGGCACAGAATGCAGCTATCTGTAACCATGTTCTTGCTAAAACAAACAAGGAGTCCTACTGCACTTCTAAAGACTAACGAATTTATTTATTGTATGTGTTTTCATGGGAGAAAATCCCATTTTGTCAGACGCTTCGAAGATGGGAAGCTTACAGAATGGGAGGAAGATAAATGCAGGGGAGTGTAAGTCATAGGATCCAGCCAGACTGTTCCAGTAAATCAAAGCAGTTGTTTAGATCCAAATTGTGGAGAACAGCATATAAAGGAAGAGAGGTCAACTTGTGTCTGATGCAGATGCATCTAATGAAGTGGGTTAGCGCCCATGAAAGCTTGTGCCTGAAGAAATTTGTTAGTCTTTATGGTGCCACAGGACTCTTATTGTTTTTGCTTTTTTGTTTTTCTGAACTAGACTAACACAACTACTCCTTTGAAACTTGTCAACATGCAAGGTATTTTATTGCTGTACATTAATTAGATCTAGATGAAGTACAGTTTATTGAGTCCTTTCTTCTCAGATTGATCTAGTGACAGGTTGAAATTTTTACTGATTCTTTTTTTTTTATTTGTAATTGTTTAAATAGTTTGAGTGGTTAATTTTAACCTATGGATTATTCAAAGAATGGTTGACACATTTATTCTATATGTATTGGCTGAGCTACATGGTATTGATTTTATTTCCTGATTGAATGGTGATATACGAAAACAGGAAGAGCCTCTGTTCCGTTCACTTACTATCTGTGACAATCTATTGTTCTTTTTAAACAGTTTTCCAAACTGCCATGAGAGCAGTTCTGGGGTGTGAATGACCTTGCATATGAAGTTTATAAATATTTATTTACACTTGTATTATGATGTTTTTATTTTCTGTAAATATTCTTGCAAAAATCAGTAAGAGAAAAAGTTGTCAGAGAAGAGGTACAAACAAAGCAATAAAGAAGGTTTTATTTGCCAGAACATTAGTGAATACAATTGTAGTCTAATTACCAAGCACTAATGTAACACTGTGGTGGACAAAGTACACCTTCAGTGCTGTCCTACGCACCTGGGATGTCCTCTCTGAACTGCTAATGCCTTAATGGAAAATTGGATCTTAAAAGAATGAAGGGTGTTGCCATTTCACAGAACAGAAGTTGCAGTATTGTTCTTCAGTGGTAGGATTAGAATAGTGTATCTTAACCTGGGGGATCGTGGAACAGGGTAGAAGTGTCACAAGTGAAGATGACAAAAAAAAAGTGTACCAGATCAAAGTTTATTTTTATGCAGAAACAAATTATAAATATACTTTTTACAATGTAGAAGTCTTACAGAGTCTTTCAGTGAGACACTTGTGCTTATTTGTACCAGCTAATATTTTTATATTTGGTTGAATTGAAGAAACATTTGACAGCAAGTTATTCTCCACAGATAACTTATTACTTTTTTTTTTATAAATCAAACCATCCGTGAGAAACCCAGTTCTTGTAAGTATGAGATTGTGAATGGGATTAAAACTTTCAAAGCTTCAGTTAAAAATTCAGGAGGCTCATGCTTCTGTGCCATCCAAAACATGTGTATATCACTGGAAGGAGATGAACACAAGCTCTTCATCATATGAAAGTTTTGATGAGTTTATTTTGCAGGATTTCTTGTAAATTCAGCACACTCAATTACCCTTCTGTTGAACAGTTTACTCCAAGTGAGGCTTCACCAGGGCCATATAGAGGGGAATAATTACTTTCCCTTGATTAGCTGGTAATATTTCTTCTAATGTAGCCCAATATGCCATTAGCCTTCTTGGCCATGAGGGCACACTGTTAACTCATATCCAGCTTCATGTCCACTGTAACCTCGAGGTCCTTTTCTACATAACAGCTACTTAGCCAGTTGGTCCACAGTCAGTAGCAATGCACGGCATTCTTCTGTCCTAAGTGCAAGACTCTGCACTAGCTCTTGGTGAACATCATCAGATTTCTTTTGGTCCATGTTCTAATCTGTAAAGGTCACTCTGTATCCTATCCATACCCTCCAGTGTGTGTATCACTCCCCACAGTTTAGTGCCACCTGTATGCTTGGTGAGAATGTAACCCACCCCATGCTCCAGATCATTAATGACGATATTGAACAGAACTGGCCCCAGCACTGACTCCTGATGCACTTTGCTGCTTGTTACCAGCTGCCAACTAGGCATCAAGCCATTCATCACTATCCATTGAGCCCAAGGGTATAGCCAACTTTCTAGCCACCTTATGATCCATTCACCCAATCCCTATTTCTTTAACTTTCTAATATGAATACTGTGGGACATCATATCAAAAGCATTGCTAATGTCAAGGTATATCACATCTGCTGCTTTCCCCACATCCACAGTCAGTCATCTCATCATAGAAGGTGATCAGGTAGGTCAAACATAACTGACTATATAGATTAATTTTCTGTTCATCTTTCCTATAAACAACATATAAGACAGATTTTGCTTATTTAGATTGTTTTCTGATGATTGCTGGGCATAGTAAAAGCTGTGAAAAAAAATTAAAAGACAATTAATAGCTATTTATCTAAACTGTGAATAGAAATCACTATGAATTAAAGCCTGTAGTGGTTGTATTGTGCACACTCAGGCAAACAGAAGTGAGGAAAATATACTTGTTTTCTCCTCTGACTAGTTTTGGGGATTTACCAACCCGCCTATAAGATTCCATCTCTATTTGTCATAATCCATGTTCTCCATGACAAAATTCACTTAGATCTGATTCTGCCATCTATACATTGAGCAATGCTGGTGTTCAACAATAATACTTACATGAGTAAGTAGTCTGAGTATAGTTCATAAATTAGTTTCTTTAAAAATGGACCTTAAAAAGCAAGCCAGAAGTTGAGACAAAAGATAGGTTTCTGTACAGAATGCAGTCACTATGTAAGCCATGATAGCAGTTAACATAGAAGTTTGAACTTATCTTTTTTACATTCTTTTTTTGTCCAGCTGTGAAATCGGTTTGTTACTCACCAGTAACCGTCCTCCTTTGAGATGGGCTGCTCACATACATTCAGTTACAGGTGTCTACATGCCACAGCGCATGGTAGCTCGGAAAGTCTTCAGTGTTAGCCTGTCAGGTCAGGGTGCACGGCCAACGCCCCCTTCACGCCGCGGCTGCGGCTATATAGGTGACCATGACCCTGACCCTCCCACTCCCATATACCTTTGCCAACTCCGTTAGTGGGGACGTGGGAGGGACCTGAATGTATGTGAGCAGCCCATCTTGAAGAAGGATGGTTACTGGTGAGTAACCAGCGATTCTCCTTCGAGTGCTGCTCACATCATTCAGTTACAGGTGACTGCTAGCTGTACCCAAGGATGGTGGGAGGAGTTACAGTCTACCCACACTGAGTACAGCTCTGCCGACAGCATCATCATCTCTCACTTGTTGGGCAATGGCGTAGTTCATGATGAAGGTATGTATCGATGACCACGTAGTGGCCCTGCAGATCTCTTGGATCGGGACCTTAGCGAGGAAGGCTGTGGAAGACGGCTGAGGTCTGGTAGAGTGGGCTCTCACAGTCTCTGAGAGAGGCGTGTTTGACCTTCCGTAGCAGTCTTTAATGCAGTTTCACAATCCATTTGGAGATGCATTGGGAGGATACCGGAGAACCTCTCATGCGTTCCGCAACCGCCACAAACAGTTGGAAGGTCTTGTGGAAAGATCGTGTGCGCTCATTATAGATTAGGAGCGCTCTCCTCACATCCAGGATGTGCCACCGTCTCTGGTTTTCTGTCACCTGAGGGTCTGGATAGAAGACTGGCAGGCATATCTCTTGATTCATGGTGAAGGGGGTGGCAACCTTAGGCAAGAACGAGGGGTGGTGACGCCGGACCACCTTGTCTGGGAAAAAAACCATATATGGGGATTCAGAGGATAAGGCTTGTAGCTCTGAGACCCTTCTGGCTGAGGTAACAGCTACCAGGAAATCCACCTTCCAGGACAGCACGAGCAGGGTGGCTGAGTTTAAGGGCTCATACGGTGGTTCGGTCAGAGCACGTACCACCACGTTCAAGTCCCACTGTGGGGTGGGGTTACAGACGTGGGGAAAAAGTTTTTTCACTCCTTTCAGGAATCTATGGCAGATGGGGTGTGAAAAGAGTGGGGCCCCATCTACTGTTTGGTGAAAAGCCAAGATTGCTGCGAAATAGACTTTCAATGAGGACAGGGATAGGTCTTTCGCTCTTAGGTCAAGAAGGTAATCTAAAGTTACCTGAATTGGTGCAGAGATAGTGTCTATGTCTTTATCATGGCACCAAGTGGAAAAGTGATTCCATTGTGCCATGTAGGTGGACCTGGTGGAGGGTTTTCTGCTACCAACCAGGACCTTTTTAACCCTATCCAAGCAGTGTCTCTCTTGCTCGCCGAGCCAGACAGCATCCAGGCTGTCAGGTGCAGGAGGCCTGGGTTGAGGTGCCGAAGGCGTCGCAAGTCCTGTGTCAGAAGGTCTGCCCACCGTGGGAGGCGGAGCGGGGTCCTCACTGACATGCCTTGAAGGAGAGGGAGCCAGTGTTGCCTGGGCAAGTCCGGGGCTATCAGAATGATGAATGCCCCATCCGCGAGGGCATTCAGGAGCACCCAGTGAATTGGGGGAATTGGCGGGAAGGCATACATTAGGGCTCCCAGTCAGTTGAGGAGGAAGACATCGCTGAGAGACCCTTTCTCCCGACCTTGGAGAAAGCAGAACCGAGGGCGTTTGTGGTTCTGCGCCGTGGCAAAGAGGTCGATCTGAGGGGTTCCCCATCTGGTTGTCAAAAGGGAGAAGACCTCATTGTGGAGGGACCACTCATGATTCGTGAGTGAATCCGCTATGCCGTTGTCCACGCCGGGAAGATGGGCGGCACTTGGCATGAAGTGATAGTCTATCGCTAGTTGCCAAAGCTTGGTCACTTCCTCGCATAGTGCTGAGGAGTGGACTCCCCCCGATGGTTCATGTAGAACACGGCTGTTGTGTTGTCTGAGAGGATTTGGACCACTCTGCCCTGGATCTGGTCTAGGAAGGTCATGCAAGTCAGTCTGATGGCCCTGAGCTCCTTCACATTTATGTGGAGGAGACTGTCCTCAGGGTTGCAGACACCTTGCGTGGAGAGGCCCCCAGACAGGTGGGCACCCCACCCCGAGTCGGAGGTGACCGTTATCAGGGTCACTGAAGGCTTGGACTCCCTGAATGGAATTCCCCCCGTCGCAAAGTCAGGGTCCCTCCAAATTTGGAGGGACTCCAGGGCATAGTGGGGTACCAAGATTACCTTCTCTAGGCGGTCCCTTTCTGGTCGGAAGATTGTGGCAAACCAGAGCTGGAACAGTCGCATCTACAGGCGGGCTGTTTGGATTACCGATGTGGCCGCTGCCATGTGCCCCAGGAGCTGCATGCATCTGTGCACTGTGGTCAGCCCGGGTGCCTGGAGCTCCGTGATGATGGTGCAGATGGACGAAAATCTTGGCAGGGGCAAGGATGTGATACCTTGCTGGGCATTTAAGCGTGCCCTAATGAACTCTACTTCCTGAGTGGGGCAAAGCATGGACTTCTCCAAGTTTATGCAGAAGCCCAGGAACATGCACAGGTTCATTACCACGTTGACATGGTCTTGTACTTGTCGACTTGACCTGCCCACTATGGCTGTGTTCACACGCACAGGGTTATTTCGAAACAAGTTGTGTCGAAACAACTTGTTTCGAAACAACACCTTATTTCGAAATATCTTATTTCGAATTAACAAAATGTTAATTCGAAATAAGAAAAAAAGCGGGAAACGAAATAGCA
>ML681994.1:30274627-30498821 GCA_007922195.1 Podocnemis expansa | reverse complement strand
ATTCAGCGCTGTGCAGCGCTGACCCCCGCCAGTGCCTGCTGGCCAGGGGACACCCCTCAGCACCCTGGCCAAGGTGCTGAGTGTTCCCTGGCCAGGGTGCTGAGGCGGCAGCCCTTTAAATGTTGTTTCGGAACCTATTGTTCCGAAACAACATGTTCACATGTGTTGTTTCGAAACAAGTGTTTCGAAACAAGGTTGTTTCGTCCCCAAATGGGGTTTAACTTGTTTCGAAACAACTGTGCGTCGTGTGAACATGGCTTTTTTTGTTTCGAAACAACGAGGTTGTTTCGAAACAAAAGTGCCGTGTGAACACACCCTATGAGCCAATCGTCTAGGTAGGGGTAGATTCTTACACCCCCCTTCTGCGTAGGAACGCTGCAACTGGTGCAACACACTTTGTGAACATCCTGGGGGCTAGCAATAACCCGAAGGGGAGGGTGGTGAACTGGTAATGACATCATGCCACTACGAACCTGAGGAACTGCCTGTGGTGGGGCCAAATGGCTATGTGGAAGTAAGCGTCCTTTAGGTCGAGGGCCGCGAATGACACTCCTGGGGACAGGGAAGGGATGATCTGCGGTAGGGAGATCATGCAGAATTTTGTTTTCTTTATGTTTGTGTTGAGTGCTCTGAGATCTAGAATGGGCTGTAGGTCCCCGTTGGGTTTGGGGACCAGGAAGTAGCGGGAGTAGAACCCTTTGCCGTGTTTCCCCTTGGGAACCTTTTCAATGGCTCCAAGGGAGAGTAACTTCTGGCATTCACCCTCGAGCTTGCTTAGCAGATTGGGGTTCTCTGGGATTTTGGGATGGGGCGGTTTTCTGTCCTGGGGGGTTGAGAGGAACTGAATGCAGTATCCTCTGGCCACTGTGTCAAGGACCCACTGGTCCGACGTGACCCGGGTCCATCGTGGGGTGAAGTGGTGAAGGCAGTGGGGGGAGAACAGGGGTTGTGGAGCGCTGCCCTTGGGGGGACCGTCAAAAACGCTGTTTGCGTCCCGACGAACGGTCTGACCCCTGTCTGCACTGTCCCGACTGGGAGGTGCCAAGTTTACCATCTTTACCTGATCGGCCTTTATCCTTGTCCAGGTCCCCGAGGTGACACTGGGGAAACTGGAGAGATCTCAAAAACTGGGTCTGCAGTTGCAGCTGTTGTTTCAGTTGCTGTAACTGCTGTTGTAGCTGGTGCAATCTTGAGGAACGCCTAACAGGTTGAGGGGTGTAGATCCTGAGGGACCTCAAAGTAGCCCTCGAGTCCTTCATACCATGCAGCTTCGTGTCTGTGGAAGGTGCAAAGAGGTCGGGACCTTTGAAGGGAAGGTCTTCGATAGTCTGTTGCATCTGTGTGGAGAGATGGGACTTCTGGAGCCAAGCCAAATGGTGCATCACCACTGCCAATGCCATTATACGTGCTGCTGTGTCCACTGCATCCCAAGTTGCTGTGAGCTCATCCCTGGACGCTCTCTCTCCTTCGTCCAGCATTGCCTCGAAGTTTCTCAGGCGATCCTCGGAGATGGCCGACCAGAGATTTCGTAAAGCTTCTCACAGGTTGAAGATGTAGTGCGTCATCAAGGGTAAATGATTTGAGATGAAACAGGAAGGGGAATCCTTCTGGGGAGATGGAATATTTCTTGTCTGATACTTTGGACACTGGTGGATTGAGGAAGGCATTTGCCAATGTTCCTGGATGATGCGGAACACCCCGGCGTGCAAGCGGATTCCGACATTAGCCAGAGGGGCTCTGCGGCACGCATTGAAGAGAGAAGCATCCTCCACCTGGATCAGCCCTAGCTTGAGCTTCAGGCTTGCAAGAGAAGGTCCTGCTCAATGTGAGGATCCCCTTCGCGGTCGGCAGACATGTCAATTAAGCGCTTGTCGGGTGACAAAGATGATGGGGCCCTTGATCTGCTTCGTTGGGTAGAATCAGGGTCTGGCTCATCGTCGGAGAAATCCGAAGACTCCAGTGCTGGCGAGCAGGCGTAGCGGCAGGAGGTATCGTCTGCCGTCACGTTCAGACAGTCAAGGTTCTATTCGTTGTGCGGGGACCTCGATGATGGCATAGGCGTCATGAGGGGAGCAGGTGCCTCCCCTGATGGGTGCCTTCCCTTTGAGCCTGATGACACGGAGCTTTTCTGGGCTCACTTTCTCGGGTGCTCCTCCTGGGGGGGAAGAAAGGGATCTTCCAAGGACGACCTGGATGACCTCCCCGCCGACAGTTGGCAGTCCTGTACCAAGAGTTCCTCGGAGGAGCGATGAGGTGGAGCTGTAGAACTTGGGCCCGGTACCGGGTTTGAAGGTGCCAGGTCGGAGAGGAGTGAAGAGGCCCATGACGGTACCGGTATTGGTGCAGGTGTTGCCGGTGCCAAATTCGACAGTACCAGAAGTGACAGCACCGGAAGCGGCGTTATTGGCGATGGTGCCAGGTGCAATGGTGCCGGGCTTGATGGCGGTGCCGGACTTGTGGGCAGTACCGGACTTGTGGCCAGTGCCGTGTCCAGCAGTGCCGAGGGAGGTGGTGCCGTTGTGGTTGGTTGCCTCTTGTTCTGCACTGAAGCCGGATTTAAATGCCCTTGGCGAGCCGGTGCCTGAGCCGGAGCCCTACCCGGGGCAGCTGGAAGGCTACCGGGAGACTGGGAAGGTCGGTGCCGAGGAGATACCGTGGAGGGCCGAGATTTTTGGCCAAGTACCAGAGATCGGCAGGGATCCTGAGCCTGGGTCAATCGAGGATCCGGCGGAGCGCTGGTGGCTCAGCTGCTTTCGAGCGGAGTGCCTCCGGTCCCCGAAGTGAGGTGGAGGCGACGCTCTCTTTCCAGCCGAGTCCTCCGCTTGAAGGATCAGCAAATGGGGCAGTCCGCTGTAAGGTGGAACTCACCCAAACAAGCGAGGCATTTCTCGTGCGGATTCTCTATTGGGAAAGCGTTGCACCATCCTTAGCATGGCTTGAAACCTGGCATTTCGAGTTTCGCGCGAAAAGACAGGCCCTTGCGTTTCGCAAGATAATGCTGATCCAAACTGACGCTGATAGCGGAAAAAGGAACTGGGAGGGTCAGGGTCACGGTCACCTATATAGCCATGGCTGCGGTGTGGAGGGGGCATTGGCCGTGCGCCCTGACCTGACAGGCTAACACTAAAGATTTTCTGAGCTACCGTGCGCTGCGGCATGTAGACGCCTGTAACTGATTGATGTGAGCAGTGCTCGAAGGTGAACCCTTGTTTTTAACTTTTTCATAGATCATATCCCTGTTCACACATGCTTACTTTCTGTTCACTGGTATGAATGGGCCTCATCCACCCTAACTGAATTGATTTTGCTTGCACTTGTTTTCCCCATTGTAATGCTTTTCCTCCATCCTGGCGTGTGTATATATACCTCTCAACTGTAGTTTCCACTTTATGGATCTAACGAAGTGGGTTGGAGCCCACAAAAGCATGTGCCCAAAGAAATTGGTTAGTCTTTAACAGAGGCGTTGCTGCTGCTGCTTTCACAGGGCTTGTCCCCTGCATCTCCCTGGGCTGGCCCTGCCCCTGAGAGTCAGCAGGGAGGCTACTGGCCAGCAGCAGCCAGAGCAGGATCTGGCTCTGAGCTGCCTGCCACTGGCCAGCTGTGGCATGAGCCAGATCTGGGCTTAGGCCACTGGTCACTGGCCAGCAGCAACAGGAGCCGGATATGGGCAGGGCCGCCTGCTGCTGGCCAGCAGTGACAGGAGCTGGAATGGGCCCCAAGGCAGGACTGGGCCCTGGGGGTGGATCGGGCTCTGAGGAGGGGCAGGACTCGGAGGGGCCCCAAACCGTACTTTAGGGCAGCAATGCCCCTGGTCTTTAAGGTGCCACAGGACTCTTGTTTTTATAGTAGACTAAATGACAAATAACAAAACAAAATAAACAAAATATACCACCATCTCATAGTAAATTTAAAAAAATAGAGCAGAAATTCCTAATAAATACTCAAGTTATCTGAAATAATAATAGATGATGATGACTGGAGCATGTGGGGAGAATGGAAAGGGGAGTATATTTTATTCTTAAATTGCAAGGCTTTTTTTCTTAACAGTCTAGGAAAAGGAGCAGTGTAAACAGCATGTGTGATCCATGTTCATTTTGTTTATAATAGAGGTAAAAAAAAGTTAGCTATTACAACTGACATCTAGGAATATAAATACCTGGGCTTAAAATGCATATAATGGGCTTTCTGAAGAAAAATGCCATTTTATTTAGGTTTATACTCAAATCCATTAAAAAATGCACGTATCCATTACTGTAGGAACTTGTAGACTATACAAAAGGTCATTTCTTCAACCCCCTCTTCAACGGTTAATCAATATATTCACAGCAACCAACAATAATCCAGCAGCAAAAAAACACACTTGAGATCTTTAAGATTTCAGCAGAACTTTCTAGTTCATTCACAGGTAGGGAAAATAAACATGCCTTTTGGCATGCCTTGCAGATAATTAAACTGTGGCATGTCTGCACTACAAAATTATGTAGCCCAAAATTACGGTGATATAGAGCAACTGCAGGAATTAAATCCTTTTGCATGACTGCACTACATTCCTTGTGTTGGTGCAAATCTTCATTTGCAGGGCTTAGCACCAATTTCACTTGCAGTGCAGGGCATTGTAGAATGGCTCCTGAAAGGCAGCAGCTCTTGAGGTAAGCAATGAGGTGTCTACACTGACATTATGTCAATTTAACTACATTGACTTAAGTGCTATTCCTCTTATGGAGGTGGAATTATAAAGTTAGCATAGCAGACAAGTTACATCAGTGGGAGCAACATTTCAGTGTAGACTGTTGCAGAGTTAGGCCAATGTTAGCTGCCTGACATCAGCTTAACTCTGTAGTAAAAACCAGGGATAGGACTATTATGGGTCCTCCCAGGCTAAGGCATGACCTGCAAACTTCACTTCTAAGGCATTACGTTGAATCTACATAGACATCCTTGGGGCTTTTCAATCATGCGAAGTTAACTCTGTTGACAGCAGAACTGAAGAAAGTGCTGGTTTTGGTTGTGTAGTCAAGCTTTCTCCTTTGGGCTTCCTCTCTTTATAACGCATAATTTATACCCATTTAGCTAGTTAGTTCAGGTGTTTTTTTATACCAGTGTAATTAAATCGGTGCAACTCCTAGCAGGGATGAAGTTATACTGGTAGAAAGACACTTAGGCTTGGTCCACACTTAGGTTTTAAAGTGAAACAACAATGGTTGTTTCGCTTTAAAAAAAATTAGGTCCACATGATGTTTTGTTGTTTCAATATGATGAGTCCCGTCATACCAAAACAACAAAACTTGAATCAAAACACCAAAACCTGGTAGACAATCAAAACAGCCATTGAAGCGAAATAGTTGTTTCGAAACAATGCGGTTGGGACGCATTGTTTTGAAACAACATTGTTCTGATTCAATGGCTTTGACCTTCCTCCCAGGGTGCATGGCAACCTGGAAGTAAGACCCCGCCACCCTCAGCACCTTGGCTGGGGAAGGGATCAGGACCCTGGCCAGGGAGTGGGATGCAAGGGAGGCAGGGGCAGGGATCCCAGCACACCTGGCATCCCCTGCCACTCGCAGGGTGGTGGGGGCAGGGATCCCAGCGTGCCTAGCATCTGCTGGGTGTGCTTGGGTCCCTGCCCCCCCCCCGCCTGGCCAGCAGCAGGGGATACTGGTGCAGGGGGATCCTTGCCCACACCTCCCTGCAAGTGGCGGGGGATGCTGGCACCCACTGATCCCTGCCCTGGAGGCTTTTTTTTCCCCTGCCCCTGGCTCTCCTTGGGAGAGCCAGGCAGGGGATTGGGTGGCAATATGGCCCTGTCAGGGGGCCATGTTGCCACAGCTGCCATGTTGCCCCTCTCCTGAATCGAAATAGCAAGTGCTGTGTCTGGACTTGCTATTTTGATTTGGGTTTTTTTGTTGTGGAACTGTTAAATCTATCCAAGTTGAATCTATTTAATGATTTTTATATCGATCTAGCTTAAATCGATTTAAGTTAAATTGATTTAACTATGTACATATGGACATAGCCTTCCACTGTTCAAACTTGTTCCTTTAAATTTAAGGGAGTAAGCTATTTTGGTATTAACCATCTATAAATAGGCATAATTGCAGCCACATCAAGGAGTGTTACCACTTTACTTAAATTTCTTCTAAACCACTGTAGGTGAAACCATATTAAACCTGTGCATATACAGGCCCTTACACAACTGATGTCATCTGATTGCAACTGTGGCAGTAGATTGCGGTATTTGTAGTGATCAACACAAGGCTGTAACTTGTATTCAGAGAAGGGGAGTAAAAATAAATCAATGAGCAATAATTTGGTTTCATACAGATCTGCTTTGTTGACACAGAAATAGCTGTTTGATAGGTTTTTACAGTAGCATGAAGCAGGGGTGGTGCTGGCGCTGGATACACAGGCACAAGCCTACAGTCCTAGCACCAGTGCCCCAAGTTCTGGCCCCAGCCAAGGCTAGGCTGCCACAGTGGCGGCAGCAGCCTGATGTAGTCCCTTCCCCAGCTGGGGACATGGGTTTGGGTTGGGCCCAGGGGTCAGATCAGAGCCAGGGAAGGATAAGACCAGCACTGTAGGGGGCAGGGCTGGAGAGGGTGAGGGGACTGAGTGTGGGCCCTGACAGTTTTTTGGGGCCAGTGACACCCTGGCATGGAGTGGAAACCATTCCTCTGAAAAACGTAATTTAGTATTGTTACCACAGGTCAGAATAATGCAGGGTTCCGCCCTCCACCTCTTGCTAAGTATTGAGACCTACAGCAGAATAGGAGAAAGGAGGTCACCATCTTCCTGACTTGTCAGACAAGTGGTCTTGGAGTCACCCATAAGAATCTAACTGCTGAGCCATGCTGTGAGAGAGGCAGAGGTGGCATTAGGGATAGGCAAAGCAGGTGGCCACCTAAAGCCCCAAGCAATAAGGGACTCCATCCTCAACTCAGTGGACAGAAAGAGAGAGAGAAAACTAGGCTGGAAGCCTCAGCACTTCTCAATGTTGGCTCATCAAGGCAAACTACTATTATGATCTGTACTGGATCCAAATTGTAGATTTCACCGTTATCTGCCCATCACCTTAATGCTGACATGCTAAAAGGTCAGGATCCAATTTTTAGTGACATCAAATGACAGAGCACAGTCGCAGGTACTTTCCAATAGTCTCATTTTTCAGTTCCTCAGTGTAGCCATTTATTCTGACATTTTTTAATCCCACTTGTGAGAATTTTTCATTACCAGGTAGCAGGGCCGGAACTATCATGGAGCCAATGGGGCAGGGCCCTGGGGTGAAGAGTTCACAGGGTGACAGATGACTCTGCCTAGCCCTGAAGAGGAACGTGCCTTGGGGAAGGCCATTCCTCTGTGAGCCAGACTGTAGCTGGAGGAGGTCATCTCCTGCCCTGCCCCCAGCATGCAAGGTCTGGTTGCGTGCATGCTGGGGGAGGGGGAAGTGGAGAGAAGTCTGGCCACCAGCCAGGCGACCAGCAGCACAGCTGCTTTGGCCTCTGCTGGACCCACAGCCACGTAGGAGAAGGTGGTGGTGCGCTGGAAGCTGGGCACCAGCAGTACCTGACTTGTTGTTGGGGGGAGGCACCTTCCTGGCCCTGAGTGGCTGGCTGGTTCACGGGGGAGAGAGGCAGGGAGGCACCCCCCAACACTGTGTTGCTGAGTGGCCAGGCTTTGCTGGGTGTGAGGGCAGGGCAGAGGCGGCTTTTGGGGTGGGAGAGGCAGGCAATGGCCTGGGGGCCCCACTGCCCCTAGGTGAGTGCAGAGAAGCTGTGCCGCTCAGCTCCCTGCTTTAAGTTAAGAAAAGCAGCCTCTGCTGCCTGTGTGTGGTCTGGCCCCGCCCCCATGGAGGGACAGCCAGCCCAGGGTCAGGGCTTCCCTCTCCCACCCTTCCCCTCGCCTGGCTGTTCTACTCTAGAGACAGTGGGGGCTGGGCCACAGGTGGGCAGAAAAGCAGAGCCCAGCCTGTGGGCTGGCTTGCACCACCGGTCTCACCCTGCACCCACCCCGTCAAGTGGCAAACTTTCCCTTGCTGGACGGGGGGGGGGGGGGGGGGGGGGGGAGTGGGTCAGAGCTTCCCCGTCTGGCCTGGCCTGGCCTGCTCTGCTTGGGGCTTCTGCTGCTCCACTCAGGAGAAGCTGGGAGCAGACTGCACTGGACAGCAAGGCAGCCCCACAGCAAGCAGGCACCTATCACCAAACCGAAGCCTCTCATCCTCACTTCCCCAGGGTCCCAGGTAAGTGTGAGGGCCCCATACCCTGGACATGTGGGAGTAGGGGTGGGGTAGAGGACTGGGGGGCTGCATTCCACCCAGGACTTGAAATTAGGGGCAGTTTAGGGGAAGGTGTAGGGGGGTATTGGGGGTGCTCACTAAATTGGTATAACACTGTTACTAACTGGGGGAGTGCTGGCAAGTTCTGGGGAGGTGTAGAGGGGTGTTAAGGAAATCCCTGCAGGGGGGTTGGTGAGCTGAACTGAGTCTGTGTGGAAGGGAGGGGTAGAGGACTAGTGTCGGGGAGCAGCCAGGGCCGCTGTGGGGCGGGAAAGGGGTCGGGCATTGGGAGCCAGGGTAGCTGAAGACCTGGATTTAACTTCCAGCTCTGTTACCTCTCCTGCATCTTTGGGCAACTCATTTAGTCACTCAGTGCCTCAGGTCCCCAGCCATCATTACTATATAGTGGGAATAGAAGCACTGCCCTGCCTCAGAGAGCTGGGTGAGAATAAATGCATTAAGAAATGTGAGGTGCTCAAAATACTACAATGATTGGGGGGCCACAGAAATAGCTGAGAGGCAGACCTAGACCCATCATGCCACAGTTCCCAAGGGGGGGGGGGGGAGAGGCAGTCTTGCCAGGGCTGTAAGGAAGGAGATTGGGGCTGGCAGCAAGGTCAAGTGGGTGGAGGGCAGACATACTGAGAAAAAAAAACCAAGGAGTCGTGTGGCACTTTAAGACTAACAGATTTATTTTTTGCATGAGCTTTTGTGGGAGAAAATCCCACTTTGTCAGATGCTTCGAAGATGGGTAAACTTACAGAATGGAAAGGTAATTTGACTTCAGGCTTCCCATGGTTTGAACCTAACAACTGCTCTGATTTTCTGTTACTGTATGACCTGATCCTATGTTTTACACCCCCTTGCATTTATTTTCATTCCATTCTGTAAGTTCACCCATCTTCGAAGCATCTGACGAAGTGGGATTTTCTCCCACAAAAGCTCGTGTGAAAAATAAATCTGTTAGTCTTACAGTGCCACACAACTCCTTGGTTTTTTTTGCTGGACCAGACTAACACGGCTATCCCTTTGGAAATTGACAAGATACTGAGAAAGAATGCTAATGCTAAAAGTGCAGATGTGGTGATGTGCTGAATGCTGGAAACATTAGGTGTTAAGTATCCAGTGAAGTGCAGTCAATTGCCATAGCTGAGGCTAAGTAATAGAAACATGCACAACTCTTTCACTGATGACCAGCTATTAAAGGGACTCACAACACAAAGTGGTCATTTGAAATTGTTCTTTTCTTCCATTCTGGCAGTGGGCCAGCAAGGGTCTCTGGTGCCTGGGGGCCAACTTTACATCCCCCTCCCCATACAAGGCAAGAGGTGTCTTGGTATTACCTCCAAGCTGCCCTGAGAAGGGGGTCTGTATGTGGGGCAGGGGAGGATGGGTGGATATGCAGGCTTTACTCACCCCCCCCCCCTTCCCCAGCTCTTAACCGTGTGCATGGTGCTCACTGCTCAGGCAGCCTGAGGCAGGTGAACTTTTCGGGGCAGGGCCAGTCTTGTTATGTATTTTTGCATGGGAGGCAGTGTTAATATAGATGGTTCCTACTGGTAAAAAAGTACTAGTCCTCCTTTTCATTTTTATTTATTTATTTATTTTAATGCAAAGTCATGTTTGAGGATTCAGCAGCTGTTTTCCCCTCTCTTCCCTGGGCAGCAGTGGCTATTTCAGACATTGAGGGAGAGCAGGGTAGTCTCAGCCCCAGCTCTCCCCTCCTCCCCAGCTTCTTCAGGACTGGATGCAGTTTCAGCCTTGAAGCAGGAAATGTGGCAACCACCACATGAGCATGTTCTCTCCAACAACCCATAGCTCACACTCCCCTCACCCTCAATTCTAGGAGTCCCCCTGGCTCCCACTCTCCCTTATGATAGCTGCCCCCTAGCCTGGTAGGTCAGGGAATTTGGAAGTCCTGACTGCACCTGAGCTTGGGTGACTGAGCTGCAGGGCCAGGGGAGAAGAGAGCATACGGGTGGGGTGGAGGGGGCTCCAGAGAACATAAGAGCCAGGCTGTAGCTGGAGGAGGGCTATCAAATGGTCTTATTTCCTGTTGCAGGATGACCTGATCTCATGTCTTACACTCCCCTGCATTTATTTTCATCCAATTCTGTAAGTTCTCACTCTTCAAAGCATCTGACGAAGTGGGATATTCTCCCATGAAAGCTCATGCGATAAATAAAGCTGTTAGTCTTTAAGTGCCACAAGACTCCTTGCTTTTTTTAGAGCTCTTGTTATCTTTCTTCACGTCCACGCAGCAGTCTCCACTGCATGGCGTACCAAAAGCAATAACAGGAAAGCTGAGCTAGAGCTGTAGGGAGGCCTGCCCCTTATCCCTGACTTCTTAACAGCTGCTGGTGCTTGGAGTAGTATTTTCAGCCTCACTGCCCAGCCTCTGCAGCTGCAGCCAGAAACTAAATTGGGGGTGCAGCAGCCCTCACGCCAGCAGGTTACATCAATTCTAGCCCTTAGCCTGCTCCCCTACAAGGCCCAAGAGTCCCTGTGACTGGCTCCCTTCTCTCCACCCTCCCTTCCTATAACCATGCAGTTCTGAGAGAACGGGGACCCCTTTGTGAATTTCTAGCCAGTAGATTAGAGAACTTGGAAACCCTCACTACAGATGGACTGGAGGTGGGTCCCCTGTGTTCAGGTCTAGGGGGCCAGAAGAGGGGGACCACAGCTCTCAGTGTTGCCCTTTGTTCCCCGCTCCTTCAGGGTTGGAGGCAGCTTTTAATTCCTAGTTCATGACATTGTTAGCACTTGCATAACATTTGTGACATTGAGGAATTTGCATTCTGGGATGGTTTCTGCTAACTTGGAAGAATTCTTTTTTACTCAAATGGGTTGACATTTTATGAAATTTGATTTTGTTGTTGTGGTTTTTCCATGAAATTTTATATGTGGGAAACGTGGTTGCTCTGATGACGAGGCATTGTGATCTGTTGTGACACTCATTTCATTTTCAGGATTCTATTGTGAGTGCAACCGGAAAGAGATTATTAATAATAAAGAATAAGGATGAGTGGGGGCTTCAGTGACAAAAGAGTTGGGTAATAAAAGGAAATACATGTCAGGTGCTGAAAGAGGGGAAAAAAAGTTGGCTGTTGAATAGGCAATACAGAAGCTGTCCAGTTCACTGTCCAAAGTCAAAGTGAACAAAAATGCTATGCTTTTTGTTATGTAAGTTTAGTTCCTATAGAGGCCCAACAGTGGGCCTTCACCTAGGGCCCCAGAAAACCTAAAGCCACCTCTGGGGCATGGGAGGCATCTGCCCAGCTGGTCTGGCTGGCTTGGGGGCGAGGGAGCCAAGGAAGCACACCTGCTCCCCAACTGTGTGTTGCTGAGTGGCCAGGTTTTGCTAACCATGGGGGCAGGGGAGGCATCTGCCCAGCTAGGCTGGCTGGTTGGTGGTAGAGGGAGGCATTCCCCCACTCCACTCCAACCCTGTATTGCTGGCCAGCCAGAGAGGTACTCCCCCCAATCCTGGATGGATGGGCAGCGAGGCTTGGGATCCAGGGAGGCACTCCACCCCCGACCCTGTGTTGCCGGCTGGCCAGGTTTGCTGGCCAGCTAGTGGGGGGCACCGACCCAGCTCAGGGGCTCAGTGCTGCCTGGGACTTGGGTGAGCCAACCATGGGAAACAGAGTCCTGTGGCAGTTTCCTAATGTATTATGCATTGTATGAATTTAAGGGAGAAAATCCTACTTAGTCAGACTCCTTGACTTTCTTTCACAGTCTGACCTGATTCAATGACTTAAACTTCCCTGCATTTATTTTCTTCCCATTCTGTGAGTTCTCCATCTTCAAAGCATCTGAGGAAGTGGGATTTTCCCACAAAAGCTCAAGTGATAAATAAATGCATTAGTCTTTGGTTGTTTTACTGAGCTAGACTGAAATGACTGCCCCTTTGGAACTACACAATATTCCATGTATGTACTTATGTTCTGTTTGCTTGAAAGGGTATTGGAGTCATTTCTTTGGATTATTGTGAAATGTTTATTTTTATACAAGTTCTAATTGTGTGATTTCCCCTGGATTATGATGAGTACATGAATATAAAGAACAATTTTTTCTGTGGCTCCTAAAGACTGACAAATTTATTTATTGCATGAGCTTTTGTGGGAGAAAATCCCACTTTGTCAGATGCTTCCATGAAAGCTCATGCAATAAATGAATTTGTTAGTCTTTAAGTGCCACAGTACTCCTTGTTTGTTTTTACTGAACTAGACTAACTGGATCTTGGAATATTGTGAAAATCCAAGGGGCAGCCCTGTTAGTGTGCTGCAGCAAAACAAACAAGGAGTCCTGTGGCACTTTTAAAGAGTGAAAAGAAAGATTATTAGAAGGATAAATGGATATGGATACATTTAAACTAACAGAGTGCTAGTCTTGATTCAGCACACAGGACTTTCTTTGCAAGGTGGTCCCCAGTGCTTGCACAAGGGTTGCAAAAAATTATGCTCACTGGGGCCCTATCCAACTTATAGGTAACCTGATGCACTTTTAGCATGCTTATGGGAATGTTTGTAATTTTTATATGTTTTCTCTTTACTGCTGTGCTGCGTTAAAACGGTGGGTTACTTACCAGTAACCGTCCTTTGAGATGGGCTGCTCGGATTCATTCAGGAATAGATGTCTCCATGCCAGAGCGCTAGATTGGTTGGAACTTTTTGCCCTAGTCTGTCAGAAGAGGGTAGGCGGCCACCGCCCCCCGCGCCACCCCGTGGCTATATATGTGGCCATTGCCCGACCTTGGAGTTGCCAACTCCAGATGTGGGAACAGGGGGAGGGATCTGAATGAATCTGAGCAGCCCATCTTGAAGAAGGACGGTTACTGGTTACTGGTAGAAGTGAATGGTAACCTGGTTAGCAGTGACCATGAGATGATTTAGTTCAAGATGCTGATTAAAGGAAAGATGGAAAGAAGCAAAACGCAGACCCTGGACTTCAGAAAAGCAGATTTTGGCTCCCTCAGGGAACTGATGGGCAGGATCCCTTGGGAGGCTGATCTGAAGGGGAAATGTGTCCAAGAGAGTTGACTGCATTTTAAAGACACCCTGCTAAGTGCACAGGAAGATACCATTCTGATAAAGAAAAAGTACAGCAAATGTGGAAGGCATCCAGAGTGGCTTAACAGAGAGCTCTGCACTGAGCTGAAGCATAAAAAGGAAGCTTACAGGAAGTGGAAGCTAGGACAGATGACTAAGGAGGCATATAAAGACATTGCTCAGAACTGCAGGGATAAAATCAGAAAGGCCAAAGGACAAATTGAGTTGTGGCTAGCAAGGGATGTGAAGGGTAACAGGAAGGGGTTCTACAAGTATACCAATAACAAGAAGAGGATCAGAGATGGTGTAGGTCACTTACTGAATGGGGCAGGTATCCTTGTGACAGGATGAGGAAAAAGCTGAAGCGCTCAATGCGTTTTTTTTTTTTACTTCAGTTTTCATAGGCAGGGTCAGCTCCCAGCCCACTACAGTAGGTACAGTAGATTGGATAGAAGAAGAGAGGCTCTTGGTGACAGAAGGTCAGGTTAGGGACTACTTAAAGAAGCTGGATGTGCACAGGTCCATGGGGCTGGATGAACTGCATCCGAGGGTGCTGAGGGAGCTGGCTGATGAGATAGCAGTACTGTTGGCCAACGCTATCAAATGCTATCATGGCAAACGGGGGAGGTGCCAAAGGACTGGAAAAAAGCAAATATAGTGCCTATCTTCAAGAAAGGGAAAAAGGAGGATCCAGGGAATTACAGACCTGTCAGCCTCACCTCAATCCCTGGAAAAATCATGGAGCAAGTTCTCAACGAATCCTTCCTGAAACACTTGGAGGAATATAGAGTGATCAGGAACAGTCAGCATGGATTCACCAAGGGTAAATCATGCCTGACCAACCTCATTGCCTTCTATGATGAGATGACTGGATTTGTGGATGTGGGAAGAGTTGTTGATGTGATATACCTTGACTTTAGTAAGGCTTTTGATACAGTTTCCCACAGCATTCTCATTGGCAAATTAAGGAAGTATGGGTTGGATGCGTGGACCATAAGGTGGATAAAAAACTGGCGTTTCAGCATGTAGGAATCAATGGCTCCATGTCAAGTTGGCAACCAATAATGAGTGGTGTGCCCCAGGGGTCAGTCCTGGGGCCAGTTCTGTTCAAGATTTTCATTAATGATCTGGATGATGGGATAGATTGCACACTTAGTAAGTTTCCAGATGACACGAAGCTGGGGGGGAACGGTAGACATGCTGGAGGGCAGGGACAGGATTCAGGGAGACCTAGACAAATTGGAGCAGTGGGCCAATAGAAATCTCATGAGGTTCAACAAGGACAAGTGCAAAATCCTGCACTTGGGACGGAAAATCCCCATGTACTACTACAGGCTGGGGAGTGATCAGCTTAGTAGCAGCGCTGGAGAAAAGGACCTGGGAGTCATGGTGGATGAGAAGCTGGATATGAGTCAGCAGTGTGCTCTTGCTGCCAAAAAGGCCAATGGCATACTGGGCTGCATCAGAAGAAGTGTTGCCAGCAGATCGAGGGATGTGATCATTCCTCTCTATTCTGCACTGGTGAGGCCACATCTAGAATACTGTGTCCAGTTTTGGGCTCCCCACTACAAAAAGGACGTGGACAAATTAGAGAGAGTCCAGCAGAGGGCAACAAAAATGATCAAAGGGCTGGAGCACAAGCCCTCTGAAGAAAGATTGAAGGAACTAGGCTTATTTAGCCTGCAAAAGAGAAGACTGAGGGGGGATTTGATAGCAAACTTCAACTACTTGAAGTGTTGCTCCAAGGAGGATGGAGCTCGACTGTTCTCAGTAGTAACAGAGGACAGAACAAGGAGCAATGGTTTCAAGTTACAGCTGGGGAGGTCCAGGCTGGATATTAGGAAAAACTTTCTTGCTAAGCGAGTGGTGAAGCATTGGAATAAGCTGCCTAGGGAGGTGGTGGAATCTCCATCTTTGGAGGTGTTTAAGGCCCAGCTGGACAAAACCCTGGCTGGGATAATCTAGTGGGAGTGGTCCTGCTTTTTTGCCAGTGGGTTGGACTAAATGACCTCGTGGAGTCCCTTCCAACCCTATGATTCTATGATTCTTCTTCGAGCGCTGCTCGGATGCATTCAGGAATAGGTGACTGCTAGCCATGCTGATGGATGGTAGGTGAAGTTGGCTCTTCCGCCTTCAGCACGGCATAACTCTCACAAGGGTATTTGTCCATGCCTAGGGTCCTGGAGAGGTATAGGAGATCGACCCAAAGACCATCGTCCCAGCAAGGGTAAACGGGGATTGCCGGACCTAACCCAGAGGAGAAAGTAGGACTGGTTGTCCGAGCGCCTAGTATGGCGCCTATGCAGGAGGGCCTGAGGTCACCTTATGGATAGAAAGATACCAGCTTATCTTGGTTAAAGTCAAGGAGTGCAACTCTAACCGCTCTGCTTAAAGGCATATTGGCAGAGGCAGGAGAAACCCAGATGATTAGTGTTCTGGCAGCAACATGTAATAACATGCCTCCTACAAGAGAATTTAGGAGGCCGTAGAATCGTTGGGCTGGCATTGGTGTGTGCCTGCACCTCCAGGACTGGGGAAGGGAAGGTGTACTGTGTTTCCCTTGGTCTGGCAGTATGAGACACTTGTGTGCTATGAGCACGATAGGTGCAGGAATCTGGGACATTTGGCATCCCGCAGAGGGGTGGGCTACCAGCGGTTAGGGCCTAGGAGAGTTACTTTGTCCTAGGTTGGAGGGAGTGCCAACAGCTGGAGGTGGCAGCTGAGGACCTCAAAGAGCACACTGTGAGTAGAGCACCAGATCGTCACAGAGAAGGCAATGCATGGCCACTAAATGGCCCTATGCAAGGCAGACCAGGAGAGGACTTTGCATGAGCCGGATGGGTATATCCTGGGTCTGCATGAGCCTACTGATGGCACTGTGGTGGTCCCTGATGAATAAGACTGCCGGTATCGATAACTTTGTGTCGACACGAGGCAGTAGTAATGTGATTATTTCCCCTTGTCTTTCTCTTCTCCCCCGCCCCCCCCCCTTTTTTTTTCTTTTTTTGTGGCTGATAATCAGCCTGAGGAGTATAGAAGGCGAGGAGCTGATTGTGATAAAGCGACGCCCAGGGGTCGCTCATAAGAATGAGAATCCTGGGGATCAAGTCCCGTGGCCTACGGGACATTGGTTTACATGACCTCGTACCACCGGGATGAGACCAGCCAGTGTGGTCCAAACTTTACGACTGGCGACGTACAGAGGCGTGCGCCCAGGAAGGGGCGCCCCAAAGGGAAGGCTCCCTGGGGGGGATGGGACATATGTGAGGAAGGAACAGCATCTACCAAGGGAACGGGGAAGGAATGTCACTTTGTGGGTACACATCCCACTGTCTCTTTACAAGCTTTCAGTTTATCTGAAGGTCCTTCTACAATCCTGTTATTGCCTTTATGCCTTTAGTTATTGCCACTACCCTGGGAGTGGGTTCTATTGGGGACAGCTGGCTCCTGAACTCCCAATCAGTGGTCGGGATGACGGGTGGTGTAATAAGAGGTCTGTTGAGCTGGAAAGGCCCTTAGTCTTCGGTTGGGCATGAGCGTAATACCTAATCACGACTGCGATGGCTAGAAAGCCCTCAAAGCATGAGGAGGGAGAGGGAGTGAGACCTGCAGGGTATACAAGCAGGGTGTACCGGAGCTAGGCTGAGACGAACCCAGCACTATGACCAGCTGAGGGAAGAGACTATGGGGGAGCCCCGCTGGGTATTCCCTAAGGGATGGTGACTAGGATCAGGCTTCCACGCTGGTGGCGGGAATGGTCTTCAGGCATATCTACTGAGCTCCACATGGAGCCCCCTCCAGGCCTTGAACCCCTTGCTCTTAGGCTAAAGCTTCCTGGCTACTCGCTGGATTGTTCAAGCAGTGTCGACTGCGAGTTTGATGGGGAAGGAAGAGAAGTGAGTATCCTCACCTCTGACCAAGAGGTAAAGGGGGGACACCGGACCATTTCATCAAGGGAAAGGGGCCATGTGCAGATGTTCAGGCTTTGAGAAGTACTCCGGCGGCAGTGATCAGCCAGCCCGAAGGGGAAAGAGAGGACTTTGGTCATTAACTGGCCCATCTTTGAGGAAGGTAAGGCAGGGTGAAAGTGGGGCTGGGGTCTAGTTAGTGAGACCCCTCACCCAGTCATTCCCCAGGCTGCGGACCAGCTGGGAGTAGCAAGCATTGGGGCTTTACCTCAGGTATGGAGACTCAAAGTGAGCTGTCTAAGGCCAGCCAGGCTCCAGCCTGTTAGTCCGGTCTTGACAGGTGAGAGCGGTATGCTCTTCCTAAGGGGTCAAGGGGGTTGTAGTACCCTGGGTTATAGACATATACCTTAAGATCTCAGTGAGGTCGATCAAATGCGCTAAGTTTGGCCCAGCTAAATGCATTTGATAACTGTTGGTCAGGGCGGCAGAAGAAAAAACGGGGGAACAAAGATTAACTGGGGCTCCACCATGCTTCCTATTGGAGAGTAGGGTGGAGGGGCTTTCCCCTTGGGGAGGTGTGTGGGAGCCGCACTCCCCGGTGTGGTAATGGTTGTGGTAAATGGAAAACCATGTCTTATTTGGAACGGGGATCAACGGAATGGTACACTCTGAGTATTGGAGTGTGTACAGTGAACCTCTGAGTGTCCTGCAGGGTGAGGTGTTGCCACACAAGGGGAGGTGTCGTGTGGGGGTGTGATAATGCGCTGAGAGCAAGACCTTTATCTAGAGGATGCCCACAGGACCGCAGGTCTCCATTGTGAGCACCATGGTGGTCCAAGAAGGTTCAGGTAATGAGGGTTGAGCCCCCCTCGGGAGGTGTAATAGGGTCCACAACGAAAGCATGGATAGGCGTGGAACCTTCATCCTACTCGGAAAAAGGGAGAGGCTACTTAACCTCTGAGCTGTCCACCTACAGTCAGAGGGGGGAAGGTTTGCTCACAGGTTGTACTCGTTAGGACCCAGCAAGCCATTGGGCAGCAGGGAAATGGGACAGCAGCCCTTCGTAAGCGTCTTGATTTTTCAAGACACCACACTCCCTGACGGATTTGGGTGATTGCCAGTGGGGTTGTGAGTATCATCGAAATCGCTGAGTGGCTGGACGGAATCCCTCCCCAGAAATGGATGAGGGGGGGCTTTTCCAGGAAAGGTCCCACAGATGAGGTTCGAACTGAAGTTGTGGTGGTGAGGATAGAGTCCTCACCAGTAGCTGTTGAATGGGGAGGAGGATGAGGGGGGTGCCAGGTTGTCCCGGGCCCTATGGGGTCCGTAGGAGGTGGTAGGGGCCCCTTCGGAAGGAGGCTGAGGTATTTCAACTCCCCCGGGGATCACAGGTGGTACCCAGGATGGGAGACATTTCTGGGGGAAAGAGGGCATCGCCCCTGAAGGGGAGATGGAGGGCCACCTCTGGGGAGGCCTGGGGTACTCTGGCATCCCATAGCCAGGCCGCATCGTGCAGGGTTACTGCTGAGGCCATGGTTCAGGCCACCGTATCCACCGCATCCCATGCTGACAGGAGAATGTCCTGGGAGGCTATTTTACTTTCCTCCAAGAAGGCATCATACTCTTCCTTGGCCTCTGGTGGGAGCAGATGTCTAAATCTGTTTAATGCCTCCCGCACATCCAACATATACCTGCTGGTTAGGGCCTAGTTATTCGCGACCCGCAACTGGAAGGCCAAGGAGGAGTATATCTTCCTACCTAGCAGTTCTAACTCCCTTGCATCCCTCGATGTCGGGATGGGATCGCGGGATGTCTGTCTGGGCCCCAAGGTGACTTCCATCACAACACGAGGTGGGATTGGGTGGTGGGCGAGTAAGGGGAACTCTGACACTGGGACCCTGTACTTGAGGCCCGCCGTATCTGAGACCAGGGAGATGGACCCTGGGTTTTGCCAGCGGGAAGAGGCCAAGTCCCAGAAGCTAGGGTGAATGCAGACTGTGACCGGTTCCGCTGAGGAGAACACTGGACCGAATAAAGCATTGGAGTGTGCCTCAGAAGATTGGATCTCCATCTCCATCCCCATCCCCATGTGGGCTAAGACGCGGTGCAGGAGATCAAAATGCGCTGACAGATCGCCCATGTAAGAAGACAGTACCAGGTTTAGGACTCTCCTCAGTGTCAGGGGTGGTACCAGCGTGGGTGCAGGGGCTTCTTGCGGTGACCATTCGTGAGGGTGGTACCGGAAGGGCAATGGCGCCACTTAGAGCCCTTTGAAGCCCCTTCCCCCGGACTGGAACAGGGGAAAGCATCTCGTGAGTCATGGGATGGTACCAGAGATAGCAGGGTGATATGTTGTTGTGGGGACAACTCCATGGTACCAGGGCTCAGGGGCGTGATGGGCTCCGGAGCTTCAGAGGGCCGGGCCAGTGGTGGGGAAGGGGAGCGGTGCCACTTGTGTTGGGCCCAGGCCTTCAACATGAAAGCCAGCTTCCCCCTTCTAACTGGTGCCAGGAAGGGAGGTGTAGGCAGCAGGAGGAGCGCCCTAGCAGCCTCCACTGCCTCTGGGGTCATTGGGATCGGCATTGACCCTGACCGGCCTGGGAGGGAGCCCGGTGTCGAAGATGTGGGACTATGTTGGTGCTGCGGTACCGGGGTTGAGCCCAACCGGTGGCGGGGAGAGTCTTGTGTCAAAGACTTAGGACTATGATGGTGCCGTGGTACCAGGGTTGAGTGCGACCAGTGCTGGGCAGAGCCCCATGTCGGGGACGCGGGGCTATGTCAGTGCTGCGATGCCAAAGTCAGTACCAAGCTTGTCCTGCGGCCCCTTTCGGCACGGTGCCATGCGGGTCCTGGTGCCGAACTGGCACATGGTGTCACAAGAGGTCCCGAAGCCTCAGGACAGGGCTGCTGAGCCTGCTAGAGGCCAGGGCACAGCGTCTTTGCTCCCTGTCCTTGATTGTCCTTGGCTTGAAGGACAGACAGATGGAGCACGCGGTGACCATGTGGCTTTTGCCCAGGCACCAGAGGCACTTCTCGTGGAGATCATCCTGCGGGAAGGCATTGCTGCATTTGGCACAGGGTTTGAACCGCGGCATGGTGGACGATGGAGTAGTGTGATATTCCAGCCCGGATGGGGAGACCTTCTTCAGTGGAACTATGTCCACAAATAGGTGCTCCTAGTCGGGCAAAAAGCTCATAAAGTGAGTTAAGGACAGGCTGCTTGCAAAGTGCAAGGAGCAGACAGTTTCACAACTGACATGAAGGTGGAAGAAATGAAATGGGAGGGGCTGGGCGGCGACCACATATATAGCCATGGGGTGGCGGCCATGTGCCCTCTTCTGACAGGTTAGGGCAAAAGGTTCCAACCAATCCTGTGCTCCAGCGTGGAGACACCTATTTCTTAATTTATCCGAGCAGCGCTCGAAGAACTCTTAGTTAAGAGGAAGTGAGATGCTGATCTCTGCTTAGGGGAGATAATGGCTGGGAGTTGGACCCCTTTTAGTGGATGCCCTTGAGAGATGGGGCAGGAAGGTGGAATAGAGGTGCAGTAAGCCTGAAACTGTGGTACCTGTATCAGTGTTTTTAGAACTACCTCACTGTTACAATCTGGATTTGTGGAAGCTGTATATAGTTAGAATAGAGACTACGTTTGTTTAACAAATCATCAAAGAAAGGAAATAAGTTTATCTCTAACTTTCCCTGAAATCTAAAGTACTGGTCTTCAGGTGAGATCAGTCTGTGATGAAAAACCAGTTTAACACAGGCAGTTTTTGGAAGCAGATGAAAAATGCTAACATTAAAGATCTTCAAATTTCAAAGGAGGGGCAGGGGGAAAAAAGGTCCATGAATTGCAAATAGTAACAATGACTTTAAACGAGGTAATTGACATGAACATTTTAACAAAGTAACATTTCACTCTGAATTACTGCTTCTCTAAGAGTTAAAATTGACATTCCATTCCAAGGTTGTGCTTTTTTGCTCTGGGGGATATGGGTGGTGGGTTATTTTGGTTGTTGTTGTTTTCTTTTAAAAAACAGACAGCCTTTTATGTGACAAAAGTGCACAGAAAAAAATAATCTAGTTTTACAGTTCAAATTACTCCAGATTGAAATCCCAGCAACAGTGGTAGATGAGTTAGTTACATACGTGTACAGAAATGACCTGGTGCATTTAGCAGTAATGATGCAGTGGGTCTGATTTGCCTGACATCTTATGTAATTCTGATTGATTTGAGGGGGTACATTTCATGTAACTTCAGTTGATTTGAGGGGGTGCATTTCATACTCCTTGTCCCGGATGCCAAAATTCCTAGTTATGGCCCTGCCAGGTAGGTCCTTGTAGGCTGTTACATACAAATGCAGTGCTGCTTTCAGGCAGCCATTATAGCTTTGTATGGTGTGTGGACTTTATGTCTTTCTCTTGGTAAATAATTTTTTAGGTTTTTTTGTATTCACTCTTTAATATATTTGATGGGGACAGAGTCATAAACTTGAGTACTTCAGTCAAGGCCATTTTTGTGGGAGGGTGAGCCAGGCAACCATCTCAGGCCTTGCGATGCCCCACTGCCAGCAGGGCAGTGCGGTCCTGCGCTGCTTGCCCCAATATGCCCTCTCCCCCACTGCTTTTGGCAGCAAGCTGAAGACAGGGAGAAGGGAGGCAGGGGTATGGAGGCCAGCCTGCCCCATCCCTGGGGCAGAGAAGCTGGCCACAGGGATGGGGCAGAGGTCCCCCACCATCTCCCGTGTGGACTGATTGGCCCTTGGCCCTTCTTCTCCCTCGGGGCAGCCCTGACTTCAGTGAATTTCATTGAAATTTGATCATTACTTCTTAATTTTTAATTTATATCTACACAATAGAAACCATCCTCTCACTTTTTTTATTTATTATAATTATTTGTATAATTTGGCTAAAGTTGCCCCATAACTGTTGAAGTTGCAAAATGTAGCTTTTCCTGATTAGACTTAGTGTACTAGCTGTCCTCTCCAGTGAACAAGACACACTATGCTATCTGTTAACTTCCATGATTTTATTACAGATAGCTTTATCTCCAGGATGAGTCTAGTTCTAGAAAAGGGTACAACACGCTTTTTTTTTGTTTTTCAATTGATCTGTTACTATGTGTTCTCACATCTTCAGTACAACAGGAAGTAATCTAGGTTTAGGTGCAACGTTGTTAATTACTGTTGCTACCACAAGCAAGTTACAAGATACGGTCAATGTAATGGAGCTAATGTTTATAGCTCATCCCGAAATAATTGAATTTAAGAAAGTGTTTCTCAAATGTTTTTGTAACACTCCTCTCTCTCAAATGAAGAAAAAAATAGCCAGGCCTCTCCAGACATTTGCATTGTCAAAATAAGATGTGGAGTCAAAAAGTGAACTGTCTATTGATAGTATTTTCAGGAATGTGGAAAGGGAGCCTCCTGTTGATTTTTCTCTTTTGTTCAACCATTTTTATCCAGAGGTCCTAGTAAGCAGAATAGTCCATAGACTATTCTAGCTGCTTTGCTCTGATTTGCTGTTGCAGTATGACCTGATCCCATGTCTTACACTCCCCTGCATTTATTTTCATCCAATTCTGTAAGTTCTCCCTCTTCAAAGCCTCTGACGAAGTGGGATATTCTCCCATGAAAGCTCATGCAATAAATAAATCTGTTAGTCTTTAAGTGCCACAAGACTCCTTGCATTTTTTATTCTAGCTGTTGTGGCTGCTGAATTGGAAGTAAGAATGATTTAGCATGAAAAACTTTCAACTCATTGGTCTTTTTTGAACTTCCCCTTGAAGGCTGGCCTCACAGTTTGAGAAACATCAGAATAACTGCACTGACTAATGGAGATGTGGCAGTTTATACCACCTGAAAATCTGGCCCTTAGAGTTTAAAACTAAACCAATTAATCCACTTTTTACTTTCTTGGATTTAGAAATCTCAGTGCCAACCAAATGTTTGATTTACCTATTTATGTGAGATATTTCAATATCCCATTTTTCACTGCCAAAACCCTCATTCAGGCCCTCAGATCTTTGTGCCTTTGTAACCCATGTGCCTAAATAGGTGCAATCTCTTTTAGGGACCCTTATGGCTGGGTTACGTTGCTGGGCAGATTTTGCAGCCCAGAAACCAGAAACTTCTGGTAAGAGGGTGAGGGAGCACACTAAGCATGCTCCAGAAGTTTTATTGTTTTGCTGGAAGTGCATGCCCAGGGAGAAGCCTGAGAAGAGAAGCCTGGAGAGGAGCAAACAGAGAGCTGCAGAGGACATTGGCTAAGGGACTCAGTGAAAGGAGCTGAGCAGGAGTGGACTGCAGGATGTTTTCTCCCAGCTTTCGACTGCTTTGCAGGGGAGTTGTCTGCAGCAGAACTGAGAGCTGGATGGCCAGTGACCTGATTGCATGGTGCTGGCTGCACAGGAGGAAGAAAGGACTGCATGGCATCTGCCTGAAGATTCCTGCAGCTAGAGAGGATGAGGATTGCTTTCGTTCTGCATTCAAGCCCCAAGGACTTAAAAGACTGCAATTGAGATAAGGGTGACTTCACCTGAACTTTGGGACTCTTGGGTGTCTTACTGTTTTGTTTAAATGTATTATGGTTCTTTAGGATAAGGTGTGTTTAGTTAGTTAATAAAGTTCATTGTATGTTTATGCTGAGTGATAGTTTAATGGGGGATGGGAACTCTGAGCAGTCTTCGCTGTGAGTCCTTTTGACAACTGGATCCTGGCTCTCCAGTTGCTTTCTGTGAGGCACTGGAGAGGGGCAATTGAGTGAATTTGAGCCCACCCTAGCAGGTTACACCTTGACTACTGAAAGATCTGCCAGTCTGTCTTCCACTACAAGCTGGTTGAAATACTATCACTATGCTCTTCTTGACTACTTGGTCTGACTATTGCCTCCCCCTTTACATCCCTTCGCGTACTCTGTTTGGAAGGGGGTCTTAAAGTGGGAATACAGTTGTACCAAATTTAAGGTCCGGTTACACTGCTGAAGCAGAGTGAAGGAGCCTTAGTGTCAGGGCCAGATTAAGACATGCTGAGTCCCTAAGCCATGTCAAGATTCAGAGGCCCCATACCAATAAAAATAAAGAGAAAGAAGTATATTACAGTACAGCAGAAAGGATAGTGACAAAAATGTTAAATTGTTATATTTGGATATACACATAAAACATACATCTTGCAAAAAGCCTTGTTTGCAGTATCACTTTCAGTTATGATAAACATTGTTATCTCTGACATATTTAGAGGCTCTAAGTCATGGCTTACTTGGCTTGTGCCTAAATCTGGCACTGCTTAGTGTGATTGAGGTTTTGTCTAAAGAATTAGACAGCTCTATCTAATTTAAGAATTTATCATGTGCTTCCCTCATCACTGTAACACATGAACACCTAACAAAAATAATATCACAGTGAAGAAACCCATGATCTTCAAACCCTTGGCAGTCCTGCAATTTTCCTTTATTATTCAGTTCTTCTTCCTGCCCCACCTCCTCTCCTTTCTTCTTTTTTAACTTTGTCATTTCCTGACTTCAAAGTATTTAACTGTACAAATTTAATGTTCTTTTAGTGCAACTTCTACTATGGAATACTATTACTGATATAGCCCCTTGGTTTACATGTCATTTTAAAAAAAAGCAAAATATACTCAACATAAAATGAAATTGTCACCTTGGAACACTCATACTATAAAGACACAAAACAGGCAGAGTCCTTTTAGAAGAGGAAGAGTGACATATAATTTGAACATTCTGGTTGGCTTTCTGCATAGCAGAGATGGATTTTTAGAGGTTATTGAAAAGAGGGTATTCAGTTCACAGGAATCTATTTCATTCACATAAGAAAAGACTCAAATACCACAGTGGAATTAGAAACAAATGGAGCAGTAAAGAAAGAAGCTCCTTAGGAGATGGATCTGCTTATATAAAGAAATGAAGGCAGAGATACAGGCAGTGGAGCTGTGTAGAGTTGTGAAAACAAGGAAATGGGATCTTTTTCCTACATGCAGAAGAGAAAAAAAACAAACATTAAAAGCTAATTTGACTGTCAACAGTTCAGATTGTGAGGTTTCACAAAGTTAAATGTTCTATTTCTGATTCTCACAAGACAAAGCTCTCAGGAATATTGTTTTGAGGTAGCTAGCCAGACCAGAACTATTGCAACACAATGACAAACCATAGCATGTTACGTCTCTGTCAAATAACAAATCCTGTAGAGGAGAGCTTCTTGCTGAGGCACCAACCAGAGAGTTGCTCCAAGGCGTAAAGTCTTTTGTTGTAGTGCTGGGAGACTGTCGGGATAAATCCTGCTTATAACTCATACAGTAGCCTGTTCTACTAGAGACAGAGAAAGCTGAGCCTGGTGGCATAAGCCACCATCTGTACCTGTGGTGATGTTGGCATGATCTGTAGTGCTGTGGTGTATAATCGATGTCAAACTCAAACTGTCTACTGTTCACATGTGTGTAATATCTCAGCACTTTGAACAACTTAATGAAATTTTATGAGTGTTTTTACAAAGTATTTTTACTTCAGCAAAAATAATTGCACAAAGAGGAAAATTCTAGCATGTTCCCAGGAAAAGCCAATGTATAAATTAAACAAGGAGATGTCCAGCATTTCCCCAATACACATCTCATGAATTTTCAGCTGCAACCTAACAATCTTGCATAGTAAAGTACCGTATAGTTACTGCATCTGCAGTGTGAAAAAGCAGCTATGGTGAACTCCAATTTTTGTCAAAGCTAACAGTGGTGTTCCTGTGGTGCCCATCACTGTATATTTGAACACTATTAGGTTTTACATATTCCCAAGAGACAGTTTTAAATATTTCTAACTAGAGAAAGTTGTCAAAAAGTGTTAAGTTTTACAGTGTGTGCAACTGAACCAAAAGATGGAACAAAATGTTACCCTGTTTAAGTAGTAGATATGAGTGGTCATGACGATATGTGTGATGTGCAATTTTTACAGTACTAGAGAAAGCACTCTTTTGGCTGACTTAGACTGATGGCTGGACTGCAGAAGCAATTTGGGAAGCTGAGTCACTGCTAAGATTATACTTGGAAGGATTATATTTTTATTGATAAATGTTGATTTCCCTATGCACAAAAACAAAAAAATATTTCCATTGATGATAATCAAAATCTGCGGTAGGCAAAATAAGAAAAAATTCTGCATTAAGACTTATTAGAGTGTAAAGTAAGGATATTTACTTTGTATATTTTGACATGTGGTTTGACAATCTGTGTAGATTATAAAAATAAACTTAACATAAACATTGATCTTATCCATCAAAATTATATATAATATATATTATAAATATATATAAATAATAATATAGTGTAAATTATATATATTTTAAAAAAAGACCTTTGAATTCTGCCAGTCCTAGCTATAGTGCTGTGTTTGGATTATGCTTTGGGAAGAAAATTAACAATCCACTGACATTTAGTACTTGTCTCTAAAAAGGTTAATTTCCTACAACCATTATTTGATATATTTATGCAGCCAGATTACATGCACGTTTAAGTTCCTGCCAGAGTAATGTACTGGAACAGGTTTTGTTCTTGTTTGGGGGTAAATGGAGATAATATACAGATTTGGTGTTAATTAAGGGATATGACTGTATTAAACAATATTAAGCCCTTTTGGTAGTGATAAAAGAAAACTGCATTGATTATGATACCTTAATAACCAGTTGTGCATGGTATCGAGCATCCTGAACGTCTATTGATTACAAATGAAGTAAAAAGATCACCTCATGGGAGGTGCTCAGCACTTCACAGGATCATGCCCTTTAATAGCAAAATATTCAATACATAGCCATACAAGATAGGCCAAATCATGCTTTGTTTCCTTATTCATGTGAATTGTCTTATGGGTCAGTTCATGTGAGCAAGGTGACCAGGATTTGGCTTCTTTGCTGTCTTCCCCAAAAGTTCATAAACTTTTAAAAAAATATCTGTCCATTTCATTGTCACCGTCACAGTGAGTTTTGAAATAGGTGCCTCCACTGAGCAACTATGCATGTACAGTTTCAGCAAAAATCCAGTCTGATGATACACTGGACAGTTAGAAAAAAGAGCTACAGCTCAGAATTTGAATGTACAAAAAAATAAAACAAAAACAAGGAAACATTATAGCTAAACATTTTTGAAAAATCTCAGCTTTTCTCTTATATGTGAACACTGAATCTCAGTGTTCTAAACCATTATCTCATCAACCTGCAAAGATAGCAGATCTCTGTGTGCTGCATTTTGCTAAGTGCTTTTCCAAAATATTATAAGACATGGTAAAATTTTCAAAGGCACCTGAAACATTAATGACTAACAAGTTTATATATTGCATGAGCTTTTGTGGGAGAAAATCCCGCCTCATCAGATGCTTTGAAGAACTTTTGTAGAACACTTCAAAGCGTCTGATGAGATGGGATTTTCTCTCACAAAAGCTAGTGCAATAAATATATTTGTTAATCTTTAAGTGCCACAGGAGGTGGACTCCTTGTTTCTTTTACTGAGATATTAAGGCACTCTTGAATGTTTCACCATGATACCTTTCCCAAGAAATTGGCAGTCTAATACAAGTGGCATAGAGTGGATGTGGAGAGGGCTATACTATTAGATACTTTACAGGCGTGGCCGAACTGTGGCTTGGGAGCTGCATGTGGCTCTTGAATGAAAAAGTGTGGCTCGTGGAAGAATGTCAGCAAATCAATTTAGTAAGTAAAAGCATATGGCTATACACCTCAGTGTGGCTCTTAAAAGTTTAATAATCAACTTGTGTGGCTCTTTAGTTCCATAAGTTTGGCCACCCCTGTAATATAAAAAATCTTTATATACCCATGGAAATATGCATTTGCAATTTCTTTTATCATTATAAACAGTTAAACAGAGTGCCAGCTATTCCCAGCTGCTTCTTTACTTATCCATCATTATTTAGCTTCCTTTTTTTTAAAAAAAGGAATGATGACATTAATTTACAATCTCTCACATTTTGAATCAAATCTTCATCTTTCTCTTACAAGTGGTCCTACTATATAATGAATAGAAATTGTTAGTATGATGCAGGGAGCTAGACTTACTCACAAGTTTTAGTTTGCCATAAACATGGAGCAATATTTTTATTTACCACTTTTGCTTCGTGATCAGGGGTGTCAAACTCATTCAATGTGAGAGGCCATATTGGAAGAAAGGACACCTCACATGGGCCATGTGGCCTCAAAGGTTCCCCTTTCCTTTCTCCCTCCGTGTTCAGAGCAAGAAACTGTCATTTTGCAGTCCATTTTCTGATCATAACCAAAAAAATAAATAAATAAAAACCAACCTGATCCTGATCCGGCCCATGGGCCATGAGTTTGACACTCCAGTTGGATGATATCTGATATAAGGGTTTGATCCTGGTCTCCCTTACATTAGCATAAATCAGGGGTTAAGTTCATTGAATGTATTGGGAATTCAACCTCTTTTTATTCTATTCACTTGTGGTGATTTTTTACCATGAAGAGCACTTTTTATGCACTTGTGAATGGCATTAGATCCAAAAGACTTGGAGAGCAGAGTTGTGCAAAATAATTTGCAGTGGGGAACAGAAAAAGAATTAGGAGAGCATGAAGGTCTTTTGTGAAAAAGCAGAGTCATTTTGCAGATTCAAGCTTACATGTTCTGTTGCATCATTACTATTTTCCAAAAAAATTAGACTTCTTCCCCCCTCCAAATATAAGTGGCTGACCCTCTTTTTAAAACCTATCATGTTTGACAAGATATGTGAATTTTTCCTGCCAAAAATGTTCAGGTATTTGCAATTCTAGTCAGAAGGGGAATTTTATTTAATAAACTCAGTGGTGGGGAACTGATTGTTAGTGACCTTCATGGAGGTGAGGATGCTCTTTTTGTAGGAACTTCAGTTAATTCCTTCTGCAGGGCAATAAAACATTAGCCTGGGACTGTGTACTAATTTAAATACCCATTATTGTGCTGGCCCTGATGCTTCCTGCAGAGCAACAGTAAAGAGGTTAACATTTTTCTTTTAATACAAAATTTATGCTTTTGTGCTTTTCTCAAGAGAGCTGTTACTGCTCCATTTTAAACTGTGCCAATTGATGTATTTTAGTGATTCTGAGCTGGTCTCCTGCATCTAACAGTGCTGTTTCTCATTCCCATCAGGTATAAGTTTATCTATTCATGGGGCTGAAAAGCGTGTGCAAATCTATCAGAGGAGAAGTGCAGGAAGCCATCCACTATCACAGCGTCTGCCTGTGGTTAGGCATTCTTCACTCCCACAAGTCAGAAGGTCAATAAAAATGGAAGCTTCATCTTCCGGATCTAATACACCAGCAGTTACTAATGGGAAAACAAAAATCCATCATGCAGGTAATAAATGTGACTTGCCAACACTTTTCAGTTTGTTTTACAGACTAGCATATGCTATGAATCTTTGTATTCATAATAACAGATCATATTTGCATGGAAATCAATGGATTGATCTAAAGGTCAATAACGTGATGTTCATTTTGCCTATTCTTGGTATTCTTGTTCACAACAATTGTGAATTATCAAACAAAGTAAGTGTTAGGACAGCTGAGTGATTTATGTGGAGTAGGAAATTACAATGTGTGTCCTTTAAAAAAAAAAGCCAACATATACAATATTCCATAGTAATATGTTCAAAACACCAGTGCTTTGGACTATCTTTATACAATGCTGGTGCATTTTATATTGGATTAATTTAATGAACTGGTCTAGATTCAACCCTTTGAATTCTTCATGCATCACTAGGTACCTCAACAACCTGATTTCTTGATTTGATGATGAGACCATATCATAAATCTGAATGCACACTATGCTTTGATTCCAGTACTAGACTGGAAGAATCTCTAGGACTGAAGGTGTACTTCATAACATGTATTAGCAAAATTAAACTTTTCTTAAGCAGCGTAGAGTCTTGTAGGTGCCATAATGGACATCTTAAATACATTCATTGGTAAGCAGATTTCCACAGCTACTTTTAAAATATTATTTTTCTTAGAGGCCATCTTCAAACATGCTTTTGCAGTGCAAATGAAACTTCAGATTTGTATGAATTTAAGGTTAGGTAATATGGTAGGATTTTGTGTTTTACACTGTGTGGGATCTCATGGGATTTTCAGTTTTGCTTTACTTAAAAGAGGACATCATAGCACCATGTAAATAAATGGAATGTATTATCTCAATGAGTGGGGATTTGTGTGAGAAATAAGGGAGTTCCACACGCAATCTTTGCATGCTGTATTTTCAAGATCTTGCAGATATATATATATATATGCAGATTATTTAGTAAATGAAGTACATTTATTATTTTAAAAATGACAGTGGAATTAAATATGTTATGAGTTATTATACAATTTTTTATTTAAATTTTGGACTATCCTATTTTTCACAACAGGGCAGAGCCAACACGAGTTATGCATATCTTCCTAAATACGTGCTAATCAAACAGTTATATAGCAACTCACACCATCACATATTTTGTTTATACTAGTTATCATGTCCATTTCTCAGTCCTTTTATTTTCAGATTCTGGGTTTTTTCTCGTTTGAAGACTGTTAGTTACTACTGAAACAATGATGTCATTGATACAAACAAAACTTCATGACCTCCAACTGCAATGTCAACTGACATTTTAAAAATGTAAAATCCTGTTTGTGAAATACAGATTTTTACATAATTATCATAAACATGTACATGATAATTACGTGTTTGTAATAGTAACAATATTCATCATGGTAGTGTTTACATTACATTCAGTCATGAGTGTGGTTTATGTTTTAATGTGACATAATACAAACAGAACAAAAGCAACAAATGTTGAATATTTTCCTAAGTCATTCATAATGGGATGGACATAAGCATATCCTCATGAGCTTTCATGAACTGGTGCCATAAGTAGGTGTCAGGATGGTTTTTGGATGATATTTTTCCAAAGACTTAAGCTGTCTATAAAATCATATAGGATTAGTTCATCTCTCTTTTCAGTATATGTGTTAATTTTTTTAAAAAGACTTAGCAGTTTATATAGGACTATCCAGTTGTGGGATCTGATCCCATTTTGTGCTTTAGTGCCTTAAACTTAATTTGAAATTAACTCTCATTGAAGTCAATGGGTCTATATTAGTAAATTATTGTGGAACTACATCTCTTACTATAAATATCTTAAAACATTCATTCAATATCTCAGTAAAACAAGGTTCTGATTTAGGGCATTTAATGTGATTGTACATCAGAAATTAAAATTTGTCTCCCTTTTTAAGTTAAATAACTATTATCCCACAAAAATACAAATTAATTCTGAGAATTATTGTGCTGAGATATCTTCAATAATAAATCCCTTCTGATAGAGAAGATTAATTTAAATTTAAAACATATTTTATTAATTCATATTGAATGACAAATTAATTGTCTTTAGTTTTAGAAATAACTATGTAAACACTGGGCTTCTTTTGGACCAGTCACCTTATTCAATGAGAGAGGTCAGAAATGGGACGGTGGGGGTGAATTGAGAAAGTAGTTGCTTTTATTAACAATAGAGTCATAGACATTATCAAAGAATAGGACTTTAGAATATTTGTTTTCAGGTTCCAAAGTGGTAGCCATTGTTAGTCTAGTTCAGCAAAACAAACACGGAGTCCTGCAGTACTTAAAGATTAACAAATTTGTTTATTGCATGAGCTTTTGTGGAAGAAAAGCCCATGAAAGCTCATGCAATAAATAAATCTGTTAGTGTTTAAATGCCACGGGACTCCTTTGTTTTCAGATAATTCCTTTGCTATTGCAGGACTGTTGCTTGCATAATAATTTCTTACATCTAATTTTAAATAGCCCAGGCATCTGGGTTTCTTGCTTCCTTCAGAGGTAATATTCACACAGTCCTATAGATCTTATCGTTAGGGAAGTTTACTTTGTATTAAGCCTGAATTTTTTGTTGCTCAACTAGAAAATATTCAAAACATGAAGAGATTCTGATTAAACTGGAAATATAGAATAAGACTAGAAGAATTTGAAACAGTGACTCTGACTGTCATTACTCATAGAAATCAGCATTGAGTTAAAAATCAGACTTCTATAAAGCATTGGATCAAAAGGGAATTCACTTTCCTTCCTCTGACAATGTGCTGCTACTGTTTCTACTCCCAAAGATACTTACCTTTGTCATTTCATTTCCTGTCCAGAATGGTACCTTTTTATAATTTATCAGTCATTTTTACTTATTTATTTTGATTAATGCTTAAAGTAGCCAACCAACCAAGTGAGGACAGTAACAGATTTGTAAATGTTGTCTCTAGACTGCCTCATCAGAGAGTACTTATTTTTAAGCTCCTGATCTGTTCCCAGGGTTCTATTCCCATTTCGCAGTATTGCTGTTGGTTTTCTTTGTTCTTGAGCAAATCACTCTATGCTTCTGTTTCTCTGTATGCAAAATAAGGACAGTACTGCTCATGTACCTTTTGCAAAATTGAATTAATAATTATGAAAAATACTAAGTATGTTCTAAACATTATTGCTTGACTTTGAATTATATTTCTGTGATGTGACACCTGCCCTTCGCTGTCCAGGAAGGAATTAAAAGGGCTCTTGGAGATTCTGTGTGAGAGTTAGCTGATAAGAAAGGGCTACATGGCAGCCAGTCAGCAGCCAGATTGCTCTGCTCTGCAGTTCCCTTTTATACTTGCAAGCAGAGTGACTCTCAGAAGCTGGAAGAGAGGATTTTCAGCACTCTGGATAGAGCAGTGGCTAGCTGCTGGACTCAGCACAGCCAAATGCTCTGTCGAGGAGCTACTGGAGCTGTAGGAAAGGGGCCCAGGGAAATTCAGGGGGGAGTTGGGGGAGACACAGCAACAGGCTGCCATCCAGGGTCTCTAGGCTGGGACCCAGAGTAGTGGATAGACCCAGGTCTCCCACAGGATTGCCATTGGCAGGACTGTGGTGGGCAGTCACTGGAAAGGACTGCAGAATCCCTTGAAGGGAGACAGGAACAGAGCTTGTGACTCAACTGAAGGGATGAGTCATGAGAAGGAGAGTCCAGGGGAGACAATAGAAAGAGCAAAGCACTGCAGAGAGGGGTGTCTGCCTGCATGAGGGCTGCTTTCCTAGATAGCCAGAAGCAGGTGGCAAACGGTGAGTTGAACCATGTTACAATTTTCATTATTTAACACTTATTTTGTTTCAGGTGGAATATAGCATCTTTAAAGAACAGTGAACATTCTTTAAGCTTCTAGCATTATGTTAGTCATCAACAGCGGGCTTCTTCTTTCTCTATTTTTAGGTGTTACTAGTTGCAAGCTTTTTGAGTTTTGTGTGTGTAAAGAAAAAGAGCAATGCGTAAATAACAGACTATTTGGGGAACTGGAAATCAGATAACTTTCTGATTCTTGTTCGCTGACTTGCTCTCATCTTATTTAAGGACCTATCCTTGGTGGAAGGTGTTTAATTGGAAATTAATTGGTACATGTGCCTTGTGCTGGCCCTCTACACAAATGTGCTAAAGTAAGTTCTGTGGTTTTGTAAAAAAAAGGTAGGGTGAAATGCAACTCTATGTTGAGGGCCAATGTACGACACGTACCACTTCAATTGTCCTCAGGGTCTCAAAATAGAGAGAGGGACTTAAATAGGATATAAACCTTGGGCTGGCTCTCCTCACAGTGGTGAATTCTGCTCAGAGAGATTTTGCCAAGATTTTGAAAGCAATATAATGAGCAAGGATCAGGAAGTCCTTGTATTTTTAAGAAACAGACTGATAAACTCATCAGTTCTTACCCGCTTAAATCAAATACTGGGGGGGTGAAAAAAACAGACTCAGAAAAATGTGAGGACCTATGACACTGGGAGACACCTAGATTGGTGCAGTTTCATGTGAATATTGGCTCCCATTTTAATCAGAAGAATTATCTCATTTTTATATTAATAGCAGGAAATGATGTGGGAATCTGATTTATCAAAAGTTATTTCTAATCATGGAGGAACCTAAAATCTTGTGATTCAGTTGGAGAATGGATCCAACATTCCTCTGCATCCACAAAATAGTACTGGAAATACTTCTGTGAGCTTTTTTGGTCACTTTTGTCTGCTTTTAATTTTATTTATTTATGTATTTATTTGTTTGCCATTTTTCTTCCGGTTTCTCCTGTCAGGCCCAAGGAACCACAAGCGCAGTATTTCTTTTAGTTTTACTGCATTTCCATTTGCAGTCTGTGATGGAATTCAGACATGCAGAGGTACTTGAAAATGAGAGTGTGGATCAGTAAAGGAGGTAGAAAAATTATCTAGACTTCAGGTTTTGTTCAGGCTTGTTCTCTTTCCTGCATCAAATGTTGCATCTCTGAACATCTATAAGAGATCCTTTGAAAGACACAGGTTTTCAAAAGAGAATTTCTCCTGAGGAAAGATTCTAAATTATGCCATTGGAGTCGTTCTATCAATAGCCATGAAATACCACCAAACTCTATCATAACTAGTTAAATGATTTCTGTACTGTTTTTTCTTCTGTGTATCCTGTACATTTGTTTTACAAATTGTAACATCAAACAAGCAGTGGAGCTGAGTTTTTCACATTGGAAACTACATCCTCATGCCCCCATTTCTGGGCAGCAAAATCACAGAAGTTGCACAAGCAGGGGAGTGTCTGTTGGTTCTTGTACAAGAATCTGTATTAACACTTAATTGCTCCTGTTCTAGTATTCATTGTCCCCTGGGATTCAGATTAGTATATAATGGGACTCCAGTTATGCCACTTACAGAATTCCAGCCTGGGAACTGTGAGCATGCCAAGATGAAGATTGTTGGAGGGTGAATTCTTCCAAGGGATGAAGGGACTGTGGCAGTGATCGACATATATGCTAGGAGACTGAAAGTCAGATAGTATTTGTAGTAAAGAAAAGTAATTTGTTAAAACAGCTGATTGCCTCCATCTGGTTTCTTGCTACCATATTTATACTGCACACAGAAAATTTATTCTAATTGTGCAAAGCAGTACCCTTTTGGCTGTCTCTGCAGAAAACCAATGGTTAAACAGACCTAGAGGCTCAAATGCCTTCTTGTTTGATGGTGATGCCTCAAAGTCAGGGTAAAGGCAAATGTTTGGCAAAAGAGAAACTTCACAGTGATGCTGGTCATGCTGTACACTGTCAATGAATAAACAGGACTTCAGTTTCCAATCTGATCGTGTGACACATTCCACAGATGCAGCATTTGCTCGTTGAAAACGTATTTTATTGAGAATGTACCTGAGTCAGGTCAAAAGGTAAGAAGCCTTTAGGCCAACAGACTTAGTGTTTTTCCTGTACACTTTTTACATCCTGTCTCATTCACTATTTTAAAATAAGTAGGCACTCACAAAACCAAAGAAAAGTAAATTGTGAATTGGAGTTGGTTTGTTTGTTATCTCAATTCAGTAGTATAGGTTCACCCATGAGTGCCATAATATTTAAAGACTAACAAATGTATTTATCACATGCATTTTCATGGGAGAAAATTCCACTTCGTCAGATGCCTAAAGTGCCAGAGGATTCCTTGCTGGTTTTGCAGAACTAGGTTTAACACATTATCCAAACACTATTTTATCAGACTAATTCGTGCAGCAAACACCAACCTTGTACACTGGGTTTTTCACTTAATTTTAAAACCTGATAATCTTATTATTTCTGAAATAACAGGAGTGTTGTTCTATCTGAGTTCTGAAACAGCACTTTTTCCCCTCCTCTATTGATATTTTTGTGATGCTTAATTACTGTCACTATACTTAATGTATGAAGTGCTGTCTTAATTCTTTTAGGAAAGCTGAAGATAAATACTTCTCAAAATAAGAGTTTTATCTATTTAAAGAAACTTTGTTTAGGGGTCACATTTATTGTATCAATTGTGTGTTTTCAGTTATGCATATATTTGATCACATTCTGTACTCAGTTACATCCAGGTTGCCACCACTGAAGGACTGGAAAAAGGCACATCTGGGATGACCCTGAGTGCATAAAACTGGACAGCTGGCAGGATGCAGTGAGCACCCTTACAGATTTTCCAGGACATCTCACTTAAAAAGGAGATGATCTTGGAAAGACCTAGTCAGGTGGCAATCCTAAGCATAAATCCAGAGTAAGCCTGACTTCATTGGAGTTTCCCTCTTTTTATTTCTATCATTGAGAACAGAAACTCTCTATAGATTCATAGACTATGAAGTCAGAAGGGACCAATACAATCATCTAGTCTGCACAATGCAGGCCACAAAGCCTCAGCCTCCCACTCCTGTAATAAACCTCTAGAGCAGTGGTTCCCAACCTTTTCCTGGCTGGGAACCCCCTCGTCATTAAATAAATAAATAAATAAATAAATAAAATTTTTTAAAAAAATTGTGGCCCGTCCAGCTGTTTTTTTTCTCTCAGCGGCGTGGCCCTGCCGCTCCAGGGGAGCCTCCACTGGGGGCCATCCAGCTCCTGACAACAAAACGTGGCCCTGCAAGTCCAAGGGAGCCCCCGCCAGAGGGGATCCAGGCCCTGCCAGCAGAACACAGTCCCGCCGCTCCGGGGGAGCCTCCTTGTTCTTGCCCCTTCCCCTGAATTTCTCCCCGCCTGCTGTTCTCCAGCTTCCTCCCTGGTTCCCTCCTACCCCTCCCCAGGGCCTCTTCCCATGATCCCCTTACCTGGCTGGAGCTGCTGCACCTGGCCTCCCCCAGGCTAGTCTCCTGAGCATAGTCTAAGCATGCTCAGGAGGTGGGAGTTTTAAAAACTCCCTGCCTGGGGGAAGCTCCCTGCTGGCTGGAAGCCAGGGTCTCCATTGACCCTGGCAGCATCCAGCTTCAGCTCCCTGCCTCTCTGCAGACCCCCTGGAGCCACGCTGCAGCCACCCAGGGGTCCGCAGCCCACAGGTTGGGAACCATTGCTCTAGAGTCAAAAGAGGGGAAGAAGCAAGCTCTACCAATAGCCTGTGAGGAGAGAGTGAGGGTGCCCAGCTCCAGTGTAACACCATTGCAGCTGCAACTTGGCTAGGAAAACCCAGACAGAGGTACTGCCAAGGCTCAGGGACCCACAGAATTACAGACTGACCTGCTCTGTGGGGTGAAGGTGGCCTGCCTCCTGAGACCCAGACAGCCCTCTCCACTGCAGAACATTGCTGCCGGCAGTCACTCAGGGTGGGGACATAAAAAAGGACTTGCTTTAAAGGGGCAGCAGATTTACCAAAAAGGCTTACTTCACTAGAGGAGGTGACTGCTATTCAGCTTAACCAAGGGGCCACTTTGCCACAATAACCATTTTTGAAATATTGTTAAAATTTATCTTTAGGTTTTATACTTTTTCACCTCTTATTGATTCTCTGACAGATCCATTACGGACAGATATTACTGAATCAGAAAGGTTGTTGGGAACACTTGTAATATTCTCCATGTAAATAAGGGATTTATTTTCTACTCTGAACCATGACAGACTAAAGTGTGTCCTATGCAGTGTTATAGCCATGTTGGTCCTATGCTAGGAGACAAGGTGAGTGAGATAATATCTCTTATTGGACAATCTTTCTGGAAAATTTCTCTCTCCCCAAAAGAAGTTGGTCTAATCCAATGAGATTTTACCTCACCCATCTTGTCTTTCACAGTCCGTTTGCAAGATAATTACTAAAGCAACTAAGATCATAAGCAAAACAAACATGGAGTCTTCTGGCACTTTTAAAGACTAACAAAGTTAGCATAAGACTCCTTGTTTGTTTTGCTGAACTAGACTGACATGGGCACCCTTTTGAAACATAAGATCATAAGGTGTTATATGCAAGTTCCTATGCTGTTGTAGTAATAATAGGTGGCAATCAGATGGTTTCCAGGCATCTAGAAGCATCAACTCAATTTACAGTGTTAATTCAGTTTCTATCTTAATGAATGAAAATATGTCATGCTTTAATGTAGTTATGATAGAATGCTGAAGCTTAAATCGAAGATCTGTAAAGACTTTTGACCAATCTGCATTGTTATATATTTATAAACCATATAAAAGTGCAGAAGATGCTTTACAGATATATAGGAAGACAGACTCCCTGGCTTAAATTAGGAAAAAGCTTTCAAATTATGGAAAAGTACATAACTCTTAGCACCCTTGCAGAGGTGAGGTGACCCAGCTTGTCACTACAGTTGCTTGAAGTGGGGTCCAAGAACTTCATAAACAAGGTTAATGCTGTGTGGGTCTGCGCTGACAAATGTCAATATGAGACAGAATGGGAACTTGGAACAACATTATTGTTTCCCTACCACCTAACTGCAGGCTCTCCATTAAGGAATAAACACAGCCTAAAGGCCTGAATGAAGTGACAAATGTGTTAGGAGCCCCCTGTCAATTTAAAGGGGATTATGTGAGCTACTGCCGGGAACTGTTAGAAAACTCTTGAGAATGGTAAGGGGCCTCAGAAAAACACAGGTTCTCCATTCAGATAGCCTTGTGCTAATGCTGGTTAGGAATGTCCTATAAAAAATATTGTTGGTTTTTGTTTTGTTTTCATCATGGAATTAGAAACAAAAACATTTTTGTTTTGGGTTGATTTGAATTGACGTGTTGAGTTCCTGATCACTTTGATATAAATCTCCATTCACCTGAGCTGTCCTGCAGCAGCAAAGCCAGAAGGAGATTGCAGTGTATCATGGAAGATGTTTTGCAACTGGGGAGCCTAGCATGCTGGGAGAACATAGGAGCACAAGGAGCCAGAATTACTGCTCCCATGAAGTACCTTAGCTGCTCAGCCAAATACAGAATAATGTCAAACTAACCCAACCAAAATGAAACATACTGATGTTTCCAAATCAAAATTTTTCTACAATGTTTGTTCTATAAAAAGTCTCAGTATTTCAACTCAAATATCAAGACATTGGAATTTCCCACAAAAGGAATAGTCCATTACCTCCATTTATGCCTCTTAGTTCCTGGCTTTTGTCATGTGGGAGGGTGACTTACCCTTCCCTCATGACCAGTGATGCTTCAACCTCAGTGGTTCAGGAGCCAAATTAATGATCAACATTACCCAAAAGAGCCACAGAAGTGTGAATACATTGTTTCACTTAACGTAGTACTGTATTTATACATACTGTTCTCACAAGAAATATGTTACTAACTTAGTGCAGGTTGATAAATGGTTAATAACAATGGTTGTTACTTAGATGGGTTAAATCACAGTGTTAATTAAATCAAACTATGTTTCAGTATCATGTGCTGCAAAGACCTACAGGAGCCACATTAAAGAGCCACTTGCAGCTTGCACACCTCAGTCTGAGTATCACTACCATGGAGAAATTAGTTCTAAAGCAACCCCACAAGGGGGACTGCAGAATTTTTCTTCCTTTTCTCTCTTCCTTTGGGTTTTCCTGCATGAGGCCCTGATCTGGGCAGGGTACCCAAGAGCAGCTGGTATCTTATGACCCCTTTAATGATGATCCAAAGGGGCAGCTGTGTTAGTCTAGTAAAGCAAAATAAGCAAGGAGTTTTGTGGCACTTAAAGACTAACAGATTTATTTATCACTTGAGCTTCCATGGGAAAAAATCCCACTTCGTCAGATGCTTTGAAAAGGGGGAACTTACAGAATTGAATGCAAATAAATGCAGGGAGTGTGAGACATGGGATCAGGTCATACTGCAACAGCAAATCAGAGCATTTGTAAGGATTCAAAGGGTACCCGCATGGCCCCACCCTATGCCAGCATTTTTATGGGCACTTAGAACAATGTTTCCTCAAGTCTCATCCCAAAGCACCTCTCTACTACTTACACTACATTGATAGCATCTTCATCATCTGGACCAACGGCAGGGATGCTCTTGAAGATTTCCACAGAGATTTCAACAATTTCCGCTCCACAATCAGATTGAGCCTGGAACACTCCACATAGGAGATCCACTTTCTTGACGCTACAGTACAAACTAGGGATGGACACATCAGCACCACTCTATACTGAAAATCTACTGATTGGTATAGTTATCTCTATCCCTCGAGCTTCCATCCTAAACACTCCACACGATCCATTGTCTACAGCCAAGCCCTTAGATATAACTGCATTTCCTCTGATCCCTCAGACAGAGACAGGCATCTTCAGGATCTCTATCAAGCTTTCTTAAAACTATGATACCCACCTGGAGAAGTAAAGAAACAGATTGACAGAGCTAAACTGGTACCCCACAGTCAACTACTAGAGGAAAGGCCCCAAAAAGAAAACAATGGAACGCCACTGGTCACCACATACAACCCTCAAGTCAGACCTCTACAACAGATCATTAAGGATCTCCAGCCTGTTTTAAAAGATGACCCCTCACTCTCTCTAGCCTTGGGGGCAGACCTCTCCTTGCCTACAGACAACCCCCGAACCTTAAACAGATGCTCACCAGCAACTACAGACCTAACAACAAAAACATTAAAGCAGGTATGTATCCCTGCAACAAACCACACTGCCAACTCTGTCCACATATCTGCCCTAAAGATACCATCATAAGGTGTAATCAAGCCAGCTACTCCATCAAGAAGGGTCCTTCACCAGCTCATCCACTAATGCGATTTATGCCATAATGTGTTGGAAATGCTCCCAAGCCTTATACTTTGGACAGCTAGGACAGTCTGTATGCAGAAGAATAAATGCACACAAAACTGACATCAGAAATCACAACACACAAAAAAAACAAAACAAAAAAAACAGTTGCTGAGCACTTCCATCTTCCTAATCACTCCATTGATGATTTGTTACTGATGGTTGTCAGGAAAATCAATGGGACATCAAGACTTCAAAGAGAAATAGCCAAAATCGAACTAATATGCAAATTAGATTGTGTGAAAGCAGGGCTGAATCGTGAGTATGGATTCTTTCCCCATTATAACAGGTAATTTGACTTCAGCCTCCCTCTGTATGCTGTTTCCTAGAGTTTGAATCTTTACAAATGCTTTGATTTGCTGTTGTAATATGACCTGATCCCATGTTTTAAACTCCTCTGCATTTATTTTCATCCAATTCTGTAAGTTCCCCCCTTCAAAGCATCTGACAAAGTGCAATATTCTCCCACGAAAGCTCATGCGATAAATAAATCTGTTAGTCTTTAACTGCCACAAGACTCCTTGCTTTTTTAAACAATGATCTGTATGAAACCAAATGATCCCTATTATAGTAGTTATAATGAAATCATTCCTCTATAAATGATCCCCTATAATAGTGATAATAAAATAATTTTATGTTAGTTGAAAATAAAACCACCCTTTTTCAGGAGAATTGGTACAAACTAGTAATCCTGGCTTCCACTTTGCTGTGATGCAGAGAGAGATGTGAGAACAGTTGCTGACTGTTTGTACTCTAACAGTTCATTTCATAACAACTAAAGCTATGGCAAAGGCATTAATTCTGGTGACAAGAGCAGCTGTGACTCTTAAAATCCACAGGTATATCTCTACTTTCATAACAGCTGCAGGAGCAGCTGCATTTTGTAAAAAAACCTATGCCAGCAGCAGCATTCTCTCACACTGCTTCTCCCTCAGCGTACTAAGGCCCCTTTGTAAGGCCATCTGAGCAGCTATAACTCAAACAGTCATTACTGCTAGATCAGCAATATGTTACCCTGTCTGGCCTTATCTTGCAAACAAAATCAGTCATTATAATCTACGGCTTCTGCTTTTGACACTGTGGGTGAGCCAATATATTCTTCATCCAAGTGCTTAAAGTGTGAATCATTAAATCCAATCCACCAGTTCAGACATTGGGAGGGACTGCTTAACTCTAATTCCTTTCACAGAACATATAATGACAATATGTAGGTGAGCAAAGTTATTATTGATTTCATATCAGGATCGCTCTTGCCAAAATATCTAGATTTTACATAGCTCCTTGACAGTATTAAAGTGATCTACCCAGCTGAATATAATTGGAACTTATTGGACATTTCACATACACAGGGATTATTCACCCACCCCTGAACTGCATGGGGTCACCTCTGGTGGAACGTAGCAACTAGTTTGTGTCAGCAAAACTGTACTATAGGTTTGAGTCATTTTTAGGAAGGGATGAAGAGAATAATTTCTCCAATTGAATCTACTGTGGGTATTTTATTTAGTCAAAATATAATTACCTACATTGGGGTTTCCGTTATTCTTGCTAAATGTTGCCCTGCTTAAGAGAAAGATGTCTTTAAGAGGAGCATCTACCCTTCTGTATACCAGTCATTCACTAAATATAAGCCTTATCAGGTTTAGAAGTCAACTGTTACAAAATTACATGTTCAGTGCCAAAAAGATAAAGCAAGTCAGACCAGTGAACTGATAAAAGTCACTGGTAGCTACCTCAGTTGTGGAATTCTTTAATAAACCTTTGTTCTGCAGAAGCCTCTTCTACTGGTACAGAAGAAACATTTTCTTCATTTGGACTAGTTCACTGAAGTTTGAAAAAAAAATGTAGTTAGAGAAAGCAGGAAAGCTAATCTTCCTGTTCCAAACCATGATCAGAAGCCAAGTAGCAAAATTAAGATGTATTGTTCTTGAAAACCTGGCTGGTCCAGTGAATTACAAAACTCAATTCAATTATCCCATATGCTTTAAAAAACACTGAGATTTTGGAAATGTCAACAGTCACTTCATAGACCTATCAAGAATGTTCTCTCTGTTTCTTGGCCAGATTTTGAAATGCATGCACACATTTTTCTGTGTGCCTGAGTTCAGGTGCTCACGTGAAAATCAAGTTCCAAAGAGGCAGCTGTGTTAGTCTAGTTCAGCGAAAGAAGCAAGGAATCCTGTGGCACTTCAAGACTAACAGATTTATTTATCACATGAGTTTTCATGGGAAAAAAATCAAAGTATCTGGCAAAGTGGGATTTTCTCCCATGAAAGCTCATGCAATAAATAAATGTTAGTCTTTCAGTGCCACTTGAAAATCAGTACACTTACACCCTTACACAAATGAGGGGGATGTGAACATCAGAGTTTGTATGCATGCAAAAATGGACACACTTTTAAAAATCAGGCCCAAAACAGATAGCGTTCATTAAGGTGAGCTATTGCATTGTGTGGTACATCTCCTAAGTGTTACTTGTGATAATTTAAATAATATGGCCCCAATCCATCAAAGCACAAGCAGTTGCTTAATTTAAGGGAGTACTCATGTTTATCAGTAAGCACCTGTGCCTAAATGATGCTTAGTTTTTAAATGTTGATTTTTATATGTTTTCAGTTTATTTTAAAGATTGAGCAAGATGGTTGTAAAATAAAATTTTAATTTAGAGCCAAGCCTAAATATTCAAATGAAAAGTGTTTTTTAAAATCTGATTATGAATTCAGGGTAGAAACACAGTATGTTCAGAACAAGTAACAGAACTGTTGTAGTACTTTTTGAGACATAATCAACCATAATGGTGAGATATACTAAGTCTGTATTAAAGTGTAAATGCCAAGTTTATGCTCAGTTACCTCAGTTCAGTTGGACTAGAGTGTCATATGAAACTAACAATAAATATTAATTTTACCTTTTAAAAACAAATTTTAAAACTTAATATTTGCTCCATGTTTTTGTATGTATTTTATTGTTGCAGAGAGATGACTGTTTCCCTGCTAAAAACCCTTAGGCTGTGTTCAGACAAGAGTTTTATTTCAAAACAACAGCCATTGTTTCGAAATAAAATTTCTTATGTCCACATGATGTTCCGTTATTTTGAAACAACGGGACCCATTGTTTCGAAATAATGGCCGTTATTTTGCAACAGTAAAATCTTGCTTGAAATCAAAATAGCTGTTGTTTCAAAATGACTGTTTTGAAACAACGGCATTCGGACACGTTGTTTTGAAACAACACCATTGTTTCAAAACAACTGTTTCGAAACAAGGGGTGTGTTCACACAGCATTCTTATTTCAAAACAACAGAAGTTGTTTCGAAATAAGAAATGCCATGTTCACACGGCGTACGGCCATTTTGAAACAAGGAAACTCCTTGTTTCAAAATGGGAGCCGTGCTTTCGAAAGGGCTTAAACCTACTTCCCTTTCAAAACAAGATTGTTTTGAAACCAGTGGTTTCGAAACAACCCTGTGCGAACATGTTGTTTCAGAACGAAGTGTTCCGAAACAACATTTGACCTGCCCCCTCAGCACCCTGGCCAGGGAACCCTCAGCACCCTAGCCAGGGTGCTCAGGGGTGTCCCCTGGCCAGCAGAAGGGGACTGCAGGCACCCGTGGGGTAAAGCGCAGCCCGGTGCCTCACCCCGCTGGCTTAAAGCCCGGGCTGCCCCCAAACCCCACCGCGGGGTCGGGGCTCCCAGCTCAGTCTGCCGCTGCGGGGCCTGGGGTGAGCGCGGCACCAGGATTCCTGGGCGCAGCCGCTCCTGCCAGGGGGGGTATCCCGGGGCTGCGCTCACCCTGGCCCCTGCAGCGGCAGGCTGAGCCAGGCGCCCCTGACCCCGTGGTGGGGCTTGGGGGCAGCCCAGGCTTAAGCCAAAGGGGTGAGGCGCCGGGCTGTGCTTCATCCCGTGGGTGCCTGCAGTCCCCTCCCCAAACGAAATAGCATGTTTGCACTGTGGACGTGCTATTTCGCTCCCTTATTTTGAAAACACTTTTTTTGTCTTTCGAAATAAGGTGTTTTGAAATAACCCTTTATTTCGAAACAGCTTGTTTCGATACGTCTTGTTTCGAAACAAGTCCTCTGTGTATAAACATAGCCAATATGTCCAAATGGCCTTATTTCGAAATAACCATTTTGAAACAACAGCCATTTCAATGGCAGGCTTTCCCTTAATTCAAATTAACATTTTCTTAATTCGAATTAACTTATTTCAAAATAACAGTTTACATGTGAACATAGCCTTATAGTCTCCTGTAGGAGGCTCTGTCTCTGTGTCAGTAATGAGGTAGCATTTAATGGCTGAAGCAAGGTAGGGATGTTAATGTTAGGTTAGTGAAGCCTCAAGTAGGTAATGTTCTAGGAAGTCTGCAGCTGGTTTGGTGTACTGGGGATCAGTATCAATGGTCTGCCAATGAGCTCTGCCAGCCTGGGATCCATTTCTCTTCAATGATATCTGGAGGCAGGGAAATGGTGCTCAATGGGTTCTGAGAGAAATCAGTCATTGTAGGAGACTGGGACCAGCATATGTGGTCAGTCAAAGAGATCTTCCTATTTGGGCCAGAAAAGAATGTGTCCCTCCATAGATATCAATTTACCTTAGAACCCCCCCAGCCAGATGGGAGAGGTGGCATGTGGCGTTCTGTCAGACCAGTCTCATTATAAACTCCTATACTGAGTAAGCCTCCCATTCTTTCTTTCAAGTTCTTTATCCTTCTGGGAAGAGAAGAATAAACATATCTTTAGTTTGGCCAGTCATTCATCCAGTCCTTCTCTCAAAAAAATTATATTCAGCAATGTCTCCCATGAAAGAGTTAGGAGAGAGAGACTACCAAGATTCAGCTTTGCTTTTTATTTTCCTGCAGCACAAAGGATATGGAAGAAAGGCTTTCCACTGATTTCACCTATTGGTAGCTCTTGGAAGGCTAGGGTATTGGGTCATGTTGTTAAATGTGCAATGAACAGTCTTATTCTTCAGTTCATGCTGAGGAATTCAAGATTATGGCTAACAATGTATTAAATTATGGATGACTGACCAAGGGTGAGACCTCCAATTTTGTGTGTATTACAGAAATCTGGCTGGATGATACTGCTGGTCTGTTTTTTGTATAGTCAAGCCAGATATTAAGCCAGTGGAAACTGAAGGATGCTGAGTGAGGAGGATAGTTGTGCTGTTTGCTTATAGACTGAACTGCAGAGAGACTTGCATGCCCCAAACAGATCAAATTCAGGGCATAATTTCTGGGCCCCAATGAAAGAAATGGGACAAATCCTTTTGATTTTAGTGGGGCCAGAATTTTTCCTAGGATTCAGTCCAGTATGTGAATCTTGACTTGGAATTAAAATGGAGATATTTTCTTCATATTGGTGTCCCTGCTGTGCTGAAAGGTCCTCCTTGGAAGGGAGTTGCACACAATGGTGGTGATGGTGATACTGAAGTTGATAATGCTTGGTAACATTAATAAACTTGGACAATGAGTCTTATGAGTCTGTTTATAATTTTTGTCTTGACCATGGGATTATGCCAAATGGTTGTTAGTTAGGTCTGGAGAGTGCTGTTTGTTTTGAAATTAGAGGCTGGACAACTGGAAGTTTAGGGACTGACCATTGCTTTTGCATGTTTGAATTGAGGAACGCTCTTTCTGGAAAGGCAAAGGAGCTCTTTTGATGGTCTTCGTGTGAAATTCAACAGAATTGAAGGAGAATATTTGCCCTTGGATGTACTGGTCTGTTGCTGCATGATCCTTTCATTTTAGCTATTGATAGAGTGATGCTATAGCAATCACTTCACTTGCTTCATTCTCAAATATGATCCCGGTTTACAGATCACCTGTAAAAACTGACACAAAGGGAAGATATAATGAAAGGATTTTTTGTTTTTATGAAAGAATCTGCCTGATTCTGATTACGTGATTGGTTGTGGCTGATGAGTGCTTAATCCAGTGGGTCTGTTTCTAGTGGGTTCCGGATTTGTGTCCCTACTGCTGGGAGGAAGATGTGGTGCTTTATTGTTTACTGAATCATGTGTTGTTAATTTGGATTGAATTATATGCGTCCTTTTAGAAACCAAAGCTAATGGACATGAATGCTTAGGATCAGTATCACTTATGTATTGGTTTTTGACTAAGATTAAGATGTTTTAGACCTATGCAGCCCTTAAATGGCTTGTGAATGAATGGCTAGTTCAGCAGTGTTTCTCTGTCTCTCTCCCAGTGTGATGCTGTCATTGCTGTCATCAGCAGAAGTGCTCCAGCTAGAATGCCCTTGAATTTGAAGCAATAGGAAGCTGCTGACAGGCTATTCTCTGTAAGGGTCCATGAGTTTTGGAAAGTACTGCTTTCTGCTCTTGTTGGATGTGCTGTAGAACTCGTCTATTTTCTTGATCTTTTGGAAGTGAAAATTATGATATGAGGACGATGGGTGTCTGAGGAAGATTGTTTTATCGTTGCTTACTTCTAGCTGAGGGTGGGGCTTGGTTGCCAGCTTTGAGGATATGAACAAGGAATATATTTTTTAAATTTGTCAGCCTTGACAGATTTTTTTTATCTGTTACACAAACTGACATAAATCAGTGACAACAAACCCCTTGAGGCAATTCTTACTGTTTAATTCCCCATCCCAGTTGTCTACAGATCTCTCTCAGGGGCTATAGTACACTTTCCTGGCCTACAGCACATGCTTTCTGGGGCAGAGCTTAGTCCCTAGCTCCACTGGCCACCTGCAGATTTCCAAAGGTTGATGTTGTTATTTTAAATATAAGCTTTCTCACTTTAGAAACTCTTTGTTCTTCATCAGTAATGTTGTCTCCTTCTGCTGCAATGACAAATTACTTTACAGACTCAATAAGGGCAACTGCTTTTGATTTGAGTAGTGGGGTCTTCTCTCTGGAACAAAGAAATAAACTGGGGAATATATGGAGGTAATTCAAAAGTATAATCTTTTTCCCATTGAGGAATAAAAAGATCAAGAGTGGTAGTTAATTCACTTGGAGGCTCATATTTCCAGAAACTGAGGTAACAGAGTATGGCACTCTTCAAAATGGGGCTGGATAACTTGGTGACCAGAGATCACATTTAGTGCTATGCAAACTAAAATGATGTAGTAATTGAACCTTAGGCTGGGCCTGGGGGATTAAACTGCTGCACAGGTCAGGAAGGAATTTCTCCACCATTTCCAGAGCTGGCATTCAATTGCTTTGATGCAATACAAAGGGTGAGGGGAAAGAAATCATCATCATCTGAAGCATGACTTATTGCCACTGATGGAAGCAGGATATAAGACTAAATGGTCTAATGATCTGACCCAGTATGCAAACTACATATTCCTAATTCTATGATGAGATATTTTATTAACCATTTGTAATTCCAAAGTTTTTGTTACATCTCTGCATCCCACCTACCCAAGTGTGTCACTTTTGCAGAGGGATGTGTGATAAGTAAGTTTCCCCTAGCCTTTTTTTTTTTTTTTTTTTTTTTTAAAGCACATTGGGAGTTTGAGTCTTTGGCTGAGCTAGCATAGTCTGCAGACCAAGGCTTATATGCAGAGTGCATAATCACACCTCCAAAATACTTTTCCTGTCTCTTGGAACCTAGCTGTGTTTCTCTACATGAGAAGGTCAAACTTTTCAAACTGCTTCTCTAATCTGCACCCACAAAATGGCACTTTCACTTGCAAAATGGATAAATTCTATCTGTTAATATGTGCAAATTAGATTTGAAAAACTGACAGCGTGCCTGTGTCAATCAGAAGTATCAAATGCACTAGAATTCTCATTACAGCAGCCACAAAATATCAATGTGTGAATCACGTAAACCTCTTCAAAGCTCACTGCAGTGTTGCAGCACCTCAGGGGATAGAACTGCATGACTTTGGCAAGCAGGTAGTCTTATGCTGTTACCTGAGTGATGTGCTGACCTTGCTCTTAGCATTCTGATGCCTGTCTTGGGACGATTGCTGTCCTGAGACTTCATTTTGCTAGTTTTCTTTAAAAAAAAAAATTGCTTGGTTTATTTTATTTTATTTTTTTAACTTAGGTACTGTTGTGGCATGGAAATGGTAGGTTACTTACCAGTAACTGTCCTTCTTCAAGATGGGCTGCTTGGATTCATTCAGTAATAGGTGTCTGTGCCACGGTGCATGATTAGTCAGAAACCTTTTTGCCCTAGCCTCTCAGAAGAGGGCTGGCAGCCACCGCTCCCCTGGCCACCTTGTGGCTATATACATGGCCACCACCTGGCCCCTCTTCAGTCCCTAAAAGTCGCCAACTCCGAGTTGCAGGGATGGTGGGAGGGTTGTGAATGAATCTGAGCAGCCCATCTTAAAGAAGGACAGTTACTGGTAAGTGACCCACCATTCTTCTTCGAGCACTGCTCAGCTACATTCAGTAATAGGTGACTGCTAGCCTTGCTGATGGATGGTGGGCAGAGTTGGTTATTTCCTGCCTTCAGCACTGCCACTCCCCATAAGGGCCAGTGACCCAGGCAGACGAAGGTCCATAAGAAGTACATAAAAGCACCACCATTAGGTAAAGGGAAACCATCAGGTAGGATGGCCTGGCCTAAGAGGAGAAAATAAAGGCCTACGTCTCTCAAGTGCTCCTTGTGTTCAAATGACATGAACAGCGGCAGCCTAAAGTCATCATATCATGGGAAAAACGAAAACACTTACTGATGCATGATCGGTGACATGCCTTCATGCATGGACATGAACGGTTGGTGGTACGCACCTGTCAAGGCACATGGACTGGATACGTTCCCTGGCCTTAGGCCTGTAATAAATCCCTTAGCTGGTGATGGGGAACTAATGTGACCCCAGAGAAAAACTCAGCCTACTAGTGGCAAGTACATGAAGGCAGAAATGGAAGGGAAAAAGAATAAGACACCTTGCTGGATCGGCCAAAGAGGCAAGTTACAGGGAGGTACGAAGACAATAAACAACCCTCTGGTAAGGCATGGTTCCTTGGTGGTTGACCTGGTTCAGCATATAGTGCCGAGGGTGCCCCTTCAGAGGCCCATATGTAGGTATAGTTGTCAACAGGTGAAGAGGCAAGGGAGGCCAGGGCCACAAAAATCAAATGCACCACAGGGTAAGAGGCTGAATTTCCACCTTAGGGTGAGAGTAGGAAGATGACCTTTAAGGTATAGATACAAAGGAAAAGGGGGAAAAAAGGAGGTCAGCTCCATTAGATAAAGGTTGGGGGTAAGGGTATGTCACTGTGGTAGAGTGCACCCTTCCCCCCCCCCCCCGGTTTTTTTTTTACCAGCAGGGGCATCGCTGCCCCAGACCCCACCCCCAGCCTGCAGGCCACGCTCCCTGGCCAGGGACAGGGCCGGAAGCTGCCGCGTGCCTCCCTGGGTGGCTGGGCCCTGCATCCCCAGCCAGGACAGGGGCTGGAAGTGGCCGCAGGCGGCTGGGCCCTGCATCCCCGGCTGGGGATGGGGCCGGAGTGGCAGCCGCTGCTGCGGGCGGCTGAGCCCCAGATCCCCGGCTGGGGACGGGGCCAGGAGTGGCCTCCACAGCCAAGTCCCGGATCCCCAGCTGGGGACAGGGCTGCCACGTCCGTGGGCGGCTGGGCCCCAGATGTCCATCCCAATTGGCCCGGAGACCGGCGTGGGGATGCCAGACCTGGGGCACCAGTGCTGGGATTCGGGGCACATGCCCCAGGTGCCCAGCACGAGTGAAGTCCCTGTTTACCAGGGATGCAGCAACTAGGGAGGGAATAGGAGAAGGTGACCATTGACGAGGGGCATAAATCACCTTGACACATATAGCATATGTGTGCCCACATAGCACGTGATGGAGGGTGAGCTGGAAGTTTGAGTGAATCTCTGCCACTGGGGGGAAAGACTCTTGAAGGGTGGAAGTGTCTGGTGGGAGACCAGTTACTCCCTCCATTAGATACTCTGGAGTGAGAAGGAAAGCAGCTGAGGGTGACCCCAGCACTACGAGTATGTTAAGGATGGGAGGTTACCAATGAAGGGGGGGGGAAGGGGCCAGGATCTGTTGACCAACCCCAGCAGAGATGGACAAACCCCGGGGGAAAGGGAAAACCCTGAATGGGAAAAGGAAGTAGGGAGAAAAAGGGCATCAGCTGTAGAAACCCACAACCGTGATAAAGAATCACTGTCAATCAATGGCTTACTAGTGACCCTAGTGGGAAAATGGTGGGTGAATAGGGTGGCACCGACATAAGACCAAGGGGCCCTCTGAACCATGAGATGGGTTTGGAGTGAGTTGGGGAAGGTCAAATCTGTAGTTAGATGGGGACGCATCCCTATGTCAGAAAGAGAAGGCCGGCTAAGGAATCTAATTTTGGAAAATCGGGCGGACTTCCAAGTGTCACTGAATCTGTTCTGTCAGTGGATGCAGCAGGGGTAGCTCACAGGTGCATTCCTGCACCTTTAGGTGAGATCCTTTTGGAGGCCTGCGGCTCACTTCTCTTAATTCCCAAATGTCCTGAGGAGGAGTAGGAGAATGGAGCCAATGATCTTGGCAGTTCTGGATTATCCCAATCCACTCTAGCAATAGACAGCCTGTCCTATACCAGCGTTTGGATTTGCGTACTTGGTGAAGCAAAGGAGTTTTCATTCCAACAGAGAAATTGAGATTTTCTCTTCCAGGTGGAAAGAAGAGGGGGGAAAACAAGCAATCAGTTCTACGGCAGTGAAAAGTCCTCAAAGTGTGTTAGCACAAGGCACAGGGGACAGCCTGCCCCAGGGAGGAGAGGTATAACTCTGTCAGAGGGATGTGAACCTCTGAGGCCCCTACTCAGAGGATAAAAGAGCACATGTGTACCCAGGGGATTACCCACTATGATGGTCATAAGCTACTGGCTTGTCAAACCATCGATTCAAATCCTGAGGCCAAGTGTAGCCAAGTTGACGGGGCCTCACGAACCGAGATGAACAACCCAGGAGAGGAAAGGAGGGCTCAAGGCCCACCTGATGATAGACCGATTAGTAGGGATTGTTTTTGTTCCCTTAATTCTTATGATTATCATTTGTTTGAACAGATGGGAATTACTGAGGTGTGAACAATGTCAGTGCCCAGTGCTCAGGATTCATGAAATGCATGGGGGTGGGGGGGGTAGCATCTCCGGAAGGGGAAGAAGGCCAACCTTCACGTAGTGACATGTAGGGAAAACCTTGCATAACCATAGGGAGGGGGGAGGCACCCTCCCAGGAAAAACGGGAGGAGGGTTTAGAAACCATTGGGAGATGGATCCTGGTTGGATATTCAGGGCATGTGAAAGCGCAGGGAATTCAGTCCTACAGCCTTCAGGCATATAACCCCTTGTGTGGTGTAGTGACAGTGTGTTCTCTTATGGGGCAGGGGAGGGTAGGTGAGAGAAGGGTTCCTCCAGCCCTGACCCCAAGGACCCTAGACCAGGGAGTAGCTTGTTCTAAAGTAATAGGAAGACTACCCAGGTGTTAAGCCTTACGTGCCCTCGAATGGTAGAACAAGAACTGTTGTGGAGAAGCAGGGGAGGGGGCATCCCCCGCAGGTAGGAATCCTTAGGGTGATTCTTGTGGGAGAAAGGTAGTACCCTGCCTTGGGATCTTATCTTGGGGTTGTCCCCCACACGCAAGGTGGGTGTTTTCCTCCTGGTGCTCCCAGCGGGCCAGGTAATGTTGACTTGAGATGGGGAATAGTTGGTAACCCCAGTTTGATGTTAGGGCCACTGGATCATCAACTAAGGGAGTGATAGGTTTAGGGTTTACATTTAAATACACCTGATGGAGTAGTTCAGGAAGAAGTCAGAAGGGGCACTGAAATCCCCTTATGGGCTAGAGGGTCAGGTAGCGGGCCATGAAGGCAGCAGACCAAGTATTTTACATCTCCCTGGGGGTCCTAGGCGCTATGGAGCATGGTATCCATCTCGGCTGCGAAGAGAGACTCACCTTCAAAAGGTAAATCAAGTATGACCTGGTAGGAGAAGGGGGGCACCCTCGCCTGCCTGAGCCAGGCTGCCTGCGGAAGAGCTATAGCTGAGGCCATGCTGCAGGCCGCTGTGTCTACGGCATCCCAAGCCAATAGCAGCAGGTCCTGGGATGCTATTCTGCCCTCCTCAAGGAAGGCTTCATAGTCCCCCCTATTCACCTGTGGAAGTAGGTGTCTGAATTTGTTCATGGACTCCCAGATGTCCATTATATATCTAGCTACCAGAACCTGGTTATTGGCTACCCATAGCTGGAAAGTAGAAGAAGAGTAAGTCTTCCACCCAAGGAGATTTAACTCCCTCGCATCACTTGATGCCAGGAGAGGGTCACCGGAATCCTGCCCTGGGCCCTAGTGCTGCTTTCACCACCCCTTGTGATGGTTCCAGGTGGTGGGTCAGGAAGGGGAAATACATCACTGGGACCTAGTATTCTTGACCCTGCCATGTCCAATAAGGTGGTGATGCACCCAGGGGTTTGCCCCGGTGACATGGCGAGGTCCCGCACACTACGATGGAGGAGAATTGTTATAGGCTCAGCAGAGGTGAACACCGGGCCCCGTGGGGGACTGAGCCTCCGACCCCACATGAGCGGAAACATGACAAAGAAAGTCGAAGTGTGCTGTGAGATCCCCGGTGTAGGAATGGGGCACAGGGTTCAGGGCTCTGTCCAGTGCTGGAGGAACTGGTGCCGAGCTGGGTGAACCAGTACCACGGGGACCCATTGGAGTCTCTTGTGGGGGGACCATTTGTGGGGACGGTGCCTATTAGGGTTGGTACCAAAGGCCGTGGATGGGGCTGTTTACTCCCCTTTGAGATGATTTCCTCCAGACTCGGAGATTGAGAAGCTTCCCGGAGCTGTGTCTGCAGTGCTGGCAAAGGCCAAGTAATACTGTGCCAAGGAGAGGACTCAGCAGTACTGGGGCCCTCCTGTATGGTTGGCTCCGGTGTCGGGGAACTCGGTACCAAGACTGGTGACAATGTCCAGTACTGCTTCTGGGGGAACCAGGCTCCCGCAGCAAGGGCTGGATTACCCTGTTTCTTGGGGGGCACCGGGGTGGGAGGTGTTGGCAGGAGAAGCATCTTCACTGCCTCAAAGGCCTCCGGAGTGGTAGAGACCGGCACAGACTCCTGCCGGTCCTGCGGTGACCCCCGTGTTGGGGACCTAGATTGGCACCAACACTTCAGTACCAACAATGGTACTGAGCTCATTTTCTTTTGCTCTCAGGGAGAGCGGTGCCGGGAGGGCTCCAGTGCCGAAGGAGGCCCTGAAGCTTCTGGGATAGGCTGCCGCACTTGCCCTCAGGCCAAAGTATGGCACCTTTGCTCTCTGTCTTTGATGGTCTGCAGGTTTGAAGGACCAACAGAAAGAGCAAGCCGTGACAAGATGGGCTTCACCCAGGCACTGGAGGCACTTCTCGTAGGGACCATCCCATGGGAAGGCCTTGCTGCAGGCTACACAAGGTTTAAACCCGAGCATGGCAGGCAGCTAAAAGGAGTGATGTTCCTGCTCCGAGGCTGCATGCTGGATGGAAGTAGCTGTCTTTGGTTGAACGACAACCATGAAAAGGTGTTCCCAGTCGAATGAGTGGCTCATACAAGGCGTAAGACAGGCTGCTTGCGTGATTGGAAGGAGTGAGCTGTTTTGAAAACCGTTGCTGAGGGAGGAACAAATGGAACTGAGGAGGGGCCGGGTGGCAGCCACATGTATAGCCACGGGGTGGTCAGGGGGCAGTGACCACCAGCCCTCTTCTGACAGGCTATAGCAAAAAGGTTTCCGTCCAATCGTGCGCTGTGGTACAGACACCTATTACTGAATGCATCTGAGCAGTGCTCTAAGAAGAATGTGCATATGCCTTTTCCCTTTGTTTTAACATAATCGAGTTGGTCTTGTGGTTACTGTGGTAAGGGAACCCCTCACACAGGACAAGGGCAGTTGTCTGTATGCATAAGGAATTCAGCAGGGATGTCAGCAATTAATTGAGAGGAGAGGATTTTGTTGATGCTCTGTGATGTTTTAACTTCATCGTCAATAGGAAAATTGGCTTGCGTGAAAAACAAGATTAGCTAGCATTGGTCCTTGTCATGGATGCCTCTTCAAAGCCCCTTGCTGGATTTTCTGCTGCACTGTCACAAACTCCATCAATCTCTTCAATTTCTTCAGACGGAACAAAGGCCTTGCAAAGTGACCAGTTGGAAACACACATTTCGATAAAGCTGGATGTCCAGAAGAGAGATGTGGATTTTTCAGAAATTCTTAATGCAATACAAGAACGTAAGTTATTACTTGGATCTAAAATTGATTATATTGTACAAGAGCTGACTGCGATGAATCAAAATAAAGTAATACTAGAAGGAATGGCCTAACTGGAGAACTGAATGATAATGTGAATTAGTTGAAAACTTATGGAGGAATTCAGTGGGTCACTGAATTTCAATAGTAGTGAAAATGATTGCGTCTGAGAATCAAGACTTATGGACCAATGTCCATGCCGCTTTAAAAATGCCCCGGTCACCCTTACTCAAGGTTTTATATTATACTAGTTGTAGTCTCTAATTTTCAATTGAGAAAAACAGCCACTTAAATTGTCAATTGCTGCAATATGTATGTACTAAAAAAACAAAAAAGCAAGGAGTCTTGTGGCACTTAAAGACTAACAGATTTATTTATCGCATGAGCTTTCGTGGGAGAATATCCCAATTTGTCAGTCATGGCTGCCTCTTTGGAACTTGGCTAGATGCAAGGCATTAAAAAAACAGTGTTCTTCAGTTTGGTCAGAAATGCTAAGTATCATGCCCCTTACCTTCCATTTGTGTGATTATGCCATTAATTCTTTGAGAGACCTGAGCACAGCATAATTGCATCAAGAGGGTTAGTTTTTTATTAAAATCAATATTTCCTTGCTTACCCGTTCTGTGCTATTGGTTTGTACTAAACACTGCATGCTTTCAAAATTGAGGAAGCGTTTTCCATGAGGAATCCTTGACAATGGAATTTGCTTCCCGCTCTCTTTGTCTATCACAGCCCAGTGAGTTGATTGTCAAGACATGCTATCAGCATAATATCTTTTAGTATGTGTGTTTAGGAGGGGTGCATTGGAGAATGTAGTGTCCAGATTAAAGTGATGGTTAATTTGACTGAGTTGCTGTTCTTACTGGAGAATTTTAAAAATCAAACACCAAAAATATTCCACAATTTTAACTTGAGGAATATAGAATTGAGTCTTCTGAGGTGTATAAGTCCACTGCAGGCAGGAAAAGAAAAGATACAGGAGCTGTGGGCAGCTTTTCCTTTTTTTAAAAAAAGTTGTAAGGTCAAATCTTTCAGTCCTTCCTCAGGGAAAGCTTCTATTGCTGTCAGTACCATCACTCACATCTCCCTCTTTTCTGAACATAATCTTGGCTCAGAGGGCTTGTCTTTATTTCTTATGAGTCTCCTGGGTTTGCTCTTCAACACCTTGCTGTAAAGGGATTCCTGTCTACTGGTTCATCTAATGACTTCCAGATCTTTAACGGAATCATTTCCAAAGGGATAGCCATGTCAGTCTAGTTCAGCAAAACAGACAAGGAGCCCTGTGGCACTTTTAAAGGCTAACAAATTTATTTATCACATGAGCTTTTGTGGGAGAAAATCGCACTTCATCAGATGTTTGATTTTCTCCCACAAAAGCTCCTTGTTTGTTCTAATTGAATAACCAGCCCTTTCTTGTCTTAATCACCCTGCCTCTCCGTGTAAATAAAATACTGACAACCAGCTGTACGGGCACAAGCTGGGAGCAAAAAAAGCAAGGAGTCTTGTGGCACTTAAAGACTAGCAGATTTATTCATTGCATCTGTTAGTCTTTAAGTGCCACAAGATTCCTTGCTTTTTTTTTTTTTTTGCTTTATTAGACTAACACGGCTGCCCCTTTGGAAGCTGGGAGCAGTCTCTTGTCTCTGCAGAACTCTCATTCCACTTTCAGGTTGCCTGGGACTAGGAAGTGTGCTCAGAGGCATAGCCAGCCCTTGCTTTCTAGTCAGCCCCTAACTCTCCAGGGTGGGCCCAACCAGCCCTGCTTCCAGTCATGTGATTGGAAGTTTCCTGCTGATGCTCTAGTTTGGTGTTTTTCAATCTTTAGGCCAAGGAATACCTAAAGGTATTAATTACTTTATGTGGAACACCTGATGAAAACATTATTGAAAAAGCTGGTAACAGCATTAAGAGATTTAAAATGCCCCAGTCACAGCAAAGCTTCCAGTTGTGCATCAACATCCACTTCCATGTTTCTGGAAACTTTGCTGCTGTTGGGGAATTAAATTGGTCCTTCCCTCTCCCCACTCAGTCCCTCCGATGGGGAGGATCACAGAACACCTGCCCTAGGTCTGAGGAGCACAAATGTTCTGTGGAACACTGGTTGAGAAAAACTGCTCTAGTTATGTAACAGGAAGGAGGGGGAGAGGCAGCCCAGATCCTGCTGTGAAAAGTCTGCAGTGGCTGCCTGGGGCTGATGCTGCAGGCAGAGAGAAGCACACTACTGCCCATCTTCCCACAGTGCCGCTGCTCGTGGCTGCTGGCTGCTAGCTTGTCTTTGGTCATAGGGGCCAAGCTCATATAATTGCTGGGTATTGTGGCACATGTCCACCCGAGCCCACCTGTAGCCATGCCCCTGCATGTGCTGCAATCAGACTTCCTGTACAGAACTTAGTGGGGGGTTCTGCTCTCTCTGTCTGCACAGTTAAATTGTCTTGGTAGGGTGGTTGACCTGATTGGGCTTTGCTACTTGTATTTGAGGTAAAGTCTGCAGCAGAAGAAATGTTAGAATGGCCATCACTGCTCTTAACAGCCACACTTTTATTCATTCACATAAGTTTCCTGGGCATTTTCTTTCATTCTGTCTAACTTTGGCTAGGGCATCACTGTTTGTTAGATTGCCAAGTTTGATTGTTCAGCAGCATTTTTCAATTTTTATTTTGTTTTTTCGTACAAAGACTTCAGGGTAAAACTGGTCTGTCTTCCTCTCCCATCCTGCTGATCTTGTGCTGCTAGTCTCCTTTAGAGTACAAAGCAAGAGCAAAATTTACTGTACAAAATATGTTAAAGACTTACAAGACATTTCTAATGTTTCCAGTCAAAATTCTGCACTTCTGAAATTTGGCTCAGGATATGTTCTCAATATTTTTAGTAGGAAAGATTTCAGTTTATTCTGCCTTACGCCTAATTCCCCATAAACCCTTGTCCATACCATACTCAGAATCTCTCTGAAATTGCCGTTTGCTAGCCAGCTAATAACCAGAGATGACTACTTATAGTGAACCTGGAACAACTAAAACCACATCTTGCAAAATGGGGCAATCATGCTTTCTGGAATGGCTCGTGACCATAAGTTCTAACCTCAAGGCAAGCTGTTAAGAAGTAGGGCACAAACCCCAAAAGTTGTGTGTTCTGTAATTAGATTTTACCAACCAAGTATCAAATGTGAGCCCCTCAACCACTGTACTAGCCTTCATATGGAGTCTAATCTAATCTATCTTGCCACCCAGGCAAGCCTGTCTTTGTGATAGATGGCCCCTTGCTCCAAAAATTATAATATTCAGGCTACTTCCAGTTCTAAAGGACAAGTTATTTACTCCAGGTCAGTGGTACCTCAGACCTCAAACCAAAGGCAATGCTTCCTCCCCACCCTATAATAAATTAACTAAAGATTTATTAACTAGGAAAAAGAAATAACTGATGTACAAGGTTAAATCAGGTAGATATACACATACGTGAATGAGTTACAATCTTAGGTTCCAAAAAGTAATAGAAACCCCTATAATATGTAAGCTCTATATGTGCTTTAAGACTAAGGAAGCTAGGCAGTTTGGAGATCCCTGTCTTATGCTTATAAATTTTGCAATCTAAAAATTCCAAGCAGTATATTGGTAACAATTTCTTTGTGACAAGGATTTTGATTCCCTTCTCCAGGTGGTCAAACTGTGGTGGGATGAGAGTTTGTGCACATTCTCTTAATGAGTTTGCAGGAAGCAATCAGCATAGTCTTCTATCCACTGATGTTCCACAATGGCGTGTCTAGTGTCTATAGGCCAGCTTTTGTTGAACAGGAGAAATCATCTCTTATGTTATACTAGTATTTCACATTTGGTAATGTTTCTTTCCTGAGAGTGGTGGTTGCCGGATTTCCTACCACACACTTCTATGGTTACAGAGCAAAACGCTTAAGTACTGTATTACCTTATAACAGGGGATACAGGTATTATAAATGTAATTAATGCATAAAGCAATCCACAAGCATTTCATAGAGTCCAAGCACTAAACACATCTGTGTAAATCTAATAGCTATTTTAATAATACTAACACTTACCTGAACCAGCTGATTTCTGTTGGATGTTAGATAAACAAATGGGTTGTCCCAGAGTACAACAATACTCTTTACTGCCTGCTTGTTCCTCTTGACATCTCGAGTGAGTGAAGAGGGGCTATCTTACAATTCTTTTATCTAAAACTGTATGGAAATACATATATGACTGACAACTTTTCACAGACCTTGTGTGGTTACGTTACTTTTCATGGACCTTGTATAGGTACAATGAATATTGATGCTTATGTGGTGCATATAATTAACCCCACTTCTATTTACTGTTTAAAGGTTTTGCATATATTGGGCAGATGCCTTACTGTCAAATTCATTATTTTCTACAACAGAAATTATTTCATAGTCCTTAACAAGTGAGGAGGTGGGGGAAGAAAGATGATAAGCAATGTTCCCATCCAGGATCTTGTGTAGGAACAGAAACTAGAAAGAAAAAAACAACAGAAATTTTAACTAGAATCTCATTTGCACGACAGCAACACTTGCCGACTATCATAGTAGCTATCATTGGGTATGTCCATCACAAGTGGTTGAATCGATATAACAGCGTTATATCGATTCAGCCACTGTTACGTCCAGATGATATTTTCTTAGATCGAAATGACGAGCCCTGTCATTTCAATCTAAGGGTCATCATATCAATCTAACAAAACCAGGGTTAAGATAGATATGATGGTCATTTTGATACTGTTGAATCAAAATGACACCATGTGGATGCGTTATTTTGATTTAACGCTCAAATCGAAATAACACTGTTCCGACCTTGTTCCTCCCAGGATGCACTACCCCTGCCAGGAAGCCCTGTGCCCTGGGAAACAGAGCATGCTGCAGCCACTGCTTAAAGGCACGATTGAGCTTTCTGCTGCCAGCTCTGCCCCACAGCATCAGAGGGCTCCGGTATGGACCTCCGACAAGGTTCGATGCCTCATAGGCATCTGGGGCACAGAAGACATCAGTGCACAGTTCCGGGCAAGGAACCAGAATTGTGACATATATGCTGACATTGCCACAAGAATGTCAGCCCAGGGGTACCACTGCAGCACTGAGCAGGTATGGGCAAAGTTACAAGTCCAGCGGCAGGACTACATCTGGACCAGGGAGGCAAGGCAGCTCCAGGGGGCATGCAACATGGCCACCTGCCCCTTTTATGAGAAGCTGCATGCATTCCTGGGGGAGGACCCCAGCGGCCTCCCAGCCAGGGCCATGGACTCCATGGAGCCCTTCCCCAGGGCCACATCCCCCCCAGTGAGACCCCTCAGACATTGAGGCATTGCTGGACGTGGGCGACACCAGCTGGCCCAGGAGCACACCACCCACCAAAGTCCAGCCATTCAGTCCTGAGCTGTTCCCTGTGCAGGAGCACAGGACAGCCACTCTCAGGGAGGAGGAGGAGGAAGGTGGGGAGACATCAGAGGCTCCCCCCATGGAGCTGGATCCCGAGGAGGGTACATCCAGGTGAACATCCACAGTGCCTGTTGGTGAGTGTTCCTCCCTGCTCCATGCAGGCTGGGCTGAGCCTGCCTGTGGCATGGCTACTGAGAGGGGCATGGCCCCGGGACAGGCATGGCATGGGGCCGGGGGGCACGGAGGCCCTCCCACTGGCTGAGGGACATGTGGCACCAGGGTCCCAGACCCATGCATGGTGGAGGGTCGCAGATCGTGGACGTGGCAGTAACCACATGTGGTGGCATCAAAGGCGGACAGCATGCTGTCCACATTGCTGGCACATGGCCTTGGGAGACTCCCCGTGACAAGACCAGCCTCACTGCCACCCACCTCAGTGGGCATCATGAGGCTGTATGCACCCTTGGGGTACTGTCCTACAAGACACATTTAGGCTGCCTGTGGACAGTCGGGGTAGCAGTACTTGCAGCTGGCAAGCTGTACACAGCCAAGGCCAGTAGGCTGAGAGGGCTAATGCTGGTTTCTGCTTCGCTCCAGCAGCTTGCAGAGCCACCCGCTGCCCTGCCTCTGGGAGACCACCAGCCACTGCCTGGAGGAGGAGGGCCTGCTGGCAATGCACACTTCGTAGGGGCACGGCTTCTGGTGGCTGGAATTGGCTGGCGACAAGCTGTGCTTCAGCCTCCCATGTTGCAGCTACTGTCTTTCCCTGGAGCTCACAAAGATTGTGCAGGGCCATTCACACCCTGATGACCTCCACTGTGGTGTCCTCCATGAGGTGGAGGCACGTGAGCAAGCACCTCCACGGGGCCTTCAGTCTGCCAAATAACTGCTCAACCACCTTGTGGCAGTGGGTCAGGTGGCAGTTATACAGCTAGCAGCCACTGTTGAGAGGTCCCCTATAGGGGCACATGAGCCGTGGGCAAAGGGGGTAAGCCACATCAGCAACAATGAGGACAGGCAACTCCACTTCCCTGATGGTGATGTTATGGGGTGGGGGGAAGAAGGTGCCTACCTCCATGCCCTGGTACACGGTGGACTTCCAGAAGACCCAGGCATCATGCACCCTCCCTGGCCATCCAACATAGCTGTTTTGGAAGACACCCTGGTGGTCCACAAAGGCCTGAAGGATGATGGAGTGATACCCCTTTCGGTTGCGGTACTCAGCTGCACGGTGCTCCGGAGCTCGCACGAGGATGTGGGTGGTGTCTAGGATCACTGTGCAGTTCGGAAACCCTAGAGCAGCGATGCCGGTGATGGTGTCCCGCAGCTCACCTGGGGTGACAATGCGTGGCTGCAGAACCATGTTGATGGCCTTGGCAACCTGGAGAAGAACCTCCCTGATGGTAGACCTACCAATGCTGAATAGGTGTGCCATGGACCTGTAGGACTCAAGAGTGGCCATCTTCCAGAGAGTGATGGCCACTCTCTTGTGCACAGGGATGGCAGGTCTCATTACAGTGTCCCTTCAGTGCAGGAACAGCGCGAGCTCTGAGATCAGGTGGACAAAGGTCTCCCTGCTGATCCAGAAGTTCCTGCGCCACTATTCGTTGCTCCAGGTTCCCAGCACAACCCGCTCTCACCAGTCTGTGCTGGTCTCCTGTGCCCAGATGTGCTGGGGCACAGAGGTGGGGAGGGGAACTAAGGCCACTCTGAGGCCCAGCAAAAGGATGTTAATGGCCTCAGGCTTAGCACCATCATGGTCCATGAACAATGTGTTCCAGTGCTGAAGGGCACCCTGCAGGCTTACAGAGGCCCTGGCTGCTGCATGATGATGGAATGGGAGCTGGGGAGCATTCATAGCCGTCTCTCTCATGGTCTCCTGCCAGCCAGAATGGACAGGGAGCTGAGGTGAGTTCCTGCTTTTATGCAATTGGCTGCCAACATGGCGCTGCCAGGCGGCCATGTTGCCATACCTTCCACAGTGCCTCTCTTCAGAATCATACTAGCAAATCCTGTGTCCAGACATGCTAGTTTGATCTTGGGTGTTTTGGTGTGGATCTGTTAAATCAATTTAACTTAAATCAATTTAACGATTTTTATATCGATTTTGTTAAATAGATTTAACCATGTACATGTAGACATAACCATTCAGACTCAATTTAACTCTTTCCTACTGTTTTCAGATGTGTATTTGTCAGTGATCAGTGAGACGTAGGGGTCTTGGCATGAGTTGGCACTTGCTCTGCCAGAATCTCAGGGGTCATACAGTATCTGAACTACATAAAACATTAAGAACAGTAAGAATCCTCTTCATTTCACAAGATGTGCAACAAATTACACAGAATCACCTTTATTCTGTCAAAATTAATCTGGAACCATCTTTCACTGTAGAATTGCAACGACTTCTCAAAGCTGAAGTGCTAAATTCAGGTGCACTATAGTGTTTACTATACAATAATACACTCTTAATTTTCTTTCAGGAAGTTTTCTCCTTTTTACCATAGTATACTATTGAAGATGTGCTATGGGGAATGGTGAGCTTTAAGATTACCTTATGTCTTGTAGAAGGATACCTCAAAAGAGACTGAGGGCACAAAACAATCCTTAAGGGCTTAATTTCCTGAGGGACAGAACTGCTCCTTGAACTGCAGAATGTGTTCCAAAAGGAAAAGATGGTGCAGTGCTGTAACTACAGTGGGGCCAACAGAGCAAAGCCCTGGGCAGCACAGAGTGGCTCAATGGAGCTACTTCATTAAAGGGGTGGCTTTCGCAGCACCGGCTGTAAGCGCCACTAATTGCAAGGAGCGCCTTCCAATCGGAACACAGCCCAGGCAGCAAAAAATGGTGTTACGGCTCTGAGATGGTGAAACATTTACTGAACACCGACAGCAGCTTAGGTATGAGAGAATTAGAATATATTAACATATTTAAGAGTCTGAAGTCTCTGAGGCAAGTATGGATGTAACGTCATGATCAGTGAGCTCAGGACAAGACTCTTAGGCACTTGCAGTAATGTTGAGGAAAAGCAAAGGAGAGAGTACATTTGTACACATAAAAAGCAGGAATTCTGTGGAGAATTTAACAAAACTCTTGACTTCGGATCCTGGGCCCCAGCAGAGACTGCACTGCGCAGGCAGTGGCCAGGCCCTGGCGAGGGCTGCATTATGCAGGTGGCAGTCAGCCCCTAGCGGGCGCCACATTGGACCAGCCGTGGCTGGGCCCCAGATCCTGGAGGGAGCCATATCAGGCTGGCATCAGCCAGGCCCTGGGCCCCAGAAGGGGGGGGGACGGGACGGACAAGAGAGGTTATCATCCTGGACCCCTGTGCTGCACTGTGCAGGCTACATGGAGTGGTGAGTGGGAACATGGAACCCAGCCTCTGCTTTTGGCTAGCTCACCCCAACCCCAGGGCGGAGAACAGCTGGCACATGGGCAGAGCAGGCCAGGCCAGAGGCTGGGCTCCACTCACCTGACCCTCCCCTCAGCCAGCCCGCTCCTCCCTCCAGCCCGGGTGGGGGTGTTGGGGGCCCTGCACAGGCCGATCAGCTGGGGCTCCGCATCCACCTAGGAATGGCCTGGCCCAGTGAGAGGTGACATCAGCCTGGTGGCAGCTGGGCCCCAGATCCCTAGGCAGCGGAGGCTGCATTGGGCTGGTAGCAGCTGCGCCTCAGGTCTCCGTCAGACTCAGGCACTGGTGCTGGGACTCGGGGCAAGGGCCCTGGGTGTCCACCACCAGCAATGCCATTGGCTGTGTGTATGAAAACAATGTAATACTAGTATGGCAGGACTTAGAAAGAGATATTGCTGCAAATATTTGAACATTTCTGATTTGCAATGGGGTTAGGGTTGATTCCCACAAGTTAGAGCTTTATACTTGGGAATTTTCCATCGAATGCCTTTTTTAAGTGGCAATATGTAGGATCTTTCCCTATTAGCATTAGAGGAGAATAACACCGGTATAGACTTAGTGTGTGTCTATACCAGGATGGCCAAACTTATGGAACTCAATAGCCACACAAGTTGATTATTAAACCTTCAAGAGCCACATTGAAGCATATAGCCATATACTTTTACCTACTAAATTGATTTGCTCACACTCTTCCAGATGCCACACTTTTTCATTTAAGAGCCACATGTGGCTCCCGAGCTGCAGTTTGGCCACGCCTGGTCTATACTAATGGTGGCAAAATCGCCACCGTCAGTGCACTCTTCTGAGTTCAGTTGAGCGATCTGTCAAGACACACTCAATCCCTCTGGCATTTGCATCAGTAACTCCAGCCCTGGAAGTAGCATAGCTCTCAGACGACCGAACGGCATTTCCATTCTTCTTAGCACAGTGTGTAGTGTGAGGTAAGTAGGAGTTAATATGTTCACGGGAAATACACAAGGTATTTTACATATCTTGCATATCTCCCATTGACTGCCACCAAAAAGTGCGGCAAATGCAGAATAGAGCTTAGGAATGTCTTAGAATTATAAGCATTGTCATGAAGAATTCTTAAAGGAATTAATATTTCAGAGCTGAAACAAACATGCTAGGGTGTCTAGTAATTTCCAAAGACCAATTATTTGAAGTTTGATACCTAAAATATCTCTGTTATCCCAGGCTGGAATGCACTCAGCTTCATGGTATGCTAACTAGTAATGTCAGGGATATTAATTAGCAAAAACAAAACCCAATTATGGTAGGGACATGCTCCCATCTTGCCAGTATCAAAACTTTTAGAGGGGATACTCATTTTCAAAAGTGAGATCTAATTTTAGGTGTCTCAGGTGTTTTGGGTGTCCAGCTTCAGAAACTTAGGGAGAAATCCTGAGTCAATCTGTCAGCGGAAGCTTTGCCATTAACTTCACCGGAGCCAGGATTTCACTACTAGAGCCTAACCTTCTGTGGTGCTGGGAGCATCCACAGCTCCCTTTGAGATCAATAGTAGCTTCATGAATGCATAGGACTTCTGTAAATGCATCCGTTAGGGCAGGTCTACACCGCCTGCCCTTTTCAGTGGCAGTCGAACAGAGATACACAAATTACTTAAATAACTTGTGTATCTGTGTTCTGATCTCCCTACACCCAGCCATGCCCTCTGTGCTGAGAGCTATCACAGTTTCCAGGGTGGTGTACAGGATCAAACTTTCTGTTGCCTGAGTGGGTCTTCACAGATCTAAGCAATTGATTGGGAAGTTCAAACTGAGTGAAATGAATTTCCCACTGTCAGTGAAGACTAACCCTTAGAGTCTAAAGTCAGATACCTGACTCATCCAAAATTAGAAGCAGATGTGGAAAAAAAATTAGAGAGCCAGTTTTTTGAAACTTTGGATCATGATATTTGGGGTAATATATTTTACTAGTTACAGACAGATAATCTGTTGAAAATTTCAAAAGGGATAGCAGTGTTAGTCTAGTCCAGTAAAAAAAAACAACAAGGAGTTGTGTGGCACTTTAAGACTAACAGATTTATTTTTTGCATGAGCTTTCGTGGGAGAAAATCCCACTTCCTCAGATGCTTCGAAGATGGGTGAACTTACAATAGGTAATTTGACTTCAGGCTTCCCATGGTTTGAACCTGAAAACTGCTCTGATTTGCTGTTACTGTATGACCTGATCCTATGTTTTACACCCCCTTGCATTTAGTTTTATTCTTTTCTGTAAGTTCACCCATCTTCGAAGCATCTGAGGAAGTGGGATCTTCTCCCACGAAAGCTCATGCAAAAAATAAATCTGTTAGTCTTAAAGTGCCACACAACTCCTTGTTGTTTTTTTAATCTGTTGAAAGACATTGATAAATATTGGATCTTCGTCCTTCATAGGAATCATGGGAACATCTATTTCTGGGAGCCCTGAGAATGTGAATCTGGGAGCTACTGCAGTATTTTATTAATCTCATTGCAGTGAAAGAATGAGTGAATCTAATTCAATTAGTTACACTTCTTAACTTCACTCAGAAATCCTTAAGCTTCTTAAAACTTGATTCAAGTAAATTTGGGGTGTTAGTATTTATATCATTGCTCCTTCATGACTCTCAGTAGATTCTGACTAGATTAATAAGGACCTGGGAACCTCACTTAACAAGGAGTGGAGAGGTGCAAAATGGAATGAGGAGAACGAGAAGAGCTTGTACAATTAAGCCGGTCTAAACCAATAAAGCCTGAACTCTTCATCTCTCCTGTTCTCTTACATACTGCTTTGTACAGATAAAGCCATGTTTTATCAGCACAAATCCATACTGCAAAATTAAATATTAGCATTGTATGTCTGATGCAACTTTTAATATATATCTTTCTGTTAGAGTGCTAAATCATCCTCTGTGGAAAAGACTTACTTGTAGCATACAACTGTTTGCAACAGGGAAGTGCTGATGGTCAGATTTTATGTACATTAGAGCTGGTCAACATTTTTGAGCTCCCCCATCCCTCATTTTTGTTTAAAAAGATGTTCTGAAGAAAATGAAATGTATCACAAAAGCCTATGCATTTATTTGAAATGTCCTGGTTTTGACAGTTAATGAGGAATATTTTGCTCTAAGTTTAAAAAAAAATCACGGAATTACACACCCACAAAATAAGTTTCCATTTTGTAATGTGATTAGATAACTTGCTTGGTAACTGAGCATTCTCACATGTTGTCATGTCATGGTCTGGTGTAGTGGCTAACACCTCTGCTTAACATGCAGAAGGTCCTGGGTTCAATTCCCAGGGGGTTGGACTTGATGATCTCATGAGGTCCCTTCCAGCCCTATGATTTGATTTGATTTAGATGGGATTGACATAGCAGCCTTGGTGATTCACTGCAGTCTTCAGCTCTGGTCAGGCTTGATATACACGGTCATAATCTTTACCTAAAAGGTGTCATATACAAACTGGTAACATGCTTGTCCTAAAAATCATTTTGAGGTATGTATATGTGTACAAATAGTTAAACATATTCTAGAACTATGTTTTTAAAATGTGTTTGGCAAGCAATATATAAGCCCAGTCTGTCCTAGACAAGGACTTTTATGTTGTTTGTCTGACCAGACTGATTGTGAGGCTGAGAAAGTGAAGATGTATTTACATGAAGGATAAACAAAGCTGTCAGAAGAGCAGATGGGGAAAGATGACAATTTAATCTCTGTGGGGAATGGAGTTGCATCCCCAGGGAGCTCTCCTGTCTCTTGAGGCAGTGTCAGTGAACTTTAGAAAGATATAAGGAGAAAAAAAAAAACATTTTGGCATCTTTCACCTGAGGTGACAAAGGCACCAAGCGCTTGGAGATCTGTGAATGGAACTGTCCAGAGAGTTTGGTCAGCCATGCTGGAAACCGACTTGATAAAAAACTGATGAAGATAGTCTAGTTTGTTAAATCAGGTTTTAGCCTTGGATGTGTATTTTTACTTGCCTGCTTGTAACCCTTTCTACCTTAATTCCACATACTTGGTATCACTTAACCCTGTGACTTCTTGTTTAATAAATTAGCTTTTACTATAAATCAGTTTTGTGCTTTGATTAACACATAGTGTTTGCCAAACCTCAGTTAAATTAATGAATTGCTATTTACTGTGTCTTTAAAGAATTAGCAAACTTAACCTCTGTGAGTGTTCCAGGCAGTGGCATACCATGGGTCTCAAGTGCTCAGGGGCCAATACTTACATCTGTGCCCCCACCCATCAGCAGCAGTGCCCTCATGTCCTACTGTCCCCCACTCTCCCATTCTGTGGTGAGTGCAGTGGGGACCAGGAGTTGGAGAAAGTGGGAAGTGGGCCCACAGAACCTCCCCACCCCACAGGATGCTGCCAGCAATGGGGGAGGCATGAAAACATAAGTATGAGGGGGCCTCCTGGTAATGAGAATGGTGTGACTGGCTTTGTCCTGGAGCCCCACCTTTGGCTGCCTGGGCCCTGCATGGCCAGGATCCCTGCAGCTCCCACCTTGTACCCAGGACAGGGACAGAAAGGGTGGTAGGACTGGAAATGGAGGAGCCAGGTCAGCACAGCTGATGGGGATTTCAGTAGAGCTTGAGGACGTGAGTCCCCCTGCCCCTCCCCTCCTTGTTCAGTACACCACTGGTTCCAGGAGAAGGCTGGACACAGCAGAGAAGACCATTCTGCGGAAATCTGGGATTGAAGGATGTTGGGGCCAATCGGCAAAACGTAAATGGGCAGTGGAAGACAGGCTGTGGCCTGAATGCTTGTATGCTGGCTGTTGCTGTCAGAGCTGTGAACGACAGCAGTATAGCATTTAAATCAGGGTCTCAAACTCAAATCACTGCGAGGGCCACATGAGGACTAGTAGAGGGCCGCATGAGGACTAGTAAGTTAGCCCAAGGGCCACACCACTGAAACCTTTTCATACAACAATATTGCAAACATTAGTAATGATAGTGTCATTGTGGGCCACAGGAAATTGCTTTAGGGGCCACATGCAGCCCACAGGCTGCGTGTTTGAGACCCCTGATTTAAATTAGTCAGGGTTGCAAGGCAGGCAGTGACAACCCTTATTGGTCTGGGTTGAACCTCAGAATGGTACAATGGGTGTAACAATGATTGGCTCAGTTTACTGCTATGCTGTGTAGGATGGGGTTTGGTGCCTGAGATACATTGTGCGACCAATCATATGCTTAGTCTGCCAACAAGCATTTATATGAGGTCCTGATCTGAAAAAGAAGATGGAAACTTTTGGAACATGTGTTAAGAATGAAACTAGAGTGTCTGCCATGGCAGGTATGCAGGGCTGGATTATTGCAGAGGCTATAGGGGCTGAAGCCCCAGGCCTTGACCTAGACAGAGGCCTCAGGCTCCATTCCCTAGAATCACTGACCCATGCTCCCCACCCTGCTCATTGCCAACAGGGTTTGGGGGAGTACTGAGAGCATTCCTGCCCTGTCGGAGCTGGGGTTGGGGGGAGGTGAGGCAAAGAGGCCAGAAGCCAGACTCCATACTCTTGCCCCACACCTGGGCTGGTTGGTCTGCCCTCTGGGGGTGGGGCATGCCAGCACCTGTTTTCTTTGTCCAGGAGGCAGGGCCAGCTGGTGTGCAGTGCAACCTCTGCTCCAGCGTGCCATTCCAGAGTCCTTGGCCCTGGGGGTGCTGCACCATGGGTCATGGCGTACTCCAACCAGCCCCACCCTTAGGGGCAGACTGGCTTGGGGCAGAGCCAGGGCAGGAGCACCTTCTCACTGCAGCACACTCCCCCCAGTGAAGGCCCACCTGCAGGCCACCATGTTGGGTGTGGGGGCCCTGCAGCAGGAGGGTGTAGCTCTAGTTGGGAGGTGAGGCTGGTTAATCCAGCCCTGCAGGTGTGCCATGGGTCAGCTGCAGGAACATGTGAAAAAGGGTGACTAAAAGAATTTGTAGGTATTTAGAGAGGGAAATCTATGTTTTCAGAGCACAGGGGGCATGCAGAGAGGCCTGTGATGAATAGGGTCAGCAGGACATTGTCTGTGCCCTAAAGAATGTTTAACAAAGCAAGAAGGATGCAGATTCTGGTGCAGTGGAATGGATGAACAAGTTACTACTTGCAGCGATGAGTTCAAAAGAAGGCTTTCAAATACCACAGGTTTTGTCTACACTTAGAATGTTACTTCAAATTAACATACTTCAAACTAATTAAATCAAGCTAATAATGGTTAATTCAAAGTAACATGTCCCCACTAGAAATGCAAATCAAACTTGCACATCCATGGAGAGGCCTTGCTAGTTTGATTTAGGAAGGGGGAACCATGGGAAATGTGGCAACATGGAACCCAGGAAGGGAGACTCCCCAGCCCATACGTAGGCGAGGAAAGCACCCTGGGACGAAGAAGGTCAAACTGTGTTAATTCGAACTAATGGTTAGTTCGAATTAACACGGCTACATTGGGTTAATTCAAACTAATAAGTTTGAATTAACCATTACTTCAAAATTAAGAGAGGTTTTATAACTTCAAAGTAAGGGCTCATTACTTCAAACTAAAGAATTCCTTAGTTCGAAGTGATGAAAACCAGTGTGGCCACACGCAATTTAGTTTAAATTAATCCTCATTAATTTGAACTAAATTCCAAGTGTAGACACAGCTACAGATACAAAAATTGAGAAGCAGAGAGAGGAAGCAACCAAGTGTTTTGTGAAACATTTTTTCTTGAGAAATTCCATTTTGTGAAATTCAGCAAGTCTCATGGAAAAATATGTTCTAAGAAATGTTAGGGTCACTAGTTCAGCACTGGAGGAGCAAACTTAATTTATCCATAGAAACACCATAGGAGTTTCAGTGCCAGGATCTCTACATTCTCTCAAGCATCATATTTATACCCTAACCTGAAGGGGGATACAGACACCTCTAGAGATGACAAAGGACTTCAGTATTTATAGCTATTTTGTCTTTAGCCCTTCTGCTTATGTTGCCAACCTGGATATCAATTATTAAGACTTTTTGTGACAGAACATTCTATTGAAAATGGTTGTGACAGATATTTCAAACCAGTATCACTTAGCCACTGAGCTACTCTCCACTAATTATGACTTTTTGTCACTGCTGTAATAGGCCAATTTCAAACCTCAAAATAGGATTGTGTTTCATTAAAAGTTGTCTGAGTTGTCCAGTCTGTTTTAAACCAGCAAAAGAAAAAGGCTGGCTATCTAAAGCACACAACTGCTTACCATTTTGGAAACCATCCAAGCTACAATTCTGTACATTGCTGGCATTTATGAAGCAGACTATTCAGCATTCCAGTAACCTCACCAGCATTACAGGGACAGTTTTCATGGAAGGATGAACAGTTTGGTCATGATCAAATTGTTCAATGTGCTACATTCCAACAAGGGCTCCTTCAAAATCAGTCATTCATGGTTTTTTTCAATCTCTGTTTTCTTAAAAACTTATTTTGGGTATCACATAAAAAGTCTCACTATCTCAGTCTCATATTCCTCTGAGATTCCCTGGCACTTTTCACAAAAGCAGGATAAATAAAATGACTATCCTGGCATGAGAGAGAAAAGAAATTAATAATATGTCTGCTTATAAAACATGGAAGATATTTCAGATATAGTGGTGATATAGATAGGATAGGAGAGATAGCAGTAAGATCATTAGATCTAATAGCCCTGCAAAAACTCCTTGGGGTCTACTGCAGTAGAGGGTACTATGTATGACTAAAGGATTACAAAACCAAGTGTTCTGTGTAGAGTTAGCATTGACCAGTTCCTATGTGTGGTCACAAGGGGTGCGTTCACACAGCAGTCTTATTTCGAAACAACAGAAGTTTCGAAATAAGAAACGCCATGTTCACACAACGTACCGTTGTTTCAAAACAATGGGTTCCGTTGTTTTGAAACAACAGCATTGTTTCGAAACAACTTAAACCCCATTTGGTGACGAAACAATGTTGTTTCGAAATGATTTTTTTGAAACAATCCCGTCAGAACATGTTATTTCGAAACGACAGTGACTTGTTTCGAAATAACTGTTGTCCGAACATGCTATTTCACTTTGAGCTGTTTTCCTTAATTCGAATTAACATTTTCTTAACTCGAATTAACTTATTTCGAAATAACACCTTATTTCGATATAAGTTGTTTCGAAACAACTTGTATCAAAATGACCCCCTGTGTGTGAACGTAGCCAAGAAGTGTAACAGAATAATGCAGTACTTTACCTAATTTGTTATACTGTAAGTATGGTATGCTAGATGTGGGAGCTGCCAGTCTGGCATAGAATGCCATGATGATTTTCTAACTATAGAGTGTTACTGTTATGTCAGCAAGATGGAAAGAGCCATTACGACCTTAAAAACTATGATTTTTCAATTGAAATTGAGACCTTTTGTCTTGGTATCTTATTCTAGTTTCCAGAGTGGATTCCACAGTTGATGTGGGAAAAAAAGTTTTATGGGACTGTTGGGATTTGCTTGGCGTTTGGAATTTTTTTTCAAAATGGCTTTATATGCAGAAACATTACAGTCTGAAATGCGATATTCATCATTTAAATCTACCTGCCCTCATTTTATACTCGCAAAAAAAAGAGCACAAATCTTGACACTTTTGGTAGGTTTTGTGAGAAATCTCCTTATCCATATAATAATAATGTCAGCCTATGAAACACAAGGATGAGAAGATGAAGTTTATCCACAGCTGAAACCAGGACATCAGACTGCAGCAGAGGGCTCTCCTCTACCCATAGCCACAGGGTTCGTGCCATTTGTACAGGGCAGCGTTGGAACTACTAGATATTAGATCAGCGTAAACCTGTGATCCGAAGGTCCTACTCTTCCCAACCCCCTTTGCCTCCCCTACCTTTGTCATGTGGTACTCACACTTTAGCCTGTCTGGTTTTCTCCTTTCATGTGCAGTAGTCTTGCACATACACTAAGCCAATGACCACCCAGCACAACTTGAGGACATTTCACCCTTATTAGTACATCTGTAGCTCTGTGATCTTATTTTACTGTAAGCGATCATGTGAAGTGTGTGTAGGTAACACAGCATTTACTGGGAGATACCTAGTAAGAGGCTGTGCCTGTCAGCAGTTGTCCTAATGACACACAGGACTGCCATGCAAATAGAATTGTTTCCTGACCTCTCTTCAGACTCGTTATAATGTCATGTGGGTTCAAATCATTGCTTATTTCACAATCATCTGAGTGGCATCAGACAACCCAAAGTACTATAAGACAAGGGGGTGGGATAATATCTTTCATTGGACTAACTTCTGTTGGAGAGTGATGCAAGCATTCCAGTTTACACAGAGTACTTCTTTGCATCTAGGAAATATATTCAGTGTCACAGCTAAATGCAAGCTGGAACAGATTGTTTAGCATACAACAGTGTACCATGTTACATACAACAATGTACTGTAAGCTTTCTGAATCTTTGGGCTGTAATACCTAAGAGAAGCTATGCAACGTGGAACAGGACACTTCACAGAAAATTAAAAAATTGCCTTTTCATTATAAGGTACATTTTCAAAGGTCAAGCATTTAAACCAATTATCCCCAGAGAAGCCAGGAAATTAGCTAGCATATCCTTTATTGTGACAGATGATTTGTATTTTATTTGCATCATAAAAGTGTTAATTTTTCTAAAACTTTGCAGCCTGCAAATGAAGATATTGTTATGCTATCATAACTCAATCCCTCAACAACTTCAATTCCTTAATTTTTAATTGCAAAAGGGATAGCCATGTTAGTCTAGTCCAGTAAAAAAAACAACAAGCAGTTGTGCGGCACTTTAAGACTAACAGGTTTTTTTTTTAAAGTGCCACACAACCGCTTGTTGTTTTTTTAAATTTTTAAACCAAGGTTCTTATCTCGGAACAAGCAAAAATACAATATGTGGTTATTATAATATATTCTATTCAGGCTCTATTTTTAGCTTTCATTTAAACTTCTATTTTTTGTTTTGTTTTTGCTTTTAGTAGCTAAAGATGTGAACATTTTTTTTGATGAGTTAGAAGGAGTAAACAGCCCTTCCAAAGATGATGACTCTCTGCTTCACCATGGTAATTTGACCAGTACTTCGGATGATGCCAGCAGAATGGAAACCGTTGGTGAGGTAAGAGCCAACAGACTAAGCCGTATAGACCATAAATATAATTGTGAAAAATCCTTTCAAACCCAAAGCCTGCTCTATCTAATCCTTTGATGGTGCTTTTTGGATTCTTAAAAATAATCTCTGTTCTAAAATTCTGACACGGAAATATACAATCTTTTGGGTTCAGAATCCTTTAGTCATTCTCCAGTTTATCAACATCCTTCTTGAATGGTTCACACTAGAACTGGACACAGTGGCACAGAAGGGGTTGCATCAGTGCTTTATTGTTTTTTCTGGCCCATCAATGTGTCCCTGCATTAATCTTCAGGGAGTGGGGACAGCCTCATGCATCTGTAATAGACAGCGTTCGCTACCAAACTTGGAACAGACGTCACCTTCCATTGCATAGAAGAGCAAATAGGATCATGCAAAATTGTGCTTAGTGGTAGGTACACAGATGGGAGTTGTGGCTTTGCAATATACAACTCCCCACCCTTCCTCCCATGTACACATTGCAGCATTAACTTCCTCTCAGTGACTTCTTTATTCTTCAGGGCTGAGGTCAACAAAGGAGCACTGAGGATCAGGCAGCTCATACATTATGCTACAATTCACTGGGCTGACCAGCTCTGTTTCCAGGGGTCTGTGTCTTATGTGTTGTTTTTAATTTGTATGACCAATGCTGTGTCCAGCAGGGAAGGACTAGTCAGATCTTCAGTGAAATTGGAGCCATGGGTTAAGAGTAGCTGAATTTTTTCAAAGTGAAGTCCAAAATTTAGATACCCGAATTCATATTTAGGCACAAAAATAAACCAAAAACAAAAACAAAAAAAAAAAACCCATGGCTTGACTTAAATGAACATCCATTCAGTTTTAATTCACTCTTCCACTCATTCCCTTGGGCATATGCATTATTTCTTTAATTACATGATCACATATTATTTTTGCCACAGTATCCGTGCCTCATTCAATGCACAAGAAGCCATGCAAAGGAGTTTCTTTTCTTTCACTGTGATTACTGAGACAACTGTAAATCTGGCATTTCCTGAGTGCTTGATTTTGCAGCCAGAATAACTTTCTGTTAACATAGGAAAAAGTCTATGTCATCATTATGCTGTGGTACCACCAAAAATGTGTTAGGCTCTGAACAGATAGGTAGGAAGATGCAGCTTCTGTCTCAAAGAATGTACAATCTAAAACAGGGTGAAAGGAAACCATATACATGCAAACAATCACAATTCAGAACATAACAGTATGAGTTCATCTATTCCTGTTTATTCTTCTTTCCTATAGCCATAACCCTTAGTAGCATTGTGAGTATTTCTCCAGTTACCAAACATGAAGTTACATACTGAAGATTATGATTTCAGGTGGGAATAAGAGCAGATGAGATCTTAAGACCTGAATATTCTATATTCATGCAAATGTTTCTTGTAACAAAAAGAAGGTACCAAAAGATCTAGGAAGTATGATAAAGCAATATTGTTTTTGAGTAAAATGAGCTTCAGAGTTTTTAATGGTGAATTGACTGCTCTTTAAAATAAACTGCAGATAAGCAGTTTTTAACAGGCTCTCTCTCTCTCTCTCTCTCTCTGTGTGTGTGTGGTATCCAACAGTGAGTTGCATTCTCAGCAAAAAAAAAGTTGTAGCTATATAAATGTGTACCTTGTAGGTGAAGCTAAAAAGAAATAAGAAACATAAATAAAAAGTGTTGGTCTTTTTTTAAAAGCAAAAATTGCCTAAATTGGATGGGACCATTTCACAATTCCACAGGAATGCAGTTGTCATGGGCAATCATATTGGCAGGAGAAGGGTAGGTGATCTCAAGAAGGGTTTTTTAATATAAGAACAGAAAGTTTGAATAGAATGCTGTATTCATTGCAGATCCAGTGCAGTGAGTGTTGCATTGGAGAGATACATTTCCGACAACCTGTGTTCCTAAGCAGATGACTGTTGGGTTGGATTTTGCCCCACCTTGAGTATCAAAGCAATAACCCTGAATTTAATTTTAAATTTGCAGAAAAAGGCCTAAGCCAAAGCTGTTGTTGGAATGTGCACATGTATGCATGTGGAGTTTGGAGTTCTTGTGTTTGATGTTATATAACCAGAAGAATCCTAAAACAGATAAATGAAAATGGTGCAAAAATTGAAAATTTGTTGGTAAAATACTGATTAACTTTTGTGGGGGAAACATTTAAAGACAAGTCAGTTGTATTTGGAGGAGTTATGTAATGATTAAGTTTAATCTCTAATTCTTAAATGGGAAACAGAGGGCTCTCCAGTCTCGCTTTAAACTCAAATCTGAATTCAACCTATGCTATATAAAGTCACTACCCCCACCTCCATGATGTTGGTAAGATAACTGGGGCAGATCCTGTGCTGAACCCTTGGGACATGCGGGATAGAAACCATGACCCAGGAACAGAGGTGACAAAGGTGGTGCTCCTCATTCCAAGTAGGTATTACTTTAATTTACAGCTGTCTCCCAAGGACTGCATGTAATCTGGGGATGGAGAGGGAGTTACAGTCAGCCCCATTGTTTTTAATGGCTTTGCTCCACCCTTCATTTACTTAAATAACCCTTTGCTTTTTCCACCATTGTCCCCAAAATGGCAGCTTGATAGGGAAAAACTAGGCAATAGGTTTTCCTGAATTATTTTAATATTTAATGCCCTTCAGTAATTTTCTGTAGTGTATTGCTGATGTCATATATCAGTACTATGCATAGTATAGATATAAATAGGTATATTTCCTAATGCTTTTCAACTTTTTTTGTCTTTTCTTTTACTTGACTAACCTTACATATTGCATCAGCTCTGCAATTGACAAGCAATGTGAAGCCAAAATTTTAATGAACGGCTTTTTCAAAAATTCCCGTTTTAGCTTGTGATGGGCCCACTGTCCAAGGCTGAGGGACTTGTGGGACTTTCTCATTGTCTTCCTATTTAAGCAAACTAATTTCTCATAATAAGAAACAAGAAGGCAAATTTAACACTAAGCACTCTTGTTGGGAATATTTATCATTTTTGCCTGCAAGATACATTTATTCTACTGAAGCGCTCCAAGAATACTTGAAGGATTCTGAATCCAAAAGATTTTATATTTCCACGTTGTAATTTTAGAGCAGAGGTAATTTTTAAGAGCCCACACACATCATCAAAGGATTACATAAGCACTCAGTCTATGCCATTTAAAATGGAAGGGAATTCTCCTCTGGGAAAACATTTTGAAAATTCCTGACACTCAATGCATTTGAAAGGCAGAATATTTGCTTTTCAGACATATTGTTTTATTAGCTACAGGGTTTAGTTTATTTCTGGCAGAGATGATTTAACAGTATCCAGAGAGGTGGCGACTCCATCACAGACAGAGGAACCATCCCAGCTGTCTCATCAGATTGATCGTGGAATGGTAACTAGAGGACTCCTGTCAGCTACTCTTCACCACCCCACGTTCACTGGTCATTCCAAAGGCCAAAGAGTTTTGTTTGCTTATTTCAATATATAAAATTGCTTATATCAGGTTCTAAGCACTTTGACATTTCTTTAAAAAAAATCCCTCAAACACAGATTCAACCCCCACATATTGAGCAACATACCCCATCGTAAACGTAAACCTACTAGCTGACAGGCGTGGTGCTGCAGATTAGGTGGTGTCAGCATGTGTATGCATCTGTATTGGTATTTTATATATAGGTAGAGAGAAGTGGTAGTAAAATGTGTGAGGGATAAAAGGTAACCTTCATCTCCACAGCTGAACTGACTCCTTAAAAGAGACTGGTTTCCTGGTTCTTTAGATCTTTGCAGAGGAATCAGGATCTACTGATCTCTGTTTACTGAAGAAAAAAATCTGTTTGCTTGTTGCAAGGGTAGCAAATGCTTGAACAGATGCATTATCTACAGGTAATACATGAGAGGGAGCATTTACTTTATCCATCATTGAAGAGATATTCTGAGTTATTTCCAGTCTGGCAAGTCCAATCGGATGATATTTCCGATAGTCTCATAATATTCTAAATTTAATCTAGTGGGGTTATGTTGGGATGGAAACAGAACTTTTGTGACCTCTTCTGCCACCTGTGGGGATTGCTGAAGTTGCTGCTGCCACACAAGGGACCTACCAACTGGCTTTAATTATACTCAACACAGTGGGTCATAATCACTATCACTTTGAAACACTTCCCATTCCTTTATTTTGTTTGTATGCTAACATTTTATTGCATTAAACACTTAGCCTTCAGCTTTTGTTTCAGAATAAATCCATCTTTTACTCAATGTTGTATGTTGTAAGTTCCTCTCAACCTTTGTGACAAATTTCCCTATCCTCCTGAGTTTAAAGCAGGGGTCTCGACTACACAAACCATGGGCCGCATGCAGTCCCTACAGCTATTTCCTGCGGCCCACGATGACACAATCGTTACTGATATTTGCAATACCATTGTATGAAAAGGTTTCAGTCATGCGGCCCTTGGGCTAATGTACTAGTCCTCATGCGGCCCTCTACTAGTCCTCAAGCAGCCCTCATGGTGGGTTGAGTTTGAGACACCTGGTTTAAAGCATGCCTAACAAGACAGCCTAGTTTTGAACCTAGGAAGTCAGTACCCCTTCTGCTTGAGTGGAGACAATCAAATCCAGAAGTATTTATGTGTGGGATGCTAGACATATGTACCAATTTTATGAAACCTTGCACAGAAAGCACTTAAAGACTTGGCCCTTATTTCAAAACTGCTCACCAGTCAAGCCTTTTCTATTGAATTACACTGAAGCATTTAGCTCTTTAGGTTCAAATGGTGATAGTCAAATAAGTTTTGGTAATTGTTTTTGCTCTTCACAGGGAGTGTCTGATAAAAACAAATCCAATGGACTGTATTTTAGGGATGGAAAATGCCGGATTGACTACATTCTGGTGTATAGAAAATCTAGCCCACAGGCAGAGAAGAGAGAGGTATTTGAAAGAAATATCAGAGCAGAAGGACTACACATGGAGAAAGAGGTAAGAGAGATTCTCTGATGAAAACTTTACATAAAAAGCTGAATAGATTAGTAGGGTCTGCGTCTCATTTATTCTAAGGCAGTGATACTCAAACTGAGGCTTGGGGGCTGCAAGTGGCTCTTTAATATGTCTCCTGCGGTTCTTTGCATTGTATGATATTAAAACATCGTGATTTAATTATTAACCAGTCAGAATGTTCCTACTACATTATTAAGCACTTATGAAATACTCAGTCACTCATTTTCCTGTGAGACTAATATATAATTCTAAATGAAACAATGAATTCATACTACTATGGCTCTTTTGGGTAATATCGTTCACTAATTTGGCGCTTGAGCCATTGAGGTCTAAGTATCACTGATACTATGTTAGTGAACACTGTCAAGCCCTCAACTATTCAAATGTTTGAGGTTAGTGGGTAAAAAATGAATTATTAAACTAATGACATTTCTGATTCACAAGGTCTACTTACTGTGAATAATGTGAAAAACTAACATAAAATATACTATGCCAACTTATTTTTGAGGCATCTGTAGAAGGCACAAAGCCTCTAAAAGTCATATATAGGTAAGTTCCAAAGGGGTAACTGTGTTAGTCTAGTCCAGCAAAACAAACAAATGAGTCTGGTGGCACTTTTAATGACTTAACAAATTCATCATATGAGCTTTTGTGGGAGAAAATCCCACTTCATCAAATGCTTTGAAATGGGGAACTTACAGAATGGGAGGAAAATAAATTCAGGGAAGTTTAAGTCATAGGATCAGGTTACACTGTAGGGAATATGGATTCTTTTCCCATTACAACAGATTATTTATCCTCGCCTTCCTCTATATGCTGGTCCTCAGTGTTTGCATCCTTACAACTGCTTTGATTTGCTGTTACAGTGTGACCTGATCCTATGACTTACACTTCCATGCATTTATTTTCCTCCCATTCTGTAAATTCCCCAGCTTCAAAGCCTCTGATGAAGTGGGATTTTCTCCCATGAAATCTCATGTGATAAATAAATGTGTTAGTGTTTAAAAGTGTCACCTGACTCCTTGTTTATACATAGGTAAGTGGTTCAGTAACATGAGGAACATTCTTAAACATGTACATTTTCTGCCTGACCCCTGCTTCTTTTTGTATTTATGAATAGGTTAGTGAGTATGGAGGAGGCTTGTGAGATAGTGACAGTCAGCGTGGAGGACTATGTCTAGTACTTAATTTTACTTAGCTCCAAAGGGGCAGCCATGTTAGTCTAGTAAAGCAAAAAAAGCAGGGAGTCTTGTGGCACTTAAAGACTAACAGATTTATTTATCACATGAGCTTTCACAGTATGACCTGATCCCATGTCTTACACTCCCCTGCATTTAATTTCATCCCATTCTGTAAATCTCCCCTCTTCAAAGCATCTGACGAAGTTGGATTTTCTCCCACGAAAGCTCACGTGATAAATAAATCTGTTAGTCTTTAAATGCCACAAGACTCCTTGCTTTTTTAAATCTTACTTCTACCTAATGTACTCTCACTTCTCCTGGCATATGTCCTCTACGTTGTATAATAAAAGGATTTGTAGGTTCAAGGAAATGCTGAATTACCTACTATGTGTCTGTTTATCTACCTGTCTTTATACATTGCCTCACTAATATTAAAATACTCATCAGCTGTACACCTATAGCTCTTCTGCACATGCCCTAGAACAGCACGCTTCCTATCAGAAGGGAAATGGGAAGAAATGGCTGGCCTTTCTCTTTGAAAGGAATAAAAATGTTATACATTTCTGCCTTCCCATTAACATTTTTTTCTGCTTGAACATAGATGTCGTGTAGTTGTTAGCATTACAACAGCAACATTTACTGGTAGCTGCTAACTCAGGGTATCTAACCCTCATGTCACCATAGTAATTTAGTGATGGAGTTTTTATTGTATAGGTTTCTTGCTTGCACTCACAATGACCTGTTTCACAGAGGAAGTTCAGCATCATGTTAACTTGTTATTTGGTAATGCAGGAGTATTAATATGACAGTTCAGCCCCAGATCACAAACATCTTATCTTTTTTCATAATACAAAATCAAGAGCAAACAGGGGAATATCTTTTTTGTAGTTTACTATGTTTTATCAAAACAGAAGTTGAACATAATACATAACAGATACGTATTATGGACATTAAATGCAGAATTTTGCAAGGGGAAACTTGAAATATTAGCCTTTAATGTGCTTAGTATCAAATTTTGAGGTTCTCTCTCTGGTGGCTATACAGTTGTCTTCTTTCAAGTCAATGGCCCTTTACTGGTGATTGGTCTTTTACTGCCTAGCAGACAGGTTTTCTCTGAATGTTCTGCCATCTCACTGTTCATTTCAACCTCTCTATTATTTCATTGACACATAGCTATATCTCTCATTGATATAGCTTGACCTCGTGTGACTTCTTGCTAGAATTAGTAGTTGGATGTGTCTCAATTGTTTCACTCAGAATGATCAAAATGAGGTTGTTATATAGTTCTAGTAAATACTTTTAAATATGAAATTTGTAGCCTTTTAGCCACATGACTTTGATGCTTGTGGCAGCAACTTTAGAACCAGTAAGACAAATAGCATGAAATGTAAAGAAGGGGAGACACAGTACCAGAAACATGAAGCTGACAAAATCTAAACAAATCCTGAGTGATGAAGGTTATTACTATTTTGCACATATGAAGCTTCCCCTGAAAATTCACATACAGGTTCATGGGATACATTACATGACTGTCTTTTGGAAATTCTACCATAATCTTATATATCATCTTCAGCTCTTAACAGTGAAATGTTGCCAGCATGAAAAAGAAATCCTTGCATGTCAGAGAGATGCAGGATATGGAAGGCAGAACTGTGATAACATGAATTAATCTGAATGGCCATAAGTTCAAAACTGTCTAAACTTCTACACTAAGCAGCAGCAGTTCTGATTTTTATGTAACATTAGTATAAATATTTTTCATGTGTATTGGATAGGAAATAAGATTACTGTCTTGTTCCAGTTTGACCTGAATCATTGTCAATGCATCTGTAATTGTGAGATAAAGAAGTTCTAGTATTTAATGCAAAATATGGGCCTAATATATATTTTTAGGATTTTCCAATCCAGGGACAGTCTATATCTTCACAGCTTGATTTCATATAGATTTCTATTTTATCTTACATGGTCTTAAAAATGATGCGATTAATTGTGATATCTGGGCATCAGAATTCTTATCACTTCCTATTGTTGTTAAGTTTATACTGTTGGAGAACAAAAATGAAATTCAAGTTCCTGTGTTTAATGGGCAGACCAAAGATAAGATTACTGGTTTTTTCTGTGAATACAGTTTCACTGGTTTCCATAACTACCATATGGGCATCATGTTTGGCCTATCAGAGGATTATAATTGGAAAAATATTAATGGAAGATGCAGTAATTAAGACACTGTTCATGTATTGAAGTTACTGGAAGCATATCTGATACATCATAAGATGCTTTATGATACCTAGATGTTAGGAATAGATTTATATTAACTGATTTCAATTCAAATTCCAAAGGGGCAGCCATGTGAGCCTAGTTCAGTAAAACAAACAAGGAATCCTGTGACACTTAGACTAAGGCTATGTTCACACAAACTCTTATTTCAAAATAAAATCCTTAGTTCAAAATAACTTAAATTGAAATAAGCAAATATTAAATCGAAATAAGGGAAACCCTCAAAGTGAAATAGTATGTCCAGACACAGGACTTGCTATTTCGCTTCAGGAGATGGACAGCATGGGAGGTGTGGCAACATGGCTCCCAGGCAGGGCCATGTTGCCAGCCAATTGCATAAAAGCAGGAACTGACCTCACCTCCCTGTCCATTGTGACTCCCAAGAGCTTGCAAGAGAGATGGCTATGGATGCTCCCAAGCTCCCATACCATCCTCGAGCGCTTGGTAGACCTGCTGCTAGCCTGCAGGGTGCTGCCCTGCTGTGGGGCACACTCTTCCCTAACTCCTATGAGCCCAGAGCTGAGCCCCGGACCATCGTCTCAGTGGCCCTCACAGCAGCAATAGCCCTCCCTCCCCCTTCTGTGCCACAGCGCATCTGGGCACTGGACACCGGCAGAGACTGGTGGGAGTGGGTTGTCCACTGAACCTGGAGCAACAAGCAGTGGAGGAGGAACCTCCGGGTGAGCAGGGAGACCTTCACCCACCTCATCGCCAAGCTCACCCCAGTCCTGTGCCAAAGGGACATGGTGATGAGAGCAGCCACTACCGAGTCCCACAGGTCCGTTGCCCATCTCTTCAGCATCGGGAGGTCCACCATCAGTGAAGTGCTGCTGCAGGTTGCCCACGCCATCAGCACAGTCCTGCTGCCATGCTGCATCACCCAGGGAGCACTGCAGGACACCATCGCCGTCCTCACCACCCTGGGCTTTCCAAACTTTGGGGGGATACTCAAAGCCACCAATATCCCTGTTCGAGCCCCACAGCACCAGGCAGCCGAGTACAGGATAAGGAAGGGATACCACTCGGTCATCCTGCAGGCCCTTGTGGACCACTGGGGCATCTTTCAAAACTGCTACATCGGATGGCCAGGGAGGATGCATGATTCCAGGGTTCTGCACAATTCCTCCCTGTACCGGGGCATGGAGGCAGGCACCTTCTCCTCCCCCCCCCCGCCATAACATCACCATTGGGGAAGTCGAGGTGCCGGTCCTCACTGTCACTGATGTGGCCTACCCCCTCCGCCCCTGGCTCATGCACCCCTACACAGGACCTCTTAATGCCGGACAGCAGCTTTTTAACCGCCATGTCAGCTGCTGCCACCAGGTGGTTGAGTGGGCTTTCGGCAGACTTAAGGCCTGCTGGAGGTGCCTTCTCACGTGCTTGCACCTCACTGAGGACATAATCGCAGAGGTCATCAGTGCCTGTGTGGCATTGCATAACCTCTGCAAGCTCCGGGGGGAGCCAGCACCTGCCATGTGGGAGGCCAAGACACAGCTCGTCGGGGCCCAGTTCCAGCAGCCAGAGGTGTTGGCCCTGAGAGAGCAACTGCCACACAGAGCATGTGCTGTGCGGGAGGCACAGAGAGACCTGTTTATCCAGGAGGACATTTGAGAGCGAGGCCTGCCCCACCACACCGCCCACTCCCTTGTTCTGCCACAGCCAACCCTCGTGCAACCCACCCACACCCTGAACCCAACCCAATAAAACACTGAACTAGAATTGTTACACGTGTGAACTTTTCTTTATAAAACGAAGGGGGTCAGGGAAGGAGGGACTTGGGAGGCAGCAAGGTTTGGGTGGGGGCAGAACCGGGGGGGGGACTTAACTGGGAGCAGGGATGTAGGGTGAGGGTTTGGGGACAGCAAGTTGGGGTCATATTATTGGGAAGCCACCCTTGGGCCATGGCCCATTGCCCCATGCCCTTCCCCGCGGCCACCTCGGGTCTGGGGGCACTGGCGGCGAGGGACAATGGGGGGCCATGCTGGAGGTCCTTTGGGGTCCTGGGGTGCAATGTAGTTCACAATGCGCCACAGGCTGAAGGCGACGTCCCACATGGCTATAGTCAGGGCTTCCTGGGCAGCAGCCTGCTGCTCTATCGCTGCTGCCTGCCGCTCCATCGCCGCCATGACACGCTCATCCACATCCGCGGCGTGCTGGAGCTGCCAGATGGTGGCATCCTGGCACCTCCCCTGCTCCACTCGCCAGGCCTGGAAGGACTCCTCAGCTCTCTGGCCAAGCTCGAGCAGGCTGGTGAGGATCTCATCACGGGTCCGGTGGGCTCTCCCCTTTAGCCTTATGGTGGTTGGCAGGCTCGCAGGAGGAGTGGGCCCAAGGGTGGGCTCAGGAGCTGCAAGGCAGAAGTGAGAACAGTTACTATCAGCCTTCTGGCCTTGGGTGTGTGCAGCCTGTGAGCTGCAAACACCTCTGCCCTAACTGCCAGCAGGATTCCCAATCTGTGTGCTATGTACACACCTCACAGGGGGCACATGGCCTCATGGCCCACAGTAGTGAGCTCTCCTTGGCAGCATGTGGCTCAGGAAGTCTCCCGAGGCCATGTGACAGCCGTGCTGGCTGCAGGCTCTCTGCCCTGCATGCTGCCATGTCTGCCTATTGCCACCCCCGTGTTGAGGGACCCCCATCCTGCTTGTACCCAGGACCCTGTCTCCATGTGCCTCCCTGCCACCTGAATCCATGGGAGAGCCTGTGCACCCCCCTCAGGCCCGAGCCCTACCATCCCAGGGACGTGCCCCCCTCAGTACCCATGCCTTGACTCCTGGGCCGGCCTGCCTGGAGGGGGTGGGAAACACTCACCGACTGGCAGTCCTGAAGTCCGCCTTGATGTCCCCTCCAAGGCAGCTGCCTCCTCCATCTCCCCATTGGGCTTCTCTTCAGGGCTGCTGGCCCTCTCCTCCTGGGCAGGGACCAGCTCCAGGCTGGCAGGTGGTGCGGTCGCAGGCTGGCTGGTGTCTCCAATGTCCAGGGAAGCCTCAGAGTCTCAGGGGGCTCCCTCAGGTGATGTGTTCAGGGTGCGGGGCTCACCAATGTCCACTAGCTAGGAAGGGAGGCTGCTGAGCTCCTGGCCCAAAACCAGAGGCTCTTCACTTTTGAGCGCACCTGCTCGGTGGTGTGCTTGTAGCCCTCAGCAGATAGGGCTTCAGCAATGTCCCAGTACATGTCACAGTTGCAGTGACGTACCTGGAAACTGGCACAGATATCTTCTGTGCCCCAGGTCCTCATGAGGCACAGGGTCTCCTCCTGAGGACCACACAGGCACCTGGCGTTGCCCTTGTGCTCCAGCACCTCAAGCCTGAGCCATGCTGCTTGCAGCATGCAGGCACGAGGTACCAGGGTGGCAGGGCACTTCCTGGTTCCTGAGCACCCTGGGAGGAAGAAGGTCAAGTCACGCTGAAATTGAAATAGCCGTTGTTTCAAAACAATGCTTCCGAATGGCATTGTTTCAAAACAACCATTTCAAAGCAACAGCTATTTCGATTTCGGGCGAGGTTTTATTGTTCTGAAACAACGGACGTTATTTCAAAATGACGGGGTCCTGTCATTTTGAAATAAAGAAACGTCGTTTAGACATGACAACTTTTATTCCAAAATAACGGTTGTTGTTTCGAAATAAAAGCTGCATGTGGACATAGCCTAACAGATTTATTTATTGCATGAGCTTTCATGGGAGAAAATCCCACTTCGTCAGATGCTTTGAAGGTGGGGGAACTTGCAGAATGGGATAAAATAAATGCAGGAAGATGTAAGTCATGGGATCAGGTCACATTATAACAGCAAATCAAAGCAGTTGTTAAGATTCAAACACTGGGGAACAGCATATAGAGTAAGATGAGGTCAAATCACCTTTTGTAATGAAAAAAAACCAAAGTCTCTATTAAGCCTTGATGCAATGCAGTCAAATTTGCAAATAAATTCTATCGGTACAGCTTCTCTTTGAAGCCTTGTTTGGTATTCATCTGTCTGAGCACAGCAATTAGGAAATCATCAATAGAGTGATCAGGAACCCAGTGTCTGAATCTTAACAACTGGCTTGATTTGCTGTTACAATGTGAGCTGATCCCATGACTTACACTTCCCTGCATTTATTTTCCTCCCATTCAGTAAATTCCCCAAACTTTAAAGCATCTGATGAAGTGGGATTTTGTCCTACAAAAGCTCATGCAATAAATGTGTTAAGTGCCACAGGACTCCTTGTTTGTTTCAATTCAGTTTAGTTTTTCTTTTATTGTAGCTCTTACAGCTATACTGAGTAATTGCCTGGAGAATTGTTTTTGCTTACTAACATTCTTTTACAGTAATTTTTGAGTCTACTATTCATAGAATGAAAGGTAAAATGTAGCTTTAGAAACACTTTGCATGATGATAAAGGTATTGAATTTGGTTAATTTTTGGGGGGCGGGTAAGAGTCTGCTGAACTCAGTCCACAGGGAGGATAGTTGAGGTTAAACTACATTTGCTTGTTATTGATTCTATGCTGCTGAAGGCTGAAGAGAGATATTTCTGTCTCTAAATATATTAGAGGGATAAATACCAGGGAAGAAGAGGAGTTATTTTAAGTTAAGCACCAATGTGTGCAAATAAACAAATGGATATATCCTGGCCATCAATAGGTTTAGGCTCAAAATTAGGTGAAGACTTCTTACCATCAGAGGAGTGAGGTTCTGGACCAGCCTTCCAAGGAGAGCAGGGGGCAAAAAAGCTAACTGACTTAAAAATTGAGTTTGCTAAGGAGATGGGGGAGATGAGACTGCCCATGGTGGTACATGGCCCATCAGTGATTGTCAGTAGGAAAAATCCACAAAGGCTGCAGACAAGACTCTGCAGGGTTACTACTCAAAGACAGCACAGCAAATTCTTTCCCATGTATCTACCTGGTGAGTCTTGCCACATGTTCAGGGTCTAACTGATCACCATATTTGGGGTGGCTAGGAATTTCCCCAAGGTCACATTCCTAAATGTTGGTAAGTGAACCCCTGAAGTCCCACCCCTTGCCTTACATCTTCCTCCAAGGTTCCACCCCTTCTCCACCTCTTCTTTAAAATTCCCTCCCAGGGCCTCATTCACATTGCTTGTTGCTCCTTCACTTCCTCCCCTGCCTCACTCCCCATTGCCTCTCCCCCCTACTCTGCCTTGTCACATCACAGACACATGCTGTTGTACAGAAACAGGACCCAGCACCTGTAGAATTGGATGATGACAGACGCTAGGACCCAGGAAGCAGCATCTCAGAGCTACCAGCCAGTGTCAGACTGGGAGAGAGGCTGAGTGGGCTGGCCAGTGCCAGATTTAGGCACAAGTTGAGTAAGCCGTGACTTAGGGCCTCCTATTAGGACGGTCTCTAAATAAGTAAGTCTACACTGTGAGTATGTCATAAGGCCGACCTAAACAATGTTCTGGCCGCACTGCGAAGCTATTAAGTCAACTTAAGCACTTAATAACTCTCACTTGTAAAGACGACTCAGCAGTTAAGTTGACTTTACTAAGTCGACTTAAGCCAGTGTGGCCCAACTGGACTCCTAGCTATTTGAAATATGGGGATGGGGGCTGGAGAGAAGCCACAACAGAGGAGGGAGAGTTCCCAGCTGTGTGCAAGGCATCCGAACTCCCCATGTCTTACCCCAGCCCTGCAGCCCTGCATCCTAGGACTGCAGCCCCGGTTGCCTTCCCCCAACCAGATCCGGAGTCTTTCCTCTTCTCAGCCCAACCCCGGGTCTCTCCCTTCTCATCCTGACCCAATCCAGCATCTTTCCCCTTCTCAGCCCGATCCCCTATGTCTCTCCCCTTGCATGTCTCCCGTTCTCAGCCCGTCCCAGCATCTCTCCCGTTCTCAGCTTGACCCCGCATCTCTCCCTCATTCTCAGCCTGATCCCGCATCTCTCCCCCCTTCTCAGTTCAACCCTGCATATGTCCCCCTTCTCCAGCCTGACCTGATCCAGCATCTTTCCTTGTTCTCCAGCCTGACCCCACATCTCTCCTGTGCTCAGCCCAACCCCACGTGTCTCCCCATTCTCAGTGTGACCCTGCCTGTTTCTCTCCTTGCCCTTCTCAGCACAACACTACCTATCTTTCCCTCTCTGTGTCCAAATCTGTGGGTCTCCCCCTTCTCAGCACAACCCTGCATGGCTCTCCCCTACCCCTCTCAGTGCGACCCTGCCTGGCTCTCCCGTTCTCTGCCCAAACCAGTGTGTCTCCCTCCTTGCCCTTCTCAACCCCACCTTGGATGTCTCCCCCTTCTCAGCCCAACCCTGCCTGTCTCTCCCCCTCTCAGCCCATCTCTGGGTGTCTCCCCTTCTCAGACAGACCCCCCTGATATTGTAAAACAAACAAGGAGTCCAGAGGCACTGTTTAACACTAACAAATTTATTTATTGTATGAGCTTTCATGGGAGAAAATCCCACTTTGTCAGACAGTTTGAAGATGGGCGGACTTACAGAATGGTAGGACTCGTGCCTTGCAATCCTGTGCCTCCCTGCCTTGGGGGGGTGGGGGGGGAACACTCACCGACTGGCACACCTGATGTCCCCTGCAGGGTAGCTTCCTCCTCCTCCAGCTCTTCCTCGGGGCTGCTGTTGTGCTCCTCCCCTGCAGGGATGAGCTCTGGGCTGGCAGGTGGAGCACTGCTGGGCCAGCTGGTCTCACCCACATCCAGCGGGGCCTCTGCCTCTGAGGAGGCCCCCTCCGGGGATGCGGCCAGAGTGCGGGGCTCACCGGAGTCCAGGAGACAAGACAGCAGACCACAGAGCTCCTGGCCCAAGAAGGCATGGAGCTTTTCATAGAAGGGGCAGCTGGTGGCAGCTGCTGCCCCATGGAGCTGCCTGGCCTCCCTGGCCTGGGCATACTCCTGGCGGAGGCCTTTTATTTTTGAGCGCACCTGTTCTGTGGTGCACTCATAGCCATCTGCTGCCATGCCTGGAACTGAGCCCTGATGTCCTCCCTTGCCCAGATGTGCAGGAGGGCAAGGGTCTCCTCCTGGCTCCAGATCAGTGCCCGGCGTCACCCCTGTGCCCGAACACCTTGATCCTCAGCCATCGTGCGCTGTGCTGTGTGGAGGCAACACGAGGCACCAGGCTGGCAGGGCACTTCCTGGCCCTGAGCACCTTGGGAGGAAGAAGGTCAACTCACACTGGAATCAAAATAGCCATTGTTTCAAAACAATGTGTCCAAATGCCGTTGTTTCGAAACAATCATTTTGAAACAATGGCTATTTCAATTGCAGGTGAGGTTTAACACTTTTGAAATAACAAAACGTCGTTCAGACATAACAGACTTTATTCTGAAACAACGGCTGTTGTTTCAAAATAAGCCACTGGTGTGGGCACAGCCTATAGCACAAATATGCAGTGTTTACTGAATCTTTGGGAAGTTCACATCCTGCTACAACGCAAACAGGCCTTTGGGCAAAGTCCAGATCCTAAACAAAATCCCCATGGATCCTACCTGGCAATATATAGGCATCTCCAGCTTCCCCCAACCCTCTGTCATCCACATATCACCTCTGCTCTGGCCACTGGAAGTGATGAAGCTGAGTCTGGTTTTCAGTTGAGGAGTACAGGAAGGAGAGCCAGTGGCGGGGGGGGGAGAGGGTTACAGAAGGGCATCCCCCAATCTTCCCTCTAAGTTGATGATGCAGCTGAGCAAGTTATGGATGCACTCAGGGATCCAGCAGGCAGTGGGAAGGGGCCTGATGGGGGTTGGGGAACTGGTGAGAACTTGCTCAGCTGCATCCATAACTTGCTCAGCTGCATAGTCAGCTTAGAAGGAACATTGGCTTCAGCATGTCTTAATCTGGCCCTGGTGCTGGCACAGCATGGGGAAAAACAGAGCCCTTTTCCCCCTGACCAGTAAATTTTTGCAGAAATTGAGCGTGGAGGACAAGTAGAGGAAGGCAGCGTCCCACCAAACTGCCCTTGATGACCCGCCACTTCCCCCTGCTCATGATAGCTGGTCTTCTATTGTCCAGTCAGAACACTGCTTGCTGGACTCTATTGGGTTCCCATTTTAACCAGACTCTGGTTGCAAATCAGATGTTTGGAAACCCTGTCAGATTGGCAGAGACCCTCAGGGGTTTTCATCTTCCTCTACAATATGGGGCATGGGGCATGGGTCACTTACAGGCTTAACTTAGTGTAAATGTTGGATTCCCTGTGACCTGAAGTCTTTAAGTCATGATCTGAAGACTTGAGTAGCTCTGTCAGAGAATAGAGATCTATTTCTGGAGAGAGTAGGTGAGGTTCTGTGGCCTGCGATGTTTAGGAGGTAAGATTGGAAGATGATCACATTGGTCCCTTCTGACTTTAAGGTCTGTGAGCCTGAATTTATATACTGGTTTTTATTTGTTTGCTTTTTTACTGTCTCAGGATACTAGATTCAAAAGAGATTCTAAAATTTAGATAGTTTAGTAAATTGTACATCACACAATTTAATGATGTAATCCAACTGTAATGGTGCTCACTCATTTTTGGCTTGCCTCTTGTGTCGGTGTGGTATGTTGCTGTTCTCTTCAGCTCCAGCACCTTCTACAGTCACAGCTACTGTCCCATCAGTGCACAGCCCTGCACAAGTAGCCTAATTAAAGCATTAATCTGCTATGAATTTATTGAGGATCTTAAATATTTTTTCACTGTTTTTTGGGTTTGTATTCCTTTACAACGTAATAATTAAGTTCTTCAGCTGATGAACTTGCTTTGACAAATCTCACATAACTCAGGATCTGAGAAGTGTTGGCTCTGTCTGTGGATTCATTAAGCTGAAGTGTAAAATATTGACTCTTAACTTGTTGTCAAGCAGTCCTGGACATTTTCTGCAAGGATATTAATGTGTCAATAAATGGTTTTTTTTGACATAGAAGTGGTTTTCAGCACCATGGCTGCTTGTTCCCCACTTGTAATTTTGTACATCAACTGCTGCTAGAAATAGAAGGGTCTTCCCAATGGTGTGTGCTTGTTTTGCATTTTGCACTTTGCATGGGCCACAACATAAGATGCTTCTAAGACTTTCCAGGCAATAGTTGCTTCTTTAGACATGACTTTATCTCTTCTTCTTCTTTTTTCTTTTTGCTAATGCTTCTCATTTCCAACAGGGAAAAAAAAGTCACAGCTGTTATTTACGAATTCTTGGTGTTTGGTTTCTAAATGTCTCTGTAGCTTCCCTGGCCTTAAAATTTCATTTATAAGACCTGAAAACAAATGACAATTATGACTGTGGACTTTCCGCAATAATAGTATAACTTTCATTGTATTATCTCCTTTTCTTCCTTTTCTGTTTAACTTTAATAAAATCTTCTTCTTCAGCCAAGACTTTGCTAGATGTAGGTTAGCATTTGGTGAAACATGTTCCATTATAAAGACAAGATGCACCTGTCTCCCCCCTCAGTCCCCATCCCTTATGTGCTAGTGCCATGAGCACTGCATGCCTCTCTTTGTCCTCCACTGTAGCAGGGGGCTTTCTACCAAGATAATTCCTGCTGAATCCTGCCACCAACAGAAATTTTTCTGAAGAAGGCCCTCTACGGGCATGGAAGGCACAGAGAAGTCCTCCATCCATCCCTCCTAGTCCCCCAAGCAACAGCACCATAAGAGACAGATTCATAGATAAGATCTCTTAATTAGGGAAAAACTAAAAATATGAGAATAAAAAAAATTTCCGTAATAGCCATAGTTCCTCCATGAACCCTTCATGATTCCCTAAGGCAGCAGTGGCTCACAGTTTGGGGTGGACTACCCTGCACCAGGACTTGCAAGGGGAAATTCAGAAGGCAGACCTTAGGCTGTTTTCTGCATGCTCCTTCAGTAGCATCTGGATCTTTTAGAGCCCCTCTATGTCACTATGGCAATTTTAGCTGACATAAAGGGGCTGGAGTAGGGGATGAGAATCTTACCCTTTGTGATTATATGCTCTTTATAATCTTAATAATGCAACCCTAGATACTTCACTTAAATAGTAAAGCAAAAGCCACTTTAAATATGCTGATAATAGAAACCCTGCATGAGTAGTCAGCCTGCTCATGTAAATAAGGATGGCAGAATCAGGTCCTATATGTGTATTTTTTAATTTTATATATTCATGTTAATGTTTCGGTATGAAATCAATCAACTAATTTAAAAAATCAACAAACCCTTTAGTCCTCTATGTCCCTATAAGCACGACAGTATTCTCCTCAGTCACTGGATGTAGTGCATTACCAATAAACTAATTTCTGATATTTTCAAAAATCAGTCAGCAAGTTTGCATTTCAGTCTGTATGTTGATATTCACTTTCAGTTAAAGAAAGGGTAGGTTGTGTATCAGCATTTCTCAGTTTTCTGTTCACCATTCATATTACGTGCTTTAGTGCTACATGTCAGATTAAAAACTTCAACACTGTCACCATCAGCCTCAAAATGTCACCAGGATATCCCTACTTGATTTTCTGCCATAAGCAGTAACTAACTTTTCTAAGCAATGGGCAGTTTAAATGCAAAACAGGCACTCATTGCAAGACAGCTTGATCTTACCTTCGCATATATGTGTGTGAACTGATAGCTACCCATAGGTATAGTTTACTGGTAAGTCTGAAAAGCATTTGGGGAGCCTTCTGAAAGATACTATATAATTGTTTTATTTATTTATTTATTTATTTATTGACTTTGTGAGTTCTGAATGTGTTTGTGCAAGGATAGTAAGTACTCTCTAAAGTAGTTTTCCTTAGTGTGATTTTAACTTTGTATGAATAGGGACAGATTGTAGAGGGTTGGTACTCAGCAATGGCTTGGTTCAGGTCTTGGTTAAAGTGATGAATGTAATGAGAACTTATAAAGGCAAAAAGAATACTCAGTATAATCTAATATAGTGACTCTTGACTGATCACTGAATGTAAAACCAAAATTAGACTAAGACCATGTCAAAGTGAGGAAAAAAGCTTGAAATATAAGTCGAGTATAGAGCAAATTTTGAAAGTTGAAACTTAAAATACAAGTATATCCAGAACAGAGATTATATGGAAATGACACATTTTAATCAACAGCTCTTCCTCCTGTATGTATTCATAGGTATATCAGTGTTTTTTTCTGACCGAGAACAACTCTTCCTACTTTACTGCTGTGTCATACAATGATGTTGGAATGATTTGTGTACTGTTCCAGCTCATTCATCATTGACAATATTATAAATGAAATTCCAGTTGTCCAGCCTTTATTAATTGGCTGTGATGCATGGGTTGCAAAGAATAGCTTAATTTGCAGCATGCATGTTGTGTCTGGAGAGCTGACAGTTAGAGAAGATACTTTGTAAGGTTACAGTGATCAGATATCATGATATTTGGGTCTCAGTCTTGTATATGCAATTATACCTCCCCAAAAATAGTCTCCTGATTTTTTTTACCCTTGCTTTCCAGTCACCCTATGGAAACTCACCATATCAGTCATGGAGAGAGAATAATTTTAGTCACTGTAAGTCACTCCACACAGAGACTTAGTGCATAGCAGGCTAGCCATGTGGACACTACTCCCACCCACACAAAGTTCTGTAGTACCTTTTGACCTATTGCTGTGACAAGTGTGTTTTGACCTATTACTGAGAATCTGCTTTTTAAGTGTTTATGCATTTTCAATCTGCTATGTTACGTCATTTTGTTCCTATTACTGTTTATATGTAATCTCCTTTGCCACCTTAAAATTAGCTTTACAATACACTTTGGGAAAGTTGGAAGAGGAACAACTTCCAGTTCCTTCCTGTCCCTTTCTTTTTTAATATTGATGAGAAATTCCCTGTCCTCTAACTCATCTCAACGTCATCCCTGCTGCCACACACATGCATGTACGTGCACACAGATAAAACTGCAACCAGTGTTTATTTCAAGATTTCTGATAAATACTACATCTGCAATCTCATTGAAGTCAGTGGCAAAATTCCTACTGGTTTCTCTAGAGTCATGATTTCATTCTACACCTGCATTAAGCAAAATACCAAGAAATATGATCAAGAGTTGCAGATTTTCTCTCTCAGTTGAGACAGACATTTGGGAAAAGATACTAGTACATTTTTTCTATCTTCCCTTTAGAATAAGATCAAGAGCTGCATTAATTTATTATCTGACATGTCTTCTGTTGTAGATTGTGTTAAGCATTTGGGTAGATATGGCTCTCTATAATAGGCCATTGCAGTCTTACTTTTTGGATCCTATTTACCAGTATGAAAATAAACAAGGGCTAATGAACTTACAGCAGCAGTTGTACCATATGAGGTAGCTCCAGTTTCATGGACAGCATAATAATACTACATTATTAGCAGGCACAATTTATTATTTAGATTTCTAAGCACTGTGCTTGATTGCAATCACAAATCCAGCACTTAAACAACTAAACTACAATCATGGATTCCAAGGCCAGAAGGAACAACTGTGATCATCCAGTCTGCCCTCATGTATAACACAGGTAAGAGAACTTCCTCAAAATAATTCCTAGAGCAGATCTTTTAAAAAAAAAAATCTAATCTTGATTTAAAAATTGTCATGGAGACTCCCCATTACCCTAGATAAACAGTACCAGTGAGTCATTATTCTTATAATTAAAAATTAATGCTTTATTTCCAGCCTGAATTTGCCTTGCTTTAGCTTTCAACCATTGGATTGTATTATATTTTTCTTTGCTAGACTGAAGAGCCCATTTTTAAGTACTTCTTGCCCATGTACATACTTAGAGGATTGTCATCAGGTCATCCCTTAACTTTCTGTTTTTTAAAATAACTGTATTAAGCTCCTTGTTCCTTGTGTCTATCTTTACAGGGCAGGTTTTCTAACCCTTTAATTTTTCTTTGAACCCTCTCCAATTTATCAACATCCCTTTTGAATTGTGGGAACCAGAACAAGACACAATATTTCACCTCTGCTTAACATGCAGAAGGTCCTGGGTTCAATTCCCAGGGGGTTGGACTCGATGATCTCACGAGGTCCCTTCCAGCCCTATGATTTGATTGATTGATTGATTGATTTCAGAAGAGGGTTGCATCAGTAACAAATATGGAGGTAAAATAGACTTTCTAATTGAGATCCCCCCCTTTGTGTTCCAGAACACAATCTAGCACTAGTTTTTTGGTCACAGTGTCACCCTGGGAGCTCATGTCAGCTCATCATCCCCCACAACTCTCAAACATTTTTTCATACACACAATATATCTCTGTAGTATTGCTGCTAATCCTTGTTAAAGCCAGGCTGAAAACTAAAAACACAACATAACACATTAGCTGTGAAAGTGAAAGTCCAGTTATTTACCTTAAAATATTTAACTGTGCTCTTTGTTGCTTTCTTTGAGAAGTGGCAGGTAATCCATGCAGCTCAGCCTGTGCAAGCCATACAGAGATCGATCACCCATATAAAGTTTCATTTTAGACTTAAAAGTAAATCAGTTAATTCAATAATGCAAAAAGCTCCTTCATGAGACTTAATGAAATCCTTGTCCCAACACTAATCCATATATAAGTGAATAGACATAGAAGAGAATGGTGCTAGTGCCAGATGATCTTTTCATAGATTGCACTGCTCCTAAAAGACTTTGTCAGTATACCACAGAGAGGTCTTCAGTTACCTGGGGATTATGGGAAAAAACAATCTGGTTTCCAAGCATAATAAATAATTTTTTGTCATGAAGCACAATGAAGACTTAGAATATGAGCACTGAAGAGTTACCTGGAATTCTGTATGGATGAACTTAAATTTCATAATACACAGTTTAAAAAGTGGACTATTGACCCATTTCCCTTGGATGAGTCTAGAGTTTTTTTAATAAAAAATAAATATTTCTTATAGTTCATACACACCAGCCTTTAACACAGAGTATAATGGTGGCAGCCAAAAAAAGTCTGCTGTGAATGCGTAGGAAATGTGTAATTGCAAATACTGATGTCCGTTTGAATAGTATCATTTTTAAATAGAATAGCTAGATAATATTAAGAAATTGAAAAAATTGTTTGATGTCAATGCATTGCCAATGCAGAACATTGCCATGAACTATCATCCCCCCCCCCTTTTTTAAAGCAAGAAAGAGAAAGAGAGTCCAGCATTTTTTCTTTCGACATAGTTTTGTGTTGTCGATTTTCTGTAAATCAGGCAGTTTAAAATCTTTTGGATGACACTGTGTTTGGAAACATCTGGCCTACAGAGCATACAGTGATAACAAAGGATTATATGTGGAGCATTCTGTCTGAAGATAATTTTTTAATTTACATCAATATGTTCTCTCTCAGACTCAAACTTGAAGGCCAGAAGGGACCATGATAGCTAGTGTGACCTCTTTCACATTGCAGACCACAGACCCTCATGCTCCCACTTCTGTAATAGACCCATAACTTTTGGCTGAGTTACTGATTTCCACAGATCATGATTTAAAGACTTCATGTCACAGAAAAACCACTATTTACTCTCGTTTAAACCAGCAAGTGACATGTGCTGCAGAGGAAGGTGCAAATCTTCCAGGGTCTCTGCCAATCTGACCTGGAGGCAGGGGCGTCGCTGGCATTGAGCACGCCGGTGCACGTGCCCTGTGTCCCAAGGCCAGTGCCCTGGATCTCTGGCCCAATTGGGCCAGGGATCCGGGGCCTGATCCCCGGCGGGCTGCGGCCGCAGTGGCCGCATCGCCGGCCGTGGATCTGGGGCTGGCTGCCCGCCTGGCAGGCCCCGCCCCTAGCCAGGGATTGGGCCAGGGGGAGGCTGCGCCACCGTTGGCAGCTAAGCCACGGCGGCGCTGGACCAGAAGCGGCCGCTGGAGGCCACACCCACAGTTGTGGGTGGCCAGGTCCCCGATCCCCGGCTGTGGACGGGACCGCCATGGCCGCTGGTGGCCAGGCCGCAGATCCCCAGCTGGAGATGGGGTCCAGCCACTGGTGGCCACAGCGGCCCTGTCCCCGGCTGGGGATCCGGGGCCCGGCAGTGGCAGGTGCGGCCTCCAGTGGCTGCTTCTAGCTCCTGTGCACCACGGCCTAACAGCCCGCCAAGGTGCGCCCCCCTCAGCCCTATCCATGGCCGGCGACATGGCCTTCTGGCTGGGGGTGGGGCCTGCCTGCTGGGGATGGGGCGGGGCCCGTGCCCGGGTCTCTCCAACCCCCAGTGCCACCCCTGCCTGGAGGGAAATTCCCTCCCAACTTCAAATATAGTGATCATTTAGACCAGAGGTCTCAAACTCAAATCACCACGAGGGCTGCGTGAGGACTAATAGAGGGCCGCATGAGGACTAGAATGTTAGCCTGAGGGGTGCACCACTGAAACCTTTTCATACAACAATATTGCAAATCTTAGTAACAATAGTGTTGTTGCGGGCCAAAGGAAATAGCTTTAGGGGCCACTTGTTTGAGACCTCTGATTTAGACCCTGACCATGTCAGTAAGACTCACCAGCCAGACACCTAGGAAAAAATTCACCATAGCAATTTAGAACCCTCCCCACCTAGTGTCCCATCTCTGGCTGTTGAGGATATTTACTACTGGCAGTCACAGGTGGGCCACATGTCACTGTAGGCAATCTCATCATACCAACCCCTTCATAAATTTATCATGCTAAAGTCAGTTAGGTCCTCCCCCCCCCCACTGCTCCTCGTGGAAGGCTGTTCTAGAATTTCAGTCCTCTGATGGTTAACAACCTTACGTCTAATTTCAAGCCTAAACTTGTTTATGGTATGTTTATATCTATCTGTTTTTGTGCCAACATTAGTGCTTAACTTAAATAACTGCTCTCCCTTCTGGTAATTCATCTCTCTGATGTTATATAGATAGCAATAACATCTCCCCCCAGTCTTCATTTCTTTTAGGCTAAACAAGCCAAGCTCCTTAAATCTCCTCTTATAAGGCAGTTTTTCAATTCCTCTGATCATCTGAGTTGCCCTTCTTTTTGCCTGTTCCAGTTTGAATTCATCTTTCTTAAACATGCAAGATCAGAATTGCACACAGCATTCCAGATAAGGTCTCATCAGAGCCTTGTATAGTGGTAATAACATTTCTCTGTCCTTACTGGAAATACCTGATGCATCCGAGGGTTTTTTCATGGCCACAGCTAGTTGGTATGTCATAGTCATTCTGTGATCAACCAGCACACCAGGTCTTTCTCCTCTCTCTCGCTTCCAACTGCTACGTCCCCAGCTCATAGCAAAAATTCTTGTCATTGGTGCCTAAGCGCATGATATTGCACTTTGTATTATTAAATTGTGTCCCATTTCTACTTCTCCCATTTGCAAGGTTATCCGGATCTTATATGATATTCTAGTCTGTTCTGTATTAAATTGTAATTATTCCATAAGACTCTTCTTAGCTGTGTGTATAGTGGAACTTTTGTCCACAGTAGCTTCTCAGAGCCTTGTCGATCCAATAGTTTGTAGCTAATTAAAGAACCACAGGAGCTTTGGATGCTCAAGGATTACAAGACTGGGCACTTATGGCACAATTGTACTGATTTGGTGAACAGAACTCTAAAGTTGCCCAGAGTTAGAGGAGAAGTAGGTCTATCTGGAAATGTCAACCAAATGCCTATTAGCTTCCCCCTAATCTTGTAGGCTTTAATATGAAGTCACTCTGAAAAATGGCCTCTTTTTGTTTACAATGATATTTCTGAATCTGCAGGTGGACAAGAGTATCCACCTCACAGAGATGACCAAATTTCTTTGGAGCCAAAAGATTTCAACAACTTTCATTGTATTCACCCTCCATAGCAGTGGTCCCCAAACTTTTCCTCTCGCTTTCTGCTTTGCCAGTAACAGAATGTGGCTACACCCACTCTTGGGCCAGGACCAGATTTGCAGCCCAGGCAGGAGGGGGGCTAAGAAAAAAAAGCAGCAGCTGTTAGCCAAGCCACAGCCAAGACCTGGGCAGAGCTGGGGTTTCAACTGCACCTAGGGAGTGAGGGTGGAGCCAGTCTGGGTGGTGCTCCCTCACCACTCTCTTGTAGGGCTGACCCAGGCTCTGCATACCTCTTAGAAGTTCTTCTGCACTTCTCCACTCTGCCTAAACTGGTACTCTCCACAGAGTATATCCCAGCAGGTAGAGAGTGAGTCTTAGGTGTGGAAGACCCAGGTTCATATTTCTGCTCTTTGTAACTCAGAATGATTTGCAGTTGAAAGTTTTGCTCTGGATCAGGCAGAGCAGAGGCTTGAACCTGTTTTTATCCATTCCAAGCCACAGTGGTTAAAGTAGAATTCAACAGGCCCTGGAATCCTCTTATTCTCTGGGCCCTCATCCCATATTATCCAGGCCCCCTTCATGCATGTATGGGCCCCAGCCCAGCTGGAGGGAGGGATGAGGAAGAATGGAGCAGGGGCAGGAGGTGGAAGTGTTGAAGGGGTGGCTGAGGGCAAGGGCAGGAGATGGAATCAGTGAAGGGGAGGTCTGGCGGCAGGAGATAGAGTGGTGGGAGGGAGATTGGCAGGAGATGGGGGCAGAGAAGGGCTGGAGCAAGGGAGCTGGGGGGCTGGGATCAGGGGTTAAAGTTAGCCAGAATGGCTGGGAACGCCATTCTGGGGCCCACTATTTTTAGGGGCTGAGCATTCCAGGCCGCCTAAAAATAGAAAATGGTGCTGGAACGCTGCATTCCAGGGCCCACCATTGAAAAATAGCAGGTTCCAGAACGCAGCATTCCAGTTCCATTTTCTATTTTTAGGGGCCTGAATCCTGGGCCCCCCAAAATAGCAGGCCATGGAACGACATTCACCTGCACTCCAGCAGGGCAGGGGGCAGGGGCATTGCTGGGAAGGGCCCCACCCCAGCTCAAGTCCCACCCCAAACCCCTCCCCTTCCAGGGCTCGCCCCAACCTGGGGCCTGCTCCCACTCCTCCCAGCTGACCCCAGGCTGCGCTGCAGCCCTGATCAGGGGGCTTGCCGCTGCCGGTAAGTGCTGGGGCAGCCCGGCTCATGCTGGAGGGGGGTATTGGGGGCTGGGGATGGATTGGGGGAGTGGATTTTAGAGGTGGGTATTGGGGGCTGCAGGTAGATTTTGGGAACAGGTATTGGGGGCTGGGGTGGATTTTGGGGGCAGGTATTGGGAACAGGGGAGTGGGTATTGGGGGCTGAGGGGTGGATTTTAGGGATGGGTATTGGGAGCAGAGGGTGGATTTTGGGGATGGGGGTGTTGACACTGGGGGTGGGTATTAGGAGCTGGGATGGATTTGGGGGACGGGGAATGGACATTGGGGGCAGTAGCTGGGGTGGTTGAAGGTGGCCTGGATGTGCAGGAGGGCAGCCCACCCATGCAGGAAGGGGGCCCACCTGATTAGGAGGGTCCTGGGCCCACTAAATTATACTTTAACCCCTGGCTGGGATGCAGGGGCTGGGGCTATACTCAAAGGGGACATGGGGGTATGGTGCTGGTGGAGGGTTCCCGGAAGGAGAAGGGGCTAAATTCCCTGTGAGTTCCAACACCCCCCCCCCCCAATTTCAATTCCTGGGGAGAATGCTGCTCCGAGCTCTGACTCCACCTGCAGCTCCTGGCCCCACCACTCTCTGCCCAGCCTGGGCCACTCCCCTGGCCAGCACCCTTCTGCAGCCACCAGGAGCTCAGGGACACCAATCGGGGCTGGCTTGGCAGGAGAGAGTCCTCCCTGCTGCTCCATGCACCAGCTCCAGCCCCAGCCCACCTCACCTCCCTGCTGCCTGCAGAGCCAGAGCAGCCTCAGTGCTGCGCTCCCAGCTCTGGCCCCAGCCATGGGTGGCTGCTGCAGGCCCGGCTCCTGCTCCTCCTGCAGGTCCAGCTCAGGGCCGCCCACCCTCCCCCTTACTATTGCTGCTGGGCTGGCTGGGAGCCAAGAGAGCAGAAAGTAAGGAAGAAGACACCAGAATGTTATATTTTTCCCATTATTCTATTTTTAGGGGCCCTGGAACACTGGTTCCTAAAAATTGTGGGCCCTGGAACAGCATTCCAGTGCATTCCCCCTTACTTTAACCCCTGCCAAGCCACTATCTTAACCACCAGAAGATAACATGTGAATCATATCCTCAAAAAGCTCAAGTTTTGATTGGAAACCTGAGGCTTTTACTTAGTTTTCCAAAGATTTTGTTTTGGTTCCAGTGCCAAGCTAAAACAAATGGCAAAAGTTGGCACAAAACATAATTGTCATCTTCTAAATAACTGTACTGACAGCCAGAGGTTGCCTTAGGGAATTGGGGGCCCTAGGCAAAGGCCCTTTATGGGGCCCCCAACAGGTCTCCAACGCTGCCCTCACCTGGGCTCTGGCCCCCCACTGCTGCCTTATCCGCCCCCCACCACAGTCTCAGCTCCCATGGGAGGGGAGCAGTGGGCCACAGACCGCCAGGTCCAAAAGGTTTGCTGCCCACCTGAGAGACTGGGCTCTCTCCAGCAGCTGCAGAGCTCTTAGGAGCGTGCAACTCCAGGAGGCCCCACTCCCGGCAAGCTGCAGCGCCATGCTGGCTGCTCTCCTTCCTCCCCCTGCAGATGTGCAGACAGCTGAGAGTAGGTGGGGAGTGCCGCTCTGCCCCCACTGGAGAGAGGCCGGTCTGGCAGGTGGGTGGCAAAGCTTTTGGATCTGGTTGTCTGCCACCCTCTGCTTCCCCACCGCCCCACCAGCGCAGGGCTAAGCGAAGCAGGTGGCTGCTACGGGGCCCCCTTACAGCTCGGGGGCTCTAGGCCACCACTTGCTTCGTTTACCCCAAAAGCCACCTCTGCTGATAGCACCCTGCATTATGCCACCCCTTCCACAGATAGATGATGCAGCAGAGTGAGGATTGTCATTTTCTCTCACTCCCTGCATGGGTGCATAAAGCAAGTGATTGTCTCTTCCTCAGAGATGTTTACCCACAAGATACTCTTAGTTTTTATTGGGGTCTTCTGGCTTTGTTACAGTAATATTCAGTTATATCTTTATTTGTTTCCTATCCTTTGCTTGGTATAATGAAGTAATGATGCAACTGAGGTTTAACAAAGCCGGGACTATGGGGAAGTGTGCAGCTGAGAGAGCAATGAGGACTGAAAGCTTTGTCAGCCAGTTAGACACATCCTTCTATTTTAAGCTGTTTTCTAAATTACAAAACCCCATTCTGTTCATGTAGACCTTTTAGATTCATATGGAAAAGCTCTTCGAATAATCCCTCAAAATGCCTCGTAGGCAAAACAGTTTAAAATAGCATTTCTTTGGCAGTTTTAATACTAGAGTATTTATTAAATCCATTAGACATCATTTGTATAAATTTACATGGAGCCTTCACTTTAAAAGGAACAGCACTGACTCCTTTGAGAAATATTTAATGTTTTTCTATTAGAGCTTAACAATGTGCTTATTTTTTGACGTTACCATCTCTCTACTTTCCCTTATCCCTATTTAAAATTTGAAACTGACCTCAGAAAAGATGACCTTCAGAGCAGCTAAACTAAGATAGCAAAAGGCTAAAATGGAGAACTATTAGTCTGGGGTCCTGATCCGAGAGTTTTGCAGCATGCAGAATTCCTGCTGGTTTCAATAAATATTCTGTACATGGCAGGCTGATGATGAACTTTAGGTGCCCTTATAGATTTTGGAGCTTCATGCTTTAAAATTTAGCTTGCTGAACTTTGCTTTGAGTTTAGTATATGAATGTCACATTTTGAAATATTGCAGCTGTGGGGTGCTAATTATAGCTGAGTGCCCAGGTTAAACATTTTCATTTGAACAAGTATGCCCAAATGTACATTTCTGAAAAACACAGTTGTTATGATTCTTCCTCTCTAGAGCCTTATATATTTTAACATTTGTTTATAACAGATGTCTAAAACTGCAAATACAATATTCAGGTATTTAGAACACAAACGTTTTGACTTTGGCATAAATAGATTTTACAATGAAGTCAAGTCAGTTAGAAAATTCATTTCCATGTCTGTTAAAATCTATGACATTTTAGTGACTTATTTTTCGTATATTTTCTTTTAACCTGATTAGTCCCAGAACTAGAAATCATTTATGAAACACACATCAGCAGGTTCAATTGTCTGCTTCCGGTTAGCTTGGTTTTTTACTTGCCCAAGCCAAATGAATGTTTTTCCCTAATATTAACATTTTTTGTTTTGAAAGAAAAATTACATTGTGGCTTTTTTTTCTGAATTGCCAAAAATAAGAGAAAATAGTATTTTTGTAATGTAACTTTTCACTTACAACTGTTCCCAAGACAGAAATTGTTACAGAGATGCCCACAGAGCTTCTCAGGCATGTTAAAGTATGTCACTCTTATTGCTGTTCTTTATACAGACTTATAAAATGGTTTTGGATGTAAGCTGCAATCAGATGGGCTGAAGAGACTTAAAACTCATTTAATTATTTCTCAGTGAATGCATGGTTGAGATTTGCTGCCCTTTCACCAACCATATCATTATGCCATTTTCAACCATTTTTAAAAAAAAGTTAAACAATGTTTTAAAAGTATAGAAAACACTTAAAATGCATATAATTTTAATAATTTGTAATTTAATCAAATGTGTGTGCGCGCCTGTGCATATCTGAGGTATGCTTTGAAATTCACTTGCATCCTCTTCTTCTTTTCCCATCATTTTAAGTGCAATGACACTTTTAGGAGGGACTCAGCATGAAATTTTGCAGAATTTAATGGCAATCTCCCACCCCTGTAACTCTGAGAGTGTCCGAAATCCTCATGTCTCTAAAATTAATAATGGTACTCCAGTGTATTTGCTGAATGATCACTCTAGATATAGGCATCAAACTATATAAGCACCCAGCTCCCACTCATTGACCCATAATGTTTCTTGTTTATGAGGGGTCTGTATCTACTCTATACAACATGTGAGTCATCCCGGCTCCTCTGTGAGGAACTGTAACTTTTTGTTTGCTATGATGTGGACTCAGTCAATGTTGTTTTCAACATGTACTTCTGCAGTGCTGATTGCTAGTGAACCTGAATATTGCCTCATTGTAGTTAGGTCCCAGGTGACAAGGATCATGTATTCCATTTATTCCATCACTGAACCTGATGAACGGCATCGGAGCTTACAAAAGCTTATGCCCGGAGAAATCTCTTAGTCTATAAGGTGCCAGAGGACTCTTGTTGTTTTTGCTGTACACAGACTAACACAGCTACCCCTCTGGAAATTTATTCCATCTTATTTCCCCTGCATTCTTCCACTGTCCGTTTCATTGCTTACTTCTGCTCTTCCCATAAACAGATGGTAGAGGCTTCCAAATGATTCTGTTGTTGTCATGTTTGGAAGGATAACTTCAAAGAACAAAGCTTAGAAGATATCATATCATAGAACAACTAGCCAACCAAAGCTGACAGAAGTAGCTCCCTTCTGAAGCCCGCTACTCTCATTCACTGTGAGAAAGCATGGATTGGGGGAAGGAAGAATGGGGGAGGAGGAAGAAATAAATCCTCCTCCCTTCTCCCACTTTTCTGTCTCCCATCTTCTCACAGGGCTTTATCCTTGTCTTACTCTTACTTTGTCCTACTCTTTTTCTACCATCTCTGTCTGGGTAATCTCATGGGCTCACACAACATGAGCTATATATCTATACCGATGACTCACGTGTCTAACTCACTACTCCTGATCTGCTGACCTCCTTCAGAACCTGCTTTTCACTTTGTCTTCTTAACATCTCCTAATGGATGCCTGATTTTTCCTCTCAAATTCTCATCACTTGCCCCATTCTTGGTCATTGGTAATAGCACTGTCCTTTTCACTGTTGCTCAGTTAGACTCCCCCTGATCCCTTCCACTGCCCTTCACATCCAGGCTGTGTCTAATTCCTATTGCTTTCCTCTCCACAGTAGTTCAAGATCAGACCTTCATTTTCTGTCCATACTCCTAAAAGTTCTTGAGCAAGACCTTTATCTCCCATCTTGTTTACTGAAACATTTTCTTTTCTGTCACTCAGAAAGAGGGTCTGAGAAGAGATCACTTGACAAGCTCTCACCCTCAGTGGATGGAGGACACTTGTAGCATGCAAAGTATGACTTCTTAAAAAGAATTTAGAATGGTGTCACATTCTGGCATCCAATCCAGACCAGTGAGGGGTTGTGTCACCACCTGCCATGCAGCTTTGGGCGCATCACAATGCATTCATGTTGTAGCTTCCAACCTGAGCTGTTCACAGACAATATGAAAGTCATACCCTGAGTGTGCTGATATCTGTAGTCCTGGTCCCACAGCTCTTACCTGAGCAGCCTGTCAGTAACATATCAGACATTCTTGGGCTTCCACCAGCTTTGTTTACTACTTGCAGGGTAACCCCAACTCTCTGCCAGACAGTGCTGCATTTTCCCCAAGATGTGTGTTCTTTTGCCCTCTCTTTAACAGTTCAGATATTATGGATCGATTTCCTTTCAAGGGCTCAAATTCAACAGCCTGCTATTTTAAATCAAGCAGCTAAATATAAAAAGCGAGATTAAGTGAGTACAAGTGTAAGGTATTAAAATCAGAAATGGTTACGAGAGAAATAAAAATAAAATGTTTTCTAGTAGCTAATGCTTAACAAACTAGACATGTTTCAATGTAAAATCCTTACTGGGATGGTGTTCTCAGCCACATTTCTGACCAAATTCTCAGGTCAGGATGTGCCCCTCTCTTGCCCCTAAGTCAAAGAGCTGATTCCTTTGCTGTCATAGCTGAAAGAGAGAGCAAAATGCAAGACTTTTTCTCTGAAACATCTCTCTCCATGTGCCTGGTTGGAGCTATTCCACACTGTAGAAAGAAAGAAAGAAAGAAAGAAAGAAAGAAAGAAAGAAAGAGGATTTATTGGGCAGTGAAGAAATTGCAAGGCCTTTGAAAGGTATAAAGCCAGGAATGAACTTACTAAAACCTTTGCACCTAGGACCATCACACACATATATTTACCTTGTGTGACTGACTGTGGCAAGATAAAATTAGACTGAAAGTTTGCAACCTGGAGTGCCACGACTGTGGTTGCATCCAGACCTCATGTGAGTTTGTAAAGAACTGGGCAGGCTATTTGCATATTTCTTCCTCCTCTTCCTCAAAGACAGGTACAGTCTGGCTCTAAATATTTACCATTAGATCCTGGGTAGATGTTCTTCAGTATTGATAGTTTGTATTTGGTTGCAAAGTATGGATATATATTCCCAAAGATAAATTACGTTTTTAAAGGCAGTTTATAAGTTGCATCATATTAAATTGACTAAGTTTTATATCACATAAGAGTTTTGATTTGATCTTCTTACAAACTCAGTAATACAGCCTGATCATTTTATATCTGGAAGTCATGCCAAATGCAGGTTTAACAGTGCATCATGTCACTGTTGGGAACATATTCTACCCAATTATGTCAACAGATACAGTTTCAAGGAACAATGATAACAATTTAATACCAACATCCAAAAGCATAAATCTATTACACTAATTATACTCCTGGGTACTCAGCCACCTAGTAAATTGGATTGTTCTTTTATTAATTAAATTGATGACTTTCACAAAGAAGAGGCTTGTTTGTCATACCTTTGTATGTTGAATGTCAAAGACAGTTATACTTGAAATAGTAGAACCAGCTTCTAATTATAGTTAGTGATAAGCATTTATTGGCAATGATGTATCCTGCCCTAAGTAATGCCTATGGATACCTTTGAAAGGATTATAAAAATACTTGACCAGGAAATGGGATACTTTTTGCAAATCTCACTGCCAAAATACCACTGTGACCTGAATTATTTTTATTTTTATTTTTTAAAAGTCTTTATTTCTTTACTGACATTTTTGGCCAGTGAAATCAAACTATGCATGAGAGGAACAAAAGTATCAACAAGAAATGAAACTAAAACAAACCCTCTGGAAAACTAAAATCGTGGACTGCTACTTCACCTTACCTCAGTGCTCGCCTCCCTCTGGCTCTAGCTGGGACCAAACACCTAGGGACCAAGGGGGAGCACTTTGCCATGCTCCCTTCTGGAGCCAGGAGAAAGGAGCACTTGTCTCCCATCCACTTCAATGCAGTAAGGAGCCTGCACTGGTATTGTAGACCTGCAGCAATGTGCTCTGCCTGTGTCCTTAGGTTGTTGTTTCCTTCTACAGCCAAGAACATCTACAATACCTCTAAAAGCATCTATGAATATTTAATAGCCAATTTATCAGGAGTAAATGTTTCTTCCGTCAAAAACTGACTTAATGTGAAATAAGTCTGAAGTAGTGTTTTCATTTGCTACACATCACAAAGAAAGTGCACTGGTAAAATCTGCTACATCTATAGAAACTAATGTTCCCAGTCTATGAGTAGAATAGGGCATCTGAGAGAATTAGCCCTTGGAAATGTCAAACAAGGTTTTGATGCTTACAGCCTCCAAAAGAAAGTTTCAGTTCTAATGTTTTAATGTATCATTTCCTCATCTAAAAAGGATCAGTTTTATATCAATGTGACCCTGGGTTCTCTTGATGCCAACTGGAAGAGGGCATAAGGGATGCAAAAAAAACTACAGGAGTTTCCTGGGCTTGGTACTTACTTTCTAGTCCAACAAAGGCTGTCATTTGAGGTGTCGAATAAAAGTCAGCATAATAGTTTTTGTCAATATCATTGTGAAAGGCATGTACAAATGTTGTATCAGGAGTTATGTATATACACTGAAAATTGTGTTTTTTAGGGTTTCTGTCCAGGAACTAGTACCAAAAGGTTGCCTTTCAGATAAACCTGTCTGTTTACGTGCAAATTAAATATTGTATGATTCATAACTAGCTTCTATTCACAAGTCTGAGATGAATATTAGTGAAGGACAGTGGATGCTTCAAAGAGAGGAAATTAACAGGAAAAGGTAAACATCAGGAGTTACCTGTTTAGGGTAATACAGTGAATTGTGGAGGCTGTATCTGAGATGAAGATGAACCCCTAGGGATTCCTTCAGTCTGTGATGACAAGCTGTCAGCAGGCTTTACTTTAAGAGAAGGGACCACAGCCAAACTGGTTGAACACACTGGAGAAAGAACTTGGGGTAAGCAGTCTTGCAGGAAGTATACTAAAGCCTTGTTACTTAAATGTACTGTAGAAAGTGCAGTATGTTGTTTTATATGGTTCCAGTATTTTTACTCACTCTCACTTGAATCTCTGTTCTTTGATAAACTTAATCTTGTTTTCACTATACGTATCTCTAAGTACAAAATATAACTAGTAAGCTGCAGTGCTGGTAATTCTGGGAGTGTTCAGTGGCTAAAGGGCTGAACAGTGCCTGGAGTGCTTGGAGGATAGCGAAAGCCCATTGCCTACCTGTATGGAGAAAGCAAGGCCTGCAGAGACCTGGAAGGTAATGCTTATGTTGCTGAAGGCTGATCCACAGCAAGCACAGACAAGACTTCCTCATGCTTCTGGCAGATGGTGGTGAGGCACACCCAAGGGAGGCATCACAATCAGAGAAATGAGTTTGCAGGTGTGTGTATCTTGTTGTTCATGTCCATTTGGCTTTTTAGGTATTTGCCTTTGTAAACCTTCTCATAGTTAACATTTCCCACTCCTGTCCTGCCTTTCAGTTCAGAAGAACACCTAACTCTGTTACACTACAGCCATTGAAATCAAGAAAAAAAAAAGTATGTTAACTGTTGTGGGCTTCTGTCCTAGATGCCTCAAATCCATATTCATTCAATGCTGGCTGTTACTTCATATCTTGAAACCTCTGAAAATTAGACCATAGCCATGCAAAACTCCCCCATCAGACTATGTAAGTCTCATCTGTCTCCATTCTCTAAAAAGCGTTATCCCAGTCACGGGATATTGGTTCAGCTTCACTGATAGTAACTCTGAATTATCTCACTGCCTTTTTCACGGCAAGTGCATCTGATGTGATATTAAGCAGATTAAAAAGCTCTCTTATTGTTCCTTGAATCTAAGGAATTTGTAGCCCTTTGTCATACTATAGATCTTATTGCTCTACAGTAGACTCAATCGGGGGTGTGGAGGGGCGGAATCTTATTCGCACTTTGCTTCAATGTAAATGGCCTGGCCAACTTTGTCCTCAGATCAGCCATTTCAAGCTCTGTCCACATTTGGCAAGTTTTCAAACATCTGTTACCTTGCTAACAAAGTAGTCAGTTCAGCTGGTGTTAGCAACGTTGGGAGTTTCTCAGTTGTTGCTAGTATTTAAGCATGGTGTCAATTAGACCCGCACTGAGCAGGATTAGATGGCATATTGCTTACATACATACTGGCACCAGCCAGCAACTACTTTGTGTGGAATGGTTTCCAGTGTCACTAATACCTCTGGGACTAAACTGGTGGAAAAGTTGTACAAAAATCAAGTTTAACATTACTTCATAAGAGGGTTTCAATGTCTCACCACATTATTTTTTAGTGTAGTGGTTTGGCTGAGTTTCTTCATTTCAAAGTTACTCTATTCATAACTACCATTGTGTTTGGTTGGCCATTTAAAAATAATCATCCTGTTTGTATCCTTAGCTAGATAATACTACTACATCATTTTCTCTATAGCTTTCCTATGAGTCAACCAAAACTCCGTACACTGTATTCCCTGCTCTCCAAATCTGTAGCTTTCCTGAAAATATTTATCACAATTTAGGTCTTAAAGAAGACTTTGATGTTCATTGTTTCTTATATTCCTTTAATCCATCTGCCTATAGAATGGTGCCCTTATCTTATCAATGTAATGTTTTGCCTGGAACTGAAGGCACATTGACAGGAGAGTAATTACCTAGCTTTGCTGGGTATGCATATTTTAGAGATTTTGGCACTACTTTAACCTTCCTCCAATTTTAGGACATTGCCTCTGTGGATCTGCATTTTACTGCAGGTTTGCAGAACAGTTTAGTTAAATCAGTGCAATAAGAGGTCTTGGTTTTGGGTTTTTGTTTACTCTATAATGCTTATTAATTATTCTGCACTGTTGATGTAACAGTGTAGCTCTTGGAAGCAATGGATTTTGCACTTAGTGTAACTGTTTAATTCTAAGAAACCATATTAAATTTAATTATACAGACTGAACATCATTAATGCAAATAGACTAAGGGAGGAAGAGGAGAAAATGTAATAGTCTTTCTCTCCTCCATATGATGTAATGGTCTCAGCAGGACCAGCAAGTCTGTCTTTCTGTCATTATCTAAGGTGCCTATCACTGTGATAACCCAGCATCATTCATATCCGCTTATTTAAACCTGGGCTACACATGAAGTTTACCGGCATAGTTATGTGGGTTAGGGGAGTGACTTTTTTTAACCAATGCCTTTAAAAGCTCAATGTGAATGCAGTTACAACCTGTACAACTGTACTTCCACTGCTATATTTTTTGCAGTTGGGAGAACCATGGTAAGCTGTAACATGTAAGCACCTTTATACCCATACCACAATGTTTACACTAAAGGGCTTGCCGCTTCAGCTCTTCCACTTTAACTCTACCAGCAAAATGCTTCTATTACAAAAAAGGCCTTAGAGTGTTAGTGAAAAATGAAGATGCTGCACAAGTTGTAGAAACTTCTTGATACAATTCTCGAACATTGTTCTAAGTTTTAGTTTTAAGGATAAAAGAATCCAACAGTTCCAAACCAGTTACTTTTTTAAAAATGTAAAGGATGAAAAATATATTCCTTATGACAAATAATAGACAAGTAACATTGAAAGTCTCCATGCTGGACTGTTTTGGAGGCTGGAACCACAAGCATTTGGCATAAATGTAAGAGGATAATTAAAAGGACTTGTAAGAGTCATTTTTCTATAAAAATTGGGTTTTCAACTAACAAAAATTTTAGTTGAAGTGTTTGCTTGCCACTGAAACTTTTTATCTCTGTCAAAAATTTCAAGTTTTCAGCCAAAAAACCTGAGGTTTTTTTTTTCTGTGTGGGATTTTTTGTTTTTGTTCATTGTTTTTAATAAAAGGCCCATTTTTCTTCTGATAAGGTATACTAATTAAGTCTCCCTGCCTGTTCAGTTCTGGCTGTTCTAAAGACTCCCAGCAGTGGTACTAATTATGAGAAAGAAATACATTTTTGTTCTTCTTTAAGGTCTTGTCTATACCAGACGGTTTTGTTGACACGATTTACAGTATAAAAAAGTGGGGCAATTACAGAGTTTGTGCCTGTCCACACTGTATTAGTATTCCATGTTTCACCAAAGTAGACCCACACTTGGTGCTCTAGTGTTTTTGTCTGGTTCAGAATTTGGATTTGGTTGCCAATTGTTCTTATGAGGGAATTTGGGTTCTTGCCCAAATCTAACCACAGATAAAATTTCGAACAAGGGGAACCTTGGGGTGCCCAACCGGAATTGTCACACAGATACCTCAAAGTATTTTATAAAAGCCTTTTATTGCAACAAGTGTAAACGATAAGCAGAGAATTGAGAAAACGTTAAATGAACAAATGAATAACAAAATTACACACAACTTCTATTTTGATACATACAGAAAATATTATGCAGTTTATGATTTAAAGTATACTAATATTTGTTAGATACCTGTGGCTCATATACTCACACCATATCCAACAGCTTGGTCAAAAGAGAGATACCTAGTTCCTCGACTTGACAGGAGGGTAGAGGGCTTGGCAATACTTAATAACTATAGATAATATATTTAGACTGTTAAAGCAAATTCTAAATAGCTAGTAGGTAGAAAGAAATCAGGCTATCACTGTTTCTTAAACTGAAAGAAAGAAAGCTATCCCCATCAACAGGATTGATCTCTTTATACCCAGCCTAACATGGGGCAGATTAGCTCCTCCTTTTCTACCCAAATATGATGCCTTCACTCTCAGAATTGTAGGGTGCATCTATGCTATCGGTTAATGTGTTCATGTGTGTGATTGATAAATGTCTTCCTTCCAGAATGTTCTTCTATCTTCCCCTTTACTATTTCTACATATTCTAGTGGATTTTGCGGTGTTCTTCAGATATTTAGGGCCCAAACTGGAAAGTCCCTGGTTCTTTCTATGTCCGGTCACCTAGGTTTCATGATGAAAATATAGCCCCCCTGGACCGTCACACCACTACTCATTAAAGAAACTGGACTATCTGTGCCAACAAATATAAATTTAATTTATCTTCTAAACTTTTATGCTAACTTATGACTATGCCTTTAGCTGTTTCATACAACCTCTGTATAATTTCTGCAAAGTCCTATAAGGTACCTTGTGTTCCATCTATTAATATAAAAAATGACTATGCTAACTTATGAACCTGTGCTAAATCTATAAATTTATAACAACAAGATTTCTTAAACCTATCAAGAAGGATACAAACATGATATGTAGATGGATACATGCATGCAAACCAAGCATAGGTTAAGCTATGAGCTACAGTGACAGCCACAGTGACAATATGAGCAGTGAACTGTGGAAGGCTATTCCACTGTACAACTCACCACCTTGTGCCGCTAGACTTTGTGGAAAGGTGCAGAGGATCTCAATGCATCATGGGTGCAAGATCAGCGTCTCATGATGCAGTGATTTCATGCCCCATTATTCCATGGGTTTTCAACTATGTTTCGTGGCATTTTTCATCATCCCCAATAGAGTGCCTGCAATCTCCACCTGAAAGGATAGGTCCTGGACTGTTCTCCACTGTTGCTGTCAGTGTTCTGAACACATCGCGGCCAGTTATGCAGTATATCATGAGCTTCAGACTGGAAAAGGAATCCAGTGCGCTTGACCTGCTGTGTGACATGCATACAAACAGCAGCACTCTACTGTTTTCATTCACGGAGCATCTACACACAGTGAGACACAGCTTTTGGGTGCCTGAAACAAGGACTGAGTGGTGAGCAGTGGCTGCAGAACTATGAAATGTGCAAAGCCACCTTCATGGAACAACTCTGTGCAAAGATCACTGCTGCCATGCAGCGTATGGACACCAGAATGAGAGCTGCCTTCTCGGTAGAGAAGAACGTGGCAGTCATTGCGTGGAAGCTGGCAATTCAAAACTGCTACTAGTCATTAATCAGTTTAGAGTTGGGAAGTCCACCACTGGAGCTGTGTTATCATACATGTGCAGGTCTATTAATCACATTTTGCTATAAAGAACTGTGAGTCTGGGGAATGTGCAAGAAATAGTCGATGGCTTCACAGTGCTGGGATTCCCTTGCTGTGGTTGGGTGACAGCTGACACATGCATCCCAATTTTGGCCCCCCGCCAGGGCCGCAACAGGGGGCAACTGGGACTTTGCCTTAGGCACCATATCAAGCGGCTCCATTTCGCTGCTCAATTTGAGGGTGCATTTTGTGCTTCTTGCTGAGGGCACACCTCAAGCGCCAAAATACCTAGTTTCGGCACTGGCCCTGACCATCTTGCAACAGAGTATGTCAGTAGAAAGGAGTACATCTCCACGGTACTGCAGGTGCTTGTGAGTCAATCAATCAAATCATAGGGCTGGAAGGGACCTCATGAGATCATCGAGTCACCATGGGTGTTTCACTGACATCAGTGCAGGTTAGGGAATATGTATAACACATACATCTCCTGGACCCCTGATCTATACAAAAAGCTGCAAGCAGAGACTTTCTTTCCAGCTCAAAAGTTTCATATGAACGATGGTGAAATGTCCATTGTGACACCAGGAAACTCAGGCTACCCCCTTAATGCCATGGCTTATGAAGCCTTATACAGCAGTGGTGTAGTGACAGAAGAGGCAGTGGGAGGGGGGCCAAGCCCATGAGTCCAGGGCTGCAGGGGGGCATGCAGAGTCAGGTCAGAGCCAGATTACATGGGCCACAGCCTGGACTGTCCACTTTTGGGGTGCCTCCCAGAACCCCCACCCTCTCCCCCACATAGACCAGAATGGCGGCAAGCCAGCCATGGTCCCTGGCACTGGAGGGGAGCCATTCATTGCTGTGGTGAGGCAGGAACAGAGGCTGCCCTCCTTCTGCTGTTCTCCATGCAGCATCCTGGCCCACCCCACCCCACCCCCAGCCACCTGGTCTGCCCCAAGGGGCGGGGATGGCCCGTCCCCAGGCCCTGCAGAGCAGAGTCCGTAGGCCAGCCTGCCAAGCCCCTTAGATGATGGGCAGCCTCTGGCCCTGCCCCATCCCCCAGCATTGAATGAGCCCCTCCTGCAATGCGGGGGACAGTGGCTGCCATGCCCCCATTCTGGCCCATCTGGAGGGAGGGTAGGGGCACTGGGTGGCATCCCAAAAGTGGGCAGCCCAAGCTGTGGCCCCTATAATCTGGCTCAGTTACAGGGCTGGCCCAACACCCCTCTGCAGCCCCTTAGAGGGGCCCAGGGTCGTGGCCTCTACCAGAAGTGTTTGTCAGAGTTCGGGTCATGATCCAGGACTGGGTCACAGACCCGCAGGCATTGAGTTGCCAGCAGGGGAGATGTGGGGGAAAGGTGGGGGAGGGAGTGGCTATCTCTTGCTGAACTGTATGTATCCTGTTGTAACATAGTATTGGCCTTCAGTAGAGAGCATTGAGACAAACGTGAGTTTTTAGGATTAACAATGAGGTGCTAATTGTTGTTCAAACAATCTCTATGCCTCCTCTGTGAGTCAGTATCTCTTTGGGCTTCTCTCATTCATATGAAAAGGACTGAGGTCACTGGCAGGGAACCTTTGTGTTTTTTATCAATAGAGCCAACGAAGAAAAGAAAACACTTTGAACACCCCCTTATTCCACCAATTCTGGGATCTGGAGATTGCAGTTATTTTTGCAAATTAGGATTTGCCTCTTCTTTCAGTGGATTGAGAATTCCCTTGCTTGCAACAAAAGTTATAACTTGTAGATTTCGATAAAAACTGTTTCCAGAGATTTTTTTGACTGATAATTAAAAAGAGAAGAGAAAAGCAAACTGTTCTAGTAGGAGCCTGTGTTAGAAAGTATGGTATTTTTTTTCTACAGTTGGAAAGCCTAAGTAACAGAATAAAATCCAACTCAGGGATGTATCTGCTGGAAAGAGAGTTTACAACAAGGTCCCTGTCTGAAGGGGAGTGGATATCCCCATTGTTTTGCTGCCTTACATGCACTGACATTGACAGGGGTCACCAGACCAAGTAAAGAGGGCTAACACCCTTTCAGTCACAATATTGTGGACAATTGTGTGTTCATGGAAACTCATGCAGACTCCGGGAGCAGATGAAGAGCAGAGGTGAAAATGGAACCCTTAGGGGCTGCTTCAGGTCCTGGGATTTGGCAGTGGAGAAGGGAGCAGGACCTGGAGACAGGATCCTCCAGAACCTTTCTTTGCAGCCTGGCATTGGCTCTCTTCTCCTTCCCCATCTAAGCTCTTCCAACTCATTTCTCCACCCAGTCACCTGCCTCCCCATTTACAAGGATCTCTCTCACACACACACACTCCAGGCTACTACATGCAATTTTAAAGGCTTGATATACTTCCTGATTTGAGACAGGAGTATGGCATGTGGGATCACCCTCTGCATGTTCCATGTAGGTGATCTCAAATTAGATGTGTAGATTTCAGAGATGCAAAAGAAGCTTCAAGAGAAAGGATGAAAGCCGTGAAGGATTCCCACCTCCCCACACCGCCCCACAGCCATGGTCACTGTTCAATTTTCTGGAGACAGCTGCTTTTTTTTTTTCAGTGGAGGCTCACCGCATGGCAGAGTGGTCCAGAGCTGAGTCTTGAGGAAAAAAGTTTGACAACCACTGCTCTACATGTTCCCCCTCCTGCCCTGTGGGTGCTGCAAGGTGTGGAGTGGCATGGGGCCTCAGGCTACAGGCACCATTGCTATGCCACTGTGATACAGGCAACCTGGATAACAGCAAGAGGCACTCTAATAGGCTGAGTAGGTGCTGGCTGCTTGAATATGCATTTGAGAAATGTAAGGCCTGCTGGCGATGCTCCATGACATGTTAGATCTAAAAGAGGACAATATATAGCCACCTGCTGTGCTCTCCCTAATATATGTGAGAGTGAAAAGGTTCATCCAGGGTGGAGCAGAAAGCTGGATCACTTTGCTTCTGAATATGAGATAACCAGATATTGGGTTTATTACAGAAAGGGGGGTAGTGTTCATATCACGGATCCCATGAGGGATTGTTTTGTTAGTGCGCACCAAAAAGATGTATCTGTAAACAGCTCAGACTGCCATCCAATTGGAGTCGAGAGGCGCAACATTCATTTTCAGCACACAAATAAAGAGTGCTTATTTTTTCACACAGCATGTCTTTATTACGAAAAAGAGAATAATTACAAATTACAGTTATTGTGCTGGAGGAGAGAAAGCAGTGAAGGTCAGTGAGAACTATGACAGCTGGATGTATGTCCTGCTCTTGCTCTTGTAGCTATTTGAATGGGTGAAGTGAAGGGGATATTTAGATGGTCCAGGAGTTTTGAAGGAGCATGTGGAGCGAGTTTGGGGAGGGCATGGAAAGCAGATCTGAGCAAGGGCAGGGTGAGCACTTGTGAGCTCTGTCTGCGGTGTAGTGATTATCTTTAGCAGCACTTTTTGCTCATCTATGGCTTTAATCGTGCACTCATGATCTGCTAATATTTCATTATGGTTTTCCTTTCTCTTCTGCCTATTGATTTTCTGACTTTCAGGCACAGCAGTGCCTTTATGCTAGGAGTCTCAAACACGCAGCCCGTGGAATTACTGCCTGCGGCCCATGAGGACCCCCCAAAAACCAGGGGCTCCTTACCCCTTTACCCCATGGGTCAAAAGTGACCCACGGGGCTTTTGAAGTGCCGAGCTCCTCTGCTGCCTGGGAGCTTGGCACTCGTATTCCTTCCAGGGCTCCCATACACTGCTTCTGGCTCTGTGCCAGAGCAGCGGGGAGTAGGTGGGAGGGAGCGCAGGGCCCTAGGACTACCTGCTGCCCCTGCCGCACTGCTGCCCCCCCATGCTGGGAACCAGGCGACCCGGCAAAAAGCCACATGGAGTTGAGCTGCCCAGGTCTCTGCCCCGCTCCTCCCCTGACACGCACTGCTTCCGGCTCTGTGCCAGAGCAGTGGGGAGGAGGCGGCTCCTGCCTCTGCCGCACCACTGCCACCCCATATACCGGGACCCGGGCAAGCCCGCAAAAAGCAGCACCTGGCTCAGGTCTCCTAGTCTCCACTCCCACCTTGCCCCCCCCCCGTGTGCTGCTTCAGCTCTGTGCTGGAGCAGCGGGGAGGAGGCGGGAGGCAGCAGCGGTAGGGGGTAGCCCTAAGGCCCCGCGCTGCCTCCTGCCGCCTCCCCGCTGCTCCAGCACAGAGCCAAAGCAGCGCGTGAGGGGGTGAGGGAGGAGCAGAGACCTGAGCCGGGTGCCACTTTTTGTGGGCTCATCCGGGTCCCAACATGGGGGTGCAGCAGAGGCAGAGGGTAGCCCTAGGGCCCCATGCTGCCTCTTGCCTCCTCCCTGCTGCTCTGGCACAGAGCTGGAAACAGCATGTGTTGGAGGGGAGGTGGAGCAGAGACCGGGACAGTTGAGCCTGGGGCAGCTTTTTGCTGGGGGGGGGGGTTGAGTGGGAGCCCCTGCGTAGGGCTACCAGATACCGAAGTATGGAAAGGAGTCCAGGGAAGTACAAAAAGGAGGACATTGGAGGACACATGGAGCAAAGGTAGTATTTAATGTAATATTTTTCTGTTTTTAGGGAGCCTTGGAACACTTCCCCCTAAAAAATAAGGTGTTCCATGGCATCCCAGCATATTTTAACCCCTATAAGTAAAAAGCCAGACAAAATCATGAATTTTAAAATGCGTGCTGGATGGAGGATGTGACTGGATCCATCCGGCAGAGGGGTCTAGATCCATCCCTAGCTACTGCAAGAAGGCAGCTGGGGACGGATCCAACCCCTGGCCACAGATGGATCAGGTCCCAGGGTGGTGGGGGGGCAGTTTTTGGGGTGCGGCCCTTGGGCCAGCATCCTAGTCCTCATGCGGCCCTCATGGTGATTTGAGTTTGAGACCCCAGCTTTACGCCCTTTTCTTTCTTTTTCCAGCCTCAGAGGCCTGGAGCACTTACTTACTCGAGGTCATTTTATCAGCCAGAGGTACTTTGCAGCTGTGGAATGTTTTGGTATCAAAGGCACATCTGTAGAGGCACTAAAAACAATAAACAGAAGCAGGGGTTAAAGTAAGGAGAAACATACCAGAATGCTATTCTGGGGCCCACAATTTTTAGGAGCCAGCATTCTAGGGCCCCTAAAATCAGAATAATGCGTGAAACACAGTCCTGTAGCATTCCAGTGCATCCCCCTTTACTACCCCTGCACAGACACTTCCCCCACTTGCTCTGCTCCCAGCCACCCTAGCAGCACCGCCCCTGCACCATGCACTCTCTGCTTGCCACCACCTTGCAGTCGCTGCTCCTGGCCACACTACTGCTGTTGTTTGCCGCACCACTTGGTGAGTCCTAGAGCCCAAAGGGGAAGCACAAAGCACTGCTCCAGCAGGTGGTTGTGGTATACATGGTGAGCCGGAGACCAGGAGTGGGAATGGAGGAGTCTGGAGCAATGCAAGTTGCTGAAGCAAGGGGTAGGGCTCGGGGGCTAGGGAGGGGTGTACGGGGCAAGGGGGAAAAGAGATTGGGTAGGGACTTGTGGAGGGCTGTATAGTGGTGGAGAGGACTAAGAGGGCTGGAGTGGGGACTGGGTGAGGGGGCTAGGGAGGGATGGAGGACGTTGGGGTTTGGAGTGGGGGCTAGGGATGGAGGGGACAGGGAAGGTGTGGAGGGGGTTGGGAGGGCTGAAGGGGGGGTGGAGTGGAGGAATGGGGATAGGGGTACTGAAGAAGGCTGGGAAGGTGTGGAGAGGGTTGGGGGTCAGAAGGGGTTGGAGTGAAGATGGGGTGGGGGTTAGGAGGACTGGAGTGGGGACTTGGGGGCAGGGAGTTTAGGGAATGGGGATGGGGGCTCAGGTGGACATGGGGAAAGAGGGGTCTGAAGTGGGCACTAGTGGACAAGATTGGGGTGAGGTTGTGGATTTGAGGCTGTGCTTCATCTGTGAGGAAAAAGCTCGTGGAGCTCAGAAATGCCAACCTGGGCTGGGGCCTGCACATGCATGCAGGAAGCCCGGAAAAAATGGGAAGGGGGCCTGGAGATTAGAAGGGTTTTGGGACCCATCAGATTATACTTTAACCACTGAATAGAAGTATTATTGGGATTGAAATAATATCATTTATACAGTATGATACAATATGCCTCTTTCTCACTATCCCCTGGCAGACTCAGAACTCAATGATCAACTAGGGCATAATGAGTTGTGCCTAGGGAGGTAAGGAATGGGGGTCCTGAAGCTAGGGAAAAGATGTGTTGTTCTTTCGAGAATTGATGAAAATGAATAGCCTTTTTTCAAATTCTGCCAACAATTTCAATGTGGGGGTCACAGAAGCAGATACTTCACTCCTAAGAGTAAGTAGGATGCTAGGTACATCTCCTCCATCTGAGCAGCTTCAAACTAGGTCCCGGTGCAGCTCACCTGTGTGCCACTTTGGTCTTTGCACCAGTCATTGCTGATTGGCACAGGAAAGTGCCCTACCAAGGGGAAAGAAACAAAGCGACTCTACCGAGGAATCTCAGACAGAGAATTGGCAAGTATCTCCAGGAAGGTTTCCTAGAGATCTCTGGGTGGGACTCTTTTGAAATCTTTTGTGACCTTTCTGCCAGACCAAGATGGCAGCACCAAGGGCTGGGTTCTATATCTAGGGGTTTCTAAACAATGTTACAACACCAACCAGCTTGAGCCTCCACCAAGTCTCCTGGGAAGTCATGCACTATGCCTTGAGTGCCCTGGAAAGGCAATACTTCCCCACTCACAAGCATGAGTCTGAGTGTAGTACCTAGAGCTTTTAATGGTAGCATAAAAGAATATATAGAGGCAGTATCAAAACCAGCACTAGTTTGGAGAATCAGTGCATGACAGGATTCCCACAAAACCCAGAACAGCACTCACTCCACCCCAGTGTATGTAGAGAATGTCCCTCACTTCTTCATTACCCTCATACTGATCATCATAGTGGCCATCATGGTTTTGGCATCCACCTCAAAAAGGGGGGCCTCTCAGCCCTCCCCTCTGGTTGTCTTCTGCCACCTCTGGATCCGTTCACACCACTCACTGGCCCTGCCCGCTAGCTGCTGGCATTGCCTGCTGGTCACTCATGCCCTCCATTGGGAGAGTCTTGGAATATTGCTCTTTCAAAAATAGAAGACATATAAAACCATCTCCAGGAGCTACTGGCAAATGGTATAATTACAGAATCCTGTAGCCCATATGCATCTTCTCTTGTGGTGGTATGTAAAAAAGTGGAACAGTCCAAATGTGCATTGTCTACTGTACCTTAAACTGATGCACCATGGTTGACCGGTATACCATGCCTCAAATCCAAGATTCCATAGACTGTCTGTTGGGGAGTCAGTGATTCAGTTTTGGATCTTCGAAGCAGATATTATCAGATCCCACTGAAAGAGGAAGATAAAGAGCAGACATTCTTCATATGTCCATTAGACTTTAATCAGTTTAAACATATGCCCTAAGGGATTTCAAGGGCCCCAGCTATGTTTCAGCATCTTATGGAAAAAGTTGTAGGGGACATGAACTTGCTGAAAGTTTTACTCCAGCTGGATGATCTTATAGTGCTTGGAGGAACATTAGAAGAATATGAAGAAAAACTTTTTAAAGTGTTAGACAGGTTGGAAGCTTATGTACTGAAACTCTTAAATGAGAAATGCCAGTTCTGTAAGACATCCGTGAAGTATGTGGGTCACATAGGCTGTGTTCACACACGGGGTTATTTCGATACGGTTGTTTCGAAACAACTTGTATCAAAATAACGCCTTATTTCAAAATGACTTATTTCAAATTAGCAAAAAAGTCACTTCGAAATAAAGAGAAAAGCCAGAATCAAAATAGCAATTCCGGAGAACACTTATTTCGAAACTACTCACTGTCGTTTCGAAACAACATCTTCAGATGACGGTTGTTTCAAAACAAGTCATTTAGAAACCACCATCGTTTCGAAACAACACATTCACACAGCGTTGTTTTGAAACAACCGTTGCGAAACAACGTTGTTTCGCCCACAGACTAGGTTTAACTTGTTTCGAAACAACACAGTCGTGTGAACAGCCGAAACCTTATTTCGAAACAACCTCCATTGTTTCAAAATAAGGAGGCTGTGTGAACACAGCCATAGGGTCCCAGGAGGGTGTGAGTACTGATCCAGATAAAATAAGTGCACTCACTACATCAGTGGTTGGCAAACTTAGGGTCAGGGCCCAGTCCTGGGTTGCAGTACCCCCTGCTGCCACCACCAAAAGAATGGAATGCATTGCTCAGAGATGGAACTTTTGGGTCATGGGCATAAATGTTTTTTTCAACTGGATCCCGAGGAAAAAAGGTTGAAAACCACTGCACTGCATGGCCATGTCCCAAAAATTACAGAGAGCTCAAAACATTTCTAGGATTTAGTGGCTACTATCACTGATTTGTGAAGAATTATGCTGCCGTTGTTAAGCCTTTGAACAATCTTATCAGGGGATACCCCCCAGCAAGGATAAGACAAAGGCTAAGAGTAAAAGGGGGTCTAAAAGGCCTCCTGTGCTGAGACTCTATGGTCCTTTAGAGCCATGTGGATCACGATGGAATGAGAGATGTGGGGGTTGCATTAGCTCTGCAAGGAGCAATGCTTGAGGCAATGTCTCACCCCTTACCCATTGTTAAAAGATAGACTTGATGATTTTTTGTGGAGTCTCCTTTGTTATTTTGATCAGAGGTGTAGGCTGTGCTGTCCTGAAGTCTGGAGCTGAAATCAGTGAAGGCTGAAGTCCTCTCTAAGAGCTGAAATCACTGAAGAGTGACCAGCAAATGGTGCCAGCAGCTGCAGATATTGCGAGTTGCCAACGGAGGGCGTGAGTGACCAGCAGGCGGTGGCAGCAGCCAGTGGGCAGAGCCAGGAGCCAGTGAGAGCAGCTGCTGGCTGCTGGCACTGCCTCCTTGGCACTCACACCCTCTGTTTGCCATTATATTGTATTCATAGCTCTTCTCTGCCTTGGCATAAGAAATCCAGCCATAGGTATCATAGTTACTTTGCTGGAGCAGAGCTGGGAGTGCACAGCTAAATCTCTCCAAATACCGATGAGATCTGGAAGATCCAGTGTTCTCCAAGTGGGAGAGCATTTGGCACGTGAAGCCCCTATGATCAGCAGGGATGATGAAGTGTGAGATCTCCACGCAGACCAAGCAGGCAGTAGAATTTCAAAAATTCCTGAGGCATTAAAGTGGGAAGGGCAGGTGGCTGCAGGTGAAGTTTAAACCACTGACCAGAGTGGCCATAATGGGTATTGTGGAACACATCTGGTAGGGCTATTTACTGCAGTATAACTAAGGATAATTGTCTATACTGAGGCTTTGTCACTAAAACTTTGCCACAAAATCTTTATGCTTCTCATCAAGGTTGATTTACTTTGTTAGAAAAATGGCAATTTTATTAGTGCAAGGTGGGAGATGGTGTGATTGCTGTGTGTGTGTAACCCATACGTCTAATTAAAGGAGCTATCTCTTTTAGGGATCTACTGAGGGTGGATTTTGTTGCTGGGCAGATTTGGCTGTCCAGGTCCAGAAGCTTCTGGAAACTAAGTAATTGGTTATATTGAGCATGCTCCACGAGGCTTTTTTACTGCTGCTGTGGCCAGATGCTGTGAGAGTAGCAGCCTGAGAGCAGCAGCCACAGAGTTGCAATGAGACCAAGCATATGTGCTGTGTGTGTGACTGGGAGAAGCTGAGCCAGAAGTGGACAGCAAAATGTTCTCTCTCTGCTGTGGAACATTTTGCACCAGCGTTTCCTCATATGTGACGATTGCTGGTTAACCAGTAAACTGACTGGATGGTGCTGGTTCCAGAAGAGAAAGAAAAGCCTGCATGGATTCCTGCCTAAGATGCCTCTAACCAAAGAAGAAGATTACTGCTTCTTGCAACTCAGGCCTTTGAACTTGAATAGAGACTGCAACTGAGATGTGGGTGAACTCCACCTAAACTTTGGGACTCTTTTCTTTCCCACAATGCTTCTGTGGGGACTGTTCTGTTTAAATTCATTTTGTTTTTCTTAGGATAAGGTTTATCCTGTTAGTATTTAATAAAGTTCATTATGTTTGTTCTTAGATAGTATTTTAATGGGGGGAGGGTAACTGACCAGTCTTCACTGTGAGTCGATTAGGGTATGGCTACACTTACAATTCAGTCTGAATTAATGAGGATTACTTCAAACTAGATTAATACATGGTTACACTGGCTTTCATTACTTCGAACTAAGGATTTCCTTAGTTCAAAGTAATGAACGCTTACTTCCTAGTTATAAAACCTCACTTAACTTCAAAGTAATGGTTAATTCAAATTTATTAGTTCGAATTTACCCTGTGGAGCCGCGTTAATCCGAACTAACTGTTAGTTCAGATAACACTGTTTGACCTCCTTTATCCCAGGTGCCTTCCTCTTTCTATGCTAGTTCAATTTGGGTTTCTAGTGGGGACATGTTAGTTCAAATTAACTTACTTCAAATTAACCATTACTAGTTTCAATTAATTAATTCAAATTACGTTAATTTTAACTAACTTCTTCAGTGTGGACATATTCTTGTAGACTGAATCCTGGGTCTCGAGCTGCTTCTCTGTAGGAGTTTGAGATTTAACGTATTTATTTTCTTATTTATTTATTTATTTATTGGGGCACTGGAGATGGGCAGTTAAATTAATTCTAGGCCCCCCCAAAGATTACGTGTACACCACTACTGTTTTGTCAACTAAAGCTGACTTTGGTTGACAAAACTCTGTAGTGTGACCAGGCCTAAAGATTGGGTTGAGACTACTAATTCATTTTAGCTATCCTCTGGTGCCAACATTCATTCTCTAATGCCCTGGCTGTGGTCCAGACATCTGATATAGGTTCCCTATCCCGTTTGTGTTCTTACTGGTCTTTCTGTTTCATTGCCCATTCTTCAACTTCTCTGTCAGGTTTATGTTCTTTCATCATTATTGCATCTTTTTGCAGCAAACTGTTCCTGTTGATAAATACAGTTTTGATGTGTCAAAGGGGAGTTCTACACATTGGGTTTTTTTAGTTAGTAATGTGAAAAACTGACTTTATCTGCTGCAAGCATTTTAAGTAGAGAAACCCAAATTGTCAAAGGAAAGAGTGAGGAATATTCATTCTTTCTGTTTCTTTATTTTTAATGATATTGTTTATAGTTTTAGTACACTCTTTCAAGTAGTAACAGCAGAAGACATGACTTTTTGGAGCCAAAGTGATTTTAGTATTTTGTATTTTTCATGCTGAGAGATAATATATTTCACATTAAGTAATAGCGGAAAAGGGCTAACTTCATCCTGTTTGCCATGGCTTCCACTGGCATGGTTTAGGTACATGTGGTGGAGATTGAAGCTATGAGAAGCAGCTGCCGACTTCTTTACTAAGGAGCTCATGGAGAGTCAACGCAGCCTTAAAAGTGAGTGGGACTAACTGACTGGGCCTGTGTAACCAGTGCAGCCAAGAAGTGCATTGATTCAAGACATCTCTTCCCCAGTTTCCAATGGAGGGGCTCTTGTCAAGTCCCAATAGGAAAAAAGTTGCCATTTTCCAGCAGAAACTGGAGGGAGGAGGCAGTGAAAAACAACAACTGTTTTCCCTTGTGACTGTGTTCCCCAGAAGTATAGTGTTGCTGCATCAGTGTGGAGCAATTGCTACCACTGTGCAACAGTGAAAGTGAATCAAGCACAATATGTTTACTCATGAAAAATGCAGGTGTTGTAAACCATCTGTTTCTGAGGGCCATGTTGCCAAAACCTTTGGAAGACTGGAATGAGCTGTTGCTTCCTCTCAAAGGGTATGTCTATGCTGGAGACTTAGGTCAACTTTAGCAAAACCAGGGCTATACTTATGTTGACTGAAGTGCTTGCTTAAGTTGATTTAATAACTCCTGCCCTGCAAGTTGACTTAAGCTTTTAAGTCAATTTTATAGGGCAGGAAGCCCCAGGTCCTGCCCCCTGCCCTGCCCCAGGTCCTGATCAGGCTCCAGGAGCTGGATCTGGCTCCAAAGGCTGATCTGGCTCCAGCTGCCAGTGGCAAGGGGCTAGGAGCTAGCTCCTGCCACCTGTGGCAAGGGGCGTGGAGTCCAATCCCACTCCTAGCCACTTACCAGCGGTGACTGGGACCTCCCAATGTAGACATAGACACAGACAGTCTAGAAATTCTTTCTATAGCTTTCTGTTAAAACTCTAAATAGTTTTACATGTGGAGGGGAGGTGTGAAAGTTAAGACTGAGGTTTGCTTCCCACCACTCTGCTGTAACCTCTGAGCAGTCTATGCTGACCTGAGTCACAGGAGATGACTCTGAAATTGTTTTTCAAATATGTGCCCCAAGGAAGGGCATGCTAAATCCTGCACGGAGGATGCACATTTCAGTATTTAGGTATATAAATTCCACATGTCAAAATGTTAATTTGAGCATTGATGTGCAAGAATTTGAAATCCTGTTAAAGTGCCCAGGTTTGGAAACTGATCCCAGAAAACTTGGCCCAACCAGTCAAAAGGAAAGGTTTGCGAGAGTGTTTGGGGAAGAAAAATGTCTTTGTGGTGGAGTCCTCTGTAGCAGTGATTTTCAACCAGTGTGCCATGGCACACTGGTGTGCTGTGAAAATTGTCCAAGTGTGCCATGACATTTTGTATAAAGGTAATGAAAATCTATGTAAACCAAACATTGTTTCATCTTAAATAATAGTCTATCCAACCAAAATTACAACTCATAAATTATTCATCAAATTAAAAGTGAGGAATTGGTCTTTCAGTTCTAAAATGTGAATATTCTAGACCCATGTGGCCAAAGGGCAACACTGAGATGACTTTTTTTTTTTTCCGGTGGATGTGAAACATTAATGCATTTGATCCATCTTTAGCTTGTTGTATGCACTATGTTGCAAGCCACTCTAGTAAGAGCTTAGCCATGGTAAAAGTTAGGAAATTTGATGTTTATAAGCAATCAGTTCAGGTTAAAAATGTGGGTGTACTGTGGAATTGTTTGTCTCATTGAAATGTGCCATGTTACTGAAAAAGTTGGGAACCACTGCTCTATAGATTTATAATCAGAAAGAGGTGACCTGGAGGTTGATAATGAAAATTATCATCAATAAATGCCTTAGGTTTTTCATAAAGATTGGAGATCTAAATTGATGGCAGCTCACCATTATTTGTTGCATCTCAGAAACTGTCTAAACGTAGTTCTAAGTATACCGTACGTACCACCTACTCATTAGTATACTGAAGGAGCTATAGATGAAGCACAGAAAACACATTTAGAAGCAAAGAGATCAAATGTTTAATTACTAATCTAATGAAAAGAAGATTAGCAGAAGCTGTCCATTCAAATCTTTTTGTAGTCAAGATGATTCACTGGATATTTTCTGTCAGATATTTTATTGGGACCTATTTTTCTCTTGTTGTCATAGAAGAAAGCAGCATTTCATTTGATTATTTTTCGGTATTAGCTTGTTTTGCATTCTCTCTTTTTTCTTTTAGAATTTCTAACATGTTCCCTCATAAATTTTAACTATTCACAGCCACTGTAAGAATATGAATAATTTCCCCTTCATCATTTCCTTCAGATGTCAGAACCCCTCACCACCCCAAATGTGTTTTGTTTAGATTTTCTCCAGATAAAAACTTGATCTAATCACATTGCTGGGTATTAATTAAACAAATCACATCCGATAAAGGAAACATTTTATTTATTTTGATTACTTACAGATTTATGAGAGTTGCATGTGAAAGGAAACGTTTACCATCTGAGTTCAAATTCTGATCATTATGTTTCCCATGTCCCCTCCATACAGAACTTTACTTTCCCTCCTGGCCACCAGCAGTGCTGGATTCCACCCTCTGTGTACAACTATACATTATTCTCTTAGTTTGACGGTCACTCTGACTCTGACATCCCATGATGGGATGAAAATGATCCAGAAATTGGGGGCAGGAGAGAAGTCTCCTCACCTTCTATACTCTGTAAATTTCCCCAGCTGATAGTAGTGCAGGTAGCCCATGGTCATGCTAATAAAACCACATCATCATATATTCTTTTTCTTTCATGAAAAACATATACACATCCACACAGGGTAATACGCTGCAATATGACATACCTGAAAACGAGACCGTAGGTTGGGAGGTCCTTGTATCCCGAAAGGTGGAGAAGAATTCAGGCCCCTTGTATGCTGAAGTAAGTGGGATCAGATCCAAACCACCACCCCAGTCTGTTTCTCTCAGTTAGCAGGAGCTAAGAGTGTGTATGAAGCAGTACACTCAACCTTCGGGTGCAGATGAGTACTTGTGTTGCTTCCTAATCATCCCATGTAATGGACACACTGCTCTGGAGGAAGACAGTCCTTTGGAAGGAAATCATCAGAACACTTTCAAGAATGAAATTGTGTGGGTGCATGTGCATGCAATTTTTTTGGAAAGAGGACATCCTTACAATTGTGAAAAATATCTGTGGGTAGGTGGAAATTGACCTGTGTTAAAGGTTTTTCAGGCCTCATTTGGCTGGGTGGCTGTTCTGTTTTTCTGTTACAGTCATCTTTAACAAACAGCGACATCATCTTTGTGAAGTTGCATGCGCCGTGGGAGGTCCTGGGCAGATATGCAGAACTAATGAATGTAAGAATGCCTTTCAGGTAGGTGTTGCTACATTTTGTGCTTTGCTCTAAAGATAGTGTAAAACTAAAACTGAAGTAAAACTAAAACTGAAATGTATGCACAAAACATGTTTTATGAAATATCTCACACCTTAGAAAATATAAATGGAGTGATGTAGAGACCATATTACTGATATTTCTTGTTAATTTACCTGCAATTTTAGTACAGTATCAATTTGAAATTAGAGACCTATAGCAGCGCAGCTATTTTCATGGGGTATTCTATCCTTAGGCCCTTTAACCCCTTCTCTGCTGGAGCCCCCTGCATACTCGTGCGCTGCTGTTTTTTAAATGGACATGTCATTGAAATCAATGGGCAGTCGAGACGATCCAGGTACGTACGGCAGCACAGAAGCTGTATGTCTGTTGGACGTATCTGGCATGTTCGGCACCTATAAATTGTCTGCTTGTATAGTATATAGTTGGGGAAACAGATAACAAATAATTATTCATTCTCACAGAAGGCTGGAATTCAGACTAAAGTTTTTCTTTTGAAACATACAGTTTCTCTTTGAAGGAATAGAAATTTTACTCTATGCTACTCATGGCAAAATCAGTTCCAAATGATCGTTCAGACTAAGCTTTTCTCCTTGTCAAATGTGATTTTTATGATGGGTTTCAATCCTAATATTAAGAAAATCAATTTTGTTCTACTGGTTATAAAAACTGGTAAAAGTAGTGTGAAGTATTTGTCTTAAATGGACTGAACCCAGAGCTTACATGTTCTGGTTCTCTTTCACTTCACTGAGATTACATCAGTATAGCCCCACTAATTTAATAGAACAATCAAGGAGTCCTGTGGCATTAAAAGACTCTCAAATTTATTTATCGCATGAGCTTTCATGGGAGAAAATCCCACTTTGTCATCCACTTTGAAGATAGGGGAACTTACAGTATGGGAGGAAAATAAATGCATGGGAGTGTAAGTCATGAGATCAGATCCTACTGTAACAGCAAATCAAAGCAGTTTTTAAGATTCAAACACTAGGAAACAGCACATAGAGGAAGGTGAAGTCAAATCACCTGTTGTAATGGGAAAAGAATCCACAGTCATGATCCTCAGGCAAGTTGGTGGGACATCGGGACTTCAAAGAGAAACACCTGAACTGGAACTGATACGCAATTCAATTATGTGAAGGCAGGATTGAATCATGACTGTGGATTCTTCAAAGCACCTGACAAAGTGGGATTTTCTCCCATGAAAGCCCATGCAATAAATAAATTTGTTAATCTTTAAGTGCCACAGGACTCCTTGCTTGTTTTGCTGAACTAGACTAACACAGCTGCCCCTTTGGAACTAATTTAATAGCGTTACTCCAGATACACCCTGATATGAGCAAGAGGAGATACAGTCTAGAGTCACAAGTGATCATTGATCCGTGATGAAAGTCACTCACAGAACATCTGTGGATGTCTCCTCCCTGTTTTGAGATGAAAAGATGCCTCTTATGCATTATGTAATGTTGTGTTCTCATATTCTTAGTCATTAGGAAAATGAAAGAAGTTATTAGCAAGATGAAAGATGAATTAAGGACAGATTTTCAGGATCAGTTTCCCATTAATATGATTTTCATTTTAAGGCAAACTTCAGAATCCTTTAACTTTGTTTAACTTCCCTTTCTGTGAATTTTTAACATCAAGAAAGACAAACAGTGCAAATTGTATCATGAATGGCTGCAAGCATATTTACACTTTTTGAAAGTATGCTATAAATAGAAAGACAATAGGCCAAGTTCACCTGATGCAAACTCCGTTAATTTCATTTGTATTAAAGTGGCCCAGTAAATTATGGTCTGCTAACTCAGCGACCCACTAAACTAGATTTGCTTCTGTCTCTCAGGTGGGCACATCATCCAACAAAAAAACTAAAAATTTGAGTAGAAAATCTGGGCCTTCCTGATCTGGACTGTTTACCAGAAGTCATCATTTTCAATAAACAGCAGTTTCAATGTGTGTTTAGATTATATTTAAAAATTAAAAATGATATGATATTAAATGTTTCTTTGATGAGGTCCATGTTCGTGTCTTCATTCTTTGCACAGTCATTGCAAGATATCGTGCCAATAATCTGAAGTCACTCAGTGTTGCTGCAAAATATACATTAGACAAGTTGCTGCCCCAAATTTTTATGTCCAGTATTTTAATGATAGCTTAACTGTTTGCAGTTTTAAACAAAGACCAACATTTGACTGTCTTGGTTTTTGTTTTGGGTGCCTGTTTGGATTTTCAGAGGTACTTGGCCCTCTTAAAAACTTTGGTTGGAGTTGTTAAACCGTAGCACTTCTGCAAACCAGGCCTTTTGTGTTTCAAGCAGGACACTCGAAATTAGTAAACAGTTCTGAAAATTTGAGCCAGCAGTAGCATTTTCAAAAGTACTTGTGTTGGCTGAATTGTATTCCACTGAATTCAGTGGGAGGATTAACGTTGGCTTAAATAAGGTCAGCATGAAGTGCTTTTAAAAATTTCTGCTCTGCAATCTTGGCTCTAGGGATCTACAAAATCGCTTACATTGTTTAAATTCTGAATCCAGAAAGTAATTGAAATTGATAACTGATTTTTATACCTCTCTAGTTTAAAACATCCGTAAAGCTTTAATTTTCAAAACTTGCCAAACGTCATTGCTTCTAAGCCACTAATTGCTATGGTATTTTAAAATATGTCCAACTATGCAGAATGAGCTGTGTGGTGTGAACCCTTCATTTTCCAGAACTGATATAGATCAGCCTTAAATGATGGAACATTTCAGAATACATAGAAACTACCTTGGGTTAACAATGACTTCCAGTGGATGACAATGTCAAAGTAAGGAACAAGAGACTGCAGTTCAATAAGACATCCAAACCTTGCAGTAAGGAAGATTAACACATACCCACACCTGAACTGCCCTCAAATTTTGAAATATTTTAAGATGCTGAAGACAATAAGCCAGATTTTCTCAGGCATCATACTCAGGTGCATATCAAGACAACAATGACCAGCAGCAGGATAATGGGGCAGAAACTGGACACCTCATTCTGGCTCCACCTTGATCTGATAGTGGTGTTGCTCTGCAGGCCTTCAGTGTGAGGAGCTACAAATGGGCAACCTAGGACTGAGTCATAAGAGTGAGGGGATGTGGTCAGCATGTTTGTACTCATGCACTCCTGACTCCTCACTAGCCCTTATGCATGTTTCACTTCTCCGTCCCTGTCCCCACACACACACACACACACACACACACAGTTTATTCCATATGCAATCTGAATTAACTGTGCCTGATATGAGGAGCGGAGGGAGGGGCATGTGCCAAGCACATTTTAATTTTGCTTGTGTGGGCTATGTCTTCATCTATTTAGGAGTGTTATTTCTCATGGACCCAGCATTTGTCCTTATAAAAACTGCATGTGTGATGATATAATTTAGTGTTGGGCTTTGGTTTCTACTTCCCTTGATTTCTAAACATTCCCCTATTTAAACAAGATGTAATTTGTCCCGTGCTATATTTGAGTAAATTATTCATGTTAAAAGCAATCAGTTTAATTTATTTGTATTTATATTTGCCTTGTAAAAATCAGACAGCCATTTGCTGAATCCTTTGAAACTGAGATGCCTCTGAATCTTTGTCCTCCATGCATTATAAACAGCAGAAACAATAACGTGATGACTAAAATAATTACTCTTCTGCAATTCAGAGAGTCCCACAATTTGTCTTGGGTTCCTGTGACAGTTCAGTTAATCTCTCTTTTTAGTCTCTTCCTCCACCTCTTACAGGCTTCTATCTTCAATTTCCTTCCTTGCTAGTTCATACTGTAACTGACGATGGGTTTTCTTCTCGACTGGCTTCATTTTTGCTGTTCTTCCAGGAGAAAAATCTATTACCTGCACCGCCGGCACAAGTTCATGAACAGGTTGGTAAATCACTCAAGTTCGTGTATTTCTTTGGCAGCTCAGAGTTGATAATCAAACTAATGGGAAGGTTTGAGTTGTAACGAGACTTACTGTCATACATTCAAGTCTACCATTCCTGCAAACACAGTAAGTTGCATTTTCAAAGTTTCCACCATTTGAGAGAGATCCGCTTTACCATTTTTCCCATTTTAAGTGTAGGGAATTTCAAAAGGGTAGAATCTTTTAAAATGAAAGAAGCTTCTTCAGTTAAGCTATTTCTCTTCCTGCATACTCAGTAAGGAATTTCTGGGGGCTAACAATGTCATCTAATCTGTTGTTTATTATTCACTTTCAGCGATAAGCACTTTCCCGCTGGTGGTGATGTTGGCATTTATTTATTGTCTTGTCAGTATACACAGTGCTTTACAGTAATAGCCAGTGAACCAAATTCATCTCTGGTGTAACTCCATTTAAATCAATTCAGTAATATGAGAGATGAATCTTTTCCAACATTTCTCCCTTAAAGCACTTCTGCTTAGTTGCTAAAAATCTTAAAGATATGTTTGACACATGCTTTGTATTTTCCTGTACAAAAAAAGCAAACAAGGAGTCCTGTGGCATTTAAAAACTAACAAATTTATTTTTTGCATGAGCTTTCATGGGAGAAAATCCCACTTCGTTAGATGCTTTGAAGATGGGGGAACTTACAGAATGGTAGGAAATAAATGCAGGGAAGTGTAAGACATAGGAATGGCTCACACTGTAATAGCAAATCAAAACAGTTGTAAAGATTCACACACTGGCGAACAGCATACAGGGGGACATGAGGTCAGATCTTTGAGCCTGGGAGCAGCTGATTCTACCCAGGTGTGGCTCATCCTTGTAATCAGGGCTGATTTAGCCCTAAACTCTCCAGGTCCTGGTCAAACCAACCTGTTACAAATGTCACTGGGAGCAGCAGAGCTAGACCAACACTGGATGTTTTTGAAAACTTCTGATCTAGAGTGATAGATGCTTCCCACTGCAGATTTCAGAGAAGGTAGGGACTTTCCTGGTAAAGAAAAATGACAAGTATATTTGGCATGTATTAAAAATGGCCATTCAATCTCTTTATTTGATTATGATATTAAATTCTATTGTTCCCTGCTGGTGTTATGACAGTATCAACATTGCGCTTATCTTTTACTATACACATGGTTTTATTGGTAGGTGGTATATGATCTCTCCATTGAATAGGAACATTTTGTTTGGTGGACAGACGTTATAAATACAATGAGCTTTTCTAAAGTTTGCTTTTGCCCTTCCTCCCCCTCTAAATATGTGATGTGGGGCATTGGTAACTTTAGAACTTCAAAAGTTCAGCAGCTTTTCTAAGGTAATGTCAAGTTTGAGGGTCTAAGTTGAGTTATATCAACTAGGGATGAATTCAGCCACAAAGTACTTTAAAGGTCTTCATTCCCTGAACCTACACTGTAGAAAGTGGGCAGATATTGCATACCTCAATCAACATGTTTTTCAGCTAGACCATAGTCAGTCTTTGCTGACCATTTGCTCTGATTATAAAAACAGTTCCTGCTCCACAGCTAGTACAGTGCTTGAATAGAGACCCTCCTCTGTCTCCTGCCCACCTTCATTTTCACAACAGAGTGGCTCTGAGTTTATTTGGATTGTAATTACATGCACATGCTTCGTATGACCAAAATAACGGAGCATGCATGGGTCTTACATTTTGTGTGCTGCATGTGTTTTCATTTGCTTGCTTAATGAGTCAGGGTGCCATTTGAGCTCAGTGTAATGAATGGTCTGCCTTTTTATAGTATAGCAGTTCCTGAATCAGGAGTGTTGCTGCCCCCCCCCAAAGGGTCAGGGGTCAGGCCTTGTGCCAGCTCCTGGGCCCAGTCCGGCTCCAGCTGCTGCCACTAAGCAGCAGGAAGCCCAGAGCCAGAGCCAGCTCCAGCTCCTGCTGTTGTGCTGCTAGCCAGGCACAGTAAGTGGCCCTAGCCCAGATTCGACTCCTGCTGCTGCTGCTGGCGCCAGAGCTGGGGCACTGCCAGGGAGATTCAGGGCCCATGTCCTGTGGGCCCAATGGCAGCAACACCAATGTCCTGAATGATGAAAATACCTGGCTAAATCTAAATTTCATATTATTTCAGCTCAGTACAAAGTTCCTTGAGACAAAAGTGCTAACTGAACAAAAAATCCTGGAGGAAAAACATGCACAGATATCAAGATGTACAGGTTTATTTCCAGTTCTGTGGAACATTAACATACAACTCAGCTATGAGGCAGTGGGGACAAGTTCAGTGAAAATGAGAAATGACTGGAACATTTGTCCATTTCTTGAGCTAAAACAAAAGGATTTTTGAAGATTGGGAAATTATGATAAGGAATGTGTTTCGGGGTTCAGTCAGCTGTGGGCTACCCTGCAGCATGGTACAGCATTTACCCTGCCCTCAGTTTTCCATCAGGCAAACTGCAGATGCACCCAGGCATTTTAAATAACATTCTCCCTCGGGCAGTCTGGTTCATTACCATCATGCAAAATAAATGTTAGTGCTGATTTTAAAATATGGAATTGTTGTCCAACAAGAAATTCCAATGTTTTTGTCTGTTTTAATTCAGAATCAAGATTTAAAAGTGATATTTCATGGCACAGAAAGTTCCAAAAATTTGATTTAAAAGGTCTGCAACATCTTTTTTGAGTTTGTTGACATTATCATTAACATCATGGGACTCCCAGGTGGCCCATGGTGCCTTAGCTACAGAGAGAAACTGCAGGGCACCATTAGGAATGTATTCCTTTGGGGAAAAATGAGTATATGAAGGGCCTTTAACTACAACTCCCATGAGGCCCTATGGCAGCTCACAGACTGAGATTGATGATGACCCAAAAGGAAACATTTTGATTTTCCTAATGGAACATTTTGCTAAAATCTATCTTTTATCTCAGAAATTTTTGGTTTTGATAAAACCTCCCAAACCCAATGAGAAAACATTTTGTCTGAAAATTTTGACAAGCCCAGATAAACATAAAGTATCTATAGGTCAGGTAGGCTCAAACCATTCCTCTCCTGGTCAGTGGAGTTCTCTACAATCCTCCTTCCAGCACCTGCATTACTTATATCCTCAGTGCAGGGTTCTCCACAGCTTTCCTTTTAGGTGCCACCCCTAGCAACCCTTTATCCCTTACTATAGGCTTCTCTGCAGTCCCACAAAGGGTTTCAGTTCTTCTGCAGGATTTCTGTAGGGTTTCTCATTGCCTTCCTTCTAGGATCTATCTGAAGTGCCCATAACCTTCATCCTTGCTGTACATAAAGAGACGCTTCCTGTGCTTGCAGGTCTCCCTCACTGCATGAACTGGCAGCCTCCATCTACAAGCTGCTGTCATGTGACCCTTCATCTCCTGACTCAGGTACAGGGCATTGCTTGAGTCCTTACACCTTGAGAGGCTCAGCTCCCCTTGGAACAGGGCCCCAATAAGGGGATCCCAGCATGGAATTGCTCATCTCCCATCATCTTACATATTCCTTACCTGGCATGGGAGGTTGGGAGGAGATCAGGCAGTCAATTTTCCTCTTCCAAGAGATTGGAGGAATTGGTATCTGTTTTGGCAAGAGGGAATTTTGTGAGAACCAGAGAACCGTGGAGAGTCACTCACAGGCAAGGTTTGGCTAAAGTTAGGAAAGTATCTGAACCTGGAAATCCTAAGTGTCTGAGCGTTTAGATGAGCATCTGTAAATGCTGCAGTGATTTTGAGGAAGGAGCTCAGTAAAGAAATGCCAGTTAACTTTTCTTATGTGATTTTTTTCCCTGCCTTTTTTCCATCACTGTTTACATTGCTCTAAAATACACACATAACTAACTAGAATTAATTATTTCTGTGTCGGTATCTGTGTATGCTTCTCTGTTTTCTGAGTGATGTCCACTTAGGGCCCAATCCAATGACATCTGGGGGACTTAAGCATGTACCTAAAGTTAAGTCCTTGGTGAATCAGAGCCTAAGTGGACTACAGCTCTTGTGTGGTCCCATGTCTGAAACTCAAGCCATAGTGAAAAGTGATTCCTGATCAAGAATCTTGGAAATTAATAACTGGCAAACTTCTGCTGTATTATGACATCTCATCCATTTCCCCAATGATAGAGATATCAAAAAGGAAGCCTTAGTTGGTCATGCTAGTGTTAGCAGAGTTGATCTCAGCTGGACTATGTCCATTGCATATCTTACTGCTCTACCTCTAAAAAATGGTTTAATTTTATGTTTCATTTTAAACTTTCAGTTTTCCACTGTCTCAGGATCCATCTACCCCAGAGCTTGAAAGTGTAAATTCTGGCTTACTTAGACATGCCTGCACTTGCTGCACTAAAAACAGAAGTGTAGCTTCAGTGGTGTGAGCAGCAGGAGGGTCTGTCTGCCTCAAGTATATAGCTATGATCTTGAATGGATTCATACTCAGGGTAGTTGTCCCCTTCTGCTTATGCTGCTGCAGCTACACTTCTATTTTTAGCACAGGGGTGGACAAAATTGACTCACAGCTAGACACCAGTAGTTTTACTTTTGGTCACCAAAGGAGACAATTCTATTATATTTCTGCAGTGGAGCTAGGCAACATGCTGCTAAAAGTGCTTGCCATGGTGACCAGAAAAGTATCATATGTCAAGGCCTGAGCTAGTGCAGGTATGTTTTCTCAAACTGTAATTTATACCTTACAGCTCTAGTACAGGTGTACCCTCAGCATCTTTCCAGATCTTCATCCTTCCATTCTGAGAGAGGATTATTACTCTGTTGTATTCTTCTCAGTATCATCTGTAGTGAGAACTGCCAGTTTTGATCTGTGTAATGCTAATGGGCCATAGATTAGCCTCAAAGAAATAATGAAGCACAACACAGTGTTTAAATCTTCTTGTCTGCATCTTGAATGAAGGGCGGTGTTTGTTAGTGAGAACACTTTGTTTCTCATTGCTTTTTTGAGCGAGAAAGCAGCGTGAAGAAAAATCCTGCATCAGGAATTGTGGCCATGCTCAAGCAGCCTGAAAGCATGCTCTATGAGTTTAACCCTTTTCATTATCAGAGGAGAGAGAGAGAGATTTTGCAGCATAGGGATGGCAATATATTCTAGACCATTTTGGAACATGCATCTCCTTGAGATCTCTGTGTCCGCAAAGAACAAACGAGTTCACCGAGTAAGCCAAGGAATCTGAACCTTGTGAATGATAAAGCAAGCCCATTCCAAATGTGCTCAGTATGAAGTCAATATAAATAATGCATTGTTCTTAAATTGGCCTGTGTGTTCTGTGATAAACCTACAACAGATGTCTTGCAAATGTGCCCATTGTCATACAAGACAAATGGGAGATTATAGATTAATGGTTTTTCTAATAGTCTAGAAGATCCAGATTATTTTACTCAGTGTATAAGCATGAAACTGGAAGTTTGAAGGCATTTGTGTCCTCCTCCTTCACTCTTTCCCCTACTGTCATGAACCTAAGAAAAATGTTGTAATATTGGGCACAGTTGTCCCCTGCAGGAAAAGCGTCAGGTCAAAGAATAGGAAATAATGTTGGAAAAAACATTTCTTCACTATTCTGGTGGAATACCCTCTGCCTTTGCACAGAATATGCCTGGAGTACCAGACTTCCTGTGTGGAGGTTCAGTAAGTGTTCCCACAGCAGTTGTGGCTCCTCAGCTCTGAACCTGTTCCTTGGCAGTGTGGTACCAATGGACTCATACTGTGGAGGAGACGGGCACAGAAAAATAACATATCCCCTGAAAAATCCTTAATAAACACTAGTTTAGGACTCAGATACCTCTCCACTTGTGTTTGGAGTCCAGTGTTGTACTGAGGTAGGAGGACATGGAGCCCCTGGGGGTGCCACACTGACCTTCACAATGCATGGAGCCCCTCAGAGCACCCTCTGTGCTTCATGAAGGGTTGGACTAGCATCCACCCCAGGCTAGCGGTTGAGTTTGCCCTGCCTGAGCCAGTGCCAGGCTGTGGAGCTAGAGCAAGAGGCGTGGGCACTGCAGAAAATCCGTCAAGTAGGAGGAGATAAGCGGAATTTCTGTCCTGTAGTCCCCCACATCTCTAGGCAGCTGGGGAGTGGCACTGTCTGGTGGAAGGTAGGGACCCTCTTGTCCTGCACAGGGGGCATTGTAAGGTCTCAGGAGAGCACAGATGCAAGTTTGGTCCCCAGGCAGCAAAGACCCACAGTACACCACTGCCTGGGTCAGCAAGTAAATAGATGCTCAACCTGAGGATGAAGGTGACTTGGAATAAGCATGCTATTCCAGCAAGTGAACTCCATTAATTTAGAAGAAGAGTTAATAATAATAAACAAATCTGCTAAAACTTGGTAGGCACAAAAGCTGGGGAAATCACTTGCTAATCAATTCAAATAGTTAATTCATCCTTTTTTCAAAACAATGTCTGAACAGTTCTCAGTTTCCCCAAAGTGATTTGTTTGCTCCAGATTATTCAGTGAATGCTTTATATGAACATATTTCAGCTGTGCTCATTGCCGGGGCTGAGCTCTGGCACTGGTGGACTTGGCAATTTGTAGCCTCTGCACTTCTGGACTCCCAGACAGCAGCAACTGCTTGCCAGCCAGCCAGCCCTGAAGGCTGTGCCATCACCAGCAGCAGCACAGAAGTATAGCTGGCAATACCAAACCACCCTTATTTCTGCCTTCAGAGTTGGATGTCTAGCCAGAAGTCGCCACTCAGAGCTGCAGCATGTCTTTCATTACAAATGAATCACTGCCTGTGATTTGTTCCTGAGCTGTTCACTGCAAGAATTGCTTTGAGTATTTGTGATTCACCATTTGAGCTGCTCAAATGGACACAGTCACATGATACTGTACATTCTAATTGGGATGCGTGCTGGTCTCACGTGTTCCTACACTGGAACTAGAAAGTGTAAGTTGCAGCTCAAGCTGGCATACTGGTGTTATCGATGATCAAACTAGCAAAGCAAAAATAGAAGCGTAGCCATGGTCGTGTGAAGGGCAGCGTGGACTTGCTGCCCAAGTATGAGCCATCTGAGATTGATGCTGTGTACTCAAGTGCAGAAGTGCTGCTGGCCCAGGAAAAGATCAGTACTCAGGGCTCAAGCCCCATAAGCCTGGCACCAGCAATGCTCTTGCTCAAGTGGCTGGTGCACTGTATTGCTCTCACTGTTACTCACCTCTATTTGTGGGACGTTAGCTCAGAGCTAATGTGGGTATGTCTACTCCAGGTGGAAATCCTACCTTCCGGATCCATTGAGGCATCAAGTTTTCCATGCAAATGTGCACAATTAAGAATTTAAAATTCATTTTCTGTGACTATTCTGCTATGTTTACTTGAAATTCCCCATGCTGGCAAGGAGTCCTAATGATGACTTTGTTCATGAGAACACTCATAGAACAAGAATGCACAAGACGCACAAACACAGTTAGAGTAAATGTGTTTAAAAATCTGAACCAGTGTTTGTGGATAATGGTTTGCAGTATGTGCCCACCTTTAGAAAAGACACAAATATGACCCCCAGTGGCAGAATTGTGGAGGAGAGGATGAAAGTTGATGTTTTTTTCTGTTTTAATTGGATGTCGGAGTACTTTAAAGTTCTTTTTCCACACCCTCATCTGCTACAGTAGGAATATTTCAAATCCTGCTGACCAGAGCTGACATCAGCGAAAACTCAATGCCATTTCTTTGGGTTGTGGAATTGTTTAGCTGATTTTTGATGGGAGGAGAAGAGGCAGAAGTGTGGGCTTCACCCAACAGTCACTGAAGCAAATGAAAGAACTCCTGTTCATTTCAGATGATGATGGATCAGGCTGCCCCTGTCTTGCAAAGACTTACTCAGAGCTAACTTGAAGTTTGCAAATAGTTCCATAATAATATTATTCCCATGCCTAAAACTAGGCATGTAGGTATGGCTTTGCAAGATTGGGGTCTATATCTTTCACACACAGGAAGCAATAGTGCAGATGGTAAAGTGGTAAGCTCTCATGAGAAAGCAAAATATGTTTTTCAAAGCAAATGCCATATCTATATTATGTGTTCTCTCTCTAGCATTTTTATTTGGTGTTGGTTTTGATTTAGGATGCCACCCCCAATCACCTATAATTCTTCACCTTCCTTTGGTCAGCGTGTGTAGCTTTGCACATGTGCCCTGCAAAGAAATCTGCCTTTCTTTAACTGCCTGGCTTTCATTTGTTTTCACCTGCAGAACTGGCTTTGCTGTCCACTCTCAAACCATATGCTGTGAGTAGCGCGATTTGATTATGTGCATAGGATCTCAAGACATGATAGATGAAACCAGTCAATAAAGTGGTTTCTTTTGATAGCTCCCATGTCATGTCTGAGTGGGTGGTAGATAGTGTGACGGGGTCACAGCTGCTGGCTACAGGAGGGTAGCAGAAGGGCTATGTCCACATGATGCTTTTAAATCGAAACAATGACCGTTGTTTCTATTTAAAAGTTGTCATGTCCAAATGACGTTTTGTTATTTCAAAATGATGAGCCCCGTCATTTCAAAATAACGAACCTTATTTTGAAATAGTAAAACCTAGGTTGAAATCAAAATAGCCGTTATTTTGAAATGGTTGTTTCAAAATAACGCCGTTTGGACATGTTATTTTGAAATAACCACTATTTCGATTTAACACTTTTGCCCTTCTCCTTCCCAGGGTGCGTTCCTTTTTCTATATATTGACTGGCAACATGGCCTGCCAAGGGGCCATATTGCCACACCTCCCATGCTGCCCCTCTCCTGATTTGACTGGTTCAGATTTTTAAACACATTTACTTTAACTGTGTCTGGACTTGCTATTTCAATTTGAGGTTTTTGCTTATTTCAATTTAAGTTAATTCAAAATAACAATTTGATTTCGAATTAATGTATTTTGAATTAATTTATTTCAAAATAAGCATCTACGTGTGGACATAGCCAATGTTCATGTATTAGCCCCAGGACTAGTAAATCCTTGTTCCCTGGGTTAATTTAGCCAGGGTTACTCCCAGTTAATTAAGTCGTCTGAAGCCAATTAAGGAACCTGCTGCACTGCTTAAAAGCCTTCTTCTCAGGCAGGCAGCAGCAGCTGAAAGGGGTTGGGAGAGGAAGCAGAGTGGGATGGAGCAAAGCTGCTAGGGGCGAGTTGGAGGGATTGATTGCTGCGGCCTTTGGCAGCTGGGGGCCCTAGGTGAAGGCCCTTTATGGGGTCCCCAATGACCCCCAATGCCACCCTCACCGGGGCTCTGGGCCCCCATTGATGCCCTAACCACCCCCCCACAGGGAGAAGCAGGGGCCGCGGACCACCAGGTTCAAAAGCTTTGCCACTTACCAGTCAGTGTACCAGCCAGACCAGCCTCTCTCTAGCGGTGGTGGAGGAGCGCTCACCGCCTACTCCCAGCTGTCCGCATCTCCTCAGGGGGAGGAAGGAGAGCGGCTGGCACAGTGGGGTGGCTTGCCCAGAGTGGGGCCCCCTGGAGTGGCCTGCTCCGAAGAGTTCGGGCCACTTTGCCCCTGGCCACCCCAGACCTGGAAGCAGCCCGAACTCTTTGGAGCACGCCACTCCAGGAAGCCCCACTCCCGGCAAGCTGCAGCGCCAAGCCAGCCGCTCTCCTCCCTCCCCCAGGGTACGTGCAGAGGGCGGGGAGTAGGCAGGGAACGCCACTCTGCCCCCGCTGGAGAGAGGCCACTCTGGCAGGTGGGGGGCAAAGCTTTTGGACCTGGTGGTCTTGCCGCCCTCCACCTCCCCACTGCCCCATGAGCGGCCAAGTAAGTGAAGCAGGTGGCAGCTATGGGGCCCCCTTACAGCTTAGGGGCCCTAGGCCACTGCCTGCTTTGCTTACCCCAAAAGCCGCCTCTGGTGTCCCACACCAGGAAGATACAAGGGTTTGGGGGAAGTCCAAGCAGGCAGGGCCCAGGGCTGTTAGGCACAGCAGCCTGGAGGATGGACCCTGCCACTCAGAGAACTAAGCAAGGAAATTGAGGTGGGGCAACCCCACCCAAACAAGGGTAAGATTGCAGAGACTGAAAGACTCCAGGCAAGGAGGCTGTGAAAACCCTCCCAGTTCCAGAGGGCAAGCCAGGAGCAGTAAGGACAAGGACTGGCAACCCAGGGAAGGGGAGTAGTTCTCTGGACTCAGTTGTGGGAGGCTGCTACTCATATGGTCCCTGGGTCAGGGCCTGGCATAGAGGGTGAGACTGGGCCTCCCCTTCCCAATATCCCTCTGCCATTCAGCCATGCCCAGGGGTGACCAGACAGGGAAGAAACCCTAATGAGGAGGCCAGCTGGGCTATAGCTTGTTTAGTCCCAAAATGGGGACTCCCACTCTGAGGAAAAATTGAGAGTAAGAAACCAGATTATACCAGGCCACTGAGTAGAAGCACAGGACCTGCAGAGGTGGACTAGACCTCTATCCACCACATAAGCTATGCAAGTTTTTTATTTTCCTTTGTCCTGCTGCTAAAGCTTTCTGTCATCGTGTCTGCTATGCTAATGTGTACTTGTCCTTAGTGTGGTGTGTCAACTCATTCAGCCTGTAAATTAAGCTTTCTGGAAAGCCCAGAAAATGAAAGCTTAGAGAGTCACCAGGGCCTGCTGGACTTCACTAAGATTTGCAGCGTCATGTACCAAGTGTGCTGCTTGTCTCTTAGGACACAAATCAGAAGATACTGTGCTACAAATTCTGGTTATTCATAGTCTGAGTGCAGGTCAGATAGCATGCATCAGCTAAAATATGTCATATTTGGCTTCTTTGCAGTGGCATTGCTGTCATAGGGCCAGAAGGGCTGCAGACCCCCACGTCTCCAGCCCAGCCCTGGCAGTGGCTGGGGCTGGATTGGGCCCACAAGGGCCAGCAGCGGCAGGAGCTGGGTCTCAGCCTGGGCTGCCTGCTGCTGGGTGGCTCAGATCCAGCCCCTGTCGCTGTAAGCCAGTGGCTGGTGGTCCCGGCGGGCCTGATCCAGTTCCAGCTGCTGCCTGCCAGCCAGTTGTACACAGCCCGGGCTCAGATCCGACTCCTGCTGTTTGCTGCTGGCCAGCAGGCAGAGGCTGGAGCTGGATTGGACCCTGGCACCAGCTCGGGCCCTGGGTTGGGGTCGCACAGCAGGGGGCAGGGCAGGGCCCAGGCCCCAAACCTTTTTTCAGGGGAACAATGCCCCTGCTTCTTTGTAACTGTAAATATTATGTCTCCTTAGTTATGTTGGGGGTTGAGTTGTAAGTCAGATCTCCTTGGCTGATTATAATGTGATGAGCAGGCTTGCTCTCTGTCTCATTTGATTTTTCCCTTTGTGTACTGCAGGATCGAGAGACAAATCAACAGGTTTCGAGGATGGTTACCTAGAAAGCCTATGAGACTGGACAAGGAGACACTGCCAGACCTTGAGGAGAATGACTGCTATACTGCCCCTTTCAGCCAGCAAAGGATCCATCAGTGAGTGTTTTATGATTTAGTGCAGTCATTCCCAATCTTGGTCTGTGGACAACTATTGGGTCGTGAGGGTACTGCAGGTGGACGGGGGGGGGGGAGATAATTACATCAGGTAAACATAGTGTGACAAATGCAATATGTTTGTGAGTGAGCATAATAAATTATTAGAAATAGCTGTGTTTTAAATACCCCTTGATATACAAGTTTGGCTCCTGTCAGCTATATGCTATGTTGTAAAGAATGTTTAAATGGCTTGCTTACGTGGTGGTCTGCAGAAGCTTTCAGTGAAGATATAGTGGTCCACATAAAAGAAAAGATTGTGAACCGCTGATCTAGATTAAATACAAGACAACAGTGTGCTACTTCCAGATTGATCCTGAGAAACCCAAAGCACAGTATGTGTGTGAAGAAACAGAGCCTTATGGTCTCTTGACATAGCAGAAGGGTCCATACAGATACTGAAATAGCAAGAAGTCTAGCTACCTTTCAGTGAACTTGTCTAATGAACGCTTAGTTTGTGGCAAACTGGTGTGTAAAGTGACCCTGCACTAATGCTTGGTAGCACACTGTGTCCCTGTGGACCCTGCTACTGGTATGTCTAGCCTGTAATTAGACACCTGCAGCTGCCCCATGCCAGATAATTCTGGCTGGTAGGACATGGGCTGTGGGGCTGTTTAACTGCAGTGGAGACTTCCAGGCTCGGGCTGGAGCCCAGATCCCAGAGCTCAGGCTGTGGCTTGAGCTAGAATATCCGTGCCATGATTAAATAGCTGTTTAACATGTGCCCTGTGAGTGAACTAGAGAACTGATAGTAGGTGACTATAAGATTTGTATGGAAATTTCGTGCATGCAAGGTAGACTTACACCCCACTTTGTCACAAACTAAGTGGTCATGTGGACAAGCCCTGAGTATTACATAATCCAATCCAAAGTCCATGGAAATCAATAGAAAGTTCCCTTTGATTTCAGTGGCTTTCAATCAGGCCCCTACACAGGTAACTGACTATTCATGATACTTTTCATAACAACATCTTAGGCCAGATTTACAAAGGTATTTAAGCACCTAAAAATGTAGAACGGTGCCTGGTGAGATTTACAAAAGCACCCAACTTCCATCACAAGCCAATAGAAGTTAGGCACATAACTCAGACGTTAGTCAATTCCTCTAGGCACCTATCTGCAGGTACGTAAATATACATGTAAAAGTGGCCCATGCTTTCCTGTTTAAGGATAAACTTTTGAGAGAAGTCACCACATTTTTTTTAATTTGGATTTTTACACAAGATTGTATGTGGTTTTGACTCTGCAAATAGTTCTCAGTAGCAAAACACCTCAAGAAAAACATAAGCGCAGAAATATTTAGACTGGCCTGTCTGAAAGCTACAGTTCCAGTGCTGTCATCTGGTTCCTGAGGAAAATTTATGTACAGCCTTATTTTGTATACCTATCTAGAGAGTACCAGAAATATATTTGTTAGGTTATGTCTACATTTACACTTTAATTTGAATTAATGAGGATCAATTCAAATTAAATAAATGCATGGCCACACTGGTTTTCATTAATTCAAGCTAAGGAATGCCTTAGTTTGAATTGATGAAAGCTAACTTTGAAGTTATAAAACCTGGTTTAGCTTTGAAGTGATGGTTAATTCAAACCCATTAGTTTGAATTAACCCAATGTAGCCATGTTAATTCAAACAAACTGTTAGTTCGAGTTAGCCATGGATTTTCCCCCCCTATGCAATAGCACCCCCTACCTAATTCGAACTAGCAAGTCCTATGCATGGACATGCTAGTTTGATTTAAGGTTTCTAGTGTGGCCATGTTAATTTGAATTAACTTAATTCAAACTAATCATTATTAGTTCAAATTAATAAATTTGAATTAAGTTAATTCAAACTAACCTTCTAAGTGTAGATATAGCATTAGAGATTGTGTAATCAAGCCTGCATAAGAAACACAACAAACCTTTTCTTCTGTTTAGTTAATGCCAAATAAAAGGTAAAATGCAGCTGTGCTCTGAAAAGTGGCCACATAAAATATGGCATTTTCTTACACAGCGGACCTATGCCTTGTACATGTTCAGTCAGATCTTCTTACGTGAGTGACCAGAATAAATTTGTACTGCTTTTAATTCCTGTTAGGACTGCAGAGTAAACACAGCTCTGTTTATTATACACCATCAAGAGAATTGTTTGCTAAATTACAGTTTCAGAGCCAACCAGTTCTAGTTATGCAAATGCCTAAAAAGCCGCAGTATTCCATAGGTATCTCTTGTGGAATAGCTTGGGCCATAGACTGATGTACAAGAACGCAGGCTGATTTTCAGATGCTAGGCTGAATTTTTGGAGCTAACTGAAAAAACAAATAAAACACTTTATGCTTCTAAATTTAGTGGATTTAATATAGAAATAACTAATGATCATACTGTGCCATATTTGTACAGTCACTTTTTAAAGTAGGACCACTCTTTGTAAAATAACAATGGCTGAAGTAAATTAGGAAGGATAGGCAAATCCTTCATAGATAGTTTCAGTACTTCCAGTATTGGAGTACAAGAACCAGGAGCTGGCAGAGCATCACTGCCCTAAGGAACCGCCCCCTGCCCACAGGCCATGCCCATGGCCAGGGACAGGGCAGGGAGCAGCAGCCACAGCTGTGGGGCCACCCAGCCTAGGAAGGGGCCAGGAGCAGCTGCTCCCACTGCCACCGCAGGCGACCACGCCCCGGATCTCCGACCTGATCCAGCCCAAGACCAGGAGGGGCAGGGGCCCTGCCAGGACCCGGGGCACTGGCCCGGGATTCGGGGCACTGGCCCCGTGTGCCAGGCACCAGCGACACCCCTGGGAGCTGGAGAAAAAAATGTGAAAGAATAGGCAATACAGACCAAGATACTGACAGAAGGTATCTCTGTAATGCAGAGGAAGCTAAGATCAGCTCAAAGACCAGAAGCCTGCAGTATTTGATTCTGGGATTACCTGTGGCAGATACTGCCTGACCTGATTCCTAACAGGAGTCAACAAGCAGGACTTTCTTCAAAAAAAAAAAACCCCTCTATCTCATAAACAATGACTACAGTCAGAACCCCACCTCTTCAAATATTTGCGCAGAAAGTTGGCCTTCATATCAGACATAAAAGCACAGAAGTGTCATAGCACACTGCTACTAAAAAATTGCTTACTTTCTCATTTTTATGGCATAATTATCAAATCAATTGGAATTTAGCTATTACAGTTACATTTCAATGTATAGTATATAGAGCAGTATAAACCAGTAATTGTATGAAATTCTAGTTAGTACTGACTTTGTTAGTTCTTTTTATGTAGCTTGTTGTAAAACCAGATAAATGTCTAGATAAGCTGAGGTACCCCCCTGGAAGACTTCTGTTTACCCTTGGGAATACCCCTGATTGAGAACCCAAGGGTTAAAAAATAATTTGGCAGGCCCTCAAACCCTCCTAAATTTCCAGGCCACCCTCATGCACTTCGGGCCCCCTTCGTGCATATCTGGGCCCCCTTCACCCATCCCAGCTAATGTCCCCCCAAGTACCTCTCCCCCACTCCAGCTACTGCCACCAAAACACCTGTCCTTCATCATACCCCTCCTTCTCCAGGTCCTCTTCAGCCCCAATCCCCATTCCTAAGCTCCCTGCCCCCATGTCCCTACTCCAGCCCTCCTAACCCCCACCCCCAGCTCTTCTGTCTGCACTTCATCGCCTTCAGCACCCAACCCCCTCAACACCTCCCCAGTGCCCCAGCCCAGCCCCTTCTTCCTACCCTACACCCCTCACACTGAGCTGCCCGAGGAGAGGCCAAGACCTGTGCCATGCTTGCTCACCCAGTGGCACAGTGTGTGGACTCCCAAGGGCTGGGGCTGGGGCAGGAGAGAATCAAGCTGGCCCCTTACTCAGACAGACAGTGCTCTGATGCTTCTACCTCAGAGCGCAGCCTGCGCACATGCAGGGGGAGCCAGCCAGGACTTTGCAGCAGGATAAGCATGCCTCCTTGCCTGCCCTGCCAGAACTAGACAGCTGAGCAGCTCCATTTTCTATTTTTAGGGAGCTTCCCGGAATGCTGGGCCCCCTAAAAATACTCTCTTTTTGGGGAGCCCAGCATTTCAGGAGGGTCCCTAAAAATAGAAAATGGAGCTGGAATGCTGTGTTCCAGGGCCCACTATTTTAAATAATGGGCCCTGAAATGCAGTATTCTGGCTCCATTTTCTATTTGTAGGGGCCCGGAATACTGGGCCCCTAAAAATAGTGGGTCCCGGAACATCATTCCGGGCCATTCCACCTTATTGTAACCCCTGTGAGAACTGCTCGTCTAAGCATGTTGTTTGGCAATGTGTTGGAGCCTCTCAGAGGAGAGGCATAACTACAAGTGGGCCCAGGTGAGCAGTGCCCACCCAACTGAGTGGCAGACCCACTCGCCCCTGCCTGCCACAGCTCCCAGCAGCAGCACAAGCTTGGCCACTGTGACCGCAGACCCACCAGTAGCAGTAGCACTGCAGGCAGGGGCAACGGCAACTTGCTACATCCCCTGGCAGCCTTGGTGTTCCAGCCTTGAAGCGGTAAAGCTATGGACCAGGCTGCCACTCCCCTAGCCCTCTCCTGCCAATGCTCCAGTGTCGGCAGGAAGCTTCCGGTCACACACAGGAGTAGCCAGGCAGGCCTGCCCTTGGCAATCAGGGCCCAGGGCCTGACCAGAGAGTGATGGCTGGCTATGCCGTGTCTCACAGTGCTGGCAGGATGCCCTGGAGACTGGAGATGAGTGAAAGTGGATACATGAAATTGATACGCTGGGTTAAAAAAAAAAGAAGAAGAAGAAGAATGTGGCAGTTTCCAGACTCAGTGTTTTGAAACCACCCCTTTCTACCTTAAGGAACATTCACTGCTGTTATGCATGGGAGCTGACGCTCCTTACTAGGAGCTTCTCCAGCACTAGCTGGCTTACAAGCTAGGAAGCATTTTGTCTGGCATGGTGCTGAGGCTTTTCCATGTGTCCTAATGGTAGCACCTACTATTTGCTAGGAACTGTAGAGGCAAAGACATCTCTGCCCCACAAGGCTAGTGTTCTAGGTGTCCGTTGGAATATAAGCATGCAAAGGAAGGACAAAACAGACAAATACCCTGAGAGGGAGAGGTAATAATAAACCACAGTTTAGCAGGAAAAAAAGAACTCTTGGCTCACTACTTGTCTGACGAGGACTTCTGCTAAATCCTTCCATTGCTGAGTCATCCTTGTGACCTATTCTAGCCCTTTAATATATTTCATTACCTGCTAGGTCTTGTGTGTGGCACCTAAACTGTATGTTTTCAGAGGCAGGGAGGTCATTGGTGCTGCCAAAGAGATGAAAATATTACTTTGTTGTTCATCTTTGGCTGGTTTACTTATCTTCCAAGATCTGAGTTCCAGAATCTGCCATGTCAACACTAAAGCTGATGACAAAATTGTCACCTAAACCAGTGTAAACAGTGAACGTAATGTACTAGTAAGCCCTTGGTATTGAGGTCACTGATGTCATCATTTGCTGAAGGAGAAACATGGAATCCTGAAGTCATTTCTTTGGTTAAAAAGTTATACTGTTCCCTTTTAAAATTCATTAGTTTATTATATTCTTTTAGTGGAGATATGTTCTGTATTTAAAATATCTAGCTTTTTTTTAAAAATAGCACTATAGTTCACTTTTAAATTATGTAGGTCATTACCTACCTTTCACAGGAAACCCAATTCAAAAGTTATTTACAAAATTTAGAGTGTGAGCACCAGAACTGCAATTGTTGGTGTAGTTTATCCATAAACCATTTTTTTTTTACTTTTATTTTGCTTGAGTCAAATGACTCCTTAAATAAATTATGTAGTTTACCAAAAGTCAGTCCATCACTGGCAATTTTTAAATCAGGATTGGCTGTTTTTTTTTTTTAAAAGATCAGCTCTGGAAAATTTGTTGAGAAAGTTCACAGACTAGAAATCCACAATGGTCCTGTCTGGCCTTGGAATCCATGAATCTATGAATATGTAATGTGGAGGAGGGAAGTGTAAAACAGGTATGAGGAGATAATTGATTTGGGAGCTGAGGGGAGAATTAACTGCTGGTCAAAGGGACTGGCAGATTTGAGGATGACAAACATTCCCTCGGATGTTTTTTTTTCAGACCACTGTAAGCATTATGTGTAACTCCATTGATTTAAAGAGAGCTACTCCTATTTATGCCATTTTGAGAACAGAATCAAGAGGTTTTTTACTGTGTTTTTTTAAAATGTTCATTATAAATTTCTCCTAGAAGAAATTATTCATCATCAGGGATTAGTCATTAAGAGTATTATTTCTCTTTTACTACTATGTGTTGTGGTCTCTTGCCTAGCTCTTCACAGTAAATCTTCAATATATACAACACTTATAACAATGTGTTCTGAAGTCAGCAATGGCCTGTCCTAGGAAGCAGACTAAAGCTGAATTAACATTTAATCACAGTGTTCTATGCCATGCTGATAAATATAGACTTCCATATCAGATTGGCAGAGCTTCAGCTGTCAATGTTACCAACTCTTCATGATTAAAACTGTCATCAGTTTGGTTTTTGGCTTTGGTTTTTTTTTAAAGTTACAAGTTAAAATGAGTTTAATATGTATCTTTTCAACCTAGCAAGTCAGTAGGCCTCCATAGTTTAAATTTTAGGAAAAAATAAATGATTTATTAATACATTAGGGAGCTGGGAATGGAAAGCTGTTGTCTTAGATATATTGTGGTAACTTAGCATGTTGTTTTTCAGTGCTAAGATGTATGTGGTGAATCTTCATGCTGGGGTCTAGCTGAGTCAACTCAAGTAAATTTGCTGAAGTATTTGCACAAAAAACATATTTTCATCAGGGACAAATACTGCTCTCAACTATGAATACAATCTCCCATTATTTGCAATGAGAGGTATGCGTGTATCCCTTAAAGTAATATTTGGCCAACTCATGGGTGGATCTGGTTTGGGGTCGAGGCAAAAATTTGCTGAGTGTACCAAATGGGTAAAATTTGCTTTGCTTGCAAAAGCAATGCAGGCGCCACTTCATCCTGTGGCTTGGAGTAGCTGCCTGACCCCCTCCTAGACTCTTGCACAATGTAGTGCCCAGATATGCAGCCACTACCCTCCCTTCCTTCCCAGACCAATGATCAAATTAACTTTCCATGCCAGCTTTGCACAGACTAGTGTAAAACTCAGTTCAGCCATGCATAGAAGGTGTGCAGAAACCCCTGCATGGATGCTCAGCTGACAAACTCCTCTATAGAAAGGATTCTGGCAGTGGGAAAAGACTCTAGCTGTGCAGGGAGGAGACAATGGGGAAAGGCTCTGGCCACTCCCTGCTATTAGTGCCTACTTCACTATAGAACAACTTCACCTGCTCCCCATTGCTGGAGCCCTCCTACTAGCAGTAGAGGGAGGTTCTGCCAGCTCCCCCTCCTGAATCATTTTTCCACTGCAGGAAAAGTGGTGATCAACTGAGAGCTGCTGAATACTTTCACCCTCCCTTGCAGCTGAAGCATTTCCTCACTCCTGCCCACCCCACCCCACCCCACCATAGGCTTTCACTGACATGGGTAGTGACACACCACAGTGTTTCTCTCCCGTGTGTCACTGTGCGCTGTTCACACTGCTGCCAGTGTATATAGCATAGATATAAACATCCCCTCCAATGATTCAAAGTGTTGTTACTCAGCTGATTCTGTATTCAACATTAGCTCCCAGGATGGAGAGAGTAACACAATCCTTGGACGTATAAACAAAGGAATATCAAATAGGAGTAGAGAGGTATTATTATTATCTGTTTATGGCTGGGCAGGATGGCACTATTTCTTTATGAGAGAAAAGGCCAGTGTGTTTCCTCTGTAGGAGAGTGGTTAGTGTGGCTGCTGTGGGTTCAAGTTCTGCCTTGGGATGTTGCAGATGCTGCACCCTGACTGGTCTGCTGTAATGAGAAAGGTGCCCTCCCTTTGGGGGTGCTCCAGAGAACAGGGAGGTAGGCTATTCTCAGTGGTGACAGAACAAGGAGCAATGGTTTTAAGTAGCAGCTGGGGAAGTCAAGGTTGGATATTAGGAAAAACTTTCTCACTAGGAGGGTGGGGAAGCCCTGGAATTGGTTACCTAGGGAGGTGGTGGGATCTCCATCTTTGGAAACTTTTAAGGCCTGGTTAGCCAAAACCCTGGCTGGGATGATTTAGTAGGAGTGATACTGCTTTTATCAGGGGCTTGGACTAGATGACCTGATGAGGTCCCTTCCAGCCCTAATATTCTATGATCTGCCAATGGTCAGCTGACCCCCAGTTAGATGTAAAAGAGGGTCTCTTGAACCCTAGAAGGAAGGTGCCTGAAGGAAGACAGAGAAGGGCAGGGGAGAACTGCCTGAGAGTAGAATAGAAAGGAGATGGATGGAACAGCAGTGAGTTGCCCTAGGAAAAGAGCTGCAGAAGAGCAGTAACTGAGCTGCGACTGGTGTGTGCTGAGGAAAACTGTTGGGAGGACTGGCAAAGCTGGGAAACCCTGCCAAATTGCAGAAGGTTTCTGCACCGTGGCCCCTAGGAATAAGGGAAAGAAACAGTGTGCGGTCATTGTTAGTTGCCCCAGCATCAAGGAGTTGATGCTGCTGGAGAAAAGCCCTGAGTAGCAGAGGTAGGATTCAAAGGCAAGGAGGCCTTGGGAGTGTAACACTGGAGGCAGCCCTCCAGCAGAAGACCCGAATGGAGGGCTGTGAGAGGAGCTCCAGAACAAAAGATTGGCCCTGGACATATGAGAGAAGTCTTAAGGGTCTTACTGAAATACACATATTTAAATCTGTAAACACCTGACAACACGGATAAGAGAAAATGGCAGATCTCAAGATATTAAGGTATGATTTACAATTTCTGCAGCATATAGTATAAGATTTTATTCTGAAGGCCCACTTCACTGTGGACCACATAAAACTGCCACTACAGAAAACATCCAAACCTTGTCCTCCTTTCCAAGGAGCAATAACGAGGAAGCAGGCATCTCTGTACTAGAGGGAAAGTGCTCTTTCCAGGTAAGGTTAGCACTTTCAGAAGTCTAGAAGGACACAGATAGAAAATAATAATATGGCCACTAGGGTTATGTCTACATTAGGAAAAGCTTGTTTGAATTTGTTAATTCGAACTAATAAGTTCAGGTTAGTTCAAATTAAACTCGAACTTATAATTTTGAATTAACAACATGGACTAATTTAAATTAACATTAGTTTGAATGAGTCCACTTTGTTAATTCAAACTAACTGCCCTTAGTTTGAACTTAAGTTTGAGCTAAGGGTTAATCCTTGTCTATATCATCTTTCATTCAAATTAGCGATCAAACTAAGGGCTTAGTTCAAACTAACCGGCTAGTCTTACTAGTTCGAACTAAGCTTTCATTTGTTTGAATTAAGGAATTCCTTAGTTCAAACTAAAGAGAACCTCGTGTAGACAGGTATTGTTAGTTTGAATTCAGCCTCCTTAATTCAAATTAACTTGCAAGTGAAGACATACAATAAGTGTCACTATCCTCTCATGGCTGTGGCTGATAAATGATCTTTTTGTGCAGGCAATTTTCTGAAATTTAGTGAAACAAACAAGGTGTCCTATGGCACTTAAAGACTAACAAATTTATTTATTGCCTGAGCTTTCATGGGAGAAAATCCCACTTCGTCAGATGCTTTGAAGATGGGGGAACTTACAGATGGGAAGAGATAAAAGCAGGGAAGTGTAAGTCATGGGATCAGGTCATACTGTAACAGCAAATCAAAGTAATTGTTAAGATTCAAACACTGCGGAACAGCATAGAGAGGATGAGATCAAATCACCTGTTGTAATGAGAGAAAAATCCAAAGTGCCTGTTAAGCCCTGAAGCAATGCAATCAAATTTGCAACAAAATTCAATCTCCACAGCTTCTCTCTGAAGTCTTGATCTGGTATTCATCTCTCTGAGTACAATTAGTTAATCATCAATGGAGTGAACAGGAAGATTGAAATGCTCAGGTATAGTAATGTTTGTTGTACAATATCTGAAATAATTTTTCATTCAGAGATCATAGTAATCAGTTGTTATTGCATTACATTTTAGTTATTTTAGGAAGTGAGTTGCTTCTATTCATCTGGGAATAGGAACTGTAGTAATTAGCTGTGAATTTCTAACTCTGTACATTAGGAAAATGTTCTTAATTGTATAGAGATTTCACGCTGTGTTTCAGGATTTGTTTTTCCTTCCCTTTCCTTTCAAAGTAAAGTGTGGGGAAAATTCTGCTTCTCATTAGAGATTTATCTACCAGTAAATGGATAAAACACTAAAAATAGCAAATGGAAAATAGTCCCATGTGCACTCATACCACCTTAGGCTGAGGAGGACTTTGCTGGGACAATACCTGGAAAGATTAAAAACTTGTAGTTACTTGCAGTGGGTTGTAGCTGTGTTAGTTCCAAAATATGAGAGAGACAAGGTCAATGAGGTTCTGTTAGTGGAAGAGATGAGCTTTTGAGCTTCAGAGAGCTAGTTTTCAGACCTGGGGAAAATGGTGTCACCAGATGTCCTAATATTATAGGGACAGTCCTGATATTTGGGGCTTTGTCTTGTATTACCCCCTTTCTTACCTCCTGATTTGTCACACTTAGTATTTGGTCAATTTAGGGGGAAGGTATCCAGATTGTCTAAGTTAAACACAAGTTGGGATAGATTGTTAAGCATAAGTATTTCACATGTGCTGTAGGAGACCACTTAATTTTAAGTGGGTAATTCAGGGTAAGCGGGCTGTGGGGTGTGTTATGTGATGCCATGCGTGTAGCAGGCTACGGAGCGTGTTGTGTGATGTCTGGCTCTGATGGGTCTCCTTCTATCTGAATCTTGGGACTCATGTAGAAGGTCCCTGGGTTGAGTTTGTGGGAGGTGGCATTGTAGAATTTTTCTTTTAGTTGTTTGAGGAAGTATTTAATGGTATCTCCTTCCCCCAGTTGGGAGTGATAGAGGTGGCTGGTAAATGCTAGTTCTTTAGCTCAGTAACTGAGTCCTTTAATGCTGAAATTTTAAATTGTTTGCATCATGGATAATAGACCATATCCACCACTTGGTTTACCCAAACAAGTTTAAAAATAAATCAAAGTTAAAAGCAACAAAATCTGGCCCCAGAATCATACACAGAACTTTCATTTAGTTAGAGTTGAACACTCTCATCTGGGTGAAGAACTTGGCCCCAAAGTATTTGCACTGGTGGAAGTTTACAGCCTCCTAAATGCCTAAATTGGAATTATCAAAGGGAATTAGTTATCTGGTTTGTTCCTAGCTGCCTTTGCATTAGTTTGAGGCCCTGTACCCCAACACTTGCCCCTTTTGTGGCAAGAGGGAGACCCTGGTGCATATGTATCTGGAATGCACCAGGTTGCAGCCCCTGTTCCAGCTCATCCATAACCTCTTATTGAGGTTCTGGCTGCACTTCTCCCCACACATATTTCTTTATGCACCGCCTATCTGTGGCCCCACAAAGTTGCGGGACCTCCTCGCCAACCTCATCCTGGCACATGCCAAGCTTGCCATCTATAAGACCAGAGAGAGGAGGTTGGCTGAGGGAGGGGCCTGCGATTGTGGGGCGTATTCTGGTCCCTCGTCTGATCACGCCTCCGGGCAGGGTTCCTCTGGGCGGCGTCCGCTGGCTCCCTCAATACCTTCCAGGAGTAGTGTGCACTGTCTGGGGTTCTCTGCTCGGTGTCCCCCTCCGAATCCCTGATTTGGAACCTTTGATTCTCGCACCCATCTCTGTTTATATCATTAGTTGTCCCTCAAACTCAGTTGGCCGCGGACCTAGGGCTGCATCCCCTTAAGCTGGGGGAGGAGTTTTAGTGGTGGGTGGGCTTGCGCCTGCCCGCCACCCAGTATCCAAATAGTCATTAGTTTGAGGCCATTTTTTAGATGACACTTAGTTTTTATTGCCTGTTATTCTGCCCTGTTAGCCATGGCAAGAAGTTATCTCCAGTACAGAGCACAATTAAGAAAATTTACCAGTTTCATTTCAAAGCAATTAACCTTCTTTTGTGCCATATAATGTAACAAATACAAGCACAGTATATTTGGGCTGTGTGACCATTTTCAAAAATGGTTTTTAATTAAGGATTGAACCTGGAATCTGTTCATCTGGACAGTGGCGTCGCTAGCGCTGGGCACACGGGGCACGTGCCCCGGGTCCCAACGCTGGTGCCCGGGATCTGGGGCCCAATCCCTGGTGGTCCGCAGCCACGGCGGCCGCATCTCCGGCCAGGGATCCGGGCCCTATCTGGCCGCCTGGCAGGCCCCGCCCCCCGGCCTGGGATAGGGCCAGGGGGTGGCCACGCCGCTGCCGCCAGCTAGCCTGCTCTGCCGTGCGGCGTGGCTCAGTCTAGCCTGGCCTAGTGTGTCCGGAAGCGGCCGCTGGAGGCCGGGCCCGCGGCTGCAGCCCTGGATCCCCGGCTGGGGACGGGGCTGCCGTGGCTGCAGCCAGGCCCCAGATCCCCAGCAGGGGACGGGGCCGCTGCAGCCGCGGGCTGCTGGCCAGGTCCCGGATCCCTGGCCGGGGACGGGGTCGCCGTAGCCACCGGCGGCCAGGCCAGGGATCCGGGGCCCGGCTGGCCGCCCGCAGCAGCCCCGTCCCCCGCTGGGGATCCAGGACCTGGCCAGCAGCCCGCGGCTGCAGCGGCCCCGTCCCCCGCTGGGGATCCAGGGCCTGGCTGTTGACGCGGCAGCTCCGTCCCAGGCCGGGGATCCAGGGCCGCGGACGTGTGCCCGGCCGCACCAGGCCGGGCCGGGCCAGGCTAGGCTGAGCCGCGCCACACAGCAGCGCGGCCCAGCTGGCAGCGGCGGCGCCGCAGCCTCCCCCTGGCCCCATCCCGGGCCGGGGTGTGTGGCCTTTTGGCTGGGGGCGGGGCCTGCCCTCCGGGGGGCAGGGCTGGGCCCGTGCCCCGGGTCTTTCCCCGCCCCAGCAACGCCCCTGCATCTGGGTAATCTCTGAAAGAGCAGCTGGAACCTGCACATGAGTAGGTACAACACCCAAGCCAGCAGTATGTGTTGCAGTACAGTCAGGACTCAGTCTAATGCATATTAGCTTCTTTTGTGCTGCCTAAATATCCCACCCCCCAGCCTAGCAATGTGTGGCCCTGGTATAAATTAGAACAGACCCAGGCAGTGCTGTAATTACAGCAAACTTTATCTGATTGTCACTGAAGTTATGCCACAGCCCAAAGCAATCCAGAATTTTCATAGCACTCAGCTTTGTGAAGCCTCCTCTCACCTGTGAAACACACACCCTTCATGATTTCTGTGCATCTGGTGTGGGCTATGTGGGAGAGCAACATAAAGCTTATGGGTTATATACTATGTAGGCCGTACCAGTGGTCCCCAACCTTTTTGCTTCAAGGACCACAAATATAATTTTTACAGCTGTGAAGGGCCACCAGTCTATTTAATTAAAATTTAATTTAAAATTAATTAAATTTCTATTAAATTTCAATTTAAAATAAGTAATCACTATCAATTAATTTGATTACTGAAATTTAAATTACATTTTAATTAAAAACATAATTTAAAAATTAAGAACATTGATTTAGTGAAACATTTATTTCGTGAAAAGCCAGACCCAGCTCCCACCTAGTAGCCACAACCTGACTCCTAGGATCAGGCAGTAAGCAGCCACAGCAGCCCAGTTCCTGCTCTATGCTGCGTGCCGGGGCTGGGGGGCAGCTGCAGCCCAACTCCCAGGCAGCAGCAGGGAACATGGGCCAATTGAAAAAGCCCTGTGGGCCACTTTTGACTTAAGGGCTAGGGGTTGGGAACCCCTGCTTTACACTGTTCCTACCCTGTGTAAATTTTCTCCTGTTTGATTGTGGAGCCATTATAGTTCCAAAGGGGCAGTGGCATAATATATGAGGGAATGAGAACCTTTTTCTCCTATAGAGTAGTATTCAAAGCAGTGTAGGTCCCAACCATGGAGAACCAGAATCTGTGCTGTTTATTTTTTAAACTGAGCAACAGGCTCAGAATAAAATAAACAACAGAACATGAGAGAGAACTAGAGCAGTAAACAGCCTGAAATTATGGGAGGCTTTCTGTAATCAAAATAGTATCAATTGCAACTTGATTACTGTACCCTAAGGCAGTGGTTCTTGACCTTTTGCAGGTCGCGACACAGTTGGCAGCATCCTGTGACTCTACAGGATGCACTAGCCCACTCCCTCTAGGCCAAATCCAGCCATCTCCCCGGCTCTCTGTGACACACTTACCTCTGTGTGGTAACACAGTGATGTGTCTGTACACAGGAGTTCAGAACCACTGCCCTAAGGATGAATCTGGCTCCAAGTCTCAAATTTTTTTCAGGAATGTTGGACAATTGCAATCAGAAAATGGGGCTATGTATAGCAAATCACATTCAAATAGGTAGGAGAGTGTATGTATGTTGCATGTACAATGTTAGGTAAGAGGAAGCTCTTAAAGATATCTGCATTGCAATAAGGCAAGTGCCAGAGAGTCATAAGACTGCAGTTTAAGAGAGTAACACAAATTCTATGGAAGATGTTCAGGCAGGTAGCCATAGCTTCAGTAAGTCATAGTGAAGAATGCTAAGTGTTTTTAAAAGATCTTGATTAGCAACCACACTGTTTTGAAATTGTTTTCCCATGCAGACTTGCTCTGGAGCACTTTGCTGAGATACATGGTATTTCAGAGAGCCCCCATGATATTGTTTTAGGGTAAAAAAGACCTCACGCTTTGTTTCGTGACTCTGCTAGCATGTCTTCTCCTGCATTTGGTGCAAAGATTGACTAGATGACATACTAAGATTTGTTGCATTTCTGACTTCTGCAATTCTAATCTCTGTGAAATTTGGTATCTTTCCCTGGTGCCACTGACATACACACTCAGGTTGGTTCAGCCAGTTGTGGAAAAGAGAGGATCTGTGAGATGATAAGCATTTTAGTATGTCTTTTGTTTGTTCCTTCTCCCGTTTCAGCAAGACAGATCAATAGTTGTAATGCTACTGTTACGAAATTAAAAATAAGTACACATAACTAAAGTAAGGCGTCCTTTGGTGCAAATGGGTATTCAGATAGTTTGCATGTTGCAGCAACCTTCAGTTCCATATCTTTTATACATGCTAATGTTGGACAGTGACAATCATATGACCTAGAAGTGGTTATACAGAGAGCAGCTTTAGTGTGCTTACACAGCCTTTTACGAACAACCTACAGTTGTCTCATTGTGTGCAGTCATAATAATAGATGTGCAAAATAATTCCATATCTGCAAGGACAATGGACAAACCTTTTTGCAGTTTTATTTGTGAAACTGCTAGAATGAACCCAGATAAGGAATGTAAGTCTTTCAGTGCAGGAGCTCAAGGGTGAGTTCAAGTGCAATTTGCTGTGTGAGTTGGTCTCAAAAGTGGCTGCCATGGTCAATAGCCCTCACTGCTACCCGGAAGGGGGAGACTTTGGAGAGGGAAGTTGGGTGGACATCAAATGAAAGAAATGAAAAAAAAATTTGCTAACATATTAAAACAAACAAACAAATACCCCTCATACATATCTTTTACACCTGTCTTTGAGTTGATGTTTGTTAAAGAACATGACAAATTAGCTGTGGCAAGATGCCAGAGTTCAAGATACTGTGATGAGAGGCAGAACAATTCTGCTGACTCAGGTTGATTTATGCTAGAAGCCAGATCACATGAGGGTCATCAGCTCCAATTCAGGCTATAAACAGTTTGTGTCTCCCTCTGAGGAAGGACAGAGAGAACTGACACCAGAGATCAGAAAGGAGAAACCTCAAAATAAGCCAAGCTCAGGTTGAGACTGAAGTTTTGTTCTTTAACTTAAAAATAAAGGCAAATCCCAGGAAATGGTAAACTTGAACACTAAGGGCTTGTGTTCACTTCCTGGGTTTGCACCATAGCACTAAAAAATAAGAATGTAGAGGTTTCAGCTCAGGCTCTGAGGCTCAACTCCCCTGGCCACCCCACCCATTTGGCTTCAAAGTCCAGTTCCAGCCTCAGACAGCTGGTTTTAGCTCTGTAGTAGAAGCCCAAGTCTACTTAGGCTCTGAGACTCATTGCCATGAGTTTTAAAACACAGTGTAGGCTTACCATTCTGCCTAGGTTAAAACTTGAGAGGTGTTAACTTGAGTGAACTAAAATTAATTATGTAGTGAACACATATCTTTAGCAGCTCAAGTGCAAAACCTGTATTTGGTATGTGTGCCCTTTGTATTGAAATAATGGCAAATTTTTATTTCAAAAGATTTTGGTGAATTTCAAAAGATTCGGTGCTTCCACTGGAATAGGCACTCAAATATAGATGGTTATCCAGACTTCTTGCATTTGGAGTTCTTCCACAAGCTTTCTTATGAGATTTCAGGACTCTCTGTTTTTGTTTGGGACAGAAGTACTATGAGGACTGCTTTTTCCATGGTGTTCCAACATTTCTGCCTCTGATCCCAGCAAGCCCTGGAAGAAAAAAGGCACATGGACAAAAATGAAATATAATGAAGGGTGAAGTTAAGCAAACTCTTTCTGAGCTTCAGAAAAGTTTTGATATTTGGTTCAACTCAGATTTAGAAAGAAAGATCAGGGAGAATCTTCTGTAATCCCTTGATTATTTTCCCCCATCCCTACAATTAGTATTGTGGTTGTACCCTGGGTGGGAGAGTCAGGGAAAACCCACAGTTTGACCAGAATATGTAGATGGAGGAAAAGACATCAATCAATTAAAGGATAAGTTTAGAAAAAATATTAAAACCTTCAAAGTTAGCTCTATAAAGGCAAGAAGAGGAGCCAATATGTGTAACTATGGGTATGTCCGCACAGGGCTTTTATTTCAAAACAACACTGGTTGTTTCGAAATAAAAGTCCCTATGTCCAAAAGAGGTTTTCTTGTTTCGAAAGGACAGAGCTCCTCATTTCAAAACAAGAGCCCTCCTTTCGAAACAGCTTAAACCACTTTGCTTTCGAAAGGAGGGTTATTTCAAAACCAGTTGCCTGACCAGGGTGCTGAGTGGAGTGCAGGGGGTCCGAGGGTGCCTCAGCCAGCTCCCCCCCCCCCCCCCCCCACCCCCCGTGCTGGGGGGGGGGGGGGGGGACAGGAGCCTCAGCCCCCTTTACTCCCCCTACCCCCGGCAAGGGGAAGCGGGGGGAAGCCGGCTGGGGCACCCCCAGGGCTCTGCCCCCCGCCCAGGCTGCAGGGGAGCTGCTGGCCCCGCAGCCAAGTCAGGGGGACTGCAGCCCCTGTGGGGTGGCCGCTCCAGGGGCAGTTCACCCAGCCGCTGGGGCTGCCCCCAAGCCCAGCATGCCCCGCCCCCGGGGTTCCATGGCACCCCCCCTCTTGCCGCAGTTGGGGGGCTCCCCCTGCCTCCCTGCCACTTCTGCAGGGGGCTCCCCCAGCCCCCTGCAGTTCCCACCAGGGGCGGGGGTGTCCCCTGCCCCCCACTGCTTCTTCAGGAGGCAGGGAGGCTCAGGCGGGGGGCGAGGGGGCTTCCCTTGCCCCCCTGCCGCTCTGGCCAGGGGCGAGGGGGCTTCCCCTGCCCCCCTGTGGCTCGTGCTGCAGGCGAGGGGGCTTCCCCAGCGCCCCCCTGCCACTTCTGCCACCCAGCTGGGGGGGTCCCTGCCCCCAGCCACAGCGGGCAGGGGAAGCCCCCCCGGAGCTGCAGGGGGGCAGGGGAAGTCCCCTCGCCACCTGCAGAAGCGGCAGGGCTGGGCAGGGGAATCCCAGGGGTGGGGCTTCCCAGGCCCAGCACAGGGCTCCCTGCCCATCCTCTCCCCTATTTCGAAATAGCATGTCACAGTGGACATGTTATTTTGATTCCCTCTTTTTTCCTTATTTCAAATTAACTTTTTTTTTTTATTTTGAAATAACTTGTTTTGAAATAAGGGCTTATTTCGAAACGGCTTGTTTCGAAATGGCTTGTGTCGAAACAAGCACTTGTGTGTGGACATAGCCTATGTGTAAAGAAGTTCCACAGAAACAAAAGGAAAGTATTAGTGAGATTGATTGTTATGGAAAAGTTAATAAATTCCAATACTGAAAAAAACAAACAGGTTTCCTTCCTCATCAATGACTGAGAAGTAAAACAAGTCTGAAGCACTACACATGATGGCTGGATTCATGCACATTCTACTGAGAACAGAAACACCCCGGAGGCAGAAAAAAATACAGTAGGATCTTCTTAGCAGGAGAGAGCCAGGACATGGCTACTTCACACATCCCAGCACAGTATGGAGCTATTTACCTGATTGCTCTTCCCATATGAATGTAAAAGGGAAACTGACAACGTTGGTCTTTGGCTAGTGCATCCTCTCTGAGAAGGACCTATTTGCTTAGCTAAAACCCTGTGGGGGAGAAACAGTAAGCTGCAACTCCTCAAGCCTGTATTAGGAGCTTTGACTTGGCTTCATGTTGGATCTGCTGTTCAGATGTTTCTGTTCTTTTACAGCTGTTTCCAGTCCCCTTCTTTGAGTCTACTCTACAGTCCTTCAAGCTGATCTCTCTAAGAAATGTGTCTGCTCATTCATTCAAACTTACTCACTTTTCCACCACCTCCCTAATACATTGGTGGGGGGGAGGGAAGCCTTTTGAAAAATCATTAACAATGAGCTTTTGATCTAGTTCTAAGAGCCAGATTTTTAAAGACAAAATTCTGAAAATCCAGCTTAGCACCTATGTGATTCTTTAGTGCTTAACTATTTTTTTAAAAATATTTCGCCCTACAATCTGTTTTCCGCAAGAGAACACACAGACCCTGTGAGTTAGTGTTGAAATTCATTCCCTCTCAGTGGTGAGTTTAACTGGTGTTTCCAAGCCGGACGTAAGTGATACTAAATGCAGTGTTCTAGTGATCTTGGTAATATATTAAACTATCATAGTCTCCATAAATATGTGCATGAAATATGATTAAGAAATATATACATTATGTGATATGCCAGTCAATCTAAGCATAATGCAATTTGCAGTTGACTTTTCCACTTGGTTTCTTTGATTCATTTTGACCAAGAATTGATTAATACTCTACATAATTTCATAGTTAGCTCCTAAAAGTTAATTTTATGGCCTATTTTAGCTTCCTGTATCAAACTGTCATAATGTTTTCACTTTATAATATACAATATGTTAAATGAACTGTTTTTCATTTTTAATATTCATGTGGTTAACAGGATTGATTTTGGTAGAATGGATTTTTCCATATGAATGTTTATGATGAAACTCCATACAGTGTCTGAAATAGAAATCTGATCTGTGTGTTCTAGAGCAGTACTTTTAAATCTTGTATCTCTATAAATTTTGTGCGTGTATGATGCAGTTTTTAAACATTGTTTAAATATAATGTTTATGAAAATGAATGACTAAGTAGCAAGGCCTTTTGAAAACTCCTCTTCAGTCGAGGCTTACAAAATCCCTGAAGAACAGAAATTTCCTATTGTGCTGAATTGTCCAGTGTCAGGTTCCTTTCTCCATATACCCTATACTTTGCTCAGACACTCAGGGTTCTTCATGTGATGTAAAAATTAATGGAACTTTGCATATACTTTAAATATTACAGAATTTATTCATGGAACAATCTTGTTTGTGTTTTTTATTTAGCTTCATCATACACAACAAAGATACTTTCTTCAACAATGCTACAAGAAGTAGAATAGTACATCATATTTTACAAAGAGTGAAATATGAAGAAGGAAAAAACAAAATTGGTAAGTGTTCAACCAGATGCTTTATACTTTGAAGCAAAAATCAGCAAAGCCTAGGTTTGCTCTTTATAGGCCAATTTTTTTGTTGTTTTTTTTTTTTGTTTCCTCACTTGCTACATAGCTCACATATCTGCAGAGCAGTAGCTTTTTACTGGTATGCCCTGTCATTTTGAAGACAAAGCAATGGAATGTCAGGCTTCTTTTCCATTAAAAGGATATGACTGACACCTCAGAAGACTATGTCCCAGTCCAATAGGAAAAGCTGATATAAGATAAACAAGAGACATATGAGGCATTGACTAATGAGACTAAACTGGCCCATTGTGAAAGGAGAACTTGCAGCTCTCCATGGATCAATGTGTGGAGGGGTGAGAATTCATGCAGCCCTGTGTTTCAGCCTCAAGCAGTCCTGCACGAATCCCTGCTCCTTTCTTTTTGCACACAGAGGTCATGGAGGTTACTGCAGCCTCCTGCTTCAGTTTCATGAAGGGGAGGAGAGAGCAAGATTTAATTCTTCAAATTTAATCTGCAAAAATGGTGTGGGTTTGTCAGAGAGCTGTATCCTCCCCATCTTCTCTGTTTGCCACAAGAAAGAATGTTCCCCATTGTAATGGGCCCTCACACTGCTCCTGGCTGAGAATTCCATGTCCGAACACTACAATGGCAGAGCCTTGTTGGGGTAGCAGAACCCATTCAACCTTCCCAACTGTCAACAAGCCAGGGGAGGAACTTCCAGAATTAGGGAGGCACCATATGTTCCCAGTTCCTCCCTGATGTCATCTTCAGCTCCTTGACTGGAGAGACAAATTCCAAACAACAATGAGAAAAGTTAAGGGGCTGCATATGCCACATGTAGTCACCACCTGGGCAGTGGTGTCCTCATACTTGCCTCAGGATCCAAGTATCTATCTGTCTACCTATGTGTGACTATTGCTCCCACCACTTTAGTATCAGAGTATCTTCCATATAGCCTTTGGACTGAGGGAGCCTAGTCAAGCTAAACAGCTTTGATGGATGTCTCTCAGTAGAGACACCCAGCTGGGACCAAAATGTGGGCCATAGCAGAGACTAATGCTATCAGCAGAAATGGTATTTAAGATACATTAATGCTTCTCATTGGTGTATATCTGAGGTTATAAGAGGTGCTCAACTGATTAAGAAAAGAATATGAAGTCTTCTGCCTCTAAGTCACTGGTTTGAATACCCCAAGGTTACTAGTGAATACTGCATGGCCTGATAGTTGTTCAGTGGCCTTTCAGTACACTTCCAACTGAACAGTCATCTACAGTCCAGCAAGCACAAAGTACTTCCCATGTCGGTCTTAGCAGTGGGGCCAAAGACTTAATGTACAGGGAGAATGAACTATGCTTTCACCTCTGCTAGTGCCCTTTGGATCAGAGTTGCGGTGTGTTGGTGTGCCTCACACTGCTACTTTCTGTCTGTGTGCCTCTTCTGTCAGTGGACTCCAGTCTTCAGGCCATCAGTTCAGCAGCTCTTAGCCTTTTCCGTAAAATATACATAATGGCATTTTTGTCAAATGGAGACTAAGACTTTCTGCTGTTTTGTTACACCATGATACAAAAATTCAGAGGTTTTGTCTGAAGTCTATAGGCTACCAATAAATGTGGAATCTTACCTAAATGAAGTTTCCAAATGTACCCTCACACAGGCTTTAATAGATTATTATTGGTCCAGAGTACATAGAGTCAATATCAACCCCAGCATAGCTCCATTCATTGCAGTGAATTAGGCCTTCAAATCTTTAAATTCAAAGCATAACAAATTGTAGATTGTGAATAATAAGGTAAAGCGCAGTAGCAACTATCTGAATGTCATCATCAGCTTTTCCTTGTGCTCCTCCATAGTATGTCAAACCTATGAAAGAAATCGATTGTTACGTCTGTCTCTCACTGAACTTCATTTAGCAATCTAATCATGAAAATGTGTTTTGCCTTCCTTACTTTACAGTTATTTCTTGCCCCGCTTGTAATTAAATTAATACTTTTGGCTTTTAGGTCTGAATCGATTACTAACTAATGGCTCCTATGAAGCTGCATTTCCTCTTCATGAGGTATGTTTCTAACATTTCTTGTTGGCTGTTAATTCAACTTTAATACAAGTGTCACTGGGCCTGAGTCGTCTTATTCTGGTTTTACACTGTAGTATCCCCATTGGCTTCAGTGAAGAGTTACTCCTTATTAACATAGAAGGTGTGAGCATTTTCTCTGCTTTCTTTCATTTAATCCAACTCATTAGGAAATATTGATGTCTCTTCCTGACAACTCTTGTGCTTCAAACTCACAGTCTTCCAGTGGTGGCTATTAATTATGTGATGGTAACAATCTAAGTGTTTATAGCAAAAACAACGAAGAGTCCTATGGCACCTTAAAAACTCACAGACTTCTTCGGGCATAAGCTTTCGTGAGCTCCAACCCACGTCGTCAGATGGATCTGATGACGTGGGTTGGAGCTCATGAAAGCTTATGCCCGAAGAAGTCTGTGAGTTTTTAAGGTGCCATAGGACTCTTCGTTGTTTTTGCTATAAACACTTAGATTGTTACCATCACATTATTAATAGCCACCACTGGAAGATAGTGAGTTCAAAGTGGGATTTTTCTCCCATGAAAGCTCATGCAGTAAATAATCTGTTAGTCTTTAAGTGCCATAGGACTCCTTGCTTCTTTTGCTGAACTAGACTAACATGGTTGCTCCTTTGGAACTTGGCATTATTGAGTTAATGGGAGATTACACATAACAGAACTCAAGGTTACTGATTTCCAGTCTTAGAGTGTGTCTGCACAGCAAATGGAAGTTGGACTGCATCATGAGTAGGCATATCCATGTTCATTTTAATATATGCCCACCTGTGGTGCAATCACAGTTCTCATGTCAGTGTTGAAGTACCAACTCCCTTATAGTCAAAACACCAAACACAAATCTTCTGCTGTGCATGCATCTCCTTTAAATTAAGTTTTAATGCTGTGAACCAGTGTTTCTCAACCTTTTGCATACCATAGCTCTTCTCCACAAAAAATCTGTGAATCCTCTCCCATTTACCAGTATGGAATGGGAGAATGGTCATGACCGCCTGACATCTATTCGCAACCTCTGATCTGAACAATGCCAGTTGCCAAAGGCAGATCTTAGAAAAATTAATCTTGAAGACAAACTGATTTAGCCAAGCCAATGCTAATTTGTCTTTGTTTTCATGCAAGCATTTTGCATAAACTTTTCAACTTAAACATACTCTAGAGCCAGAGAGTGTTTTTTTGTTTTTTTGTTTTGTTTTGTTTTTTTTGTAGAAACTGATATTTTTTGCTAAATATTTAAACCTGTATTTCAGGGAAGGTATCGAAGTAAAAATTCCATAAGAACCCATGGAGCAGAAAACCACAGACATCTGCTTTATGAGTGCTGGGCCTCCTGGGGAGTGTGGTATAAATACCAGCCCTTGGATCTTGTACGGTAAAACTTTTTATTTGTTTTTAAAATTTTGCACTGGGATATTGGGTGGGATCAGATGGTAGGGAAGTCCAACAGTTTAATTCCTCTGACAGATGAGCTCAAACTCTCATCAGTCAGTGGGAGCTGGCACCAATATATCCATGCTGCTGACAGGTCTACTGGCTGAGACCCCAGTGCTAGCATGCCCATGTGGTACCTCACCCTGCACTGCCCCCAGGCTGGGTGCTGCTGCAGCTGGGGTAGGGGGCCACAAGAGTGGGCAGCATCAGGTTCCCAGGAGCCTTAAGCCCCAGTCGTACAAAGCCGGATACTTCATTTATGACATTGGTAGAACTTTCATTGGGCTTTAGTGGATGCCTTCCTGTATAAGGGATGCAAGACAAGGCTATAAGGTCTATACATAAAATCTTTATTTAAAAGGTAGCTGCATCAATGAATATATTGATATCATGACAATTTGGAAGGGCCATTAAGAGCCTGCAATTGGTTCAGTTAATTAAGTTTTCCTTTTTTAAAAGTACTATACATGATAGTAGCCTTTTGCTTTTATTATTGGAACTGCTCAGAAGTATAAAGATTTGTAAAGGATTCTCAAGAAGCAGTAGGAATTATTTTTTAAGGTTACATACAATTTACCACCACTTCAAAAATGGGGGGATTTGTTTGGGGGGGGGGTGTTCACAAAGGAATACAATGGGGGATTGGTTGAGTTGTCATGTACTTTTAAAAATGTGCTAGAAACCAAAGTAAAAGGCAGTAATATAGCTTTAATTAATATATCAACTGTTAGATGTTCTCATGTCTTTGAGTCCATTGATCAAGTCTACACTAAGGAAATTTACCAAACAAATTACACCAGTGTGATGATTGGTTCAGGAGTGAACCAGTGATTGCACTGAAGTAGTATGGGGTTTGTTTTTTAAATTTTCCCTTTACAAGAGATGACATTAGTTTCATGGTTCAGGATGACAAGTTCCAAAGGGGTAGTTGTGTTAGTTTTGTTCAGCAAAACACACGAGGGGTATGTCTACATTGGAGGCCTATTAAGTCAGCCTTGTTAATTTGACTTAGAGAGTCCACACTGAAAATACCTGTCAACTGCCTGTATCCCCACTGGCAGGTGCTAGGTTGATGGAGGAGTGATGCATTGTGGATAGCTGTCCCTGATGGCCAGGAACTCTGAGAGAGGGCCTGGAGGCCAATCAGGTCGATTTAAGCGCTTTCCCCATCTACGTTGGCTTAAGTTGACTTAATAAGGGCAACTTAAGCATTAAGTTGACCATAAGAGGTGGTGTTATCAAGCTGACTTAAGGAAGCAGTTAAGTTGACTTAATAAAAGCTCCGTGTAGCCGCAGGAGTCTATAGGTCGACTTAACCTTCCATAAGTCAACCAAAAGCTCCAGTGTAGATGTACCCTAGGAGTCCTGTGGCCTTCAGTCTGTAAAAGGGCCACAAGACTCCTTGTTTGTTATGGTGTAGGCTGTTTCTCTCTCTCTCTCTTTTAACGTATGATGATTGTTTCTTCAGTAATAGCTTTCATTCTTTGGTGATAGTTGACATTTGTAACTGTGGCTGAGCCATTGTCATCAGAAGGCATCATTAACTGGGAGTATCACACCTGAGTTGTGAAGCTGGTCCTGATCCAAGTTTCTCTAAAATCTGAGGGAGTTTGGATCCAGTGTTTTGTGCCAGTGTTCCAGTGTTCTGTTTGTGTGTGTAAAATGGCCCATGAGGTATTTAAATGGCCATTTATGTATCCATGTGTGATAACTGAGTCAGGCTTTGCCCCTTGGTGCAGACTTCCCTTGGAAAGCTGAACAGAGCATTTAAGGGCACTAACTCATTCAGTTTCTCTTCCCAGTCAGTAACATCCAAAGGTTATTCTGAAAGATACGTTGTCAGAGCAGGTTATGCAATAGAAGTGGCACTCACGTTTCAGTAGAACTAGGAGAGAGGGATGGCTATAAGGTTCGCTGCATTTTCACAGGTGCCTGAGTAAAAAGACATCAAACCAAGACTGATATTCTAAATTGCTGCTATGTAGCCTATTAGCACTTGGCTTACAACAAACCTATTGCAGATTGCAGTGTAGGCACAGGAAGGGTAGCGAGAAAGGAGTGGGCACCCTTTTCTCTCTCCTTTCCCAGTTGCTAAAACCTTCACATGCACCCTTCTGTAGTCTTTACGCACCCCAAAATATTCCTCTGTACAGACTCTCCTTCCTCACATGCTGCCTGCCATTTTTATCACCAATAGCGTAGCACATTAGCAAAATCTGCTGTTAGTCTCAATTAAAGCTGCAGGAACTTGTGTACCTGAAGCAAGTTTTTATGTTAGTTTTGCCGTGAGTGCTTATTTCTTAGCTTTTCCCAACCATGGAGACTGTAGAAAATCTATTTAAATGATAATTAAAAATCATTTGGAGTGAAAGCAATTTAAAGGGGGAAATCTTCTTTTCCATTCCCTCAGTTCATTTTCTTTGGCCTTGATCCAAAGCTTGCTGAAGTGAGTAAAAGCCATCCCTATTGACTTCAGTGGACTTTAGATCAGTCCCTTTGTGTACTTTGATACCACTTTGTGCTTCTATTTTCCTCTTCTACAGTCTGTGAGTCACCCCCCTCTTCTCTAGGATTCTTTCACACAGCAACAAGGGAGAAAGAAAAACATGTTTTTTAAAAATGGAAAATATAATTATAAAACCACCAAAAGGGGCATGAGGGCAGGCTAATAACTAAAAAAATAAACTCTTTTTTTGTTTGTTTTAAAAAACTAGGTTTCAGAATGACAGTGCCCCTTTCACCTTCACTCAATCTCCCATATACTGATGACATAACAGATACCTTAACAGCCTTCAGCCATCTGCTAGAGAGCCATAGCTGCAATAAACTTTATTTATCTAGTATAATTAGTCGTGTATGGAATTTGGTATGGACCTGCAAAATGATTAATGAAAAGAGAAATTTTCTTGGATCAGGTCCAAATTTATTTGTGCTCTAGCTCCCTGTGCGTCTTCTAGGTGTCCTGATCCCAACCAATCATATAATTAAGGTGGATAAACTTAGAGAAATCCAATAATAGTTTTTTAGGGCTAAAATCAGATTTTGCTTATTTTATGACACTAACAGGCTACAAAGTATGTTTGATATCGCTAAATACCTAGCGTGAAATCTTTACCCCATATTATTAAAAGAATATTCTGTACCTCTATTGCTTTGACACATGAGTTTTCATGGGAGAAAATCCCACTTCAGCAGATGCTTTGAAGATGAAGGAACTTATAGAATGAGAGGAAAAATGAATCGGGAGAATGATCTTTTAAAGAATAATAATTATTGTACTTATTTAGATTTATGAAGCACCCAGTCTCATGATCAGAGTGTTGTACACTTTCAGTCCATATTGGAATTGTGAGATAAATTTTCCAGAGATTTTTTTATAAGAGATGTTCAAAATAGAAAAAGGGAAAAATAGCAGAAAAATGTCTCTGATTCTTTAATTCTTTTTCAAGTGATTGCACACATGCATTCCACTCTTGGTTTCAGTGCATCCAGCTCATGGCCATTGGGAACATTCCCCGAGGCATCCAGTGTCCAGTTTGACCTTCCACTGCTGACATGCACTACTGTGAGCAGTTATAAAGGGCAGAGCCACATCTAGTCCTCTCAGTTCCTTCTCATCACCTGGAATGGTCACTGGAATTCCACACTATCCCAGAACCGTTCTTTCTCTCAGAATTGTGAAGAGTGTGTGTGTGTGTGTGTGTGTGTGTACTAATTTTCATTGTTAAGATAATTAGTAAGTTTTAGGTGCATTATTTTTTAGAAAAAGTGTATTTGTTGTTTTCTCCATTTGTGGTTTTTTCCATTCACTGAGATATGCCCAGCCACTGGATTTCAAATCATGCGCTTTTTGCTCCAAACTTGTGCCAGTGAACAGCCAAGTAGATGCATGAAGGGCTTAGTCAAAGCACATGCAAAGTGATAGGGGGAGTTCAAACATAGGAAAAAGAAGAATAGGGAGCTGAGGCTGAAATTTCCACTGATGGAGATGGTGCTCAGGCCACCACTGGAGCCAGCCAAGTCTGACTCAGTGCTGAGTATTGCTCCTTCAGTGAAAAGCTCCTCTCTAGTGTTAGCAGAATCCTGGCACCATTCTCCCTTGCCCATCCTGAGGAAGATATACAATGGTTCCAAAGAGGCACTGACCAGGACACGGTCTCCATCCTCTAAGTCTGGTAAGAGGGTCAAGAAGGAGTCAAGTAGAGTATACCCGAAACCTTAGCACTCCTCCTCCAGATCAGTGCCTATGTGAGCAGTGCACAATTACCTCTAGCTCTGCAGGGGACCCTATTGACCCTGCTGTGACCCATCCATCCCTAGGACAGCCCACTTCAAAATGCCAAGGCCAGGGCAAGCTGAAAAAGAAAAGCAGATTCTCCCAAACTGGTAGCTAACACTGCAGTTAAAGTCACCAACCAGTCACAAACAGTGCTTCAAATCCCCACCACTGGTTACCAAGAAGCTAAAAACAAGAAGTTACTTAGTTTCTGTTGCATTTCAGTCTGTCTTCCAGCTAGCAATGAGGTCCAGCAAAGAGCTAAGTTCCAAAGGGGCAGCCGTGTTAGTCTAGTAAAGCAAAAAAAGCAAGGAGTCTTGTGGCACTTAAAAGACTAACAGATTTATTTATCACATGAGCTTTCATGGGAGAACATCCCACTTCATCAGACACTTGACAAAGTGGGATATTCTCTCACGAAAGCTCATGCAATAAAATAAATCTGTTAGTCTTTAAGTGCCACAAGACTCCTTGCTTTTTTTTTTTTTAGCAAAGAGCTAAGTTATTAAAATTCTGTTCCCTTCAACCAGCATAATCTCCTGATCCCCAAATGATCAGCCTCAGTACCAGACCATTATAAATTTGGATTTTACCCAAAATACCAGGTGTTCAGCCATTCCTTCAGTACCAGAATTAAAAGTTCCTTATAAATGAAAGAAACAACTGAGACGAGATGTTAAATGATTATAGCGACCAGATCCATACAAATGACTTCAAAAGCCCATATATATCAGATTCTCAGCAGAATTGTGGAATTCGCAGTCATGTACGGTTTCTCTTCTTGGATTGTTATATTCTGCATACACATGTGCTATGTCTTAGCTAATGTCACGCCATCCACCAGAGTCACAGCTTATTCAATGCGGACACAACCAATTTCTGTGGCCTTTCTGGTACAAGTTTCTGATGCAGACATTTGTATATTGGCATCCTTATCCTCAGTCCACATATTTGCTTTCCACTAAAATCTGGCTCAAGACTCCTGAGGTGATGTTAGAGCAGGGCAAGATGTTCTTCAATCTTTATTGAAATCTCCAAACCCCCTTCCTGTCTTCCAGCCTGTGAGTCTCCACGAGTGGGATACATCTTTGCAATCATTCAAAAAAGAACCTATTTCCTGACTAATGTTCTTCAAGATGTGTTGCACATGTCCATTTGACAACCAGCCAAACTGTCCCTTTTCATCCAAAAGAACTGGGGGAGAGGGGGGAATAGAAAGAAGGGACTAGAGGTGACTGCATCCCTTTTCCCCGAGCACAGTTGGACGCGGTAGCAGGGGGAGCTCAAGCTGCCCAACCTATACTGCTGAGGGAAGAAGTTTCCTACAGCTGTGCACAGGGCACCAACACCAACAGTGGAAGGAACTTCAACACTTCCTGGAGAACAACAGTTATGGAACAGATTAGCAACTGTGTTTTTCTGGGAAATACACTGGGGCTGATTCTCCTTTCTCTTGCACCAATTTTATACCAGTGTAACTACATTGATTTCAACAGAATTACTTAGACAATACTGTGAAATTAAGAGCAGCATCTGGCCTTTTGTTTCTCAGACATACAGAACCAGTTACCAGAAGTTTCAAAAAAAGTTCAAAATCCAGCACTGTTACCTTTGATGGAAGCATTTTTTAAGATCAGGCAGGTGCCTAAATACGGATTTAGGCTATTTCTGTTTCTCCCCTCCAATATGACTTAAATGTTGCTTTCCTGTTAGCAAACAAAAAAATCTTACATAAACTGACAGGTAACTTTGCTCTGTTGTGTTTTAAACAGACGGTATTTTGGTGAGAAAATAGGTTTGTACTTTGCCTGGTTAGGCTGGTACACAGGAATGCTCTTCCCAGCTGCATTGATTGGATTGCTTGTCTTTTTGTATGGAGTCACAACACTGAACCACTGCCAAGTCAGGTAATGTGAGCACTTTTATTAGTGAAATTACCCTATTAGTACAAGTTAGTGGTTGTTGTATATGATTTTGTTCTCTTTCCTTTCTTATTTTAAAATTCAATATATGGTATCAAGTCTTTTCACAAAAACAATATAAACACATAGGACAAGATGATACCCAGCTTTTGTTAGGCAGTGGTATATATACATGAAGCCTCCCTTTTCTTGCACTCTGGCACCTGGGCTGGATGTCATGTGGTCCCCTGAGTGCAAGGACTGTGTAAAGCTATGAGTGCTCCCAAAGTTAGCTTCTCACAGTGGCAGCGAGAGAGTGGAGCCAAATCTCTCTCACTGGCTGGCAGAGGGATGAGGAAATGTCACTCTTGTCAAAGATGGCACAGCAGCTGTGCTTCCCAAAGCTCCAAGGGGCACTCTTCAGGCAGTGTGCCAAGTGGAGCTCTTCTGGAGGTGTTACACCTCCACACTGCCCACCAGCCTGAGGGAGGGCCTGAAAGAACACCTTGAAATTAACAACCTCACCTTTAATCTGAACTCACCCTATGCTGTCTCCTTCTATTGGAGACCTCTCTTGGCTTAGGGACAAATTAGAAATGGTAAAGATAATGACTCACCCTGTCTATTCTGCTGTCCACTGCAAGACTATTTTCTGCAACATATTTTCTACTCCTTTTTGAATTTGCTCTTTTTTATTTTTAAACAAGAGGATGTGCAAGCTAAAAAATTTCAAAGTACATGTGTTTTCTTGAGAAAAGCATTATTCATTTAAAGTTGAGAAGACCTACACTGTCATAACTGTAGCTATTCGAAGTGTTATAGACAGCTAGAACATGTTGGCATCCCTAACAGAAAGCACTAGAGGTGTGTGATGAAAGAAATCTAATTCATCAGCTGTGATTTATCAGAGAAATATATTGATTCATTTTAGGAATGGTAATTGTGTATGAAAGTATCAACTCTTATCTTTTTCTTTTCCAGTAAAGAAGTCTGCCAAGCGACAGATATTATAATGTGTCCTATATGTGATAAATACTGTCCTTTCATGAGGTTGTCAGACAGCTGTGTTTATGCTAAGGTATATTTAAACTATGCAAAGAGAAAATGTTTATGCTTACTCAGTATTTTGAGAATATCTTTAATAAACTTGACTAAATAAGTTCCAAATGGCAGATCAAATTCAATTGCTTCACTTCAATGAACTATGACTGAATTCATCCTTGGAACTTATTACGCCTATGTGCAATTGCACTTGACTATTTGGCAATCCCCAAAATCATGTCCTTGAGCCTGAAACTGCTCATACTAATCATCTTTTGAGCATAGCTTCTCAAAACAAATTACCTTAGGATGAAAGGATGAACTGCCCCAGAAGTTATAAATGTATACAAGTGATTATATGTGTTCAACTGATGTAGGCTTTGATATCAAGAACTGCTGAGCGAGCACCTGTAAGTCCTATGATCAGCGCCTCTCAGGATAAGACACCTAGAGAAGATGTTGATCTCTGAGACAGTCACTCTAGCAGCTCTCATGAGCATCACCCATTTTCATCTTTATTTTTTAATAAAACAGAAAAAATTGTGACTAGAACCTTCATATGACGAATTCATCAGGTTATTGGTATCATTCACAGGTAACTCACCTGTTTGACAATGGAGCTACTGTCTTCTTTGCTGTTTTCATGGCAGTGTGGGGTAAGTCTTTGAATTTGTGTAATGTTAGTATGCTTTCCTTGAAATGTCTGATGTTTGATAGGACCCTTCAGACTCCAGCATGCCTTGTTTAGATGCTGAAATACAGAGTATTGGCTCACCTCTTCTCAGTCAAGTTTTTTCTGGTTTACTGAAAATGTGGAGAGAAAGGGAAAGAATCTATATATTTAATGTTCAGTTTCTGGGTCATGTGGACTATATGTAAATCAAAATAATTAATGTTAAAAATGGATCAAACGAGCAGCACCCATATGGACAGTAATATAGTGGTTGAAAAACTTGAGTTTTAAAGTGTGTTGATATTGATTTAAGTTCTGAAGTATTTATTCAGTCATTCCTCAGGCCTTGTCTTTTCTGTGGGCAAAGCATCATGAAAGAGCCAAGAAAAATTCTCACAGATACAGGTTGCTTTCTTGGAAGAATATGAATGACTCTGTTAAATGTATCGACCTCCCCTCACCTCCCTATTTTCTCTACCCACTGCCATCCCTGACCATACCTAGCCCCCTTCTCTGAACTTTGCTTCTATTCTTTATCTTATTTTTAACTAGTTGGATTTTTATAAATGAATGTTATTTGTAAAATTGTGTAATACAAAGAATTGATTTACATTTTAACCACTCACATTTTAGATAGATAGATGTGTGTGTGTATATATATAATTAATTGTTTTAAATATAGCTCAGGGAAGTATACAAGAACAAATGGATACAAACTGTCCTTCAGAAAAATTAGGCTTAAAATTAGATGCAGATTCCTAACCATCAGATGAGTAAAGTTCTGGAATAGTCTACCAACAGAAGTGGTGGGGGAAAAAACCTTAGGTGCCTTCAAAACTAAGCTTGATAAGTTTATGGAGGGAATGATATGATGAACAGTGTAGCTTGGCCATTGTCTGTCTTTTGCTACTGGTGATGGGTATGATAGGGACATGGGAAGGGGCATTTGAACAAGTGGGTTCTGAATAATTACAGAGAAGTTCTTCTTGGCTGGCTGTTGTTGACTTGCCCGCATGCTCAGGGTTTGTTTGCCATATTTGGGGTTGGGAAGGAATTTTCCCCCAGGGCAGATTGGCTTGGGCCCTGTGGGTTTTTTGCTTTCCTCCGTAGCATTGGGCATAGCTCACTTGCTGGTTGATTCTCTGTATTAAAGTCTTTAAATCATGATCTGAGGACTTGAATAGCTCAGTTATGGGTTTGAGGTTCATTGTAGGAGTGGGTCATCAGGTTTTATGGCCTGCACTGAGCAGGAGGTCAGACTAGATGATCATATTGGTCCCTTCTGACCTTAGAGTGTGTGTGTGTGTGTGTGTGTGTGTGTGTGTGTGTGTGTGTGTTGATATTAATTAAAAGTTAGTAGAAAAACTAAAAACAGTGATCTCTTCTAACCTTGGACTCTATGAATACTTCGGAGGTTTTCAATCAGTGCACCATGGCACACTGGTGTTCTGTGAGAACTGTCCAAGTGTTCCATGAAATTTTGCACAAAGGTAATGAAAATAAATGCAAAACAAACATTGTTTAATCTTAAACAGTATTTTATCTATATTACAACTCATAAAACGTGAAAATTAATCATCAAATTAAAAGCAAAGTATTAGTCTTTAGATTCTAAAACACGAACATTCCAAAAGCAGATGGAAAAAGGGCAAAATTGAGATGATGTGTATTTTTTTTCTAGTGGATTTGAAACATTAATGCATTTGATCTTTCTTTAGCTTGTTGTATGCATTATGTTGCAAACCTCTCTAGTAAGACCGTAACCATAGTGAATGTGATGTTTATAAGCAATCAGTTCAGCTGAAAAAGTGGGTGTTCTGGGGAATTGTTTGTCTCATTGAAGTGTACTGTGTTACTGAAAAGGTTAACTAGAATATAAATAGCCATCTGACAGCTGTTTACTAAAAATTATAGGGGCTATATATGTTCCTAGATTTGCATTTCCTGGCTACTGCTTTTTCTTGTGCCTGTGATTCACAGATCAACAGTTCAAGAACAACTCCTGCACCAAATGGTTGCAAAGAATGCTTTCACAGGGCATAAGATAGTTGCCTTTAAGAACTTGGTTCGGTCAAAACTTGTAGTTAGTGATGAAACAAGTTTTGATGCACCAAATTCAGTCCTGAGTGGCAACTGTACAGGATTAAGAAAATCATGGTATATGTACTACATCATGGATATACACCAGCCAATGCCAAGATACATCACTGTATGAAGACATTTCTAACAATGACTGGCAAGAGAGATTTTTTTCTTTCAACACGACCAGATCTTTCTGTCTAACAGCACCTGCTGTGCATTAGTGGATATAGGACAAGCAGGGGCTACCAATATGTGTAGGCATTTCAAATTCCTGAGCTAGTTCCAAGACCTAGTTTCTCCAAGAAAGGCAAAGCATAGAGCAAGGATGGAATCTAATGAACCTCCTATCCCCAGAAAAATTGGGCACTGGAGGGAAAGGGAATAAAGGTTGGTCTTGGAAATCCCATTGACTACACTGTTCCTAATCTCCAGTTTTCCATGTTCAGTGTTGCAAATCCAGAAACTATCATAAACAAATAATGTAATGTGAATCCTCAGAGGATGTCATTCTAAATGTATGACCAAAATGACAATGGCATGGTTAGTTTCAATGGAACTCAATGACAAACTGGAATTTGTGTACTTCAGTCACAGTCTGAAATATTTTTGAAGACAAAATTTGCTCTCAGTAGCACCATGCAACTCCATTGTCTTTTGTAAGGTTATGTGAATGTAACTGAGAGCACAATTTCTCCTTTAAGCTTTAGCTTTTTAATAAAGGTTCATGTAATGATGGTTTGGATTTATTTAGTGAATATATACTGCACTACACGATTATTCTAAATTAGCTGTGCAATGATCCAATCTAAATGACATTTCATTTTTTTCTGATAGACTAGCTCTTCTTTCCTAGATATTTTTATCAGTTTTTAATGGCAAATGCCTTGTTTCTCTTTTCCTACAGCAGCAGCATCCAGCAGTTTTTTCATACTCACCAAAGTTGTGGTGAATGTGTTAACATTTTCACCACATAACCAAAAAAAAAAAAATTTAACTGTGTTTGTATAGAATATAGAGGGGTAGAAAATACACAGTAATTTTTTAAATTATTTACTGATAGAATCAATAAAAAATCTGACATATCTTTTCATTAAGTAGTGCAGGGAAATCAGGCATAAAATCAGTTAGACTACATCTCAACTCCACATCCAAATTCTTGTCCAGTATCTGCAACCTATATTTTGATGTCACCATTTTTACTGCAGAAACAGTTGATCTGGAGGGCCACATTGAACCAAAAATTGAAAACATGTATGCAATAACTGTATTTAAAACTGCAAACTCATTTTGATTTAAAATACGAGTCTACATCTTAACAATTGAATCATCTTTCAAACGTTGAGTGCTTTGAAGTAAAATCATGTCTGTCGTGGAAAGGTGCCTCTCCAAAGAAAGAAGCCTCACAGGCTCTTGAGACACTTGAGAATTGTAGATGTCAACGTGAAATGGATCTTGCATGAATTCAAAAACAATTCTGTACTTTTCAAAAATGGAAAAGCGCTGTTCAAATTTTTGGAGTAAATTCTACAACCAGCCCACATAGTGCTGCTTATCAAGATCAGGATTTTCTTTATATTGCTCCATGTTTGGAAAATTTGTGAAATCTTGAATCTTCATATGTGCCACAGAAAGTTTCAATTTTATCATAGATTCTCATACATATTGCACCAAATCACAAATAAGTTTATTATTTACCTGAAGTTTCAACTTTAGGTCATTCATGTGAGTGGTGATGTCAGTCAGAAGACACAAGTTATATTGCTACTCTTCATCCTTGAGAATGTCATAAGCTTATATCTTTTCTTTCTTAACAAGAAAGTCTTGGATTGTCAGCAAGGCAGTAAATCATTTCAAGACCTTTCCATGACTTAGCCACCATACATTTGCAAAATACACCATGCTGTTAAATCCAGCATCTTCAATTTCATTCAACAACTCTACAAATTGTGGATGGTTCAGAGCACTAGCACAAATATAATTCATGACTTTGATAACTGTACCCATCAAATCTTTCAAAGTGTCTCCTCCTGTCATTTGGGAACAGAGATTTTCTTGGTGCAAAATGCAAGAATGACACCAAAGAATCTCCTTCGAGGCCATTCTTTTGTAGATGCTGCTTTAAGAGACCCATAAATCCAGATTTATGTCCTATCATTGCATATACTATGTGTCATATAGGACCCAAAGACGAATTTGTGATTGATAAGGATGGAGAGGTGCTAAATTAAGACAATGTCATTATTTTGCATCATGCAAATACATTTATACAAATACACTGTAGGCACAAAAAAGTGGACACTCTTTTGAACTGGTACATGTATAAATGAATTTTATTAAAAATTTTTATTTTAAAAAATACGTGGTAGAAGTAAAGCACCAATTCACCACAGGTCAATAGCCATTTTGCTACATGTGGGAGTGGCAACCGCGTTGGACACCATGGTCCTACATCCATCTTTTTTTTTTTTGCATCCCACCCCCATCAAATTTATTAAGCTCTAACCCACTTTTCATTCAAGGTCGTCCTAAAGACTCTCTTCTACAGTGCCCAGAAGTGAACGAGTAGTAACAATAATTTGGTTTACATACAAAAATAAAGTACTTATGAGACGCTGGGTGCCTTTTCCATGAGTTAAAATATATGCTCATATAAAAAGATAAAACAGTAGTTTCGTTTCACCTGAAAATTAGCTCATAACCAACCAGAAATACAGTCAAAAGCCTCTGATATCCTTGCCTTTCCACAAATGACAGCCTTTAACTTGCCTCCTCTTCTTTAAATACCTGGATACATATATGGGACTTTCAGTGCGGGTTGAAGGTCAACATATTACTCCTATTTTGGGAATGTTTCAAAGACTGTTAAGGAAACATTTTGTATTCATGGGGTGTATTTAGAAGTCTCACTAGCCACATGCAGTAATCTCTGATATTCATTTTAAGAAAGGCCAGTTCAGTTACATGACAGTGCATTTTAACCTATTCCCCAAAAGATTGGTTCTTTGTGTAATGTGATAGCAAGTTGAGCGCTCCCAATGAAAACATAGCCATGAGATGAGATTTTTAGAGACTGAAAACTCACATTAAAAAAAAAGAGAGAGAAAAGATTTAGACAGAATGGATTTGCATGTACTTGTGAGAGGAAAGTGCCATTTATACTGGCTCAGCTTCTCTGGAGCAGTTTTTTAGCTTTTCAAGGAGCTGCTACACACATGCACTCAGGACAAATGCAGTATATAACACCTGAAGATCCAACATTATTCCAGAAGTAAATCATGTATTTTTACATTGAAGAAGCATGAATTGAGCTGTGTACAGCAAAGTAGACAAGTCTGTCTCAGTTCAGAAAGGAATTTCATTTTAGCAAAGAGCCCAAAAGTATTTTCCAGTTACAGACCAAATATTTTTTTCTTCCATTGGAAAAAGAGCACTATTTCCTGTTCAAGGATATTTTTAAAAATTTCTAAACCATTTCAAGTCCAATTGTCAGTGCCTAAAAGGGTTTTCTGAGGGACCTCTAAGAGTATGACTACCCTTCAAGCTGAGGATGTAATTTACAGTTTATGGAAACATACCTGCACTAACTCTGATAGGACTACCGCACTAAAACTTAGAGTGAAGCTGTGGCAACATGAGTGGTAGGAGGAGGCAACAGTACCAAGAACTCCTCCAAGACTCTAGGCACATGCATAGGTGGCTAGCCCCTGTCACTGCTTGTTCTGCTATCGTAATACTTTATTTTTCAGTCCACTAGATCAGCCAGTGCTAGAATAGATGTGTCTCCTCAAACTCCGAATTAAACCCCTGACTTGAAGTGTAGACATACCCTCAAAGATACAAAATTTTTCTGGGGAGCATATTCTCACCCAGCCTTACCAAATCTCAGAAAAGGACAAATACTTCTTCCTATCACTTATCTGTGCTTGATGTTCAAAGGTTCAGAGCTTCTGCAGCTTCCAATGATTTCACTTAGAGTAGTGCATGCTTAACTCTTATGGAAGCCAAGCCCTACTATTTCAGCTTTTCTATTTTAGATGAAAAGACCTAAATATCATCCCTTATGCCAAAAGATGTATTGTGCTTAGTGGAAACATTAGTACAGTTTCTAAGGAGAAATGTCACTCATTTTTCTTTTGCCTAGACAAGGTTCTTTCTAAAGATACAATAGCTGTTGGCTAAGAATCAAGTAACGAAACACCTCCATCCCCTACTTCCCACTCTTGCACAAATACATTCATGTAGACATGTTCCCAAATTGTACAGCTTTTTCTCATAAATTAGTGAGTGTGTGCATTTCTTTGGAAAAAATAATTTCTATTACAATTTGTCAATTAAGTTCTTGTATTATAGTAGTTGCATATTTAAATGAAAATTCATAAGGAGAGGGAGACAATTACATGGTTTTGTTCTCCAGCTTTGTTTGAAACTCAGCATCAAAGTTGTGTCATTCTTCAACAGGCACTCTTAGCCAGAGGCAGTCATTATGAATGGTTTGCCAGAGAAACAGCTGGATGACTTTAGTTTGAATGCCCTCCTCTTCCTTTCTCCATATTTTTTCAGGAAGCTAAAAGAAACTAGAGAAGTCCTAATTATATTTCTCTCTTGACTATACAGAGGCATGTTTTCTCTTACAAAGAAATTAGCATTGGAACAGGTACTGAAATGCAAAGTTTAAAACACAGAAACTAGCTGAAGTATTTATTGTATTTTATTAGCAATAAGAAATGCCTATGTTCTTCTCAGAACATAAAACATACTCCTTCTCCTTTCAAAGGGAGAGAGGGGGTAGAATCCAAGGAAGTTCTTTAACATAAATCAAGGAGTATGTAGTGTATTCAGGTAGGTTAAAAGGAATGAGATTATTCATCGATGCTCTGAAATAAAGTACTGTGAAAAATGAGAAAAAACAATGAGAACCCCTTGGCACCTTAAAACTAACAAATTTCTTCAGGCATAAGCTTTTGTGGGCTCCAACTGAAAAAGTGGGTTGGAACCCCTGAAAGCTTATACCTGAAGAAATGTGTTAGTCTTTAAGGTGCAACAGGACTCCCGTTGTTTTTGCTGTACACAGAATAACATTGCTACCCCTCTAAAAATGATAGAGAACCAATATGGCATGAACTATCCAGAGGAAGCCAGCTTTGGAACTATACTAGATCAAAAGTTAAACTAAAAGTATGAAACGATGTCCCATTGACAAGGGTATTTTGTAGAAGTGGATGCTGTTAGGTTGAATGTCAAGACAGATTGAAAGGATGACAAACAGTTACATAGCAGACTATAATCAAAGTGTATCTGTAAGTTTTGAACTTTAGAACTCTCCAAGAATTTTGCTGGAACATGGGGTATAAATGTATCAATGTGAAGTATCCAAACAAGTATGACAGAATAATGTTCTATGCTGTGTTGTAGCGATGTTTGTTTCAGGAAATTAGAAAGACAAAGTAAGGGGAGTAATATCTTTTACTGGACCAACTGCTGTTTGTGAGAGAGACAAGCTTTTGAGCTTACATGGAGTACTTCTTCAGGTCTCTGTAAAATTGAAAGCTTCAACGGCAGTTGGTTCAATAAAGATATAACCTCGCTCACCTTCTGTCTCTAGAATCGTTACACTATCTTGTTCAGAAATGAATGCTGAATACATGAGAAAAGATATTAGAGATGATCTGACTAGAAAGAAAGCAGAGGGATTTCAGATTTTGATACTTTTGGAACCTCTCAGTACTACAGAAATGCAGTGAGATGAGCTGTCAACAGCATGTAATCTAATATTCAGTGAAGGAAAGAAGGCTTAGTGACCTCAGTAGAGAAAGAAAAGTAATATAAAAAAAGGGAAATAGAATATTGGAGATCATAGTGGTGAATACTGAATGAATTAAAATGTTATCAAATAGTACCAGAAAGAAAAGTCAAGAGCCAAGGGCAGAAATGCTAACTATGGATTTTTCCCCACATTATGTACTTCAAAATAAGAGGGGAAAATAACTTGATTAATTTTGTATTTGTTTCAAAAGTTCATATACTGAGACTGAAAATCACACAAGATTCCTGACAGTGTGCCTTTATGTGGGGAAACAATGTTACGACGGTAGTCATTCTCACTGTACTTTGGGCAGGTGTACACTGCCTACTCTTTTCAGTGGTGATCAAACAAAGATACACAAGTTACTTAAAATAACTTGTGTGTCTATGTTCTGGCCTCCCTACTGCTGGCACATCCACTGCACTGAGTCAAAGGGAGCGCTAACCCGGTTGCCAGGGTGGCATTAGAGATCTACTTACTGATTGGCTGAGTGAGTCTTTACAGACCTGATCAGGACATTCAAACTGATGGCAGTGAATTTGCTGCCATCAGTGAAGACTAGCCTCTGACGCTGAGCCTGAAAGTTTAGAGGAGTGGGAGTAGGGAAAAGGGAGACTCCAAGATGACTTGATAGTAAGTAAAAGTCACTAATCTTTGAGGCTGTTTACCAGCCTGTGTGAAATGAGTTGATGCACTGAATCCAGTTACTAGAAACAAAGCCATCACATGTGCATTATTAGAACCACCATGCTAACTGGCATTCTTGTTGGCAGTAGGCAGGCTAAGAACTGAATCAGCATGAAGAATGAACTACATTCTTGCCCACGAAGGCAGTCCCCCCTAGGACCAGACTTGATGCACATTGTCAGGCTGTTGTTAGGGAGGCTTGCACAGTCACTGCTGGTGGTAACCTTGCCCCGTTCTTTGAATAAACAAAGGCTTTCGGTTTTCAGGGCTGTCAGTCTGACACACTTGGTGAGTTTTAAGAGCCCAGTCCAAAGCCCACTGACGTCAATGAATGACTACCATGGATTTCAGTAGGTTTAGGATCAGGCCCTAAATTCCCTGAGTAAAAATGAATAAAGAAATGTAGGTTTATAAATAGTGTCAGGTTGATTCTCCAACATGTGAATTATGATCAATCAACTAAATACTTCCAGATCTTTCTTACCAATATAAAAAAACAGTGGCAAGCACAACCATTTCTCTGTATACTGTACTGCACTGAGCACTATACTCATGCTCTGTACTCTAGTGAGTTATGTAACTGTGCTTTATATGAAACAAAATTAACTTATCAGTCTATGCCAGAAATACATATTTATATTTTAAAAGCAATGCCTTGGATTAGTCTCCTGAACAGCTCTGTATTGAATTGTGTGCGCACTGCGATGTGATTGGAAACTTCTTTGCCTTCTCTGGATCCTGAGTCCTATATATTTTAACCACCTTTTGATAAGAAAGTTACCTTTTTCATCTGTACTGTCCCCAAGAAACCTTTGACTTTGTCATTGATCTGTCTAGATTACCTAAGATGAATTGTAGGAATCATTTCACTATTTTCGATATTTAGCTCATTTGATTGTAATTTTAAACATGTTCAATTGGCACCAAATGAAGTCTCCAAAACTTCAGTTGTGTCTAACACAAGCCAAAGTAGTCCTTAGAAAGCCATACCTTGTGAATGCAGTTTTGATCATCAGAAAGATCTGCTGTTGAAAGAAACCCATTTATGCAAACAAATGAAAATAATGCAATAGCTTTATTCAACAATAATGCTAATAGTTAACATATTTTCTTCATTTGAAAATTATCTTATAACTTTTTTTCTGTTTGCTTCAGCAACTCTATTCCTGGAGTTTTGGAAAAGAAGACGAGCAGTAATTGCTTATGACTGGGACTTGATAGACTGGGAAGAAGAAGAGGTTTGTATAGCTCATTTACTACTTTAATCTTGCACACGAGTCTGGTTAAAAATCAGCAACCAGTTTTTCTTTTAGTTTTATTATTAATTTATCTCACATCAGAAGCTAGAAAATAAATATTAGAATTTTATCCTTTTGCCAGGATGAGCATTTTCTCCTCAGATGCTTCAACTAAAGCTGTGAGGAAACTTGCTGCAGGTCAAAGAGTGCATTCATTTTTCACCAATGTAAATCCAAATTAATTTCACTGAAGTCTTTGGATAGTCTCTAGTTTATTCCAATGTGGGTTTGAACAAGATATGGCCTCCGTAGTGATGAAACTAACAATAATCACACTAATAGAATCTTTCAGCATGATTTCTTTTTTTTTAAAGCAATTACTTGTTATTCAAAAGAAATTCAGATAAAATAAAGGCAAAAGCTTAGTCTTCCTGCCTGCTCTTGAATAATGTCCATTAAACATTAACGTTAAGATAAGCATTTAGATGTTGCTTTGAACAGCTGCTAAGAACATGATGGGGAACATGAAAGATTTGTCACAGCTCCCAAAAGTCATTGCTTTCACATTACAGTAAGTGTAACACAGAGCCATACAGACACCAACATGGATAACAATATTATTGTCCACAAGGCTTGCAGCCAAGGAGCTAAATTTGTCCAATGCCTGGTGGTGGAAAATCTACTGGGGAGGAGGCTAGGGAGGTGAAAATAGTCTCAATCTCCCTCCTGCTGTGGTTGCCAGCAGAGAACAGTGCTATCACACAGAAATGAAGGGTTCTAACAGCAGTGGAATTGGTAGGGGGAGAGGTTACCAAACAGGGAAGGGATAGGATTCAAGGACTGATGACATCAGACTACAGGGGGGAGCAGCAGCCTATAACTCCCTACCCACAAGACACTGTAGAGCTGGAAAAGCAAGAACAAGAGGGATGGAGGAAGCCACTTAATGTGGCTGGAGATAAAGTCCAAAGAGAATTTTGCCTAAGGAAGAGGGTGAATAGATTTGGCGAAGAGGGACAGTTTACAATACTGCCCTATAGCTCATGTTCCCCAAGTACACAGATAAATCTGTAATAGTGAGAGAAGCAAGATACTTCTTCAAACAATGAGGAATCTCTGGCTAAAATTAGAAGGGCATAAGCAAGCAGTTTTATTTACAAGTGAGTTTGGAGAAATAATTAAGTACAGTTTTATTCAGGCTTTGCTGAATTGCTACTATCTGCTATCAAAATCCTCGAAGTTCCTGATGTCATCTTTGAAACAATATTGTTTACAGATAGACATTTCCAAATGCTCTTGTTTGTGCTGGTAATGAACTGGACAGTTTGTTAAATTTTACAGAAGTAATTCTTGAATTTAGATGCCTTTTTCTTACAGCAATCATTGTTTTCCTCATTAAGAGCTGCTGATTTCCCAACAGCCAAGTTTTACTCAGTATTTGTGTCTAACACTTACATTCACTTGATGCATTACCAAAAATAATTTTATGGAAAAAAAAAGTGATCTGATGTTTAACCCTGCTTAACTGTGTTGTACATAAAAAATTTTAACTGTTGTTTAGGAAGAAATACGTCCCCAGTTTGAAGCCAAGTACTCCAAAAAAGAACGGATGAATCCCATATCTGGAAAGCCAGAGCCTTATCAAGCATTTGCAGATAAATGCAGCAGACTTATTGTTTCTGCATCTGGAATTTTTTTTATGGTTTGTGAACTTGAATTTCTTTATGAGTTGCATGCAATATAAAATCATGTATCAGTGTGATGAGAGAGTGGAGATATACAACATGATTGTCTGGCACATGTTAAAGCTTAACTTGTTTTTACTGGAAGGCATCCGTAGTAAGAAACTCAGAGTTAAGAGTGCCCTTGGGGCTCACAGTTATTCTGCTGGAGACAATGTTTTACTGCATTAAAGAGGTCTTGAAAAAGGGATGTCATTCTCAATGTCATTTTGGTATAGGAAGTTAAACCCCTCTCTCAAGTTTGAATCAGGGAATTTTGCCATACTGTTGAAGTGTTATTTGTTTCTTCCTTCCTAAAACGCTATCCATGTCTTCTAACCTGGTGAACCTACTATTTGCTGCCTGCCCACCACCCACACTGTAATCTGCCTTTACATCACAGTGGGTGCCATGACCTAACCCTAGCGGGTTTAATAGCATTTTTGCTGGTGAGAAGAAAGTAGAATATATAGTGTCCCTGTAGCTGCGGAGGTAAAGGTATGTGACCTAGACTGGGAAACTTCTCCATCCTAGTCAAAAACAGAACTATTTCCCCTAGGCAAGGCAGAAGCAATGGTAAGGGAGAGAGAGATATTCTTAGGCTGGAAAGACTGAAGCAGTATTAAAGTCAGGAATGGCGATTGCATTGGAAAGAAAGCAGGGACAACACTGAGGGATGACCAAGAGCATTTGATAGCCCAATAGATTATTCCAGATGTGGACTCTTCTAAGCAGTTTTCATCTGCTCAGAGTTGCCAATCTAAATAGAACCTTTTGAACATGCTTTCTCCAGTATTTTTTCCTTGGACAGTGAAGCTTTTTATCCATCCCCTCACTGCAAGCTAGTCTTCAGTCTCTTTCCTTTGAGGAGAGTTCTGTATCTAACTTTTCAGTAAAAATAGCTAAATTGCTCTATTCCTGCCCTCTCCAAAATGTTCTGAGGTGACATGTCTGTCTTCTATGTGCAGGGAGGGAATTGGAAGGAACCTAATGTTTTCATGTGAACAATCCTTACGCTGTCATGTATTTTTGGCTGTAGTAAAAATCCCTTGAAATAAAAGCAGTTCTATATGTTTCTGTAAATATGACTAGGCTCTGCCTGGACCTCATTCACATCCCTAACAAGAAGTGGTTGAACCACAAAAACTATGGGGCTGTAGCCCACTCCAGCTTCCAACCACCAACCTGAAAATCTGCTTCTTTGGTATCTTAACACCTTAAATATAGTTTGTGTTTGAAGCTGCCCTGCTACACAGTCTAATGCATTCTGTTATTGCCAACAGTTGTGTCAATGATAAACACACTGAAGGCTCCTTAGACCAATGGTACTCAACCTTTCCAGGTTGCTGTATTCCTTGCAGGAGTTTAATTTGTCTTGTATATCCCCAACTTTTATTCTCACTTGTTTATAAAATCAGACATAAAAATACAAAAGTGTCACAGCACACTCTTACTGAAAAATTGCTTGCTTTCTCATTTTTACAATATAGTTATAAAATAAATCAGTTGGAATATAAATATTGCATTTAACATTTCAGTGTGTGCTATATACAGCAGCACAAACAAGTCATTGTCTGTATGAAATTTTAGTTTGTACTCACTTAGCTAGTGCTTTTTAGGTAGCCTACTGCAGAACTGGGAAAATATCTAGACACGTTTATATACCCCTGGAAAACCTCTGTGTACCCCTAAACGTAGGCAGACTTGTGGCCAAGAACCACTGCCTTAAAACATTAGTGCATTGAAATAAGAGGTCTGTCGAATCACTCCACCTCCTGGTCGAGACAAATATTACATTTGTGTTAACATCTCATCTGTTTCATTCCCCAGTGATTGATATCTTCTAAACATCAAAAGTAAACCAATGCAGGTCAATTTAAAAGCCAGAAAATAAACTAATGTCAAAGCTTTGCTGACTCAAAAATAGTTACATAGATAATTTATGATGTTCTCCAAAGTAAAGTTTTAGTAAAATATACCTGGGAATAATTGGAGAGGAAAATGGTAGGGTATGGCTGTGTGAGAATATTTAGGCGGGTGTTTTTTATATATGTATTGGATGGCATGAAGGTCTTTCAGATACTCTGTAGCATTTATTTGTGCCACCCTGAATATCCCTGTTAGTTTTGCATTAGAAGCAGGAAGTCTGCAAAACAATCAGTGTGGTCACTCAATGATTGAGGTGTTAACAGAACAGTAAAGGAAGACAAGGCCATTGCAGAAAAGCTAAATGAATTTTTTGCATTGATCTACACTGCACAGTATGTGAGGGAGATTCCTGCACCTGAGCCATTTTTCTTAAGTGACAAATCTGAGGAATGGCCCAGATTGAGACATTGATAAAGGAGGTTTTGGAACAAATTAATAATGTAAACATAAGTCATCAGAACCAGACAGCGTTCACCCAAAAAATTGGCAGGAACTCAAATGTGAAATTGCAAAACTACTAACTGTGGTATGTAACCTATCACTTAAATCAGAGGGTGGCAACCTTTGCCAGCCCCTCTGCCAGCTGCATCCACCACACCCTCAGCAGGTGCTGGGGGTGGGACCAAAAGGGGGTGGGGCCAGCTTTTGGTTCCCAGCTAGGGCTAGGGCCAGCATCCACCAGTGGGCGGCCTCCAGTTCCTGGCCAGGGCCGGGGCCAGGTCCCACCCTTGCCGGCGGGCGGCCTCCAGTTCCCTGGTTCGGGACCTGCTCCTGCCGACAGCAGCGGCTCCAGGGAGGCTGACCCACCCCATTCCCCTCCAGCAGCCCTGCCCAGCAGAAGGCAGGGACAGCAGGGGCCAGGGGCCCCAAGTGCCACAACTTCTTTGTCCCTGCTGGCCACGCTTCCCAGCAGGGAAACATGGCTAATGGGGGCCTGGAGCTGTGGCACATGATTCTTGTGGCCCCAGACTGCCCAGCTCTGGGGGACAGAGCCAGCAGGGGAGCCTGAGCAGCGCTACATGCTGCTCAGGCTCACCCCACATGCCATTTTTGGCCAGCGTGCTGGGGGTTGCCAACTCCTGACTTAAATCAATCGCTGTACCAGATGACTAGTGGGATAACTCATGAATTGCCAGTTTTTAAAAAAGAGTTCCAGAGGTAATCCTGACAATTACTGGCTAGTAAACCTAAGTTCAGTGCCAAGCAAATTGTTTGAAACTGTAGTAAAGAATATAATTATCAGATACATAGATGAGCATGCTAGGTTAGAGAAGAGCCAACATGTCTTTTGTAAAGGGAAATCATCCCTCATCAATCTATTAGAATTCTTTGAGGGGATCAACAAACGTAGACAGGGATGATCTTGGACTTTCAGAAAGTCTTTGACAAGATGCCTGACCCAGGGCTCATAAGCAAAGTAGTTATAAAATAAGAGAGAAGGTCCTCTCATGAATCAATAACTGGTTAAAAGACAGAAAACAAAAAGTAGGAATAAATGATCAATTTTCAGAATGCAGAGGTAAATAGAAGGACCCCAGTAAGCTGTAGTGCAACTAAAGCTATTCCACATGTTCATAAAGGATCTGGAAAAGGGGGTAAACAATAAGATGGCAAAGTTTGCAGCTAATAAAAATTACCTAAGATCAGTAAGGCCAAAGCAGCCTGCGAAGCATTACAGAGGGATCTCAGAAAATTGATTGACTGAGCAAAAAAAAAAAGGCAGATGAAATTTAATCTTGATAATTGTAAAATTGTTTACATTGGAAAACATAATCCCAACTATTCATATGAAATGATGGAGTGTAAATTAGTTGTTACCAGTCGAGAGAGATGTTGGCATCATTGTGGATAGTTCTCTGAAAACATACACTCAATGTGCAGCAGCATTCTAAAAAGCTAACAGAATACTAGGAATCATTAGAAAAGGAACAGGTAAGAAGACATTAAATATCATAATGCTACTATATAAATCCCTGGCATGCTACATCTTGAATATTGCAGGCAGTTGTGGCCACCCTGTCTCAAAAAACATATATGAGAATTGGAAAAAGTACAGAGAAGGGCATCTTAGAGGTAAGAAACAGTATCCATAAGGAGAGATTTGAAAAATGGTGATTGTTCAGCTTGGAAAAGAGACTGTTAAGGTGGGGGGGGAGGCAATGGGGTATAACACAAGTCTATAAAGTCATGAATTGTGTGAAGAAGCTAAATATGGAAGTGTTGTTTACCCCCTTCACATAATACAAGAACCAGGAGTCATCTGGTTAAATTAATAGGCAGAAGGTTTAGAACAAACAGAAGGAAATACTGCTTCACACAACACACTGTCAAGCTGTGGAATTCTTTGCCAAGAAATGTTGTGAAGGCCAAAACGTGAACTGGACATCCGAGAATGACTCACTCAGTTGCCTGGTTCTGTTCCTTCCCTCTGAAATATCTGACATTGGTCACTGTCCAATGACAAGGTACTGGGCTAGATGAATTATTTATATAACTCAGTCCAGCCATTCTAATGTTCTTATTACCAGGGGTTAAAGTATAATTTTGTGGGCCCTGGAACCCTCCTAATCAGGTGGGCCCCCTTCCCACAGGGGAGGTCCCCTCTTCTGCACAGATGCCCCCCCCACCCCAGCTCCTTCCCCCAATATCCATTCCCCTGTCCCCAAAATCCACTCCAGCCCCCCAATACCCATCCCCAATACTTATTCCCCTGTCGCTAAAATCTACCCCAGAAAATGGTGCTGGAACCCTGCGTTCTGAGTCCCACTGTTTTTCAATGGTGGACCCCAGAATGCAGTCTTCCGGCACCATTTTCTATTCTTAGGGGGCCTGGAATGCTGAGCCCCTAAAAGTAGTGGGCCCTGAAATGGCATTCCAGGCTGTTCCAGCCCACTTTAACCCCTGCTTATTACCCCCTAATTGTGAAACTGACAAGATATAAACATGAGGGCAGCATGGAACTTGAGAGTTAGTTCCCTCCCTTTTATAAATAAAAGTGAATAAATATTTAAGTCCTATTCCTGACACTCTGATTATAGAATTAAGTGTATAACCTCTTACCATGCTCAGATAATTGATGGTTGATCCAACCCAAGATGGTTATTCTTCAAGAACTCAAAACAGCTTTCATCAGACACCAAATGTATTATATACTATGGGACATTACAGATTAATTCTGGTGAAACCCCTCTCAGGAATGAATGCTGTGTATTTCAGAACTGTCACTTGATATTTTTAGATAGGTTATTTTTATAGTCTGGAAAAATTCAGGAAGAACTCAATTCTAAGGAATTTCAGGCTTTTCTGTTTTTCACTCCTTTTAGATCTGTGTGGTGATTGCTGCTGTTTTTGGCATTGTTATTTACCGTGTTGTGACTGTCAGCACTTTTGCTGCCTTTAAGTGGGCTTTAATCAGGAATAACTCTCAGGTTGCAACTACAGGAACTGCAGTGTGCATCAACTTTTGCATCATTATGCTATTGAATGTGGTAAGTGACATAACCAGAATCTCAAAAAAACCTACATAGAGGCAGTTCATCTATATGTTCCCCGGTTTACATGCTGCTGAAGGCTCTCTTAGCTATTGACTTCTATGGAAGCTAAGGATATTCATTACCTTGTTGGACTGGGTCCTTAGTACCTATCATATCTGTTACTGGCTTCAAAATTCACAATGCACATTTGAAAAAGTCTAAAAAATATATTACTTTAAAGGGCAACAAATTCAAGTCTGGTTGGCCCAAATTTGTCTTACACCTTTTTTCTTCTGTTTGTTTGCAAATTTCACATAATTTTTAAAATACGCCTTTTTAAACCAAAAAGTTGTGTTCTTTAATACAGAGACAAAATTCATTTTTCATCTTATTCACAGTAAAAAAATTCACCTTAGTTAGAGAGAGAGAGAGAGAGAGAGAGAGAGAGACTCTTTCTTCATGGCTATGTCTACATTGGCGAGCATTTTCAAAAAAACTTTTCTCAAAAAAATTATTTTGAAATATATTTGAAATAATTATCTCAAAATAACTTTTTTTTAAAATGCTATTTTGAGACAATGGTCCGGGGACCACTCCTTGTCCTGAAATACCGCGGCTTTTTTTTCCCCAAAAGTGAAAGTCTACTCCAGACTTTCTTATTCAAAAAAAGCAAGGCAATGGAAAAAATAAGCAGGCTTTTTCGAAAAAAGCCTTTGCCACATCCAGCTGTGGCTTTTTCCAAAAAAGCTAACTGGAAAAAGGCTTTTCTTCGAAACATAACGAGTTTAGTGTTGGCAAAAAAGCTAAACCTGACAGCTTTTTCAAAATAAAAAGCCTTTTTCGAGTTAGCATTTTTTTAAAAAAAAGCCATCACCAGACACAGGAAAGGCTTTTTTCGAAAAAGTCTGCCTATCTTTTCCATTGCCTTGCTTTTTTTTTGAAAAAGAAAGTCCAATGTAGACTTTCACTTTTGAAAAAAAAAAAAAAAAGGCCACAGTATTTTGGGGCAAACGGTGGTCCCCAGACTGTTCTTCCAAAATAGCATTTTTGGAAAAAGTTATTTTGAGATAATTATTTTGAATATATTTCAAAATAATTTTTTTCAAAAATGTTTTTTTGAAAATGCTCACCAGTGTAGACATAGCCCATATGAGAGTATTTATCCATGATGAAAACCTTGTGGGAGAGCTTGACACTGAGTGCTGTGAATTGTGCCATCAGTTACTTCTAATCTCATGAAGGTCTAGCTAGGAACACTCCAGTCACTGCATTCTGGGTGAGAACTTGTTATGGGTTGGGGAGAGGGAGGGGGGTTGAGCCTGACTTGTGAGGGTGTTAAGCAGATTTAAGGTTGGCCTGGGATAAAAGAAAGAATTGGAATTCCTAGATCATCTGTTCTGAAGTGGTGAAAGTTCTAGTGGGGTAAATCATGATGAGTTGCTTGGGTCTAAGATGAGTTTACCCATCATCTAAGGTGAGAGAGTTTGGTTAGTTTCCCAGGTGTTTCTGAATGTCCATATAGCAGTGATTGTCAGATATGCTTTTCTGTCATTTGATCTAGGCAGCATCCTTTTCTTTCAGATGCACGTGACCACTTACTCATGTCTTTGACACCTTAAGGTTTTGTTATTGCAAATACTTTACAGGGAGATACATCTCCAAATCATCCAAAAACTGCACCTAACTCAGAATGTCTTGATCTACTTAATATATAGAATTTCTTGTTGTAAGCTTATTACTCTTTAGTTCAATCAGCTATAGTGGCTACTCAGTCATTTTCTGTTTGAAGTATAAGGTGTTAGTTCCAACCAAAACATGTAACAAATGTGGACTACTCAAGAAAACATATTACTTCCTATGCGATACTGAACTGTTTACAGTCATTTGAGCTAGTCAAACTAACAGCCCTGGTTTACATACAAAGGGGCTGTGTGGAGCCCTGGCCATAAGAACTCTTTTCTTCCTTGGTCACACTCAAGGCTGCCTTTTTTGACCTTTGGTTACAAGTTTGAGAATAAAGAAACCTGGGTTTTATTCCTAGTTCTGCTGGTTACCTGGTTGGTGGTTTGTATTAATTTAGATGAGATAAACAGCCCAAAGAGTCAGAGGTATTAACAAGACCCTATCACTCTCCAGTGTTAAACAAGTTTCAGGGTTTGGTTTACAGAGACCTCAGCACTGCTTAATTCTATGGCAAAAGCACCTTTAAAAATTCTTTTAACCTTTTACTGAAGATACAGAAAAAGAAGGGAATACAGTTGTTAAAGCATTTGAACTGTAAAGTGTTACGTGAGGCTTTCAGTTTAACAGCATCCCTTGTTTCTGTTAGCCGTAGAGAGTTTTTAGAAGGAAAACAACCCAGGAGTTTGGTGGCACTTTTAAAGACTATCAAATTTATTTATCACATGAGTGTTCGTGGGAGAGAATCCCACTTTCCCAGATGCTTGAACATGAGGGACTTACAGGATGGGAGCAAAATAAATGTAGGGAAGTATAAGTCACAGGATCTGGTCAGACTGTAACAGCAAATCAAAGCATTTTTAGGATTCAAAGAGTGGAGTAAAGCGATTAGCAGAAAACAGGAGGTGATTAAAAAAAGCAAAATTATCTGTTGTAATGGGAAAAGAACCTATAGTCTATATTCAGGCCTGATTTCACAGAGTCAAATTTGCATCAGGCTGTTTAGGGCATTGCATTGAGATGCCTTTCTGGTCACAGGCTTACACCATTGTTGCAAAAAAATAATCTTGGCTGACTAAGCCAGACTCTTACTAGACAAAAGGAGAGGAGTAGGAAAGAGAAGAAAAAAGGCAGGGAAGGAGAACACACTCAATGGATGCAGATGTCTGACAAAGTCTCACATCCCAGGGATGGTGGATTTAGTGAAAGCCAGTGGAAGAAGTGATGTTACCTGGGTCCCTCCATCTCTCCCTCTGGCATGAGCTGGTCAAGACATTTCTTAAGATTAGGCAGAAGTAGGTCTAGCAGTGTCCTGGTGATTCCTGGGATCCCAGGATATGGAAGAGGCATCCGTAATAATAGTGAAGCTTGCTCCTTCCCCTTCACTTTCTCTTTCAGCCAGCTAGCATCATAGCGGCTGGCCTTCCCCCAAAAAAGTCTCCTTTTGAGGAGCCCAAAAGGTGAGTGGTGGGTGGAATAGGCTGTCCTCTCATTATTTTGCCAACTGACTAGGCCTAGCTTCAGAGCCATAACTACGGCATCTGGTTCCTGGGGCAGGAAGCCAGAAAAGTGTTCCCCCCAGGCCCTGATCCAGGCCAGGGCCTGGTCCATCTAGACGGGGGGAAGGTGCCTCCCCTGCCACTGGGCCAGAGCGGCCGGAGACCCAGTGGGGAAGTGTTTCCCTTGCTGCCAGGGGAGAGCACCGGAGATCTGGCAGGGAGGTGCTTCCCCTGCCGCTGGGGGAGAGCACCAGAGACCTAACAAGGGGGTGTTCCCCACCCCCTGCCTGGCTCTAGGAAGAATGTGCCTAAAACACATTCCCCTTCTGGGCCAGGCAAGGTCTGACAACCACCCTTTAAAATTCCCTGCCCAGGTCTTTGCCCCATTCGCTCCACCCTAGTTACGGCTCTGCCTAGCTTTCAACACACCAATTTGGATTCACTGGATTTCAGTTCCACATTTACCAGATATGATCTTACTAAAGCTGTTGAGTTATATCAGTAGCCCTTTTTGTTTCAACCAGTTCAATCCATGTTTCTTTTTTTTTTTTTTTCCTTTTGCACCTTTTCCCATCAGTATTTGTTAAACTGTCAATTGAGGTAAACTTGTAGACCTAGTTACAAAATCTGACCTTGGGCTAATTACGTAAGCGATCTGGACCACATCTGTAAAGAGGGATAACAGTAAATCTCCACCTTTGTAAAATGTTTCTGTGGATGAACAACACTACATAAGAGCTAAGTATTATTACTGTTAGCACAAAGCAAACAAATTTTACCAAAGAAAAATTATTAGAATTTCAGTTTTAAAATGCAGTAATAGCTATTCATACTGGACAACAGATCTGTATTGTTAATGATGCTAAACTGAACTGGTCACATTTTTTCAGAGGTTGTTTATTATTTGTTGCAGTTGTATGAAAAAGTTGCTCTTTTCCTGACAAATTTAGGTAAGTAGTGTTAAATATAAAACTCAATTAATATTGTACTGATTTTTGTTTATACGTCAGCTGCCACTTCATTTTAAATATTGAGCATGAAAGCCTAGCTCCATTGAAGCCAATATAGCCATTGAGTTCACTAGACACTTCTCCCTGAATCTATATCCCTGTGTCACAGGATGCACATCCATACACGCCTTGGTGATGATCTATGTTAACTTTTCTATTTACTTTTGCAATGTAATTGTATGGTTTGATGCTAATTATGCCCTTCAAGGTTACCTTTTGAATGCTCTACCATATTGTTATGATATCATGTTTCCTGCAGCATCATGTATGTGTACAAATGTGAACCATGTTACATAGCTCAGATCCTCAGAGCTATATCAGCACAGAGGCTGGAGAAATACGTGACACAGGCAATGCAAATTGACCTCCCTGGCTCAAGTGAGACAAAGAGAATCACACAGTAGCAAGGAGAAGGTGGAGCAAAGCAAGGGCGGGGGGAATGGAAAACAAATACAGACACTTTTAATTGGGAAGAGGCTTTTGGCTTTCAGTCAGTGAAACACCATCTTATAAGCAACTCCAAGAGACTGTACCTATCCACGTGGCCAGGCAGACCTAGGCCAATGGTTTTCAAACTTTTTTCCTTGGGACCCAGTTGAAAAAAATCATTTCTGCCCACGACCCAACAATGGCATCTTTTAGCAATGCATTCCAGTCATTCAGCGACAGCAGCAAGGAGTACCATGACCCCGTACTGGGTTCTGACCCTAAGTTTCAAAACCACTGGCCTAGGCTGACTGAACGCCATCAGCAGCCAGTCTTGTGAGTAAGAAAGAGGAGAATAGACTAAAGAGTAACCATAGAACAGTGTTAGTAGATTAGCGTGCATTTTATACCTTTTATTTAACTGTGCCAACTCCTGACTTCTTTATTAAATGATTTGTGCATTGATTTGCTATATACTCACTAAAAGTCATATTCTAATCAATAAACTAGCATTTGTTTTCTCTAAAGCTGTGTATACTTTAAAGGGTGTGAATCAGAGAGGCTAGGCACATCCATTTCAATGTCAAATGGACAGATGAGGGTCTGTAAGTCTGCAGTGATCAGGGAAGGGTCTCCATCTCTGTAGAACGGAAGTTCTTGGTGTGGTATTTGGGGGCTGGGAGTGCATGCTTGGAGACCATTACTTGAGTGGCCAGAGCATGCACACCCACTGCCTTTGACCAAGTATATTTAGGAGGCTGGTGTTGACTGACTCAGGAGTGAGTAGTCTCCTGGCAAAGCATAGTAAGGAGTGGATATTGGAGGGTCACAGCAGCACATCGGACAAAATTCTGGTAGGGCACCATCACACCCTTATACTACCTAAGTTAATGCTCACCTTGCAAAATGCCACTTAGTCGAATTAATGTTTCTAAAATGTTGTACCATATGAATAATTATATCTAATACTGTATTTATAGTTTTTAAAAATGTCCATCTATCAGTCGGATATCTAATTTCAAATCCCTCCTTGAAACTTTGCTGCTGCCTATTAGCAAGAAAACTGATCTCTCGTCCCCCATCCTCTCCCAGCTCCATTCAACCTGATTCCTATCTGAGCTTTCATTTGCAGATATGATAAAAATGAAGCTCTGATCAGAGGTACTGCATCTGGGAGAGTAAATGGAAAAGGGAAATCTCCATTTTTCATATTAACTAAGCTACTTACATAACTGAGAATGATGCTTGACAGAGAATGATGCTTGACAGACAAAGTTATGGGGCCAGATCTTTCACTTGTGTAACTTGGCAGAAATTAGTTGAAGCCCATGGAACTAGGACAGTTTATACCGGCTGAGGATCTGTCCTGTGATTCCTGACCTAAATACCTAAAATGCTGAGGACTCCATTAAGCAAATGCTCCCCTTAGGGCCTGAGTTTTGGAGGTGTTGCACACCCACAGTTCCCCTCACATTCAGATTGTGTTGTGGGTGTTCAGGACTTCGGAAAATCTGGCCCATTATGCTTATTACTATGAAGTCTCTGAGACTACTCACAGTGATAAATACCATGTCCAATGGCATGCTTTTGCAGGAGTGGGCTATGTGCATAGACCTTACACAATACATATGGACTGTTTTAAATAAAGTCCTGCATAGGAATGGGTCAGGCTACTGAGGGTACAGCTACCCCCTCCTTCCTTATTTATCTACCTGTTGGTCTAAACTGAATCCTAGATTGTGAGCTCTCTAGAACTGGGTTTGTATTTAGATGAGATGTCTGTATAGTGACTAGTACAGTGGCATCCTGAGGCTTGCAAAGGTTCCCTTTGCGCAACAGCAGTAGAAATAATAATAAATAATCATGGAGAAAGCATTTGTTTCAGTTGTGCGTGAAGTCTGTCTCAAGTTGGGTATCTACCGTGCTGTAAACTCATGAGTATTCTGCCAATCTAGCTGTAGTAGCCTGCAGTAACAGAGGTGCCTGTGTGAGTAGTATATTGACGAATCCAAGAATTGTCTATTCTGTGTCCAAATGAGGAAAACTGATTGTTCATGTTACCTGTAGCAAACTGGCAAACCATCTTGCATAGCCAGGTATAAAATACCAGATGAGGTTTGAAAAAGTTTTTACACACTAGTTTGCTGTAGATTTTTTTAGATATATATATACAAATACTACTGTCATCTTATAAATCATGACCAGCAGGCAGGCTTGTCACTTGCTCAATGTGGTGAAACTGATAATCTGATGAAACCTCTCCAACTCTATTATCTTTATTCACAGAGCAGCCTCGGACTGAATCTGAGTGGGAGAACAGTTTCACTTTGAAAATGTTTCTTTTTCAGTTTGTCAATCTGAACAGCTCTACCTTTTATATAGCTTTCTTCTTGGGAAGGTAAGAATCAGGATCTGCTCATTCTTTGTGCTTGTCTCATAAAGAAAAGAGGAAAATGACATTGCTAACAATGGAACAAAATGGGCCCCTATGATCCTGCTTGCCCAACTGCAAAGTCCAAGTTAGGAAAAGCAGAAGTGGTTAAATTGATGTTTTCTTTAAAAGGGTTAGAAACAGAATCTGTAGTTTCAGTTCTCAGAAATTCCCTTAATGTTAAATTCTAGAAATTCCACTGCAAAGAGCTGATGTTTTCTTCTGGTAAGACATTTACATATTCCTTTGCTCTGCATTTTCTGTGTATAATTTGTACAGATAAGAGAAGAACATTTTGTCGTCTTCTAAGTAACTTTGCTTCACCTGATGCATACTTTGGCTAGTTTGCAGCAAATTCCTATTATTAAAAGTGGTGGAATTTGCTTTTGCTGCAGGAAGTAACAGAAATCTATGGCTTATCTGTTCTTGTTTGTTCCCCCACAGAAATCAGAAAGCATCTAAGCAGGTTTGGATTACTCTCACTATGAGTTGTTTGCATCTAGATAGCTGAGTGAATACCCAGTAAAACTGTGAAAAATTTTACTCTTGATGACAACTTATGTCTTCACTGGATTCACAGAAAGTACACCATAAAATTTTTCATTATGTCAAAAGGAAGTATACCAGGCAGGATTTTTACATTTTATGTTCACTTTCCAGCCAGAAAAAGCACAGTCTAAAGCAGTTCAAAATGGAACTTGAAAGCAAAATTCTCTTGACGTGTTACTCAATCTTGATATTCTGTTCTCCCTACCTGCTGAATGTCAAAGAATAGAATATCAAATATTAGAATGTAGGCATTTAGCTAAAGCATAAGTGAAAGTTGGCTTAGCTTTTAACATAAATTTGTATTAGAGATCCTTTAAATCAGTCTGCATAATTACATCAATCCTTTTTGGCAAAAATGGGGTTAAAATGACTATGCTGAGCTTTTTTTCTAAGATTCTAAACAGATATCTAGTAAAAAAAAAATAGCTGATTTTTGCTCTTATGTTGAAGATTTACAGGGCACCCAGGTGCCTACTTGCGGCTGATAAACAGGTGGAGACTGGAAGAAGTGAGTATTTTGTAACTCTTGGACTTTTAGAGGCAAATTCTGCATATGCAGAGCAGTTGGATTGAAGCCCATAGATGGCACAAGATGTGAGCAATTGCAGATACTAGCCCCCAGTTTAAGTTATTTTGAATGTACCACTTACTTCCCAGTTGCTTGTTGATAATACACCACTGAGTGACAGGAAATCACTGAGTGATAGTACACCTTTGATTGAATTCCATCTCACCTGCGTAAAAAAGCAAAAAACAACCCTCGACCCCCCACCACCACCACACAGACACACACACACATATATTTCCCTATTGATAACATGTTTTTAAACCTTAGCTTTCAGGATCTATGTATCATATTTAGGTGACCTTAATAAAGGATCTCAATTTGATTTCTTATTTTTAATTGTGGAACCAATGTCAGCTGCTTTCTATACATCTTCAATACAAATCAATTTGGATGTGAATCCGGTGATTTTCCACCTCTAAAATATTCTTTTTGTTACCCAGTCAAAATTTTATGAGGTCTAGTTTTTGTAGCACTGCTGGCTCACAGCATCCAATTTAAAGCAAACATCATCTACTCAAAAAATAAGTTAGAGCAACTGAGCAAGCTTTCCAGCTGAGCTGATAGATGAAGAATTAATGTAATGGTGAGGCATGAGGGGGTTGACTCTGCAACTCATTCAAGAACCAGTCCCATTTTTATAAATATATTCTGAATTCAAATGTAGCGGAGGGTTATTGTAAATGAACAATTGACAGCCTGTAGGTAAGTCAGAGTATCCAATGTCAATATTTGGTCACTCAGGTCACATGGTTTTGTCTCTGTTTTTTTAGCATGATGACAAATATTTTCACAAATGAATGGCAGATCTTGAATAACAGGTTGCATTTGGCCACCATGAATTCATGGTAACGTCTAGATCCCCACCCATTGGCATTAATACAATAGAGGTCATCCAAATGTGAATAATGAATAGCATAGTCCTACAGTTCATAACACATTGAATGCAAGTTGCTTATTCACAAATCTATTTTTTCATTATCTGAGCAACTGTATAGTCCAGGAAACAAAAAATGTCATCACTGGACAGATGGAAAATCAATGTCAGTCTCCTCTGTCAAAATAGACCTATTCCAGAATGAAGCCAAAGCAAAAGAGCATTTTTTGTTTGAAATAAGTGACCTAGTTTACATTTCCCTGATATTTTAGCAAATGCTTTTTTCAAAGTGGTCTTTAAAAGCTAATTTCTGGTAAAAAGATGCAGTATTATTCATTCCAATGTGGAGGACCCATTCTTATCATGACAGCCCTTATCTATGTTTAGACTAGATGTCCCTTGTAGTTTCTTTTAATTCTATTGTTCTATGATTCTAAAAACATAGGTAAGAATATAATATTCAAATACACAACTAAAACAGCTTCTGACTGACCCTTAACTGCAACAAAGGGTGTTGTCCTACTGAGACCCCTTGGTCCAACGTCATTGGCCAAATTCAAGTCTTACATAAGCAAGTGAAACACCATTGACTTCAGCAGAATTGCTCCAGCTTACCCCTAAGGCTGAATTTGCTCATGTGACTAACTCTTGTCAAAACAGAAAGCTGATATTAAACCAAAAGAGAGGATATCTACTTTATCTGTTTACTTTAATTCTACCTTTTATAATGCCGAATGGTGTTGATTTTAAGAATCTATTTGCCAAGCTTGTTGACCTAAGGTAGGCTTAAATGAAGTCAACAGAGAAAAAAATTAACAGGGAAATCTCAGCTTATTGTGCAATGGAAAACAGTTCCCATCAAAAGGTCACTCACGTGATTTATTGTAAAGTCTTTCTCTACTAAACTGAAATCAGAATATTTCTGTATCGGAGAAGAATTAATTAGCCTGGTCTGTTTATATCTCTCACAACAGGATAGTGGTGCAAAATGTTTGTCTGAGAATAGCAAAAGCTAATCAGTGCAGTGAGTTCTTGGGCCTTTATACTTCTTACAGATTTTGAGTAAAATATATGGAGCTATTCCAGTTTACAACAGCTGAGCATCTAGCCCAAATCACTCCACATCAAAGCCAGCACTCAGGAAGAAAACCTAACAGTCATTTGATATCCACAGTCTTAAATGGCTAATAACGAGACAATAACATTGAGATCCACTGAGTTAAATACTAAATAATAATAATTATATACAAAAACTGCATTTTAGGCATAAACTAATTACGTAAGGTGCCAGCAGGAATTTCCTCCTAGAGGCTGGGAAGGGGAAATAGGGAATGGAATATTTGCAGGTTACCTGTAGTGTAACCCTAATCCTAACCCTCTAAAGCATCTTGCACTGGCCACTGTTGGAATACAGGATACTGGGCTAGGTGACACACAAGTCTGAACCACTAAGGCCATCTCTGTGTTCTTCCCATTCTTTACAGCATGTACTGCTTGCCCAAAGCCTACTGAAGTCCAAATCAAAACTCCCATTCTGTTTAATAGGCTTTACATCAGACCCATGCAGAATTACCTGTCTATATTATTGTGGAGATTAAGTTGCCTTCATCCTAAGTATCTTGTTCCAGCCAGTGCAGGACGCTATAGACTGGACTTAAAAGACTAAAGATATGACTTACCTACTCCTTTTGTTTTATTTTAAAATAGTAAAAATACAAATTACTGTACATTCAGGTCTGCAAAAGGCTTTAAAAACTCAGAATCATTTCTGTTTCTTTAAACTACTCATTTTTTTCTTTACACTGAAGTGCCACCCTAGCGGATGCCTTATAGATCTCTGTATGCAAATGGGTATAATAATGGTGCTAAAGCAGACCTGGAATAATTTCATGGAACTGGGCTACCCGTAAGTAAATAAATTGCCTATATTTATATAAATTACAGAAAAATATCACTTTCATTATTGCCTTCTGATTTTCTTAAATGGGAGAAGAATATGCCAATAATTATATGCACAACATAGAAGTCTACAGTGATAGTTTCAGTTGTATGGTGTTATTTATAAAGAGAAAGTCTATAAAAATGAACATAATACAAATAGAAAATAGGAATACAAATTAGAAAATATTCTGTTTCCTGAAGTTGTTGTATTTTCCCATTTAAAAAAAATAATTGTTTGTGTACCATTGTTCTAGTCCTGATGCTGAAATGTTAGATACCATGTGTTGAGTCTACACTATTAAGTTCTAATTAGATTTCTCCTTGTTGGGTGAGATAGGAAACCTGAAAGAAAGGTAGGAGCCAGAAAAAGTGCACTGCTGGCACATAGGCAGTCAGAAATGTGCAAGCAAAGAAATTTACTGACCTGGTCATGTTAACTGACAGTGTATACAGTAGCATTAGGCTGTGTTCTAGCTAAAGTGGACTACAATTATTTTATTTAAGGATGCATGGGATTAATATTTAAGGGGTTGTTATAGACAATTGGTAATAGAGAGCTATGGAATAAAGGGCCACTGGGGTGTGGGGGGGAGGCAGTTAGCAAGTGAGGGAGAAGTCAGCACTGTAAATATTTTTACCCTTGCAAAGTAGCACTGTTCGCATCTATTTGTCTTGCTGCAGAACCCACAGTAGAGCTAGTGCAGTGTACTGGAGATTTCAGTTTGCAGCAGTGCAGAAGCCACATCATCGCAACTCTTTTAAGCAATCCTTGCTTAAGCAGTCGTATAGACTTTTGAGTAAATTGCACAAAAACACAACCTACCTGGCAAGCAAAGTGTTGAGTACTTTGTTCTTTCCTTCCATTTCACGTTTCTCTCCTCCTCAGTATGCCATGATGCTGTAGCACAGCAGTTCTCAACCCCTGTGTCATGACACCAAAAGTGTGTCACGGCATAGTGGCTTTGTGCATCACGTGAAATCAGCCTGCTGCCAAGAGCCTGATGAGCTGGCTCTTCAAGAACTGAAGCTTCAGGGGCTCTTTGCAAGAGCCACTGCAGAAGCAGCTGTTTCATGGCCTCAGGGTTGCCAGTCAAGCCTCCAGCTGCCAAAAAATCTGTTTTACAGGAAGATTTCTTCTGCAGCAGGGGGAGCAGCAGTAGCGCAGTGTGTTGTGCACAGCTGTGTTGCGACAGTGAAGGGGTTGGGAGCCCCTGGCAAACAGTCACATTCAGCTCCAACTGGAGGAATTAGAAGAAACAACAGCAACATCGTTGCTTCTCTTTCTACTGACTCCGAGCTTCTTTTGTCAGTTTTAGACAGTCTCAGACTCTCTTTCTGCCATCCATTAACAAGCACTTTGAACCCTAATGAAGAGCAGAGGGAGTGATTAAAGAAAAGAAGAGCAGCAGATGGGAAGAGGGTTAGAGATTGAACAGAAGTAATGTTTGTTTCCAACCAACATAAGGTTGGTGTCTCCATTTTAGAGTTCCAGCACAAAGTTGAGGTGGTGGGAGGAATTTGAATAACTGGTACCTGTTACAGAGACAGAGGAGTTCATCTCTCCCCCTCTAGCCACAAGAACCCCCAGCAGGCATGAACCTCACCTTTTTCTGCTAAACAGCTTAACCAGGAGTTCTCTGCTCTTCCAGTTAAATGCTCTCTTGTATTTGACCCTGCTTGGGTGCCCAGAGGGTTCAAGGAGGATCCTTTGCATCTTCATTGCACCTTTGTGCAGGGGCTAGTTACAGTCTGGGCAGGCCCTGGGCAGTGTGGCTGCTGTGCTATACTAAGGATAATGGTGGTGGAAGTATCCCCAAAAGGCATTCACCAGTGAGAGGAGTCAAACCAGCCTGCCACTAAGCTTCTACTACAGCATGTGCTCCCACAAATTCCCTGAAAGAACTCTGAGTGAATCAGGGGGTCAGGCCTCTTCCAAAGGCTCTGGTTTCTATAGGATATGTACAACAGGAACCTGAAAGTTGCCAGTCCTGTCTCTCACTGATGTGTGTGATACTAATGCAGGTTTTGAAATTTCTGTTGTAAAATGCTAGAGAACTTTAAAAAACCTGGTATAAGAGCCAGACACCAAAGAGTGTCACTGGGAACCATACATCTCCCTTTGTAATTCCGATTGATCTGAGCAACTTGCCACTCTATCCATGGAGGAAGAAGGCAGTCAAAGTGGAGACAGATACATATCCCTTTTCCTACTTAAGAACACCTGTATCTGAAGTCCTGTATCCAGGACCTTCTTCCCATCTTAGCGGTAATACAGGGTAGTATTCTGTGCTACCAACCACATCGGTTACTAATACCAAACTTGCCTAAACACCTGACACATTCAGTTTACAAAATATATTGCCTAGTCCAATCCTGCCTCTCCCTTATGATTAATAAGTAATCAAACTTAAACTTGTCAGTTGGCCATCTAACACATCTGACCTCACACTAAGATTCTTTCTGTTTCAGTTTGCACATGCACAGTTGACTTCTGTGTAGTGACCTAGCCAATGTTAAGGCTTCTAAGTTAAAATCGTAAATAATCAACAAGCGTTTTACAATTTATTTGAATGCACAGTTTAATTCAGAACTGGTGGACCAGGAGAAAATTACGACAAGAATGTGGCACACAGGGAAAAGCAAGCTTTCCACAGTGGGAAAAGGACTACAATCTTCAACCCATGAACGCTTATGGACTCTTTGATGAATACCTAGAAATGAGTATGAAAATATTCTGATTTTACTCTTTGATTATAAATTTTAGTGTTATTACCATTTTTGGTTAGTTGGTTGGTTGGTTGGTTGGTTTATAAGCCCAGATGGATGAATTGTTCAGTTTAAAATTCCAGGATACAGCTGTATGAAACTGAAGGACTGCAGAACGATTTCCATTATCACAAAGCAGATGAGAAACAGGAGTGAATTGTTAAGAACCAAACCAAGCCCATATCTCTAATAATGCTACATATGATGTACTAAACTATTTGTGAAATGTTTTATCTGATTATCTGCCTTCAGGGAGGGAGGGAAAGTCTCTAGGTAACAGCCTCCAAATTCTTACTCCATCAACTGTGTCATTGTTATTCCTTATGAAACAAATTCCACTGAACTCTGATAAGGTCTTAATGTCAAACTATTTATTTTTCAGATACATGGGAAATGGCTATATGATAGGGAGCATTTACAAAATAGCTTGCTTCTAAGAAACACTGCTTTCCCCACAGTTAAAAAACAAACAAAAAAGAATGAAAGACAAAGGACTTTTGCCTTACAAGATGGGAGCGCTTGTGTAGCAATGCAGCTTGCCAACAGGAGGGGGCAAAGAGAACAATTGCCCAGGGACCTGGAAGTTTAAAAGAGCCCAGGCCTCTTCCACCCATGGTCACACCCACCCTCCACCCCTGCTGCAAACCAAACCCTGTCCATCGTCACTGCTAACAGCATTGCTCTTCCCCTAGCAGCTTAGTCTCCCCACTGTTGCTTGCTGCTTGCATCCCTCTTCTGTTCCCCAACTTGTCATCCCCCCCCAGCTGCTTACACATCTGTCCCTCCTGTGACTCAGGCCCTGCCATCAAGGGGACCAAGTGTTAGAGAAGGGCCAGGGATACAGCCTAGTAGGCTGAGTGGTGCAGAGGCAGGGCCTGGCGTGAAGCAGGGGTGGACTGTGGACCAGGTCACGGGCAAAACAGGCAGGACAGAACTGTTCTGCTTTGGGGCCCAGAATTGCTGCCAGTGGACCTGAGTGAATGAGTTAGGGCAGGGATCTCACATCAAAATTTCCAGTGGCTTCAGAGTGCTACCAGCAATTCTTGTGATGAATTTTCCTAAATACTTAACTAAATGCAGAAAAAACAAATAAATATATACCTATACATGTCCAAATCATTGTCATATATTTAGGTAGGGATTTTTTTTTTGTTTTGTATTTTGGGTGTTTTTTGCAAACTCAATAATAAAAGTAAGGCACCCTTTGTACTTTGGTGCCTCTGGCCCCTGTTGCTTCCCACCAAACCCCTAGATTCTCCATCACATCCCACACCCTGCTGCTTCCCACCTAGTGCACTGAGCTCTATTCAGCAGCCTAACACCCTGATCCCTCTCTCCTGATTATGGCACCTGAGGAGGCTAGGCCTGCTGAAGCCCTGCCACCTTCAGCTGGAGCCCAGAGCTGGAGTCTCACAGTTAGAGTGGAGGTGGAAGCTGAAGCCCACAGCCTCATAGCTGAAGCGAGAGGAGCAGAACTGAAGCATGAAGCTTTCTGCCAGAGCCCCAAGACTGAAAGAAGGAAGAGGTTAACCCACGCACACAGCCCTGTGGCTGAATCCATGGGGAGGAGGACTAAAGTCCACTATCAAAGCCTCTGGCTGAAAGTAGTATCAGGGCAGGTTGAAAACTTCTGCCAGAGCCTCCAGCTGAACTGGGAAGGGGTTTGCAGCCTGCCCCTGGAATCCCACAGCTGAAGGGGGTCGGGGACTGAAGCCCACCTCCAGCCACTGTTCCCTCTAAGCTGTGCGCGCACACACAGGTCGAGAAACCTGTGCACACAGCAAAATAAAGTGCATATAAAAAAAATTCAACAGTGCTCATATTAGTGCACACAAAGAAATTTTTAGCATGCACAGAATTTTTTTGCGCACACAGCTTATGAAAAATTGCCTCCAGCCAAATCAGGGAAGAGAACTAAAGACCACCCCTTCCGTCCTACTGCTTTGCATGCTCCCCCATCTCTGCCCAGGAAGCTGTTATTGGTGTGCCCACAGGAAAACCCCTTGATGGCCACATTTGTGTTAGCATCTTCTGTGGTACAATTCCACTGAAACTAGAGGAGCTGTGAAAATCAGCAACTGTGAGAAAGAGGCCCTAAACAATTACATCAACTGTAGCAGGGCATGCCCTGCTCTTGTCTTTTCCCACCTTGGCCAATGGTTCAAACTCTTATTGGTTGTGCAACCACCATGTCATTTACCTGAGTTCCTACAACAACTTTACTATCCTGCCCACAGTGCTAATTACAGTACCCTCTGTGCTTTGGTACCTGAGGGCAGCAGAAGTCTTCCTTCCCAAAGACATTTATTTACCCGGGGATGTCAAATTCATTTGCTGTGGTGGATCACAGTTAACTTAAATGTACTTTAAATGGACAGTACATGCCATAAATTGAAATACCAGGGCATTCTCACAGCATCATGGAGGACTGGGTATGTGAAACCCCACTCTCTCTCTCTTTCTCTCTGTCTTTGTGTGTGTGTTAGGGAGAGTGTGGTCCCACAGAGCACAGTCATGGGTCAAATGGAAGGGCTTTGTGGGCCATGTTTGACACCCCTTTGTTACACTGAACTCCTTCCTCTTTCCTGCACCTTTATATCTGTTTTGAGTTAATGGGCTAATTGGCTCATGTGCCCTCAGACCACTGGTCTACTTTGCTAATTACCTTTAATTACCCGAGTCAGCTTCCTCCCAGAGAACTGGCGTCACAGTGATCAGAGTGCAGGCTCACCTATTAACTCCCTGCACTCTGTTGCATCAATGTTCTCACAATTCAGATGCCTAAATGGACATGGACTAACTTTTGGTGGTGCTAAGGAACAACAAAGAATGTTGAAATTTAAAAGAAAAAATTAAAATTGGTTAAACAGGTCACAAAACATTTCGAAAAAGATACAGCTCACCAAAACAAAGAATGCTGATTCAGTTCTCTAAGCCTTCAGGAAATTCAATCATTTGTTCTTCTGTCTTTGTGCTGATCTTTTGGAAAAGATACTGCAGTTCTGGTGGCACTACCACAGAGTGATAATACGGTACAGTACTTCATAATGAGCCTAGGTCTGTGTCATGTTGGTAGCCTAGCATTTTGGGTAAGATCTTGAAAGTAAGTATTGAGAACACTGACCTTTTATTTTCTTTCCCAGTTCTTCAGTTTGGATTCACAACTATATTTGTGGCAGCTTTTCCATTAGCACCACTTCTGGCCTTACTTAACAATATTATTGAAATCCGACTTGATGCATACAAATTTGTCACACAGTGGAGGCGGCCCTTAGCGTCAAGAGCCAAAGATATAGGTGAGGTGTTTTCCTGTGTCTCTTTTTAAAGATAAAACGTTGATCATTTGATGAAGCCAATGGTTTTAATTTAAAGTTACAACTCATTAATGGCTTTAGCTTTGATTCCTATCCTCCTCCTCATTATATGAAATAATACATAATATGGGGTCCTAAGAAAAGCAGTAAACATTCAATGCCAGTTTCTTTTTGTCACTTGGTAATCCAATTTGGAAAATAGGTTTTTAATAACCTGATGGATGATTAACTAAGTGTTTAGAGATCCCTGCTGGGTTTTTCTTTGATGACTGCGCCTTTTTAGTTGCACATGTGGATATCATGAGTTAGAGAAATTTTTAAAATCATGCAGATTGAGGTAATTTCCATCTCTGAGACACTTTGCATGCTTTCTACTCACCCAGGCAATAATAGGTTTCCCTTTGAGTCATTGAGAAAACTAGTTTCTTGTCACAAAGGTCTTTGAAGTGCTGAGACTGTTGAGACTTTCCAGGACTGACTGATGGATATTTTACTATCCAAGAATACTCAGATTGTCTCATTATCTTTTGCAGAATTTTGTACTACTGTGTTCCTCTAGTAATGGTTTGGTTAATGGTTGTTATTAATCATAAATATTTTCCCATCATCCCTAAGGAAAGACAGTAGAACGGATTTTTGATCTTTGCCTGAACATAATTCATCTTTTGGGGGAATCACAAAATACTGATGTTGGTACATTTGCTAGAGGCCAAACATGAAGAGTCAGATGGGGAAGAAGCCTTAATTTAATTGATTGTTTGCACTCTTATCCTGGGTCTCTGCATGATTAAACAAAGTCACACACTGCACAGGGAACAACAGGAGACTTGCTCTTTATTTCTGATAGTTAAGCAATAAAGAGAAAACAAACCATCACATTCAATGCTATGATCTTTGTCTTCCATACTCGAACTGTACTGTCCCTGAATTTTTTTTCTCTGGTGAAAAAGATCGTAATGAACATACCCATCATTTTGAATTGTGTCTTGTCTACACTAGATTCCCATAGATTGTGGGATCAAATTCAAGGCCTTATCTCCAAGGTGGCTAGTGACCTGGACCCAACATATCTAAAACATCATCTAACGCTTCAGGATGAGGACTGTGACCAACAACTCCTCTACTCAGGCATGGTAGCAGTTTTCACCACGTGGGCAAAACTTGTCTATGTGAGAAGCAGAAGTTTTTCAGGCATAGGTCTCAAATTGTGGAATGAATTCCCACAGGAACTATGAACCATCACAAATCTCATCAACCCTTCCACTTCAAGTGCCAGGCAGACTTGTTCAGCCTGCCTTCTCTAATTTAAACACGTGTGTGTGCGTTTGCGCACATGCGCGCACATGCATATAAAACCCCAAACCAGTAAAATCAAAACAAAATACCATATCCCTAGCAAACCAGAACACTGCACTGCAGACATAATTCTCCCTGTGGGGATAGGATGAGAGAGCAAACTACATTTGGCAGATTCTTGCTAAGAATGATTAAATTTTTTCTGTCAAAACTGTTTTGTGACACCCTGCCCCCAAAAAAGGATTTTGATTAAGTTAATTTTTTCATAAGAAGCAACTTTCTTCAGAAAATTTAAATTTTTCATGGAAAAAATGAACTCTCAAAAACCTCAGTTATCATTTCCTCTTGACATAATAAGATTTTTTTTTTTTTTTAATTTGCTGAAGAAATGCACCACAGTGCCTCTCTGGAGTTGTAGTTTGAATGCTTCATACCTCCATTCTTTTCCTTGTACCCTGTTCCCTAGTCCAGTGGTTCCCAACCTGGGGTCTGGGGACCCCCAGGGGTCATCAGACATGTTGCAGGGGGTTCACGGAGCCTCTCCCTACTGGGGTTGGAATCCAGCTACAGCTCTGATGCTCCCCGCCAGGGCTGCCTCTCCCCGCCCATGGCCAGATCCTGGCAGGGGAATGGGGCTGTGGCAGCTCCCCAGCGGGGGCCATAGCTGCCGCGGCTTGGCTCCCCAGCAGCGTGGACAATGGTGGTGGCAGCACTGCTCGACAGTTGTCCAAGTGGTGTGGGGCAGATTACATAATCAGCCAGGGGGCTGCAAAGTATTTTTTTTTTTTTTGGTTAAAATGGGGTCCCCAGCCTGAAAAAGGTTGGGAACCACTGCCCTAGCCAAACTACGTCTCCCATGGTGCACTATAGCCAGCAACTGTCATGAAACAATGTGCTGTCTCACTAGAGATGTACTCCAGACAAAGAGCCTGGCCCGTAGAGTGCAGGTGAGTAAGTGCCGACACTATAACTTCCATGAGGCATATCTGAATTGAAATGTTTGGTTTCAAGCTAAAAATGGCAGGTCACATTTTCACTTTTCAATTTTTTTACTTTAAAGGCAAACTTTTTCACTGTTTGCCTGGCTGTAATGTTAGACACATCACTAGAAGATCGTCAGATACTACTGTGATAAGGGTGGTATATGAACCTGTATAGCAGGGGTCTCAAATGTGCAGCCCCTAAAGCTATTTCCTGTGGCTTGCAACGACACTGTTGTTACTGATATTTGCAATATTGTTGTATGAAAAGGTTTCAGTGGTGTGGCCCTCGGGCTAATGTACTAGTCCTCATGTGGCCCTTGTGGTGATTTGAGTTTGAGACCCTGCTGTATAGGCTAGAATAAAATATGTTTTTGTAAATAAATTAAGTGCCCTAAAATCACTTGAATTTTTAAAAAATTACTTGTATTGATTTTTATAAAAGAATTCTTTCAGTAGCACTTAGGTAAAAAATGGAGTAGAAAATACCAAACGATCATAAGTGTTAAGTACAAATCTGTTTCTTACATCATTCAGTTCTCTTCTTTGGTTCCATCTGTCAGCTCAACAGCAATGATGGATCCAAATGACAACTTTCCACCACTTACTTCTTGTATCAGCTTCATGGCTTTGTCCAGCTTCCATACTCATTACTTATTATTAGTCTTAACAAAGACTCCTGTCTGAAGAAGAGTCACTTTTTTTCTTTTGCAATATAATGGGTCAAATGTTAAAGAAAACATGATGGAACCTTCAATCTCATCTTGTTAATTTCTATGACAGTTCTGAACACTTTCACTGTGTGCACGGCCACCTTAATTGGAACTACAAACAATTACAGAAGGTTACAAAAGGCACTCAAAGTGCAGGAATACTTTGATGCTTATTTGTTATTTTTTAAGAAATATTTTAGAGCTGGATAAGCAGTGACACATTTCTTCCATCACAGGCATGGAAACTCAGGACAAACAACTTAAAGTTCTTGGCTAAGATTCATGTCCTCACCGTCCATGCCTGATGAACCTATGTGGTATCTTGGCTGTCTATATACATACTCATTTGCTGGGATGGCATTTTGTCTGTTCACCATTGGCAGGACCTCACTCTAGTGCAGGGCTCAACAGATCCAGGGCACCAGGTCGTCATGGTGCTCAGGGAGGTGGATGCTCCCCTGTGCCTAAAAGAAGAGTCAATGGTGCTGACATTTCCAGCTAAGCTGTCTCTCCCCCTGCCCCCAGTGCCGTCTAAAAGCACCACCTGGAGCAGCTTATTTTTGGTGGTGGGGGGTCTTTTGTATGCCACGATCACTCCTGGAAGAAGTGGTGGTGGCCACTTTTCAGCAGCAGGGGGGCCCTTCTCTGCTGTACCTGTAGGGAGGCTCAGTGTTTGTGCTGGCCCCTAACTGTCTGGCAGATTTATTGAGGCCTGCCCTGTGCCATGTAATAATGGGTTTCATACTGGCATTCTGCATATCATTGCAAGCACCATTGCTTCCTCAGGAAATAAACTAGCTGTGACATTTCCCAAGTGCTAGGCTCACATGTCTGTTTACATTGAAATACATACATTGATGCTTGCATGATTCAGAAAGGAACATGCTAATGACTCAGATAGGAAAGGGCAAGAATTCCCAGGCATACTGCATGCAGTATTTAAACTACTTTGATAATTGTCTTCCCTGAAACTAACACAACATTTTCTTCACTGGATAGGAATCTGGTATGGAATTCTGGAAGGCATTGGAATTCTCTCGGTTATCACAAATGCATTTGTTGTAGCTGTGACTTCAGATTTCATCCCTCGACTCGTTTATGCTTACAAATATGGACCTTGTGCAGGCCAAGGAGAAGCTGGACAAAAGTAGGCTTTCTTTAGGACAATGTTACTGTGCATGAACATCTCTGTTTATTCAAAACATAGTGTTACTATCTTCATATTTACAGATTCCACTAATCAGAATGTACTCCAAATTGCATTATTGTAATAATTAATGCTTTGTATATCAATAATACAGTCTGTAAGTAGCTGGAATTTATGATCGTAACTCAAGAAAAAGTTCTGGACTCAAATCTAGATGTTTTAATGACTACAGTAACATACCATTATCATAATCAACGTATTGGTCCAGATCTCCAGCTGGTCTATACTGGAAATAGTGCCTTCAGCTACAAAGGAGCTATACTGATTTTCAACAGCTGAGTAGCTAGCCCACCATATTTAGCTCATTCACTAAATGTCTTTCTGCTGGTGTAGGAATTTATAAGTAGCAATCCAAGAAAAGGGCAGAGTCTAATGAGAAGTGGCAACTCCAGTTTCATCAGGCAAGCTGTAATGATGGACCAGAATAACTTTTGTATTCCTTTAAGAAGACAAAGCTCATTTATTAGGGCTTTTGAGAGGCGGTCCTGAACTGAGTCCTCTTTCTGTGCATATTCCTTCCAGTATTGACAAACATTACACTACTATATTGTGTGCAGAACCCCTGTACAACTGGTCAGAATTTAAATTAAATGGCGTCTTCTGAAATCTAGTGTTCTGCCCTGGGAGCAAGGAGAGAAACCCTGAATGAAATAATTGGTTTCACCAAATCCAGCTGAACAAACTGTTTAAAATTCACAAATAAGCTTTGAGCCATTCTGACAATAAATGCTGTATTATGCAAAATATATCTATATCTATATTTATATATCTATAAATATATAGATATCTATAAAATAAATAAACAAAGCAATTCATAGCAACAGTTAGCTTGCATCCTGCTATCAGATATAACTATTTCACTTCATGGGTTTATTTTCCCTCTCTGATACAAAGAAATGGGTTCTTTCTGTTGTTGCTTTTAGCCATATTTTGGATGTCAGTGCAATTTAATTCCACCAATAGAGATATTTTATGATTGGCAGTGCTGCTAACTCATTATCTTGGCAAGGATCTAGCATTTCAACAGATGATTGAAAAAAATTCTATCTGTTTCCATAAAGAGTTGTAGAACATTTTCAGTTAGTGAAGTGTTAGATCTAATGCCAATCATTGATGGGCACACGCCTCCCACTGCTATCGTTGTGTTTATGCGTAGGGACTTTAAGTGGTGTCAGCAATTTTTTTGCATTATAAATTTCTTTCATACCACCCTCCCAGAAAATGCATTTTGAAATTGCATTTGATAAAGAAGACAATATAGTGTGCTTGTGTTCAAATTAGTTCTGTTTAGAAGCATTGGCCTGGCTTAGGGGGAAGGTTCTTTAATTATTTTAAAATATTTTAAAGAATTTCACAATTTTCTCAGGATATACAAAATAAACCATTAACATAAGTGACTAAATCTAATTCATAAGAGGAGACCAACTTGAATAAAATCTGTCTATGTCAACACTGTAGGTGTGACTAGTCCATTGCCATCAAGACAGAAGAAAATTATTCTTATAGTCTCCAGGAATAGCTAATTCAGGGGTCTGGAACTTCTAGCATAGGATATTTAAACAGCTTCAGGAGGAGGGCATCAGAAAATCATCCAGAATTCTTTTAAAAAAAAATTGAGATGAATTTCAGCTCTTTAGCTGCTTTAAATGTAGATCTTGAAACAGCCAGCTGAGACACCATTCAGGTACTAATCTGATGAACCCACACTCTCCCACAGAATTTAAACTTACATTTTAAAATGAATGTTTTGGTTTGTTTTTATTGGTTGTGAAAAAAAACCTTCCAAATGAGCAGCAGTGCAATTCCACCTTAGTCTGTTGATAAACAACCTGAAACAATTGCTTGGAGAGATGTGACCTGACTTGTTTGGTAACTCCAAACCCTAATGATGATGATGTAAGACACAGTCTACTCTGTATAACTGGCCCCATCCTAAAATGGTTTCCAGGAAGCTGTGTTGTAAAACAGTTCAGGTTGCACAGAAGTGCTGGCTGCAGCCTGCAGTTGTTAATGGTACGTAAAATAGTGGTTGAAAACCAGTTTAAAAGGATTCTCAAGCCTGGGTAGCCTATCTAGGAGGCCCCCAGTTTCATTCAGACAGGCTGCACCTATTGGATTGCCACTATCAGATGCTCACCATCAACCTGGACTGGGTTTGATTTACTAAATTAAGTCACTTAGGTTTTCTGGTTTAAACAAATTAAACCACACAAGTTAGCGTTGGCTGACACAGCAATACTGCCTGAATAGTTTTCTAGGTTGATGCATTTCAGAACCTAAACCGTTTTGTAGACAAGAGGGAGAGAAAAAGTTCACTATTGCTAACTATTTCATTGCTGATCACTTCTGAAGAAACAGCCAATTAATATGCTGATCCAGCATGACTGGATATCACTGAAATTAAAGAAGAAAAAATTGTAGCACCTCAGTCTCTGTAAAAGAAATAGTATCATTCAAACTCTCCTTTATCCTCAGTGTGAATTTGGGGACGGGGTGCCGGCAGCACTTCTACAGACATTGGTTAGAATTCTGTTGACAGTCATTATTGTCTTTCGTAGCCAGTGGCAGAATTAAAGCTTCTTTGGCACCACTGCTGTGCACCATGCTGAATAGCCAGACTTTTAGACACATGGCCAGTGCAGAGCAGGAATAGCATTACACTCTAATCAGCTTTTGCCTTAACGGTATTAGCAGTGAATTTGAACCGGCCAGGTGACCTCTCTCAGAGCCCCTTTGCTAGATTTAGTTACCATTGACTACAGGTTTGGAGCTCTAGTGTCTCTGAGCCATAAGAGAATATAGGAATTGCCACTGTGGGGCAGACTAATGATCCATTTAGTATGGTATTCTGTATCTGATAGTGGCCAAGTCCAGCTTAACAGGAAGGTGCACAAAACCCTGTAGTGGGCAATTATAGAATATCCTGCCCACAAGGAGATGTTTTTTCTAACATCCATCAGTTAGAGGTTATCTTATAACAAGAAACATAGGTTTTAGGTTCTTTATTTAAAATAATTATATCTAATATAACTGTCAGTGTTCTCAGTATCAAAGAAATGTCTAATATTTCTTTAAATCCTACATAGCTCTTGGCCTCAAAGATATCTTGTGGCAATGAGTTCTGCAGTTTAATTGTGATTTGCGTAAAATGGTATTTCCCTCATCGGTGTTAAATGTATTGCCTTTCAATGTCATTGAATATTGCCTCATTCTTGTATTAAAAGAGTGCAAATGGGAACACAAACTGCATCTCCCTCACATGCCATTCAGTCACCTTTTATTACTTGTCTAGCTAAACAGTCCCCACCTTTTTAATCTCCTCTTCAACAGAAGCCTTTCAAGTCCTCTAATCATTTTCTGTTGCCTGTTTCTGAACCCATTTCTATTTCTGTTACATACATAACTTTCTAGATATGGTGACCAGAACTGAACATAGCATTCCTGATTCAGATGTGATGTATGAATGTGAAGGGAAGTGGGGGGAGTTACATTGGTAGGTGAAGAGGCAAATCTAAGTACATTTAATACAGGGTGAATCTAAAATTGTTCAGTATATGAACAGGTTGGGGAGGAAGAAGGCTTCTGGGACTTCTCTCTGCTTTCTGGATCAGCTAATCTCTACATTCTAAGCATACAAAAAGTGTATTTTGAAGTGAATTTGTCCTTTAACAAATTTTTGAAAAGTAATCTATGAAACAGAGCAGATTTGGGCTGACGGAGAGAGTAATTACCACAACATTCTTTACAAATATTAAGAGGTGTCACTGTTTCCTAAGTATGGGTTTAAGAAAACAGAGAGGGAAAAATTTCCTCATAGGTGGGATTTATAGCCTTCTGACTTTAGGGGTTCTTGTTCTCTAGGTGCATGGTTGGCTATGTTAATGCCAGTCTATCCGTATTTCTGGTATCTGACTTTGAGAACCGTTCGGAACCAACGACTAATGGAAGTGAATTCTCTGGCACACCATTAAAATATTGCAGGTAAAAATCTCACCAAAATACCATTCTCTTAAAAGAAAATAATAATAAATAAAATTACCAGGTGGAAGCATCATGACAGAGTTTCTCTTTGAACTTGTTTTCAGAGTTTAAAAAATGAAATGAAAAAATGTATTTTGTACATGTAAAAGGAGTATAAAGAGACAGGACATCACGTACACTGTGCCTATGAGTAGGGAGGTTTCCAGTCTTTGGGGTAAGAATAGCCACACTGGCAATCAGCCAGGAGCTTGAAGGACACTTGCAATTTACATATGCAATTACTTTAAGAAAACACTTTAAAAAATGCCCACTAGAATAATATTTTCTTATCCTTCAGTCTCCACTGACTGCTTATGGAGAAGACTTGGTCTGGTTCTGACACTGACTTTCTTGCTCACTTTACATGAAGTGTAAAATTCAGTTCCTACAGAAAGCCTTTGCAGGTCTATGCATCATGTAAGTCCCAGCTGAGCCCTATTATGACATCTTATGTGATGCCTTGAATTTATACAGCCTCTGTTCACAGGAGTGAATTTCAGGAAACTCCCTGTGCTTGCAATAGTCATATAACACCTGGCATCTGCACACTATAATTGTCCTACACCTTATGTAGGAGCCAATTGTGACAGTTGATTACAACACCTTGGATAGTTTTTAGCTCAAGCCAAGCTGAATTAGTAAAGACTTCACTGATTTCCTTTCACTGCACAGGTTAAATCACCATTAAACCAGTCCCAGCTCCATCTCTCTGTTGAGTGCATCATATATGGAAATTCCCCACTATCCTTTTCTACCAGCAACAGTGTTTGGCAGTATGGGTCATTAGGTCTTTATAAATTCTAGAAAACACCAGTATAGTGGTGTCAAGATCCCCTCTATATGGATACACACACATTGTTCCATCAGAGTTGCAAAGACCTGATAAAGATTTGGTGCACATACAAATGTGCAATTCACATGGCGTGACTTTCTTGCTTTGCAAAGACAAGACCCTTGGTTTGTCTTTGAATAGTTTTCTCAACTTAATTGCTTTGGTTTCTCCAGCTCTAAGTGGTGGTAGCATTTACCCCACAATGGTAATATAGGAATCAACTAGCAAATATTTTTAAGGTCTTTGAACATGAAGATTGCCATATAAGCAGTATGTATTATTGTAGAGGGCTTTTCCCATCTGCAGAGAATACCAACATTTCAACATTTGTTTTCATCCCAAATTTGGTTGAAAACTTTAAACTATATTTTTTTTTCACAGAACAGAAAATTTTAAAAAAATCATTTTGATAATGTTGGAACATTTTGTTTGAACTGAAGTGAAATTTTCTGACCTCCATGAAGTCAAAATAATTATTTCATTTTGTTGAAATAACACAAAATGCTTCGTTTCAAGGGGGCACCAAGGCAGAACAACTGTGTAATGCTGTTATTTTGTAATACAGCATTGATTTGTGAACATGAATTCAAATGACTGCAGATCCTCTTTATTATGAAACATTAAAATATCCTTTGATGGATCACTAGAGCCCTACTGTACTTTAGTGTCCAGTTGTGAAAAGACTCCTAACATTTTGTTAAAAGTATAAAATATAACATTACTTGCACTTACATGGCATACTGGTCTTGTTTTCCTCTGAATTTAAAGTTTCATTTAGGGAGCTGAAACAATTATGAGACTCTGCGACACATCATTTGGCAGGAAGTAACCCTAAGATAAATTAGATCAATACATATCCTGTTCTGTGGTAGAGTGCTCCTAGCCAAAAGTACTTTGTTCTAAAGTAATAATCTTGTTATTTTTAATAAGTTTTGTCTCTAACCATCCCTCACTTTATGTCAGTGAGATTAAAGGATAAAAATCATGTCTTCTTCTGATACCTTAAAATAATAGAAAACAAAGGATGTTGCTTCCTGTCAGGCAGGTCCAAATTCTGGAGCTGTTATCCAGTCAGGTCTCCTATTGATTTCAGTAGGAGAGGGAAATTTCCTGGGTAAGCACTAAACACAGCCTTCAAGATTTTGGCTGGAATGCATATGTATGCTACTAATATCTATAGGATAATTATCATAACAATAATATTAATATAAATCAAATATATATTCTTAAATTTTCTTGCCAAAAGCAAGGTTGTCTCTAAGGCTTTTCTGCAGTATTATGAATAAATTCATCACCATCATCTAAAAAGAAACTAGTTCTTATTTGTAAACCAAACCCTTTTTTCAAGGAAAAGATTTTTTTTTTCTTGCATAAAGAAGGGGGGGAGCCTCCATATATTTAGCTCAGCAATTAAACAAAACTTTCACAAAGGCAACTAAAAAGGTCTCTGGCATTTGTTACAGGGAGTCTAAGTGGCCTTAACTGACTTCACCTAAAGCAGGACTGGCACTTAATTCTCCCACTGGTGGGCTACTAATTCAAACTGTTGTAGAGAATTTGCTAGACATAACTATGTTCTTTGGCAAATCTGTTTACTTATTAAATATAGATGCCCTATCTGTGGAATAGAGAGAGTGACTGACTGCCTTGAAATGAGATTACAAGATATTTAACCAGAAGAAATTACAGGCATTTATTCCACAGTGTAATTTGTGACATGGGTAGGAATTTGTTATGTAGGGTCCTTATAGCCAAAAGATGTTAGAAACAGACACACAATGAAGAGACCAAAGTGTGTGGCTTTGCCAGACTGGTTTTTACCTACATCTGTTACTATAGCCACCCACCATCTATTACTATAGCAATTTATTAATTACTAAGGCAACTCAATACTTTACAGAATCCTTTAATTTTCAAGCACTTTTAGTTTATGAAGACAAGGTCCGTCAACAATTTGTTGATCTTCACTATTGTAGAGATAATCCACTGTTATAACCTTCATTATTACACAGCCAAGACTTTCCTTTCAATATGAGACACAAAACAATCTGTCAAAGTCTTCCCTGTTTTCCTTGTCTGTATTTACTTACTCCCTTACAAGGTCATAAATTACAAGATAACTCCATAGACCCCCTCTCTATCTAAGGTTCCAGCCAGGGGCTCTTTTACAGCCCTTAAACATCCGCTAACATTCTTCTGTCATAAAACACTCCCTTTTCAGGGACCAAAGTTTGCCTGCAGAAGGGAATGAGGAGGAAGCTAAAACAATTTGCACTGAAGAGGCTGAAATGTGAGAAGAATTCAGCGATGACTGAAATCCCAAAACACAGTTTATTCCATTTGCGTAGCAAGCCCTCTAATCTGAGAGGCCTATTGGCCAGAGGAAAAAATATATATTTTATAACTTCTTTCTTATGTGCATTTCAGTTGTTTTTTTTTCTAAACTAGCTTAGAGCTAAACACTTCAGTGTGTTATTTAACATACTATTTTCTGATATTGTTCACATCTAGTTTTCAAACCTGTGTAGGAAACAGATTAAGCAGAAGCCAAATTTCCCCCTTTTTTTAGATTAGATTTCTGTGGTATTATTTTGGAATTGCCCCTGAAAATAAAATCACATCTATAGGTCTCTGCTCTTTTATTGAAGCTCGTCAAAAGAGGTTTTAGAAACAACATACCTGATTCTCCTCTCACACAGCCTGGTTTTACCATGGTGTGGTGTCACTGGGGGAAATCCTGGCTCCCTTGAATACAATGATGAAACTCCCATTGACCTCTTAGGGCCAGGATTTCACCTGTTGACTTCAGTGGAGCTATTCCTGATTAACACGAGTGGGTGTGAGTGGAGAATCAGGCTCAGCATTGCAGTAGCTTGTCTCATTTGGCCTGAGAACCTTGTTGCAAGGGGGATGGGATCAAGGACTAGTGTTATGTTGTGTCCTCTGTCAAGCACAGCAGTTTATCATGGTACTGAAATGCAGCATTTGTTTTTCAGGTACAGAGACTACAGAGACCCTCCTCATTCCCCAGCACCTTATGGCTACACCTTGCAATTCTGGCATGTCTTAGCAGCACGGTTGGCTTTTATTATTGTATTTGAGGTCAGTTTTAATACAAGGTGCTGGGTGATTTGTTTGTGGGGTTTAAAAAAAATTATCTATTTGAAGATTATTTCACTGATGCTTGATAGCAATCCTTGCTTCTTAGCTGATTATTTTTAGGTGTTTGTATCTTGCTTTGGATTGCCAGTTTGTTTTTTCTAAACAATCATAGGTGTTGACATTTGAACTAAAAGATTAACGTAATATCTAGTGTATTTGAAGGTGACCTGTAATTTGGAGATTGGATATTTATTTTTGTTTGCTTGCTTGCTTGCTTGCTTGCTTCTGTAGTGATGTATAAAGAAGGCCTTCAAGATTTTTTTTATGGATTTTTTTCCCCCTGGGTTTTGTTTTGTTTCTTAGCATTGGGAATCCAGAGTTCATATGGCGAATGAGTGAAATGTAACATCACATAAATGAGGAGAGTGATGCTTGAGGAATTGAAAGGGAGAGAGTTTTAGTTAGACTCCTTAAAACTGACTTTCACTGCTGCTGTTTTAAATTAACACTTATTTCCTTTAAGACACTAAGTAGCAGTTCAGATAAAGAAAAGCTTTTGTTAAAGATTTACTACCTTCACTGCTGCAATTAACTCATTAGTGCTTCCGCTAAATATCCCTGAGAACTGCCAGGGATCGTCCAGCGAAACCAGGGAAAACCAGATTTGACATACCTAATATTTCTATGGTAAAAAATCAAGAAGATGTTATATAAAAAATGTACAAAAGACCATACTGGGTCAGACCAATAGTTCATCTAACCCAGCATTCTGTGTTCTGACAGTGACCAAAGCCAGGTGCTTCAAACGGAATGAACAGAACAGGTAATCATCAAGTGATCTATCCCATCACCCATTCCCAACTTCTGGCAAAAAGTGAAAAAACATCCTTCAGGCCTGATTGTTCAAAGATACTGAGAACCTGAATTGGAATCTGAGCGTTCCACACTCAGGCAAATTGGACCACACTCAGGCCTTCATTATAAATAATAAAGAAACAAAAGAGAACATAAGCAGAATTTTAAAAAATTCTTAGTTTGTCCCCTTTAACATCTTTCTTGTTCTCTCCTGCAAAGTACTGGAATTGATATTTAATCATCACAAGTTATTGGCATAGCCTTTATTAAATTTTGGGATTTGCGCTTGCTGCTCCATCATGTCTTTCTGAACTGGACTTCTGCAACATCTCTCTGGATTACAGAGCTATATTACAAGGCAGCCTGTTTTCATTTTATATACCTAGAGACAGCAGAGAGAATTCTAGATTATTTCTTGGTGGAGAGTGTACTGGCAATCTAATAGAAGCCCCAGGACTGCAGTGAATGGGTATTGAATATGTTCTTCAAACCTGGCCGGAGAGGGATGAACTCCGCATTATATGCTGAGACATGTAGTGTCTTTGAGCTGCAGTTTAGCCAACACTCTGCATATTGGCCACTCTACAGGACACTTGCCATTTCACGCTGTCTTACTGAACCTCAACTGTGCAGAATGCAACACTATCTACAACTTCAAAAACAATTTTTACATTATAATCAAAAAGGCTGACAAAGGAGGTGCTGTAGTCATCATGAATAGATCAGATTATGAACAAGAGGCTGTCAGACAACTCTCCAACACCACATTCTACAAGCCACTACCCTCTGATCCCACTGAAGAATACCATAAGAAACTACAACAGCTACTTAAAAAACTCCTTAAAGAAGCATAGCAACAAATCTACGTGGACACACCCCAAGAGCCTCAACCAGAGGTATTCTGTATGCTACCCAAGATCCACAAACCTGGGAATCCTAGACACCCCGTCATCTCAGGCACTGTCACTCTCACAGCAGGATTGTCAGGCTTTGTGGACTCTCTCCTCAGGCTCTATGCAATCAGCACTTCTAGCTGTCTTCATGATACCACTGACTTCCTAAGAAAACTACAATCCATCAGTGATCTCCCGGAAGATACCATCCTAGTCACTGTGGGCATAGAAGCTCTCTACCAGAGGTGTCGCTGCCCCGGGGAGGGACCTGGGGCACCGGCCCAGGCCCCACCCCTGGCCTGCAGACCCCGCCTCCAGCCCACAGGCCACGCCGCCAGCTGGGGACAGGACCAGAAGCCACCACGTGCCGCCGCCGGTGGCTGGGCCCCGCATCCACAGCTGGGGAAAGGGTGAGAAGCGGCCATGGGTGGCTGGACCTCGCATCCCCAGCTGAGGACGGGGCCAGGAGTGGCCGCGGGCGGCTGGGCCCCACATCCTGGCTGGGGATGGGGCCAGAGTGGCCGCCGCTGCTGCAGGTGGCCGAGCCCCAGATCCCCGTCTGGGGCTGGGGCTGCGGCCAGGGCCGGGAGTGGCCTCCGTGGCTGCAGGCAGCTGAACCCCAGATCCCCAGCTGGGGACGGGGCTGCCGCGGCCGCAGGAGGCTGACCCCTGGATCTCCAGCCCAATCGGGCCAGAGACTGGCGGGGGGGGAGACCGCCAGACCCGGGGCACTGGCACCAGGATTTGGGGCACATGCCCCAGGTGTCCAGCGCCAGTGACACCCCTGCTCTCTACACCAACATTCCATAAAAAGATGGACTACAAGCCTTCAGAAGTAGTGTCCCTGATGATGACATGGCACACCTGGTAACCGAACATTGTGACTTTGTTCTGACCCACACCTACTTCAGATTTCGAGACTGACTATACCTTCAAGTCAGTGGCACGGCTATGGGTACCCGCATGGCCCCACAGTATGCCAGCACTTTTATGGTTGGCCTAGATCATCACTTCCACAAATCTTGTCCCCAAGTACCTCTCCTTTTTCTACACTACATTGATGACATTTTCATCATCTGGAGACATGGGAAAGAGTCCCTTGAAGAATTCCACGGGGATTCAACAATTTCTACCCCACCATCAACCTCAGCCTGGACCACTCCACACAAAAAATCCATTTCCTGGACACTACAGTACAAATAAAGGATGGTCACATTAACACCACCCTTATACCAAAAAGTGACTGACTGCAATACATACTTGCATGCTTCCGGCTTCCACTGAGCACATTACATGATCCATCATCCACAGCGAAGCCCTAAGATACAGCTGCATTTGCTCTGATCTTTAAGACAGAGACAAAGTCCTACAGGATCTCTATCAAACATTCTTAAAATTGTAGTACCCACCCAGGGAAATGAAAAAACATCAACAGAGCCAGGCAGGTACCCAGATGTTATGTAGTACAGGACAGACCCAAAAAAATAAACAACAGAAAACCACTGGACAGCACCTACAGCCCCCAAACCAATGTTCCTTGTAAGCTACACGTGTGCATGCAGCAACCATTACTCCCAGGCACACAGATCGCTGCTGGCAGCACACAGCCCAGCCACAGACCTTAGCGAGCCGGAAGACGCAGTCTTCCAGCTGGCAGGGGGCGGCATCGGTTTCAAATTTCACGCCCTGATGATGGTCGGGGCGGCAGCAGCCTATGGCCAGGGAGCAGCTCTGGTGGCCAGGCAAGCCGGAAGGGGGATTTTAGCGGGGTCCAAGTGGGAGCGGGGGAAGTGTGGTGGGGTCGACTGGGAAGGTGCCCGGGACTCGGGGAAGTGGGTGGAGAAGGAGCCCAATCGTGGGTCAGCTGGAGAAACCGGCGCATGGGCAGAGAAGGCTCTTGGCCAGAAGTTGCATAAACTCCCCCTGCTGCAGGGGTTAGAGTGTAGTTTTCTGGCCCCGGAGCCCTCCAGCACAGGTGCCCCCCAATGTTCCCTCTAAGGGGAGAGGGCAGCTGAGCAAATCCGGTTGCTCGCTGCGGCCCCCCCTCCCCCC
>ML681994.1:30231920-30274527 GCA_007922195.1 Podocnemis expansa | reverse complement strand
CCCCCCCCGCTCCCGGCAGCAGCCCCCTGCTCCCGCTCGGCCCCCCCCAACTTACCTCGGGGCTGGACTGGAGCCAGAGGGCCCAGCCATAACCCCAGGCCAGAGAAGCTCTATAGACCATGCCCAGATTTTCTGGGCATGCTCCGTTAGAGCTTCTCTGGGCGGGAGTTTTCAAAACTCCCAGCCCCAGAGGAGTTCTGTGTAGGGACTCTGGCTGCCGGCAGTGTGCTGCCGGCAGCCTTCGCTGCGCTGGCAGCTGTGGCGGGCTGTGCTGCAGCGCGCCAGTGCAGCTTAGAGGGAACATTGGTGCCCCCCCCGTGCGGGTGGGCCACTCAATAATCACCCCGAGACACACATACAGACACCCCCACAGACAGACAGACAGACAGACACACGCTCACACACACACAACCACCCCCAGACAGCCAGAAACACACACACACACAGACAGACACACACAGAGGCACCCTCAGACAGACTTACAGACAGACAGACAGACACACACACACACACACACACCCCCAAACAGATACACAGACAGACAGACACAGCTACCCCCAGACACACACACAGCTACCCCCAGACAGACAGACACAGAAACACACACAGAGCCACCCCCAGACAGACAGACAGACACACAGAGGCACCCCCAGACAGATACACAGAGAGACACAAACACACAGAGGTACCCCCAGACAGACAGAGAGACGCACACAGCCACCCCCAGACAGGCAGAAAGACACACACACACAAACACACACACACAGGTCCACTGATGCAAGCACTATGCAATGTCAGCATAGCAACTCAGCTTGTACCCAGTATGTTGCATAGTGAACAAGGAGTCCTGTGGCACTTAAAGACTAACAATTATATTTATTGCATGAGCTTTTGTGGGAGGAAAATCCCACTTCATCAGACTTACATTCTAAGCTCCTTCAAAGCATTGGATGAACTGGATTTTCTCCCACAAAAGTTCATGCAACAAATATAGTTGTTAGTCTTTAAGGCTGTATTCACACACACATGGTTATTTCGAAACAAGTTGTGTCGAAACAACTTGTTTCAAAATAATGCCTTATTTCAAAATGACTTATTTTGAATTAGCAAAAAAGTCATTTCGAAATAAGGGAGAAAGCGCGAAACGAAATAGCAAGTTTTGTCAACAAGGTTTTCGAAACGACTGACCGTCGTTTTGAAACAACATGTTCAGACGACAGTTGTTTTGAAACAAGCCTTTTCGAAACCACTGTTGTTTCGAAACAACACGTTCGCATGGCGTTGTTTCGAAGCAACCGTTGCGAAACAACGTTGTTTCCCCCAGAGACTAGGTTTAACTTGTTTCGAAACAACTGTGCGTCGTGTGAACATGTTTTTTTTGTTTTGAAACAACGAGGTTGTTTTGAAACAAAAGTGCTGTGTGAATACAGCCAAAGTGCCACAGGATCCTTCTTTGTTTTACTGAACTAGACTAACACAGTTGCCCCTTTGGATCTTGAACAGATGTTGTATTTCACCTAATAGAGTTTTTTAAACTTCTTCATTCCTGAAATAGATGAGCACCATAGTGTGAATACACAGAACATATATCACTCTTAAGTTCATGTGTATGCATCTTCATTTCTTTAGTGTTATGTGTAAACATTCTGGCTCAGTATAACTTCACAACAGTGCAACAATGTTCTCTATCTAGGGTTGTAAGCAGAATCCATTGCAATAAAGTAGCAGCAACAGAGCAGAAAAACATCCAGAAATTCTGTTCTTTCAGTCTATTTTTCCCTTACTATTCACAACACTGTATAATTGTAGCCCTCCTTTTTGCATATTCTGTTATGGGCTTTGTCAGAAAAAGAAAGGAAACTACTTGCTCCAGTAAATGGCAGCTTGAATTTCCAACCTCTACTAAACTGGTCATATGGGCAGGAAAATTAATAACTATATACGGTAAAGACAGGGATATCAATAAGTTGTCTGTTGATAAAAGGCTCTACAATTTTAAGAAGGGTTAAATCTTAGGATCAGGATGAATTCTTAATTAAGAAGTATGTTTAATCAAGGATTACTGTCTGTTTCTGACTAAATTATATGCCAGTTTTTATTTGGCTAATGTTTGACATAGTGCCAGGGTCTCAAACTCAAACCATCACAATGGCTGCATGAGGACTAGTATACTGGCCTGAGGTCTGCACCACTGAAACCTTTTCATACACCAATATTGCAAATACTAGTAACAATGGTGTCAGTGCAGGCCACAGGAAATAGCTTTAGGGGCCGAGTGCTTGAGACCCCTGACTAGTGTGACAAGAACCCAAACACTAAATCTGCCTCTCAGGCTTCCAGTGAATTTGGGGAGTAGAAGAGAAAGATATTTCTAATCTAATTCTATTTTCTTGCTTTTTGTTTATTTACACAGTCAGTGTTCCCTCAAAGCTGATGATGCAACTGAACAAGTTGTTGGATGCACTGGAGGCGCTGGAAGGCGGCGGGGAAGGGGCCCAATGGGAGCCGGGGAACCAGCAGGGAACTTGCTCAGCGGCATCCAGAACCTGCTCAGCTGCATCCAGGACTTGCTCAGCTGCATTATGGGCTTAGAGGGAACATTGCGGCCCAAACCATGTCTTTCCAAAACATCATTAACGATCTACAGCCTGTCCTAAAAGATGATCCCTTGCCCTCTCAAACATTGGGAGGCAGGTCAATCCTTGCTTACAGACAGCCACCCAACCTGAAGCAAATACTCACCAGTAACCGTACACCATACAACAAGAACACTAAGCCAGGAACCTATCCCTGCAACAAATCCCATTGCCAGCTGCACCCACACATTGACTCCAGTGACACCATCACTGGTTCTAACCACATCAGCCACACCATCAGGAGCTCATTCACCTGAACATCCATTAATGTGATATATACCATCATGTGCCAGCATTGTTCCTCTGTCACGTACGTTGGCCAAACTGGACTGTCCCTACACAAAAGAATATATGGACACAAATAAGACATCAAAAATGGTAGCATCCATAAACCAGCAGGAGAACACTTCAATCTCCCTGGACACTCTGTAGTAGACTGGAAAGTTGTGATACTTCAGCAAAAGCACTTCTAAAACAGACATCAGCATGAAACTGCAGAGCTAGCACTTACAGACAAACTTGACAGGATCAGACTGGGTCTGAGCAATGACTTGGAATGATTATCTCATTACTAAAAGTAATTGTCCCTGTTCACATATTCTTACCTACTGTTTACTGGTGTGAATGGGCCTCATTTACCTTAACTGAACTGACTTTGCTAGCACTTGCCCTCTCATTGTATTGTTTCTGACACTTGCAAGTGTATACCTCCTAACTGTTGTTTCCACTTCATGCATTTGACCAAGGGTGTTGCTACACATGAAAGCTTATACCCGAAGAAATTTGTTGGTCTTTAAGGTGCCACAGGACTTTCATTGTTTTAGCTATATGCAGACTAACACGGCTACCCCTCTGAAAAAAAAATCTTTGTTTAAACATAATGGAAGAGACTAGCAGAATAACTCTCCTCAATTCTGCCAGTCTTTTCTCTAATAATCCTATAACAACAGGGACATGATGATTGATAAATGCACTGGATAGTTAACTGGGACATTTTACTTAGATTTCAGTGTGGTTTTAAATTAGCGATATAGAATATTAGAAAGCAGCATTGTTTTTATGACTAATTACTTGAATCAGAAATAACTCGGGCTTTGTTCAGAGTTAAAAAAGGAATGTATCCTTTGTCCCCAGTCCTGCAGCGTAATGCACCAGCACTGGCCCTGTGTATCCAGACAGTTCCCTGATTTCAGGGCATAGATTTAAGAGTATGAACTCATAGATCACATAGCAAGTTTGGGTCCTTAATATATAGACATCCTTTTGTAAACTAGGAGATTTTTATTCCCCTTTGGAAAAATGAATCAAATGGAAACTATAATAAGAAGATTAATACGTCTCATTTTTCTTGAAACCTTTTGTTTTCACAGCACCTTGTGTTTTGCATAAAACACCTGATATCCTATTTAATCCCAGACCTTCCAAAAGATCTGCGGGATCGTATGAGAAGAGAAAAGTACCTGATTCAGGAAATGATGTATGAAGCAGAACTGGAACGTCTGCAGAAAGAACGGAAGGAGAGGAAGAAAAATGGAAAATCTCATCACAATGAGTGGCCATGACTAGGTGAGGGAGAAGTCATTTAAGAGGAGTCACTGGCTATGTCTATACCTAAAAGCTTAGTTTGTACTTTCTTAGTCCGAACTAAGTAGATTGAAGTTAGTTTGAAGAGCAGTTTTTTAGTTCAAACTAACTTTTTAGTTTGAACTAAAAATTTAGTTTGAACTAAAAAATTTTTTAGTTCAAACTAGGTTAAACCTTGTATCGACATGGCTCAAATTAGTTCAAATTAAAGCTACTTAATTTGAACTAATTTGCTAGTGTAGACATACCTGTTAACTCTAGCTAGTTCATTTTATACTGAGAACTACAGAACACATATACTACATGCAATTAGCATGTGCGTCCCTATTCAAAATGTACCATCCATGATTTATGAAAACTTAAGACATTTTTAGGTTGCCAGGCACACATCAGATTCAAGTCATTCTACTGGCCTCCACACAGCATCCAAGGCTAATGTAAGATCTTGGTCCTACAGTTCAAAGCAATTCATGAATCAAGCCCTAACTGCAGTAAAGACCCAGTTCCAATCTATGAACAACTGCAACAGTTGTAGTCCTCTGGGACAATAGAGATCACAAAGTCCAGGTTGAAGCATATGAGAGTTGGGGACAAAGTGACCAGGCAAATGCAGAGTCCTGATCATCTTCAGGAAGTGTTGCAAAGTTTTCTGCTTCAAAAAAAAAAAAAAGCCTTCTCACCATAGCAAGAATGACACTCACAACATCCCCATCCACAGTATACCCAGCCAACAAACACTAAAGAGATGAATAAAATCTAAACTATCAAAACTAAAACCCTGCCCCAAGAGATATTTTACCCTCAAAAGAGAGAAATGGCAGGGACTCCAGAAGATCCAGTAGGAGTTTCACTGTCGCTCCTGTATTACAGGGACAGGCAGCCATGTACACCCCAATGCTAGATTGATTTACATTTCTAAAGCACCTTCTCTCCAAGCACTAAAAGTGCTTCATAGACATTAATGAACTGAGTTTCTCAACCCTGTTGTGTGGTTGTGAAGCTCATTTATTCCTGTTTACAGATGTGGGAAGATGAGAAACCTTTTGGAGGAACTGGCTGCGCACTTCTCTTAAGAGCAGGCCAATGCCTAATTATATGGATTTAGGCATCTCAGCAGTAGGCTCCTTCACTTGACAAACTTGTTTGGGATAATGTTCAGAGGTGCTGAACATGTGCAGCTTCCTTTGAATTACATGGGACAAGCCAGTACTCAGCACCTCAAGCCTTTGGTGGCTCACGTAAAGTTACGTTCAGGGTATTTGTGGTAGAGCAATAACCCAGATTTGTTTTATTGCATTAGAAGCTAGAGGCCTCCATCAAGGATTAGGGAATACTGTACACACACATTACAAACAGATGATCCATGTCCCAAAGAACTCAGTCAACAAATGGACCAACAAGTGGATACAGTTAACAGCTGGGGCACATGCATCTATCCAAGTGTTCCTGTCTCTGAGTCTTTTTGAGACTATCCCTCCAAAAATGTGGTAACAGGTTAAAAAGTATGACATTAAATCCTACATACAGACTAATAAAGCAGTAAATCTAGACAAGTAATAGAAATAGAATTGGCCACTACAAATATTAGCCAATAACTGAGATGACTGTAAGGACTCAGAGAGAAACAATTTAAGTTTAAATTCTTTTGCAAAAAGTGTTCAGTTTTCAGGTACTAAAAATTCCAAAAGTCACTCACCTGAAGTTGATGAAATCTTACGAACCAGCAACTAAATAACTGTGAGATGGTGTGATACAAATCAGAGCATTCTGGTTCAATGTTGTTAAAAGTCTGCTGAGTCTCGCTCCTCCATAATAATATGGAAATGCCTGCAGAATATCAAATGATATTGTAAGCATAAACATGACATAGTGTGCTCAGCAGCTGGACCTAAATGAAAACAAAGATTGGAACTAACAGACCTGGTGGGATTTCTTTAGAAACAAAATAGGCATTCGAGTCAAACAGCTGGATTTAAACAGTTCTAGTAAAAAGAGCTCCACTACTTTAACTCTTCAAAATACTCTCTATAAAACTCTTTGAGCAAATCAATGAAGATACCTGCACAGGCATGTCCCTTAGAACCTCTAAGAATCATGGACCTGATCATGTTCATCTGCAGATGGCAGCTAACAGGAAGGAGAGTTCAGCACAAGCTCTCACGGAGATCCTCTCACATTCTCCCATCAGATGGGCTAGAATTTTTGCATCTGTAGAACAGGCCATGGGTCCCTGAGGCATACAAAGGAGGTTGTGGTATACAGCTGGTTAGGGGTTTTCCAGCAAAACACATTTTTTTTAAAAAAAAAAAAGCACATTTTGTCAAAGTCCAAATGTTTTCCATAAACATTTCAACTTTGATGGGCATCAGCCTCATGCTGTACTGTTTGCTGCCTGATTGCCTGAGGGGCTGCTGAAGTGTCTGTGGCTCTGGGAATCTCTGTCATGAAAACTACCCACCACTAGGGACCCCTGGAGCTTTTAGCTGGCCCACTGTCACACAGCTGGAAGCCTCAGCTGAAGCCAGGGATCATAGGCTCCTTAGGTCCCCACTCTGTGAAACGGTACTCCCCTGATTCCCCAGTCTGCCCCTGACTCTGGGGGAATCTTTGAGAGCCTGGCTATTCCATTTCACTTGGAAACATCAAAGTTGACATGTCCTCTCCATGGGAAATTTGAAATTTCATTCCAATTTGGAATGAAAACTTTTTTCAAATGTCAAAAGATGGACTTCAGTTCCAAGCAATTATCAATGAAGGTAAATTGCTAGCTAGATCGGACCTCCATGGATGCACCAGATACAACTTCCTGTGCAATGGCAACTTCCATAGTCGAGACAATCCGTTTCTCTAATCCTCCAGATTTCCCAAAGAAGGCCAGTCCACTATAGAAGATCTGTCCTTTGAAAGAAATAACCTATTCAGTAAAAAGATGAATCATTACTTTCCTTCAAAACTTAAGAGCAACCCTTCACTCAATGGGTATCTATACCCTAGCACAACAGAGGAGATACCCCAAGACTCAGCCCTGCAGAAAACGACCAATTCTTCAACCATTCTACCATCAGAGAGCTTACGAGTTGCCTAGGAAATGCCAGAGAAAGTAGATTGTTAAGCATAACATCTGGTCTTCTTTCTTCTTTCACACCCTGCATCCTGCCAAGAAATCTTTCTTTAACAAGCTTTTAGAGAACTTCAAATAAGTGTCCCTGTGCATTTATCTGTTCAGAACTCCAGCACCCAGTTTAGACAGAATTATGGCTTCTCTCTCCTGGTAGAAGAACAGAGAAGCAACATGCACAGGGTCCCCTTTATCCCTCCTCTACTCACAAAATGACTGATTGCAGATTCCTCCCTCCTAAGGTGGGGACCTCATCTGGGTGAACATGTAGCACATGGTACCTGGACCCACTAAGAATTCCACTTGCACATAAATCTTCACGTAGTATATGAAACCTGCAAGCAACTTTTACCATTCATGTGGATGGTGCATATTTAAGTCATGCTGGACAACTGTTACTAGATTAACAAACGGATGAGGCAAAGTTCATCTTTCTTTGCATCAAAACTATCAAAACGAGTGCATTCACCGCTGATTTCACTCATTCAGTAGTTCACCTTCTGGTGGCGGGGGTGGGCAGGAGCAGTGGCGGGGCAGGAGCGGCACAACAAAGTGGCGGGCAGCCTTAGCAAAGAAATAGCACATGCTAGCTTGCAAAATTCAACTCAGGATCACCACTTGTATCTTTGTAAATACCATGTGTTAAGTTTAGTGAAAACAAGACTGTTAGAGTATATAGTATAGTACAGTGAAAACAAGAGATTCAAGACAGAACATGAGAATATTGGGGGGAAATGATTACACATAAAATCATAAAATGCTTTCTAGAAGCTAAATGCATCAGGGCATTCTCCTATCTCCCAAGTTATTTCCTCAGTAGTTTCAGTCAGTTTGGCTGAGACCCCTCAAAATATCAAGCCCTCTGGCAACTTCTCCTCACAGACGAGGAATCTTGAGGGGTTCATCTGTTCCCCAGGTGTAGTTTCAAATATTTATATTATCCCCAAACAAAAAATCACTCAGTCGTTATTGTTTTTCCTTTCAGACTAGGCCATTTATTGATTAACATTTCCTCCAGCTGTGTCTACACTGACAGCAGCAGATTACTGCTGTCAGATCAATGTATCCAGATTGACTGAGTGGTCAGTTAAAAAATGCTTAGTCAATCTGGAAGTCAAGTTAATAACACTAATCCCTCTGGTGGCATATTGCTGCATTGACTCAATGCAGTGGAGATGGTACATAAAAAGGAAGAGACATAGTCAACAGGAGTTACACAAGCTATTCTCCATAACTTACATAACTTCCATCAACGGCCATTGAATTTGACCACTAACATACTCCCATCAACGGCCATTAAATTTGGCCACCAACGTAGACCTGGCCTCAGACTGTAAATGAGCCTCCTTTGTGAATGGTCAGTATTCAATTTGCATATGACCAGCCAAGGTGAGATAAGCATTTTTGCCCCACTGGCTGCCAGGAGTTTGTGGATTACTTTTGAGTGATATGTCTTCATTCACAGACTTAGATAATATAATTTTACTGTGTGTGTATTTAGGTAATATAATTTTTGTGTGTGCGTGTGTATATGTGTATGTATACACACACACACACACACGTGCTGTACACACCTCACAATATTATGATGAGCATTGTAACACAGACTTTCATTAGAGATCTTATGTAACTCTTGTGTTGAACCCATAGGATTTCTGTACCTACGTATACCCCTGTGCCTTCTTGCCAGTTGGCATCCAGAGGTCCTTGGATCACAATAGCCGATGTACGCATTTCTGCCCCTTCCTCTCTTGGCACAAATTCTAAGAAAACTCAAACAATAGGAAGTGTCAATTATTTTGACTGTTTTTGGATGACCAAGGAGGTTCTCCTTCAAGCGGTGCTCATGTCAACTCCATTTAGGTGTGCACGCACGCACGTGCACGGCTGCCAGCCGATTTTTCCCTAGCAACTCCCGTGGCCGGAGGGAGCCCCCAGGAGTTGCGCGATAGCAGCACTGTATATATTCTCCCTCCAACCACTCCCCCTTCAGTTCCTTCTCACCGCCATGGCGGCTACTCGGCTTCTAGTACTCCAAGTGAGACGCTCCCTAGCTTACTTTTCTTTTTTCTGATCATTGTATATAGTTACAGTTAGTTCTGATAGTTTTAATAGTTTTTAATAGTTAACGTTGGTTACCCCCCCCCCGTTACAGGACTGCTGTTCGTGGCTCAGGTTCCCTGCAGGGGAATGCCGGGTTTCCCCGGTTTTAAGGCATGCGACGCTTGCAGGAAGTCCATGCCGAAAAGTGATCCCTATTTCACCTGTTTAAAGTGTCTGGGGGAGGCTCACCTGCAAGTTAAGTGCCGGTTCTGCAAAGATTTTAAACCCAGGACTCTAAAAGAGAGGTCTCAAAGACTAAAAATCTACCTCATGGAGGAGGCTCTTAAACCAGCATCGTTGGCGTCTGAATCATCATCCGGCGCGGTTTCAACACAGAGTGCCCCAACCACCACGATGCACTTGGCACCATCGAGACCCCGACACCGTGCTGCATCTTCCCATCCACCGTCCCGTCACCAATCACAATCTCCGGTACCGAAGAAAAAATCTAAGACTGCCAGGGGTCACTCCCCCCCATAAGGCAAAGCCAACTAACTCTGGGGTGGTGAGACCTGTGTTGGGCCACCTTACTCAACCCCCGGCACCGAAGCAAGCCCCACGGGTTGGGGATCTTGAGCCAAATCGGGCACCGGCGCCTCCCTCAGAGGTGGAGACCAAGGATGAGGTGGAGATGGTCAGGTCTCCCTTGACACCGGAGACCTTCAACGCCACAAGGGACCTGACTGAGAGCACCATTCAGGGCAACGAGGCTCCAGCACCAGCCCCAGCTCCATCAAGGGGAAAGCCCACCCTGCTACTGCAGCCACTGCACTGACCCTCTCCGGCACCTAGATTGCCGGCACCGGCGTGGTCACCGAGATTCCTGTCTCCCTTGCAACCGGAGGAGGGCTCAGAAATCTCTTCACGGAGGCGTTCCAGATCGACTTCCTGGTTCATCGGTTCACAAGCTCCACCGCCGTTCCCGGTGCCATGGGGACTGCAATGGCAGAACTCAGGGCCATGGCCCTTTTGGACACCTTGGGCCTTTCACCAAGGGCAGGGGCAACATTACTCGCGATCCCTCACAAGCAGGAGGTCCCTGCCAAAGTTGGAAACGACCTCCTAACTGCTTACAACTGTAGATTCCCGCCATGCTGCAGCTCACACACCGGCACCGTCAGTGGCAACAGATCTCACCGGTGCTGCAGCGGCGCTTCCAATTAATCCAATAGAGGGAGTAGAGCCTGCCATTATCAGGGGCTCGTCGTTGTCATCCTCCCCTGGAGAAGACCTGGCCGGTACTGCGCTAGCCCCCTCCTCGGAGGACAGTAGGCTCTATCAGGACCTACTGAGGAGGGTGGCCTCCAATATGGACATTCAGGCGCAGGAGATCTCTGAGGACATTTCTGACCCCATGACAGACATACTGTCACCCCCGGGTCCCTCGAGGGTGGCCCTTCCCATCATAAAGACTATTGAAAAGAACATGAAGCAGATTTGGCAAACACCGTCTTCTGCTCTACCTACAGCAAAGAGAGTGGAAAAGAAATATTTTGTACCATCTAAGAACTATGAGTTTTTGTACACCCATCCGACACCAGGCACACTGGTTGTGACAGCTGCCCTTGAGAAGAAGAGACAAGGTGCCTTTTGAAGGACAATCTTTATTTTTCATCCCAAACGGACTCAAAACTACATAGTCTAAAAGACTCTAATGCCACTTTGAAGTCCCTGGGGATGCACACCCCGATGTCAGCACAGGCACTTTAAACCGCAGACGTTCGCTCAGGCAGCGAACCAATATCAGAGGCAGGACTCTAATCGCAGGCAGAGCAGGCCCAGCGGCAGCCAAAACCACAGTCGGCGTGGGCAGTTCTCATCAAGCTCCAAGCACAGTGGCCCAAAACAGCCTCAGTGCTCTAAACAGAACATTTGACTTTTCGATCAAGGACAGCGCACCAACCCCACGTCTCTTCCACAACCGCTTAGCCCGCTTCCTCCCTGCGTGGCACCGGATTATATGGGACAAATGGGTCCTACACACGGTGGAACTGGGCTATTCCATCCAATTCCATACCATCCCATTTTCATGCTCTCCCCATTCCTCGTCCCTTTTCAGGGACGCCTCTCACGAACAAACCCTGTTAGCAGAGGTCCTACAGCTGACTGAAATAGGAGCTGTAGAAGAGGTCCCCTCCAAGTGCAGAGGAAAAGGGTTTTATTCAAGATATTTCCTGATTCCGAAATCCAAAGGCAGGCTCAGGCCCATTGTAGATCTCAGGGCCTTGAACAGATTAATAAGAAAGATAAAATTTTGCATGGTTTCCCTGGAATCTGTAATTTCTTCCCTCTTCCCGGGAGATTGGTTCGCTGCCCTCAATCTCCGCGATGCATACGTTCACATCTCCATCACTCCCAAGCACAGATGCTTCCTGAGATTTATGGTGGGATCACACCACTTCCAGTTTGCTGTCCTCCTTTTTGGGCTGTCCACAGCTCCAAGGGTTTTTACCAAATGCATGGCTGTTGTAGCAGCTTTTCTACGCAGGAATCGGGTCCATGTGTTCCCCTATCTAGACGATTGGCTGGTCAAAGGATCCTCAAGAGAACACGTCTCGGCCGGTCTAGGTCTCATTCAAGATCTTTTCAAGGAACTGGGACTGCTGATCAATACACAGAAGTCAATTCTCATCCCAGCCCAATCCATAGATTTCATAGGGGCCACTCTCAAATCAATTACCGCCAGAGTGTCCCTTCCCCCACAGCGCTGGCAGGTGATAGTATCAATTATCCAGGACTGGTCCAGCAGACCCCTAATAACTGCCCACACACGTCTCCAGCTGCTGGGCCACATGGCTGCATGCATGCACGTGGTACCACTGGTAAGACTGCGAATGAGATCGTTACAAGTGTGGCTTGCCTCGGTTTATCGACCTGCCAGGGACAGCCTGGACCTAGCGATTTCAGCACCGGACTCGGTTCTGAACTGTCTATCATGGTGGACAGATCAGACAATAGTGTGTGCGGGAGTCCCTTTCAAAAAACCCCAACCTGAGCTAACCCTAGTTACGGATGCCTTGGACATGGGCTGGGGTGCCCACCTGGGACACCTTTCCACGCAGGGGAGGTGGCGGGCTCAGGATGAGTTAGCCCACATCAATCTCAGGGAACTTTGAGCGGTCTGGCTGGCCTGCAAAACATTCAGGGCCCAATTGGAGGGCCGCCACATTGCTGTGAAGATGGACAATGTAGCAGCAATGTTTTATATAAACAGACAGGGGGGAACACGGTCTCCCCTCCTTTGCAAAGAGGTGATGGCTGTATGGGATTTTTGTACCCCGATAGGAGTAACCCTGGAAGCCTCTTATCTCCCGGGGGTGCAGAACAGGATGGTGGATTCCCTCAGCCGCTCTATTCGCCCCCACGAATGGTCTCTGAAGGACGAGGTTGCTCTTACCATCTTCCGTCTCTGGGGCACTCCCCGAGTGGATTTGTTCGCAACCAGTCTCAACTCCAAGTGTTGCCAGTTTTGCGCATTCCTGGGGCTCAACCCCCAGTCCATTGGAGATGCTTTCCAGAGGTTCTGGTCCAACCACCTGCTCTACCCCTTTCCGCCCTTTCCACTGGTGGGCAGAGTCCTGGCGAAGGTGAAGTCGGACAGAGCTTCCATCATCTTAATAGCTCCGGCATGGCTGCGCCAGTACTGGTTCTCCACCCTTCTGGAACTCCTCGTTTCAGTCCCCGTCCCACTCCCACCAATTCCGGACCTCCTGTCCCAGAACGAGGGACTCCTCAGGCACCCAGACTTCACATCGCTCCATCTCACAGCATGGAAGCTCCATGGTTGAGTGCAGCTGAGCAGGAATGCTCTCACCAGGTTAGAGAGGTGCTGTTGGAAAGCAGGAAACTCTCCACCAGACTGACATACTTAGCTAAATGGAGGAGATTTACCACCTGGTGTGAGCAAAATTTGAAGGTAACCTACGACATGTACCATCCAGACGATCTTGGACAACCTAATGCTTCTGAAACATCAGGGACTGTCAAACACCTCCTTAAAGGTCCACCTGGCAGCGATCTCGGCCTTTCATGACTGAACGGACGGTCGTACAGTTTTTTCCAACCCTATTGCGGTGCGGTTCATGAAAGGCCTGGTGAGGAAATTTCCCCCCGTAAGGGCTCCAGTTGCACAGTGGGATCTGAATCTGGTCCTTAATGCCCTAATGAGACACCCCTTTGAGCCGATGGCGACCTGCTTGGACTTATCCTGGAAGGTCGCCTTCCTCATTGCAATCACATCGGCAAGGAGGGTTTCAGAACTCCGGGCCCTTACTACAGACCCCCCGTATTTAGTGTTTTTTAAGAACAAGGTCAGACTGTGGCCCCATCTGGCATTTCTACCCAAGGTGGTCTCCCACTTCCACTTCACCCAGGACATCTTTTTGCCAGTGTTTTACCCTAAACCACACACGTCTAAGCGACAATCAGTCCTGCATTGCCTTGACGTTCGCCGAGCTCTGGCTTTTTATCTGGAAAGGACTAAGGCCTCTAGAAAGTCTCAGCAGCTGTTCGTTGCGGTCGCCAACAGGATTAGAGGTCAACCAGTTTCTGCCCAAACAATTTCTAACTGGATCACCTCATGTATAAAGACCTGCTACTTGCTTGCTCACAAAACCCCTCCGAAAGTCTCGGCTCATTCTACAAGGGCTCAAGCAGCGAAGGTGGCCTTCAATGCCAAGGTCCCAATAGAGGACATTTGTAAAGCAGCGATGTGGTCATCGATTCATACATTCACAGTTCACTATGCGATCATGCGGCAGGCAGTGCAAGATGCTTCGGTGGGCAGGGCAGTACTCAACTCTTCATTGTGACGCCTACCGACCCCGCCTCCTCTGACCGTTTGGGATTCACCTAAATGGAGTTGACATGAGCACCACTCGAAGGAGAAAGACAGTTACTCACCCTTTCTGTAAGTGTCGTTCTTCGAGATGTGTGCTCATGTCTACTCCAAACCCTCCCACCTCCCCTTCGTTGGTTCGCTGAGAAGGAACTGAAGGGGGAGTGGTTGGACGGAGAATATATACAGTGCTGCTATCGCACAACTCCAGGGGGCTCCCTCCGGCCATGGGAGTTGCTACGGAAAAATCTGCCGCAGCCGTGCACGCACGCGCGCACCCCTAAGTGAAGTAGACATGAGCACACATCTCGAAGAACAACAGTTACAGAAAGGGTGAGTAACCATCTTTCTGGACCCCAAACAGTTGCCAGCTGTCTTTGTGCTTGCTTTCCCTGGACCAGTTCATTCAGGACTGTAACAAAGATCAAGCATCCCCAACCCAGCACCCTTCTTCTGACAACATGCTATTTGCATGGCCAGCAGACCTAGATGAGTCATGCTTAGAGGCAGCACAATCCACTCTTAGCTGTCAGAAAGATTACAGGCCAAAATACTATACAGCAAAATGGAAAAGATTTCTGACCTGGCACCAGAATCATCATATAACCTCAAAAGGTGCCACAGTCCCTGCTCTTTTGGTCTCTTTCTAAACTTATCAAGACTACCTCTCAGCTCCTTACAGATGCACTTGGCAGCTATTAGCCCCTTTTGTTCGCTGGTGGACAGCCATCTGATCTTCATCCATCTGACCAAGTAAATTTGCTGAAGGGATTCTCAGAATCTTTCCTCTCATACTAAAATCTACCCCAATTTGGAATCTTAACCTAATCCTATCAATGCAAATGAAGGCTCCATTCTCACACCTACCCTCATGTTCCTTCATTCACCTGTCTACACATGTTGCATTTCCAATTGCTATTGCCTCAGCCAGAAGAATAGATAAACTGGACTCTTTATGAATGATCAATCCACTGTGCCTGGTCTTTCACAAGGACAACACTTCACAGAACTTACATCCCAAATTCAACCCAAAAGTAATCTCAGAATTTGATCTAAACTAGGTCATCCACTTACCTGTCTTTCATCCCAAGCAACATGCCACCAGAGAGGAAGACCAGAAGCGACAACCTCTGGATGTCTATCAAGCCTTGTCATGCTACCTGCAGAGGACAAAACATTCAGGAAATCTAAAGTCTCCTTTGGCAAATGTTTTAAATGAGAAGCAACCTCCTCAAAAAGACTTTCCAAACAGATTTTGAGTGGCATCCAGTTTTGTTACAAGTTGTAACCAGCTCCTCCCACACAAGAGGGCCCACTTGCCCAGAGTCCAGGCCACATTGGTAGCTTCACTTTGTGACGTCTCTCTTCTGGAGAGTAATACAATGGCAGCATGGGGCTGTGCACACATTTGTGAGCCCCTACTCCCTGGTGCAAGGTTCTGTAGCAAGCACATCCCCTGCAGCACAGTGGGGTTCCTTACACTCTCTTCCTCAGCGACAGCTGCTTTTGAATCACCTAGACCAGAATACACATAGGAACCATCAGTCAAAGAAGAAAGAAAGGCTACATATGATAAATGAGTTTTTTTAAATATGTGGTCCCTAGCTGTATGCCACTATCTGCCCTCCTTCCTGTCTGCTGCATAGCCTACAGCTATTCACAACTGAAAGGTGGGGAAGAAAGCAGTCAGTCCATGCCACCACTTATGCCCTCAGTTTGGTGCAGGAGGAAGAAAAGAACACAGGTGCAGGCGAACTGGCTAACACTGCTAGCACAGATCTGTCAGTCTCAGGCACATGGAGCATGTGCACACCTCAAGTGGATTATAGGTAGGGACCACACATCTTGAGGAAGTCTATCACTATACACGTAAGTAACCTTAATGCAATGTAATTTTGAAGATACACCCTGTAGTGGTGTTTGGGAAACATGTAGCCAGCCAACATTTGTATGCGACTTACACAGCAATGGAAATTGTTGCCTCCTCTACCAATGAAGCATCCGCAAAGCACATTATGGCCAAATACATATAAACAAGTAGATTAAATAGACTGAAATTAATTTGTTTGCAAAAAAAGAGGTGAGCTATTTTAAAATCACAGGTGGCAGACTTTCAGGAAAGTGTTTGCTAAGTAGTAAAATCAGATGCAAGTCATACATAAATAATCATGTTTTAAGAGCTATGCAGCCCTCCTGCAGTAAAAGATTGCTCTGATAATTTAGATCCGAGATATTCCTAACTTTGCATTGAGTCATAACAATCTGAGTTTCCCTCCTGAGGAACCTCAGCAGTTTACCACAACAAAATGAATAAAGCAAAGCAAAAATACAATAAAGCTGCTGCTAACTTTTGAGACCTGTTTTCAGCACAGTGATGCTTTGTTGATTTTTCATTGCTTTAAATTGCTGAAAGTTTTCTCGGGTATTGTTGAAAACCAGACTTTGAGCCAGGGCTGGAAGTCATCAAAGTTGGCTCACCTTGAACCTGATCCTGCAAGATCCTGAGAACCTCCTGAAAGGTACTGAGCACCCTCCAATTCCATTGATTTATCCACTCAGCACCTCAAAGGAATAAGCCCTGCCATTCAGCATAACAGATCCCCTTTGCCTTTCGCTGTTACACAGCCGTTTGCACAGAAAACTGTGAGTGTATATGGAATGTGCAATAAATTGTAACTTTCTAATAACAAACTGATTCATTCAGTTTTCCAGATAGCAAGTCTATACTTGTGCTATATTTCTGATCTGAAATTCTCTTTGTTTATGACTCCAGCTGATGGACCTGTGTTCCGTTTACTTATCCCAGCTCTGCAAGAGTATGACCTTGAAGAGAATGAGAAAAATGCAACCTCAATGCATGCCACAGACATTTACATAGGAAGCAGAACAGCACATTTCAGAGGATTTACTGTGAAATGATTTTGCAATTCAGCATATGATTGATATCCATAGACCACTCTCAACAGAGCAAGCATGTACTTCATGGGCAATTATACTCAAGTTTTTAAAACCAAGGAAAAATTATATACTCAGACTTTTTCAGCCTGTTTGGTACGTTTTTTGCATTCTGTCCCATGTGCGTTTTACAGAACTTAGAATAACATGTAAATTAAAAACCAGGATATGGTGACGAAAAAAATGCCCAATGTTAAAATACCATCTATTTTCAAATCACCAAATAGTACAACTGAAATCCTATTTACAAATGAATTCCTTTTTTATTTCAGATCTTTGTGAGCGGATTTATGTTATATACCATATATATATTATATATATATATATATATATATAAGTATATAGATTGTTTATTTGTAAATAGCAGAAACAAAAACCAACCAAATCCTATGGAAAAGAATGTCAAATTTTCACACCTATAAAGACCATCATCAACATAAAGCCATGTTAATGCTTGTATAATGTGATGCAATAACTTTAAAATAAATTATGCATATGAAATCTTTGCTGTTGAGCTTTTGTAATTCATCTTGTATGTTTAGCTAATTCTGAGCAGCAGGACGTATACATCATGTGGGTTGACACTGAATACAAATGGAAGGCCAAAATTATCATCGACCTGTCTTAATACTTTCCCTCTAAATCTGTCGTGAAGAAAAGTTAATCTTGGAAGGTGACATCTTTATTTAATGGATCAGTCAACTGAAACAAGGACAAAAAAAGACTATGAAAACAGCAGTCAATCAACCAACCAGGAGCAGTTCCTTGATCCTAACTAGTAAGGAACCAAGTGACCCCATGGTCTCTCATCATCTGCAGAGTCCCAAGAGTGTTTGCCCATGAATGTCTGAAGCCAAAGTGTACGTCCCAGATCATGAGACTGAAAAGCACTTGAAAGAAGCAGTTAGACTCTCTGTCAGCCAACACGTTGTCTCTTTTGGTGTCTTTCTCAACTTGCTTTGGCTTAAATAATGATCTCTGTTCTCCCTACCAGAAAAACTGGAGGAGACAAAATATCACCTTATCCCTCCCATAAACAGGCTAATCTTAGGATTTGATCCTGCAGTGAAGACTAGTTATGGGAAAACTGAAATAAACAATTGCCCTCTGCGCACTTAAATTAGCCATCCTGCTACAGAAAATGCAAAGTTAGTGTTATGTATTAATATATACCAGGACAGCATTTCAGCGACAAGGGCAGATGAAGGCAGGTTCAAGTCTCCATTGCCCAGTAGTGTTTATCTGGGCCAACACAGCGGAATTAACATTATTCTGTACTGCGTATAGTACACACTTTACCAAACAAATGAACAAGACAAAGGAGAACAGCAGTCCTTAGAGTACATAGCATCCTACAGCAAGGAATTAGTGGGTTGATGGATACCCAATTGAGCTTGAACATCCAACCAGCACTGACAGCTGGATTTTCAAGTGGAAGCCCACATTCAAGCTATAAAAATTACATTTTGTCTGAATGGCCCAAACTAGGTACCAAAATCCTCTGCTGTACACTGAAAGGCAACTGTGGCAGTGTCCATTTCACAATCCCTCCAGATGTTTCTCACTTTGACTCCTGGTATCTGCCACCCTACTTTAGCTCTCATTTCCTCCACTAATAGTTATTCACTGTGAAACTGCAGCAGAGCAAGGAGTGACTTAATTAGTTTTGCTGCCTTCCCAAACAGATGTCAGTTGTTTCCTTCAGTGTGTGAAGTGTTCAAATGTAGCCTCTAGCTTGCTGATTTTCACATCGCCTCCTCCTGACTCAGTAGTCTGGAAGTTGGACAAGCGTAGGTTCATGTGCACTTCATGGCATTCAAAAGTTTCACTTCATGACACAGTCAGAGTTGAAGCACAAATAAAAACTCCAAATAATGTTTCAGGCCACAGGTTTATTTCCTTAGACTTTTAATGAATGACTAATTTCACAGTACTTAAGAGAAAATCTGTGACATTGCATTTTTTTAAATACAGGATTATAGAAACTATTTGATTTGATCTGATTTAATATGGCTTGATGTAAAAAAGCCAAAGGTCAAAGGAGGCCTTAGCTTGTTTGATCAAGTAGCAGATAAAGTGAGGTAATCTAAACAAGAGCAGAAATTCAATGAAATACAAACAGCTGATATTTCAGAATAATCAACTACTAGCCTGAGAAACACTTTCAAAGAGAGGTTTATCATTATATCTGTATTTCTGTAAAGAGGAAGCAGTAATGTGTAGCAACATGGCTAGAGTACAGTAGACAAGTTGTTTTCCTCTCTCTATCACTTGCTACATGAATTCAGAGAAGTCACTTATCTTAAGCGTGCTTCCAGACTCTCTAAAATGGGGATCCTGCAACTTACCCTCCTTCAGGTTTGTGGGTAACATGTACCACTGAAGTTCTAATAATGTTATGAGTTATTATCTTAAACTGAAATGCAGGATTTCTTTTGTATCAATGGATATACCAGAAGCAGAAGAACTAGGTCCTGTGCAGCAGCATCATATTATGAAGTCTTTTCTGCTCCACATATTTAGAATACATTGATGGCAAATACTAACAACAAATAGCCAGGCTCAGCTGATATAAATCAGCACAGCTTCATGGGAACTATGCTGACTTGTATTAGTTGAGGATCTGGACCAACTGTACAGCATTTTTATTTCAGCCTGCCCTGGGATTTTTCTGGCAAGTACTTCAGATAAGTTCCAGTAAGTATTTTACTTCAAGCTACTCGGCAAACACTTTTTGTAGACTATACAGAAAGAACTTCCTGCAAGCACTTATTTCTCAAAATGATCCTATTCACTGAGGTGTATTTTTAAAATTAAGCTATATTACAAATGCTGTAGGTATAAACAACTGAATGGCTAAATACACTGGGAGACAGATTCAGACCAGTTCTTTTATCCAGAGGTTCAGCAGCTAACAGCACCATAAACTAGCTTTGAAACCTCCTACTACATAATCTTAGACCTTTGGCGTACAAAGGGGTAGAACGTAGAGCTGGTAAAAGATAGATTTTTTTCCTTCTAGTTTATTGGCAATTCTGAAAAATTGAACACATCACAAATGAAATTTTGCAAATTTTTTGGCAAATCTAAAAGTCACAAAAAAATTGTTTTGGGTCAAATAAAAGTTTTTGACAAAATCTAAATGTTTCCTTTTTTATCAGATTTTTCAATAAATTTGAAGGATGCTTTAAAGCTAAAAGTCACTGGACTCAAAAAACAAAAACAAAACCCAAAACTTGATTCTGAAACATTGAAACAAGCCATGTTGTTTTTCTGGGATTTGTTTTTAACCAAAACAGTTTGGCAGAATCAACATCAAGTTCCAAAACCCTCCCATGGAAAAAAAATTTACATTTTTTCACCAGAAATAGAATTTTGATTAAAAAAAGTATTGCCCAGCTCTGTATGTGCTAGTGCCAGTTAAGACCCTGGGCAAAATGGTTTTATCCTCAAAAACCTTCATTTTAGATTACTCTTCATTGAAAATAGGTGTTCATGAAAAAAAAAACATTACTTAGCTCAACTGCTCAGCCATTGTTCCTAGCAGAAGATGGATGAGGAGAGTAGAGGCTAGAAAAGTGGCTTAAGAGCAACTCGTGGTACTGCTTCATGGCCTGGCAGAGGAACCCTTCCTACCATCCAGATCCCAAAGGAACTCTCCCAGCCGATAGCCTCGCTGGTCAGACTATGCAGTGAGCAGGAAACATAGGGTAAGTACATTACCAACCTATTCACTATCAAATTTCTTGTTGACAGTGCTTTCCAGTACCAATATAATGGATGATTTTATAAAAGCTTAAATAGAATGAGCTCAGGGGAGCACTTCTTCAAAGAAACATTATACTAGACCATGCCGCCTTCATTATAAAAACGCAACCGCCTTGTGACATTGCACAAGCATAAAATATTGACCTCTCAATAGAAACAGTATGCAATTGACCCGAAAAGAAAAATAGCCAGGCCTGTGAAAACTATTTTTGCTTTAAAAAATAAAATAAAATAAAAATTAACTGAGATTAGATGTAAACATTTTTATAGGAGACCAAACAAATACTGGATAACAATTTCACATAGTCCTCCATGTAATATCCTTTACAAAAGGCAGGGGCCTGGTTCTGTTTTCCTTTCACCAGTATAAGTTAGGAGCAGCTCCACTGCAGTCATGGGAATTATTCTGATAAGAGAAGGATCAGGCTCGGGAATATAGAACTGAATAGGTCATTCAGTGGGTAGAGAAAAGCAGTTGTTTACCAAGTTAACACAGTTTGTTTCTTACTGTGCTCCACGCGTATAATCATCAGATGTCATGCAAAACATTGTCCATATTTGACTAGGCTTTAAGTCTTGTTCCTAGTTCACTTTCACTTCTGTCATAGACACAAATGAATGCCTTTTGGAAGGTCTCCCAAAATAAGCAGTTATACAAGTTAAGAGGTATCCACTGCCTGCCTTTTTCTTGTGCCCTGCTTCCTTTCCCAGATTCAGTCTTAAAGGTAAGGTCATTCCAATGTGGTGATGGCATGAAGATTATTTGGGACTACTGCACATTGCCACAAGTGGGATGGGTAACTAATACTTCACACGAATGCTGGCAATGTCTTCAACACACCATCTACACTGTTCTCTTAAGTCAGACATGAGGACCATTAACTATTTCTTTATTTTCTGTGATGTTCATTTCAATGTGGTTGAAAACAGGATTGTCGATTCCTTCATCTGCCATGCTGAAAGGTTTCCAGTTCAAAACTTCCACTTTCTCATTCTGAAAAAGAGTTTATAATGTGAGGTATGGAATAGCGCTCACACACACACACACGCACACACACACACACACACACACACACAAAATTGCTGTTGTCTAATGCTGGACCTTCCCCTAATCTGACTCTCATTTCCCGATGTACTTGTTACATAAGGTGATATATATATAAAGGACTCATTACAGTGAAGCACCAAAACAGCTCTCTCACAAGGAACACCAAATATTTTCAAGGGAAGGAGAAGCAAGTAATGCCCCAGATTGGGGTGGGGGGAAGGGTGCAAGGAGGAGGATTAAAAACATGCAGTATTTCTGACTTGTTTCAAGCAAGAACAAGATTAAATAAATAGATGTGTTTAAAATAGTTAGGGTCTAATTCTTAGTGGGTGGAGTTTTCAAATCTATCTGAGTTAGGAACCTAACTCCTATTGACTATTAATGGAACTTACATGGGCTTGAGGATCCTGCCCATTTTCAGTACAGCCCCTTTACATCACACCGACAGCATGATGGGATCTTACAGTGGATGTAAATTGCTCATTTAAGTGTACAAGAGATGAGAGTCACTTACAGGTTTGTTTGTTTTTTTAACTGCATTTTCAACCTTTTCAGCAAAACACACGAGGAGTCCAGTGACATTTAAAGACTAATAAACTTCTTTACGGCATGAGCTTTTGTGGGAGAAAATCCCACTTCATTTTCAGTTTCTTTCATTCTTTTAACCCACCCAACCCTTACTTTTGAGCAAGTAGAGTTTCCTATCAAACTTTTCAAATGAGAAGTAAAAATTAAAAAGCTTCCAGAGTAGCTATTCAAACACAGGGACAGCACCAATTATTTCAATATTGATTTAAGATTTGTGGGGCAGACAGTTTGGAGAAAATAACAACGAGCAAAGCCTGTACAGAGCAATACCAGTATGGTTTTGTTTCCAGGTTGTATGAATGAAAAATGAGTGCCTGGGTTCCTTCTAAGGGCCCAATCCAGCCAATGCCCATTTTAGATGATGAGAATCTTTCCATGAACTGTATGATGCCCTGAAGTAGGCCTACAGCACACTGATGTGAATCAGGAGTAACTCTACTAAAGGCAAAAGAATTTTCCTGGTGTGAGTGGAAGAAGACTCAGGCCTGTAGGTGGGGATTTTAACTAGTAAGACAGAGTAGGTGGATGCCTGTAGATGAACTGGAAAGCATCAACTGACATTTACAGTAGTAGCTGGAATTTGTCTAGGTGTGTAAGGAAGACGTGTGGGTTTAATCACGTACTTTGCTATTGTCATTCAAATCATATCTAACATTTGCTTCAGTCCTCAAAGGAATAACTGCTATATTCTGGGTAGCAACTTGTCATCCCCACCATGAGCTATTGTTCTTCTAATCCCTGCGCCCACCTGCATGTCATCAGTGGAAAATCAGGGATCACTGCCATCCCTGTTAGAGGTAATGCATCTTTTTTAATCTAACTACACCTCAACACACATCTCCGTTTGCCCACGCAGCCTCAACCAGAATAGAAGGGATCACCCTATCTTCCTCAGTAATTAGCCAGTCATTAACATTAATCATCTCACCCACTCCTCACCCAGTTTTTGAGCTATGTAATAAGGCAGCCAGTTATAGCTGTGTCCCACAGTCCCACAGTCAGTATTATGGCCATCTAGTCTGTGAGCCATAGTTTGCAATGCACTTGCATGTTTGCTTCACAGCTGTATATCCTCATTGATGTAAAGCAGTGGAGCATCATTGACTTACACCAGCTGAGGATCGGGTCCAGTTTCTACATGGACAAACAGCATGTCATGTATTAGAACTATAACTCTGCTGTACCTGTTTAGTAACACAAGTGGTTTTCATAAAGGAAGTCTGCAAATTGGTGCCTTTTAAAAAGTTTTTACTACATGGCACACCACACTACAAAGTGGCTGTGTTACCTTGTCTTTTTAATGAAATGTCCTGAAAATACAGACATTGCAGCTGACTTGTAGTAAATGCTAAAGGCCAAATTGTGAGGCAGCTCCACCAACCAGTGAGCAGTTACTAGCACCGACGCTCCTGCTACCCAGGGAGGGATCAATCCCCTGACTGGATTTAGGGTCCAGCCAGGTCCTCGGCTTGAGTGAGCTGTGGTAGTGCCACTCTGTCAGTGGCATTAGGACAATGTAAAGCAGCTAAGGAACTGGGCCTCCACATTTTAGGGATGTACCGGTATTTTAGAATGCTGCTCCCTGACTGCTGGAAATGCCAGTTCTCTCTTGGATCTGAGTTGAAACTTCTTCTGTATTATTTTAACCCAAGCAACAGCCCTCTACAGCATTGCAAACATGCTATTTTTTTTTTTCTTTAAGAAGAGCTGGATCTTTAATAATCTAATTATGTTTTTAAGAGGTTTGTCTCCATTCTGCTCAATATATTTTTTTCTTCTTCTATTGTCTTCTCTTTTCTGGTTTGGTGAATGTGTATTATAGATCTTCAGGCTGATAAATCTGTCCCCTCAAACCATCACTATTCTACTAACAGAACCAGAAATAAGCCAGAGAACAGACGCACAAAACAAAAGAGCTTTGCTGATTTCAAAGGCACTCGTGGCCTTCATTTTGTGAGGTAAGCCAGGTAGTTTTCCTGAGGACAGGTACTCTCTTTAATCTGCTGCACGGTAGTCAGATAGATTGCAGCCTTGTCTATGCCCAGGGCCATCCCTAGAGGGCTGCAGGGCCTGGGGCAATTGGCCTGTGGGAAGCCCCTGGGCTGCCCCCAGAGGCTAGCCCTGCACGCCCACCCCTCCCCTGAACCGGAGGTGGAGCAGGCCAGTCCGGGGGCTGGGTTCTGCTCTCCTGCCGCGCTGCTGGGCTGGCCCTCCCTGCCCCTGAGCCAGCTGTTCTGCCTTGGGGACGCAGGGAGCCAGCCCAGATCAGGGTCTGGCTGTGTGTTGCCATTCTCCCCCCATCCCCCCCAAATTCTGGTCCACGCCAAAGGCAGTAGAGAGGGGGTGGGGGACAGCACGGCCATGGGGGGCAGCGGTGCAGGCCCCGTGCTGCCCTGCTCGTGGCAGGACAGTGCAGGAACCACAGAGTCGGGGCAATCGCCCCTCTCTCCCTCTCCAAACTGCCTCACCCTGACACCACCTTTTGTCCAGCTGCTGCTTTCAATGAAGCACGCCCAACAGAGAGCCTTGGTGTCTGCTACAAAGTCAGCTATTCTGATGGGTTGGGAAGAGGAGGAAAAAAATTTAGTCCTCTGGGAAGGTCTTGGCTTCTGACTCCTAGTCTGCCATATTATTAGCACTTACATTGCCTTTTAACACGTGCTTCTTCTATAGTCTGCTCTTGTGTTTGATGTGACTGAGACTGAATATTACACAGTAAGAAACTGAAAGGGCAGGATCTGGAGCTAAGAGTGACTGAACAGTGAAAACACTTTTTTTTTAGAAAATGTAACATCTCCATCCCTTTCTCTGTTATATTTGTCTCTGTTGCCCCAGGAAGACAGATTGCCACCAAAAGGAGGCAAATTAGAATGATGCACATAATTATACTTACCTTCTTGGGTTTAAAAACAGAGAAGTTGGATAGAAAGTCCTCTTTGGTTAGCAAGAATTTGCGATCTATGTTCTGCTTCAGTCCACCTGCAAAGTAACCACAGCTCAACTCTTTGTCAATTGCTTTTAAACAAGGTAATCACATTCAATTGTAAGACTTCAGCTACCTGTTGCCACCCATGCAGCGTCAGGAGTGAGGTGTTACAGCATAGAATTGCCTGAATGGTGTTTTTCTTAGATTGCACCAGGTCATCATTTGTAAAAGTATCTGGGCCCAGGCTAATGACACAGTAGTAATGCAGTGCGTTGCCATGTGATGGCTCTGAATTGGAAGTTCAAGCTCAGTCCTATATTCCCCAGACTGCAGCCATCCTCTCCTTTTTTGCAGGGGTTGCAGCAATTTACTTCACTAGACTTTCATTGGGCAGCTAATGTAGCATTATATCATGAAACCTTCCTCAGGAGCATGCATGGCAAGTGTAGTGAAAATGGACACTGCATACTCAGAAGGTACCTTTTAAATGCTTTGAGCTCACACAGAGTGAAACCATTCTTAACCTCTGTAAGAAGGAAAGATGCTTCCCTTCAGGTAGGGCTACTGCCATGCTGGATGTCAGTGCTTGCAATGAGAAGATGGATTTCTCTCCCTCCTCCCCCCTCTCCCACCCCAGTCTCCTTGGGTTCAAAAATTGCTGAAGTTACTTCCTCACAATTCAAAGGAGAAAGAAATACCATGTGGACAGACCATGTCTAGAAAATTTCAGGTCAAAAGATAAAGGTTTTAGAAACCTAAGAGAGAATGAAAACAGAGTGCAAGCTCAATCAAAGCAATCACTGGAACTTATCATAATAAGCATGGTTCCATAAGTTTGCATATTAATATGGAAAACAACTTATAGTTGTGTTAAACCAAAAAAGGTATCCATGTTAATCTAGTTCAGCAAAACAAACAATGAGTCCTGGAGCACTTAAAGACTAACAAATTTATTTATCACATGAGCTGAAGTGGGATTTTCTCCCATGAATGCTCATGCAATAAATAAATGTTAGTCTTTAAGTGCCACAGGCTTCCTTGTTTGTTTTGTGTTAAACCAAAGTTCAAGAATAGGTACCTGTTAAGAGGCTGACAGTTAGTCCCAAAACTAGTGTGATCAGGGTCCCAAGTGTGCTGAAGTACAGATAGGACAAGGAATACCAATAATCAGCTAAGACAGGTCTAGGAAAAGGGGAGAAAAAATTTTTTAACAGTCTTCATCAAAATTCAGACAACCTGAAAGTGTTTAAAATATGAACTAAGTCAGTAAGTAGTGTAAGAAGCATTCTGTGCTAAAATACAATAATAATAATGAACCACATGCTATTCACCTAGAGTAAAACATGCACACAAACTCTGCATTAAAACTGACAGGATTCGGCGGGGGGGGCAGGGGGAATGGACCATGGCCAGTAGAGCCAGAGATATCTGTGCCTCCACTAGGAAATCCTCAACAGAATTGAAGAGCCTGGCCTGTCCAAGTGGAGGGACAGCCTCTCTGGGGGAGTCTCTGGAAGCCCCAGAGCTATGCTGCCACACTTTCTGCACGATACATCCCACTTAATAAGCTGCAAGTGTGGATTGGGACAGAGAAGAGTATGGCACATTCAGTAGACACTTGCCCAGATCAATCCATGTTACGCAAATGTGCCAGCCCTGAGGCTATCTTGGACGGTGGGCGGGACCCCATGCTGTCTGAGGTAGATACTGTGCCATCACTTTGCCAGATATCTTATTAATGATAGTGCTGTGCACATCTCTCTGGCTATGTCTACACTTAAAAAGTTAATTCGACTTTAAGTCAAATTTATTAATTCGAATTAGAGAGTCTTCACAAGACTCCTAGGTAATATTAAAGCAGGTTTTAGTAATTCAACTTAGAGAGTCTACACTAGGGTCTCTAAATTGACTGGGAGAGCTGCAACTCGAAAGGGAGCTGCAGCTCCAGGGACTAGGGGAGTCCTGGCTCCCCTCTCCCTGAGACCCACAGCTGCATGGCAAGAAGGGAGCTGCAACTCCTGGGGAAAAGGGAGCCTCTGGGGCTCCCAGGAAAGAGAGATGCTGACACTCTCTTCCCCAGGGCTCCCCTGTCCCAGCAGCCATTGGCAGCCATCTTCCCTGGGGCTCCTCTGTCCCAGCAGCCACCAGTGCTCTCTTCCCCAGGACTTCCCTGTCCCAACAGCCATTGGTGGCTGTCTTCCCCAGCATTCCCCTTCTTGCCAGGAGCCATGGGTCCGGGCAGAAGGGAGCCGCGGGAGACGTGCATGGCTCTCTGCAAAAGGGAGCCACATGTGGCTCCCTTCTTCCAGGGAGCCACATGGGGCTCCCTTCTCCCCAGCACTAGGTTGACTAAAGATGATTTAGGGAATCCACACTGGGTTAATTCAACTTAATAAAGTTGACTTAACCAGTAATTCAAACTTAAAGGAGGTTTTATTAAATCAAGTTAACCTTTCCCTAAATCAAGTTTAGGAAAGGCTTAATTTGACGTATTAAATGCCCAGTGTGGATAGGGAGTACGTTAGGTCGAATTAAGCCTCCTTAATTCAACCTAACCTCTACATGTAGACGCAATGTCTCTGCTGCTGGGTCATTGTCTACAAAGTAGAACAAAAAAAGCAACTATAAACCCACCATTTTGATTTCCTTCACAAAATAACAGAAAAGCAATTTGACCAAAGTTTTTAACTATGGATGTAATTTATTAGGGCAAGCAGATAGCAAATGTGAAAACTTTGGGTGGAGAGGGAGCCTGTAAATAGGTGCCCAAAGAAGAAAAAGCCCTGAATATTGGGACTGGCCCTATAAAATCAGCACATCTGCTCACCCTGCTGTTTGTTTTGATGGGCTTAGAAACATGACTGCCTAGCACCCACCTGGTACCTAAATTTAAACTAGGCCCATTTAAATGTGCTAAAATTGAAACTTTGTTTTTCATTTTAGAAATGGTAACAAATTAGCCACTCTTAAGTCTAAGTAGTCCCTTGAAGAAGAACCAATACAGAATTTACTAAAACCACGTGCTTTCTGGTCTAAGATTTGTTTGCTCTTATATGTAACATCATGCTGGTGAATTGGCACATGGACAAAGGCACTCTGAAGCAACGGTCTGTCTGATCAGATATCCAGCTGCCTAGAGGAAGGCCTAGGAATCTCACAATTCACCTAACCATGCAATACTACACCAGGGAGAGGGAATGTTTTCCTAAGGATTAAAAAAACAAGGAGTCGTGTGGCACTTAAAAACTAACAGATTTATTTTTCACATGAGCTTTCGTGGGAGGAAAAATCCCACTTCGTCAGTGCTTCAAAGATGGGTGAACTTACAGAATGGAATGCAAATAAATGCAAGGGGGGTGTAAAACATGGGATCAGGTCATACAGTAACAGCAAATCAGAGCAGTTGTTAGGTTCAAACCCTGGGAAGCCTGAAGTCAAAACAAACAAGACAACAGAGGTGGCTTTTGGGGTAAGCGAAGCAGACAGTGGCTTAGGGCCCCAGAGCTGCAAGGGGACCCCATAGCAGCCGCCTGATTCACTTAGCCCTGTGCTGGTGGGGCGGTGGGGAAAGCGGAGGGTGGCAGACAACCAGGTCCAAAAGTTTTGCCGCCCGCCTGCCTGACTGGCCTCTCTCCAGTGGGGATGGAGCTGTGCTCCCCGCCTACTCCCAGCTGGCCGTGCATCCCCAGGGGGAGGGAGGAGAGTGGCCGCTACGGCGCTGTGGCTTGCCAGCAGTGGGGCCCCCTGGAGCGGCCCATTCTGAAGAGTTTGGGCTGCTTCGCCCCTGGTCACCCCAAGCCTGGAAGCAGCCCGAACTCTTCAGAGTGGGCCGCTCCGGGGGCCCCACTCCTGGCAAGCCACAGCGCTGCGCCGGCTGCTCTCCTCCCTCCCACTGGGGAGGTACGGCTGGCTGGGAGTAGGTGGGGAGTGCTGCTCCGCCCCTGCTGGAGAGAAGCCAGTCTGGCTGGTGGGCAGCAAAACTTTTGGAACTGGCGGTCCACAGCCCCCTTCTCACTCCCCTGTGGGAGTTGGGACTGTTGGGGGGGGGCAGCTAGGCCGGCAGTGGGGGCCCAGAGCCCCAGTGAGGGTGGCAGTGGGGGCCCATAGGGGGCCCCATAAAGGGCCTTCTCCTAGGGCCCCCAGTTCCCTAAGGCTGCCTCTGCAGGATGAGCCCTGCACGAAAGAATAAATGAACATAGAGCTGATATCAGAAATCACAAAACAAAGAAACCAGTTGCTGAGCACTTCCATCTTTCTAATCACTCGATAAATGATTTGTTAATGACCGTCGTCAGAGATGTGACTGGGACATCAAGACTTCAAAGAGAAACAGCTGAACACTAGTTAATAGGCAAATTAAATTCTGTGAAAGCAGGATTGAATTGAGACTATGGGTTCTTTTCCCATTACAAAGGTCATTTGATTTCAGGCTTCCCAGAGTTTGAACCTAACAACTGCTCTGATCTGCTGTTACTGTATGACTTGATCCTATGTTTTACACCCCCTTGCATTTATTTTCATTCCATTCTGTAAGTTCACCCATCTTCAAAGCAGCTGACGAAGTGGGATTTTTCTCCCACAAAAGCGCATGCGAAAAATACATCTGTTAGTCTTCAAGTGCCACACGACTCCTTGGTTTTTTTGCTGGACTAGACTAACATGGCTATCCCTTTGGAAATTTCCTAAGGATCCCCAGCTAGTGGCTCAATTATGTTCTGAGCCATAAGAATTGACAGCCCTTAGAATTTTTAATCTAGCCATTGTCTTTTAATCTAATTTAATCAAGCTGCTATGTCTTATTGTGAAATTTATACCGTTTTGTTCTTTTGGGGGTTTTGTTTTGCTGTTTTTACTGTAAGACACAATACAGTGTAAGACAGTGTGACAATTACAGAGATAAAAACTCAGCATTTCACCCAGTTGCCCTTTCTTCATGATTTTGCACAATATGTCCAGTTACGACTAGATGTGGGAAAGACTGTAGGTGGAAGATGAAAACACTTTATCACCATCTAGCTTTAACCTGCTTCAATCAGCAGGTCTCAACTACTGTGTCAGAACACATTACTGTGTCACCACACAGCAGTAAGTGTATCACAGAGAGCCAGTCAGATGGCTGCATTTGGCCTGAGGGAAGTGGGCTGGTGTGTACTGTACGGTCACAACACGCCACCAAGTGTGTCGCGACATGCAAAAAAAAGGTTGAGGACCACCAGCCTAGAGAGTAAAACAGCAGTAACCCCAATTGTATGGAAGTGATTCAAATAAACAGATATCCCCTTTGCCTACCCACATGGCAGAAATAAAACTACATCTCTGTAAGGCTGTAGAACTCTAGAGTACTGATCCAAAGCCCACTGACTTCTAGGAGGTCTGGATACATATCTCAGTAAGTGAACACACAAAATGCTGCCCCCTTTAGATCAACCAGGTAATCAAAAGAGTGAAACTTTGTTAACAATCCAACTACTACACAGACATTTATATCACTTTAAATGCAAAAGTTGCTGTGCAACACATTGTGGATTTGTTATATACCTTTCAGTGGCTTGTGTGTGTACGAGTGTTGTTAAAGTTGGCATTTCAGTTGTTGCATTCCAGCTGCTTATGTGACAGCCTACAGTTGTAAGGTTTAATGGCATAGTTCTCTCAGGGAGCGGAGGGTAAATCTGAGCCCCAATGCCAACCCATAGTGAAACAGTAAAGCCACCAATAAGCCCTACAAAAGCACCCTGTAAAACAAAGTAAAATCTGATTGAAATGTGAAGAAAAAAAGACAATAAGAGTGTTAACAAACAAAGTACCACTATGACTTTTTCAGAACTGGGTGGCCTACTTTTCCAAATTGATTGAAATAGGAGCTGTTGGTGAATGCTCAACACTTGAAAACCAGGCCAGTTAATTCAGTGGCTAATTATGGGCTTGAGTCTAATTTTAGGCACTAATGTCTGAAGTGCTTGGACTGTAACTTTAAAAAAAAAAAAATTCTATCAGGTAAAACAAGCAAGGAATCTTGTGGCACTTTCAAAGACTAATAAATTTATTTTTTGCATGAGCTTTCATGGGTGAGGGTTTGTATAGATAAATAAACTGGCTTTCTCATTAAAAACATTAGTCTTTAAGGGTATGTCCACACGAGTCTTTTATTTCGAAACAACACTGGTTGTTTCAAAATAAAAAACTGAATGTCCACACGACGTTTTCTTATTTCGAAATGACAGGTGTAGTAACCCTTGGGGAGGAAGGGGTTAACACTCTGGTCAGAGAGTCCCAGGACAGCCAATAGGAACGAAGCACAGCTTTCTGAATTGGAACAGCAGCCTGGCCTGTGCCTGTTTGGATGCAGCAGAGCTCCTGGAAGGATCAGGAGGAGGCCAGAGGGGCCTGAGGAAGAATCCAGCAACATCCTTACCAGAGATAAGTTAAGTTTGGTACTGACCAGGCGTGAGTAGAACAGGGAATGTTTACTTAGACGCGGTCAGGGTATTTTCTTTGTTTTTGGCTTGTTTTTTGGATTTCTCTGTGCTGAGCACATGTAATCCTCCTCCACCCCACTACCCTGTAACTACCTAAGTTAATTCCCAGAGAAGCAACTCTCTGTGTTTATCATCTGTTCTTTTTGATTAAAGAGTTTACCTTTTAAGCAAGTTCTGGTTCTGTGTCCTGAGAGGCAAGAGGTTTGTGTGCCCGTGCCTTAGACTGCACAGGCAGCTACTAGAGGGAACCCTGTTCCAGTTCCAGCTCATATTGCAGCTGGAGTTCAGTCACTTTTCTGAGGGAGGAACAAAAGTGATTGAGGTACCTCACAGGGAGGAATTCCCAAGTGCGCCTTCCTGGGTCTCAAGAGGTTTTTTTGCATTTGGGTGGTGGCAGCGATACCACTCCAAGGCCAGGAATTGGAGGCCTTGGAGACTTTTAAGAGCAGGCTTTAAGGCCAGTGGCTTTTAAGGCCGGTTGCAGGCCCCCACCTTCTGCACTCAGAATGCCAGAGGGGGGAAAAAGCCTTGACAACAGGCTCTGTCATTTCGAAATAAGAACCGTCATTTCAAAACAGCTTATACCCCATTCATTTCGAAACGGCTGTTATTTCGAAATGGTTATTTCAAAATAACGCCATTTGGACATGTTGTTTCAAAACAACACCATTGTTTTGAAACAACTGTTTTGAAACAACATGTCCAAACGGCCTTATTTTGAAATAACCATTTTGAAATAACAGCTGTTTCGAAACAAGGCTTTCCCTTAATTCGAATTAACTTATTTCGAAATAAGGACTTTATTTCAAAATAACTCATTTCGAAATGATGTATGTGTGGACATAGCCTAAAAATGCAACAGGACTCCTCCTTTTTTTTTTTTCTTTACAACAGTGATTCACACCTCTCCCAACCTTGCCACCTTCTGATATGTTGTTCCACAGAGTTTGAATTTTATACAACTTGTTTGATTTGCTTATGTAATCTGACCTGATGCAGTGAAATGTAATTACAGGATTTATCTTTCCCTCCCATGCTGTAAGTTTTACATTTTCTAGCATCTGACAAAGTGGGGACTTCCCCATGATAGCTCAAACGAAAATAAATTTGTTAGTCTTTGAAAGTGCCACAGGACTGCTTGGTTGTTTTGCTGAATTCGGCTAACCATTTGATTCTATCAGTCAGGTGGGAACTATGATGGCAGAAGACTTTTTTTATTTTCTTGAGATTTGATTTTATTTTGTTGATATTTGCTTTGAATATGATGTCCTAACACGTTTGAGCAGATACATAGAATTCAGTTTGTGTTTGTCCCCACAAGTATTCTGTCTGCAATGGGAAGAACTTCTTTAGAGCAAACACTTTTAACCTTTTCTAAAGCTATGACTCTCTTCAAGATCTGACTAGTGACTTAAACTCAGTTTTCAGGAACTTTAACTGTAGCCAATTATAAAAACAACCCTGGCTGCTAGAGTCTTGTTTACACTAACATTGCTGCTTCTTTTAAAAACTGCCTTTTTTTTTTTTTAAATGTCCCCAGTGTAGAGAAAAACTGACTGAGAAGTTGATTGGGATTTCAGTACTGTGTGGACCTTGCCCTCGTTCTCTGAACAAAGGTGAATTTTGCTCATAATATACTGAAGCCCACATAGAAATTTCAAACACAGAAAAGTTAACAATGTTTACAAGAGAACCTTATCAACTGTGATGCTGTGCACTAAATCTCAGTTCACAGGTACCCTGAGAACTGTGTTTCACATCCCTCCTGCTCTCAGGATATCTTGTGACAAACACCATAATGTTAGACTTTATGAATGCTGGGGAACATGCCTATTTTGGGGGTGTCATAATTCAAGAATGCCTTGTCCATTTCACTTTAATTCATAGATAAAATTTACGTTGGCCTCAAAGCTAAGAGGAAGAGGTATCTGAGTTTGTGTGCATGTGCAACTGTAATTATGGAGTGAATGGTGTCATCCACCAAGTAACAATTTTTTTTAAGTTGTTCACAGCACAGCATTAGTGATTCTGCAGCATTGTGCAAAGTCAAACCACTGCTTTAGCCATAGGGAATGAGGAGAAAAGAAGGGCTTAGTGAATCTTACCATTTGTGATAGTCTTTTCCAGACTAAACTACAGACCTCATTGCATAACTGTTGGGGAGAGGACTGGGCGGGAGACAACTAAGCATGAAAAAATGTCAAACTAAAACATCTGCCAGGATTCCTGAAACAAATTATTATGGGTGGGGAGAAACGATTCTCATAAGGACTACTATATTTTGCAACAGCAGGATTTATAATTTCTACTTACAATGGTGTTTGCCACGGGGCAGAGGATTCCCAAAGAAAATAGTCCCAGAAGAGGGCCACCAACCATGCCAAAAATACTGAGAGCTGCCTGAGGAAGAAATGAAGTCTTACATCAAGTATCACACAGCAACACCAAAACCTGCATTATGACACCATGGGGGTGGGGAAGGAAATGAAATATCTGGCAATCAGAGGTCCAAGCTGGTTCTGGACCAGATCCTGGACTGGTGTAAACTGGTGTAGCTCCACTATTGAGTTACATTGATTTAAACCAGCTGAGGATTCAGCCCTAGAATCTCCAAGGTGAACACTCATTAAATGATGAAAAGTAATCCCTTTGTAGAAGATTAATGATTTTGTGGTTTGTTCCTTTCACTAATTTCTTCTAGTGGATGGAATAGAGATGAAAAGCAATTAAACATGCACCTGCAACAAACCGCCCAGAAGGGATGCCACAGCAGCCATGGCAATGCACACAGCTCCATAGAAAAGACCTAATTGGGTGAGAAAGACAAAGGTGTAAATTTAAAACTCTGCAGTGAAATTTTATTCTTTAGGATGGGCTCTGAGAATGGACAAACCAACAAAAGTCCAGGATCTCCATTACCTCAGGAATCATGGGGAATCATGTAAATATGAAAACTCCTTTTACAATATGTGGTCACTGAAGATTAGCTGAAAAATTAGACCGTAAAAGGTAGCCGGGATTAGTCGTGTGGGTGATTAGCACACCAAGAATCACCTACATGCTTCCTGTAATCCTCTGCACAGCTATTTGAAGAACAGAGCCCTTTTCCCCTTTAGTTTCGTACCAGTGAAAACACTTTTAGATTATTGGGAGCTAGTTTCACGGCTGGGAATTCCCAGTACACCCAGGAGAGACAGCCTAAGCAAACAAAATCTCTTCCTTCCAGGCTCCCTAATGCTGGACCATTACTTTATGTACATGCACTACCTACAAAGATCTAATTTACAACTACAGTGCTGACATATTAATTCCAGTGCTTAATATAAGAGGTGAGGCAATTATCAAAGTTCAGACATGTGAGCCTCCATTCCCACAGCAAACAAAACTTGACATCAAAAGTTGTTACCAAAGATTAGCAACCACATTCTCAGGTAACAATGCTGTTGTAATCCTTACGATGACTCTGGCATGCTCACTAGCACTCGGTGTTCTGTAGCTAGCACTGAAGTACTTGACTGAACCTTTCTGTTCTTTACTAAACTTATCACAAGTTCCAGAGGGGTAGCCATGTTAGTCTACTTCAGCAAACCGAATAAGAAGTCCTGTGGCACTTATAAAGACTAACAAATTTATCATATGATTGGAATTCATATGTAGATTTGACACCATTGCCTTAGGGTGGTGGTCAGCAACCCCTACCAGCCCCTGTGCCAGCCCCAACCACTGCACCCCCAGGTGCCAGGGGTGGGGCCAAATGGGGGTAGAGCCAGGGACTTCGGGTTGGGAGGGGGAGGCTAGGGTCCCTGGGGGCAGGCAGCCCCACAGTGGGGGGGGGGCATGGCTGAGCCATCCCACTCCCCTCCACTGTGGGGACTGACCCTGGGCCCCGTGCCAGCCCCCCTGAGCCATGCAGAGCCAAGCCGTGCCGCTCCAGAGTCGTGTCACACCATGCTGGCTCCCAAGCCCCGCTGAGACACTCTGGCCCTCCCCTCGCGCTGAGCCACACTGCTTCGGCCCTTGAGCCACTAAGGCCCCCTGTGCTGAGCTGCGCCATGCTGGGTCCTGAAGCCATGCTGAACCACTCTGGGCCCCAAGCCATCCCACAAGCTGAGCAGTGCCATACTGCCTCCCGAGCGGTATCACGCCGCCATGCCACCCCAGCTTTTGGGCCCCCAACAGGCCACACTTGGCAGTGGAGCCAGTGGGAAGCCTGAGCAGCACTCAGTGCTGCTCAGGATTGGCCCAGATGCCAAATTTGGCACACCTCTGGGTGTTGGCAACCCCTGCCTTAGGGTTAAATATGGACTACAGATTTTTTTTTTATTACAACAGGTGATTTGACCTCACCTTCCTCTATGCTGTTCCCCAGTGTTTGAATCCAAACAACTGCTTTGATTTGTTGTAACAGTCTGACTTGATCCTATGACTGACATACTTTCCTGCATTTATTTTCCTCCCATTTTGTAAATTTCCCATCTTTAAGCATCTGACAAAGTGGGATTTTTCTCTCATAAAAGCTCATGCAATAAATAAATGTGTTAGTCTTTAAAAGTGCCACAGGACTCCTTGTTTGTTAAACTTAGTACAATAAAAGAAACTTGCATTAAGTTTTTCCAGCAAACTACCTGGGGCATTGTGGGTCAGATCTTCAGCTGATGCCAACTGATGTAGCTAGCAAAGACCTTATCAAGTGTCACAGATTTAAACCAGCTGAGGATATGATCCTGTATGTTCAACTCAGAAATCTGAGACTGATTACTTAGGGGCATTAAAAAGATTGAGAGCTTTCATGGTATATCATATGGGGTTGTGAAACCTCACATTTTCCAGAATGAGAGTGGGATGCCATCCATTTCCCCTCCACATATAGTTCCACATTCAAATGACTTGTTAGAGCAGTCTATCTCATACACCTGTCTTCTGACTGATGGGAAAAATAACATCCATTTTCAACCCAAGACCTTTAGTTCTTTTGTATTAGGACTCTGGAATGAACAAGGCTAGACTACAACTTTACTGTTTAAAGATCAAACAAGACAATCTTTTCCATGTTCTCTTTAAATGGCTGTTTCCCCTCTCCCCCATATCTGAAAACTCACATCCTGACTGTTATCTTACACAGGTTTTGTACTGCTATAATTCCATTGACTTTAATGGAGTTATGCCTGATTTACAGCCTTATAAGTGAGAAGTTAGCCAAACCCTCTTTCTTGTTATGGTCAAAGCAGAAAATATCCCTCACAGACTTACTCATCCCCTTAGAAATCCAAGACAGTTTCTTTTCAGAGAGAGAGCTGAAGTAAGGTTTAATGAGATCCTCGACAGTCACAGCCGCTAACGCGTTGATGCTGGAGGACACTGTGCTACAGATGACAAAATTTGAAACATTTTTGTATGTTAGAAACTGAGATTCCACACACTCAATAACCCAGCCAGTGGCTGAGAGAGGCTGTCTGCAACAATATCAGAGAACTTACGTCTTTGTACATGTTAAAATCAGCACTGCTAAGGGAGATAAACTAGCAATTGTTATGTTTTGCAATTGCTTGAAATAGTTGCTCTCAGTGAGGAGAATGCACGTTTTAAGAAAACAAAGCTATCAGGTCAGTCAGTGGAAGGAAAGTGAACATATATTGTTATAGATCATGGATGACTGGTATTTTAAAACCTTTTTGAATTCATTAATATGTTTAGTGTACTTTGGGCTGGATACATGTTAACATGCTGCAGGTAGATCACATGTCATTTCATTGACTATTTTAGATGCACTCTACAGACCCAGGCCAAAATCAATGCCTAAAACTAGGACCCCAAATCCATATTTAAATAAGTGAAATGTTTTACAAAAGTCAGCTGGAACTGCTGAGTACCTGACACTTTTGAAAATCAGTCATGTTTTCAAGTGCCCATGTGTGGATTTAAGATCCTAATTTGGGGCACCTATTTCTGAAAAATCTTGGCCTAAATCTTAAAAATTACATGCCTATATTGTGGATGGAAAATGAGTAAGCATGGGAACAGACTGCAGTACACACAAAATATGCAGCTCCATGCACTCAGGTGTTAATTATGAACTCCAGTGAGCATTTGATACACTCAGATGGAAGTGCTTCTCCAAAACACTTGAAACATCAGCTCCCATTCCTGAGAGTAGATCTAGTGACTACTGAATAACGCTGAATCTTCAGGATCACATGGAATAGTATCAGACCAATTCTCCTTAGAGAGAAACATGCCACGCTGCTTACCATTTCCCTTATCTTTCATATTTCTGGGGTGCCACCAGCAGCCAAAGTCAGACAAGATGAACTAATTAACAGACTGCAGGTAGAACACAGCAGTTATAAAACTAATTTGGATTTGTGCAACCTCTGCCATTTAACGATCTCACAGCACTGTACAAACATGAATGTATTAAAGTAAGATAGCATCTACTCCAGTATCTTGCTTCTTGTGGTGACCCAGCTGCTGTGCAAAGGGCAAAATGCCTATTACCTAAAATCCATAGATTGCTTATGAAAGTAACTTATAAAAACGTCCAACACCACAAAATCAGCTTGCACCCTAAAGTGTTAAAATATATTGCCCTGATCTGTGCAACTGCACTATGAATATTAAGAGACAAAATATTATTCAACCACAGCATTATCTCAGTTATTCTGGGTGTGACCGTGATGATTAAGGTTCTTAACAGTTTCCATTCTAATCCTGATTTTTGAACACTCAGAATTATTCAGACCATTCACATTAAGGACTAAGATTTCCTGTGCTCATTTGCTGCCAGGAAGTATACCACTCTGGGAAGCTGAAGTAAAAATCGTTTCTGTTGTTTTTCAATGATCAGAACATAGTGAATGCTTGTTTTACTGCCACTATATAGGAAAAAAAAAATTCTGATCATTGTCACAGGATTGACTCAAAACAGCTGTACTCCTAAATTATAAACACTAGTTTGTCAATGGTCCTCAATGAGCAGAATGTCCTTTCTTAAAGTGCAGGAGGAAGGGAGATGGCTTTAAAATAGAGTTCTAAAGGTTTGGAAAGGGAAGAATGAGCAGTAGAACCATTCTTTAAGTTGCAACTGTGCTGTGTAGCAACATGGTGTCAGGAGTTTGCAAGTTCAGGTAGGGAAGTGGCCAGACTGGGACAGCTTTGAAGTGAAGTGAGACAGAGCTTGTGAACATTGTATTTTGCTCATGACAATGTAGCTTACAGCATCAAAGCACAGCCTAGCCCTGGTTATGGAGACCAAATAGCTTCAGTAAAAGGAACTTTGAAATTCCACTGATGAAGCCTAAAAAACTGCACACATCAAACAGCTTCTATTTTTTTTCCTGTTTAAAGAATGGCAACATATGGAATTAAATGTAAAGAATCTTGTATGAAGGCAATTTATGCTCCAATGAGCATACACATAAATGGCCAATGTATTTCATTGACTTCTAAATGACTATAGTACCTTAATGTCCCACTGTAGGCACTAGCCACGAAAAGCCCTGGTACCCCTGGGAAATCTCGTAGAATATCCAATACCAGATATGGCAGGAGCTGAAAAAATTCATAGGTTGAGAAATATTAGAATTTCATCTAATCTCTGTTCTTTCATAGATATAGATATAGATAGATACACACACACACACACACACACACACACACACACACACACACTAGCTGAGAAGTTTAATTCCCATGTACAATAGACGTACACATATTACCTCTGCCTGACCTAGTGCTCTAGAAGTAGCCAAACCAAATTCAATCCTGCCCAAGCCCACGGGAATGTATTTGAACGGCTAGCACAAGCCATTGCAGCCACGCTGATATTTTTAGCATGCACCTGTCTGCCTCTCTAAACTGGGAATTACACCAGCTCCCTGCTATGTAGACAGATCTGTAGGATAACTGAGAACCACTTTCACATTGGAACCTAGATTCCATTTGTTGAATTATGTCATATTTGATGTATATGCTAAATGGGGACAATCATTCTACTGCAAGATTTTCTTCTTATGAACCAGCTTTTTCCAGGGAGGATAATTTTCCTGAATCCCTGTTAATAGAGCCTTTTTATTCTGGCTTTTGTGATATCTGACAGAGTTCAGACTTCCAGATACCTCCAGACTGCCTAGCTGAAGACTTCAGAATGCATTACAAATCTCCTCTTGAAGACCATGCGGCCCTTCCTCTGGCTCTTTGCCACCATGTCAGGACTTGGCCCAACTCTCTCACCTCCTCTTATGGATAGGGATTAAAGCAGAGTCTACAACTTCCCCACATATAAGACACTCACTTGTTCCTCCATAATGGGTGAATCGGTAGTTTTTGTGAAGCTGTTTGTGCAAGTTAGAATCCAATCAACATTGCATATTGAGAGATGCTTTGCTAGCCATCTGTAATTCTGTTTCTTTAATATTTCAGTTGACTGGATTTTTGCTAATTGCCTAACCTCTGCTCTGACTCAGGGACATTTGCAGTAACATTTGCAGTTTTCCGACAGTTGCTTCCAATCACAGTCTTTGGCAGGGGAGCCAAGGAGTCATGGCTCCATCACTTTTTTCCTGACTTAAAGGTAAGTGATGGTGGGGGAAGCGAGAGAGAATGGAGGAGCAAGTGGAGTCTCAGGAGAAAAGGTGGAATGAGACCAGGGCCTGGGGGTGGAGAAGGGACAGGGCCAAAAACCGTAGTGGCCCCCCATTTTGAGGGGACTTCTGGCATTTCTGGTGTTTGGGCATCTCTTATGCTGAGAATTTGAGAAGGTCTACTTCGCACTCATCAGGCAATTGAAATGGGATGTTCTAGACCTGCAGATGAAAAATGCTACGTAAGAGCTACTAATTACTGCCGCATTGGTGCTATAATTAGTTACAAGTATTTAATTCTTAATTCTTTTAGATTTTTAAAAAAATTTATTATTTCCCACTTTTGTACTCCTGATTGTCTATGAATAGCTCATTTACCACCACCCCCAAAAAAAACAAACAAAAAAAAAGAAAAAAACACCACCACCACCACCACCAATACCAATCCTGGGCCCACTTCCAATGCAAGGGATGAATACCTGACAAAGCCTAGAGGATAAAAGCTGCCTTCATAGAATCACTCTTCTCGCTGCCCCCTTCATCCAGCCCCAAAAGACCTGCAGCCATGGGCCAGGACTTGGAGATGGTGGGTCTGCAGGATCTGTCACTTCCTTTGGAATCTTCACTCCCCAACTCTTTGCAGCCTTGCAGCAATTCCCTGCCTCAATCCTGTTGATTCACTGAATGCTAACCAAGGTGCCCCCCCTTCCCGAACTGGCACACATCCTGTGAATGGGGGGTCAGGCCCAGTGATTGATGGGGGCAGGAAAGGCAGAGACTTAAGCTATGTCTACACCTAAAGTCTTAGTTCGCAGTTAGTTTGAACTAAGCATGTTTTTTTAGTTCAAACTAACTTTTAGTTTGAACTAGCCACACCTTTTTTAGTTCAAACTAACTTTTTAGTTCTACATCATGCTAGTTTGAACTAAATTTCAAAATAAGTTTGAACTAAGCAGGTAGTTCGAACTAACCAGCCAAACTAACTAGTTCAAACTAACCTTTGCTTAGTTTGAACTAAAAATCTTTTAGTTCGAACTAGGCTAAGCCTAATATAGACAGGGCTCAAATTAGTTCAAATTAAGGCTCCTTAATTTGAACTAATTTGCTAGTACAGACATAGCCTTAGAGCTTCCAAGCCAGCAACCATGGGTATGTCTACACTGGAGTCTTAGGTCGACTTAACCTTCCTTAAGTCAACCTAAGGAAAGCTCCATCCACATTAGGAATTTATTAAGTCGACTTAAGCTCTTCTTTAAGTCAATTTAATAATTCCGCCTCAGAAGGTTGACTTAAGCATTAAGTTGACCCTATTAAGTTGACTTAAGCCAGTGGAGATGCAGAGTTGCCCTTAAGTCAACTTAATGAAGTCAATTTAAGCATTAAGTCAACCTAGCAGCTGCTAGTGTGAACATCTGCAGGAGTTCTGAATGCGGATGCTCAAAGTTGACTTAATAAGGTTGACTTTAAGTCAACATAAAGTTGACCTTAAGTCAAATTAACTGTGCCTCCAGTGCAAACATACCCCGTGACTCTGTATCTCCCTTGGGCCATGTGAATCTCAGCAGGAAAGGAGAACCATAGCGTGGGGATCAGCAACACAGGTTCAGTGAGCCACCTGTGGCTCACTGAGCAGCCCCTTTTGGCTCCCTGGACCAGGTGAGCCCAGGGACTCCCAGCTCGCCCCCCCACTCCCTGCACAACCGCATGAGCCAGAGTTGGCAAAGCAGTTGTGCCGCGGCTCCCTAGCACTGGTGGGGGGGATGGAGTGCCTGGGCAGTGCACACTCCCTCCTTCCCTCCGCTGGTGGGCAGAGCAGAGGGGCCCTGCCTACCAGCCGGCCGTCCCTCCCAAAAGCAGCCAGGGGAAAGCTGTGGCTTGCGGAGATGGGGCCCTGGAATGGCCTCTCTGTGGAGTTCAGGCCGCATTGACCCAGCCACCTCAGGCCCTGGATCAGGCCTGTTCAGCCCTGGGGTGGCTGGGTCAAAGCAG
>ML681994.1:30218299-30231520 GCA_007922195.1 Podocnemis expansa | reverse complement strand
ATGAGTTGCTCACCCCAGAGCCGAACGGACCTGATTCAGGGCCTGGGGTGGCCAGGTCGAAGCGGCCTGAACTCTGTGTTGAAGCTGTTCCTAGGCCCTGCCTCTGCAAGCTATAGCTCTCTCCCAGCTGCTCTTGGAAGGGACGGCTGGCTGGTAGGTGGAGCCCTTCTGCTCTGCCCCATCAGTGGAGGGAAGGAAGGAGGGAGTGTGTGCTGCCCACGTACCCCCCCCTCCCAGTGCTAGGTGGCCATGGTGCAGCTAATGGGCTGGCTCCAGCACATGCAGTTGGGAGGGAGGAGGGGAATGTCTCTTCTTCTCTCCTCAGTCGCCAGCCCCTGCGTTAGGGTTTGAGGCCCCTGGTTGTAGCACAGGGAAGCAACCTTCACCCTCCCCAAAAAGCAAATGATCCAGTTTCCTATATAGGGTCTTGGTCATTTTGTTTTGTGTATCACTAGGGAATAAGAGGATTTCTGGTTCCTTATTTTTTTTAACCCTGTCCTCCTTCATTGCAGATAAAATACACCCCCAGGTTTCAACTATCCCAAAATGTTCCTTGATGTTTCTTCCCAAAGGGTCAGGTCCAGAAAGCACCCATGACGCTAGAGATGTGTATACTCATCCTCACACCTTGAGATCAGCCCCTAAGGGGTACAATCCTAATTCATCCCCAACTATTAAAACGTTGAGATGATTAGCACAAAACCTGATCGGGCGCTGACACACGCTTTGCTGTCCATGGGTCGCAATCACGGTATATGGAGTACATTGCTAGTCCACAAAATGCTGCACAGACTAGAATTGCCCAGAGTCCCACGAGGTTTAAATAGAGGGATCTGCACAAACAGGAAAGGAAACAATGTTAAAGAGTTAGCCATAATCCTTTTGGGAACCCACGGCTATACTGTAATAGTAAGAGTGAACATGTCCTACTTTACCTCTATTCACTTCCTCATTGGCAGCAAAAGAAAAGAGAAATCTTGTTAAAAAGCCATTTCTTAGTCTAGTTACATACTGTGATCTGTAGGCCACAAAACCAGTGCAAAACTGCTAACACAGCAATACATGGAAATGCTGAAAACCATACAGCAACCCACAGAGTAACAGCCACACTGTGATCCCCTTACCAACCTGGTGAATAATTACTCACCTTAGCAGTTATGCAGAAGTCCATGAGATTGCTTTCGACAATAATTGGCACTAGCAAGGGGCCCACAATATGGCTCCAAATAAATTATCACATAAGCTGACAGGCCAAAGGTTTTATATTTAATAACTCTTTTTGGTATTGTAGCCAATAGCTGAGAACAATCCTACAATGGAATCCAATCAAGCAATCATATGACATTTGGGGTTATTCCACACATCTTGTCATATATCTTCACTGAAGAGAACAGACCACAGGAAGTGAGAAGGAATGAAGCAGCACGTTCCCTAGTAGAATTTTCCAGAGGGGTAGCCGTGTTAGTCTGTGTATAGCAAAAGTAGTGAGAGTCCTGTGGCATCTTATAGACTAAGGTTATGTCCACACACAAGCCCTTGTTTCAAAACAAGCTGTTTTGAAATAAAGGCCTTATTTCAAAACACCTTATTTTGAAATAACAAAAAGCTATTTCAAAATAAGGAAAAAAAGGGAATTGAAATAGCATGTCCACTGTGACATGCTATTTCGAAATAGGGGAGGGGAGGGGCAGGGAGGCCTGTGCTGGGCCGGGGACGCCCCGCCCCCGGGATTCCCCTGCCCCCCCCGCCACTTCTGCAGGGGGCGGGGGGCCTTCCCCAGCGCCCCCCGCCGCTTCTGCTGCGGGCCAGACTGGGGCCGCCTTCCATCCGGTGTTCCGCTGGGGGGGTGCTGGGGAATCCCAGGCAAGAGGTGGCCCCGGCCCCACCCGCAGCAGAAGTGGCAGGGGGGCACCAGGGAAGCACCCCCGCCCGCGGCAGGAGCCTTGGGGAGCAGGGGAAGCCCCCTGCCCGCAGCCCTAGTGGCGGGGGGGCAGGGGGAGCCCCCCCGCCCCCGACAGGAGCGGCAGAGGGGTTGGGGGGGCACCCTGGGCTTGGGGGCAGCGCCAGCAGTGGGGTGAGCCGCTCCTGGAGTGGCCACCCTGCAGGGGCTGCAGTCCCCCTGACCGTGCTGCGGGGCTGGCAGCTCCCCCGCAGCCTGGGTGGGGGGCAAAGCCCTGGGGGTGCACCAGCCAGCTTCCCCCCACTTCCCCTTGCCAGGGGTGGGGGAGGAGAAGGGGGCTGAGACACCCGTCCCCCCCTGCTCCCAGCATTCTGCAGGGCTGAGGTTATAATGTAAAGCAGAACGCAATGCCATCCACAGCCTCAAAAACAACTCTGACATTATCATTAAGGAGGCTGACAAAGGAGGTGCAGTTGTCATCATGAATAAATTAGATTATGACCAGGAGGCTTATAAACAACTCTCCAACACAACCTTCTACAGACCACTTTCCTCTGACCCCACTGAGGAATACCAAAAGGAATTACAACGCCTACTCAAGAAGCTCCCTAAGACAGCACAAGAATGTATAGAGACAGAAACACCACCAGAACCACGGTCAGGGATGTTCTATCTACCACCCAAAAATCCATAAAAAAGGAAACCCTGGATGCCCCATCATCTCAAGTATTGGCACTCTTACTGCTGGCCTATCTGGCTATGTGGACTCCCTCCTCAGACCCTATGTTATCAACATCCCCAGCTATCTTCAAGACACCACAGACTTCCTGAGCAAAATACAGTCCATTGGAGAACTTCCTGAAAACACCATTCTGGCCACTATGGATGTAGAAGCTCTTTATACCAACATCCCACACAAGGATGGATTACAAGCTATTAGAAGAACCATCCCAGATGATGACACAGCGCAGCTCGTGACTGAACTTTGCGACTTTGTACTCACCCACAACCACTTCAGATTTGAGGATCATTTATATCTCCAAATCAGTGGCACTGCTATGGGCACCCGCATGGCCCCACAATATGCCAACATCTTTATGGGCAACTTAGAACAACGTTTCCTCAAGTCTCATCCCAAGACACCTCTTCTTTACCTGCGCTACATCGATGACATCTTTATCATCTGGACACATGGCAGGGATGCTCTTGACGATTTTCACAGAGATTTCAATAATTTTCACGACACCATCAAATTGAGCCTGGAACACTCCACACAGGAGATCCACTTTCTTGACACTACAGTACAAATCAGGGATAGACATATCACCACCACCCTATACCGAAAACCTACTGATCGGTATAGTTACCTACATCCTTCGAGCTTCCATCCTAAACACACCACACGATCCATTGTCTACAGCCAAGCCCTAAGATATAACCGCATCTGCTCTGATCCCTCAGACAGAGACAGACATCTTGAGGATCTCTATCAAGCATTCTTGAAACTACAGTACCCACCTGGGGAAGTAAGAAAACAAATTGACAGAGCTAGACGGGTTCCCCAAAGTCATTTACTACAGGAGAGACCCAAGAAAGAAAGCAACAGAACACCACTAGTCACCACATACAATCCTCAAGTCAGACCTCTGCAAAAGATCATTAAGGACCTACAGCCTATTCTAAAAAATGATCCCTCTCTCTCTCAAGCATTAGGAGACAGACCACTCCTTGCTTATAGGCAGCCCCCTAATCTTAAACAGATACTCACCAGCAACTACAGATCTAACAACAGGAACACTGAAGCAGGCACACACCCCTGCAAAAAACCATGCTGCCAAGTCTGCCCACATATCTACACAACAGACACCATCATAGGTCCTAATCAAGCCTGCTACTCCATCAAAGGCTCATTTACCTGCTCATCTACTAATGTGGTCTATGCCATCATGTGCAAGAAATGCCCCTACACCTTATATATTGGACAAACAGAATGATCGCTCCATAAGAGACTGAATGAGCACAGAGCTGATATCAGAAATCAAAGAACAGAGAAACCAGTTGCTGAGCACTTCCATCTTCCTAATCACTCGATGATTTGTTAACGACTGTTGTTAGAGCTGTACCTGGGATATCAAGACTTCAAAGAGAGACAGCTGAACTCGAATTAATATGCAAGCTAAATTCTGTGAAGGCTGGTCTGAATCGAGACTATGGATTCTTTTCCCATTACAAAGGGTAATTTGACTTCAGGCTTCCCATGGTTTGAACCTGTAAACTGCTCTGATTTGCTGTTACTTTATGACCTGATCCTATGTTTTACACCCCCTTGCATTTAGTTTCATTCCTTTCTGTAAGTTCACCCATCTTCGAAGCATCTGAGGAAGTGGGATCTTCTCCCACAAAAGCTCATGCAAAAAATAAATCTGTTAGTCTTAAAGTGCCACACAACTGCTTGTTGTTTTTTTACTGGACTAGACTAACACAGCTATCCCTTTGGAAATTAGTTAATTACATCTCTGATGCTAATTACATATCCCACTGCAACCTGCAATAACCAACAGTGGTGTCATCTCCAAGAACATGGGCTTTTCCTGTATTTCCCCAAAATTAATTCTATTCAAGTCACTGGTAGCCATTTCATTGCCTAATGCCTATTGCTTGCCACTGGTGCCCTGCTGCTGTGCCAAACAATCAGAACTGCAATGGTACCTCCCTCCAGTATCTAAGCAAATGAGTCAACACCTAAGCAAGTGCTGGGGGGTAGGGGCATTCAGTGCTTCTGGTGCCTAGGAAAGTGGGTTACTTTAGAATGCTCATGAGGTGTACAGGAGAGTAGCTCTACTCTTGCAGCTCTTAATGGGGATGGAAATGCATGTTACTGGGTGCACTGGTGTGATATACCTGAGCTGGCAACCTGATGTATTTCATAAGGCTTATCACCACAGAAAGCCTGACTTAAATCAAGCGCCTGATAACAAAACCTGAGCATGTTAAAGATGACTGGGCAACCCCCACTTGTCTAAACATGCAAATAGTACAGTTTTGGCTAAATCTGTTTCTAAACTTATTTAGTTAAAAGGCCCCAAGCCCAACTCACTGACTCCTTAATAAAGGGTTAAATATCATATATCTATTTACAATAACCTGATTCCTTACCAGTACAAGCTAAGCTTATATAATGCAATCTAACACTGATAAATGATGGACACAAAAAAAGGGTATACAGAAGTTAACAAATCCTGTTAAATTAGTACACCCCTTAGGGCTAGAGAAAGCTTTAAGTAATAAATTTTAGCTTATACCACTATAGTTCAAAATTTTAAAAGATGCTATCAACTGAGTGATTAAAGGAAGAAAAATATGACCATGCCCAGATTACCTTCAACATATGCAAATCTTGTTTTTAAACCATGTTGGCAGCTGGATGTCACATGCCAATTAATACTTGTTTGATCTTGTCCTGATTTAAATCCTAGTTCAGAGTGGCACTCTGACGTAAGAAATGAGTTGTTCCCACTAAGTCTAAATGAGTAATGCAGGGTGGAATACTTTTCTGCAAAGCTGGCATTGTGTCTGGCCCTGCTATGAAGGGCTTTCTTTTTAATAATGATTTAAGATTTCAACACTCAACCCATCATGTGGTGCCTTTGAAGAGCTCTTTGAAGCCATGGCTTGGTAAAGGGAAAATAAGAGGTAATAAACTGGTAGACAGATGAGCCAATATCACACCTGCATTTATCTGCATTCTTTCACTTTAAACACCCGTACTTCTTTTAAGTGAATCATCCCACTACAAGAATCTGAGGTGCCTGGTTATGCTTTCTAGTCCCATAACAGGTGCATATCTTGGGTGGAGTGAGACGCTTTTTGAGAGACTCAAGAATCCTGAAATATTTTTCTCATGCCATGACTTCATGCATGATAGGCAGGCACTGGTTGTGTGAAACAATGAAAGCCAAGAGCCAAGTTCATAATTACACTGTGTTCTTTACATCAGTGAAGTGAGTATAAACTGCTACAATTCTGATCTACATCACCTGTGCACTGGTGTAAATGACTATCCAAGGAGCAGAGCAATAGTAAACCTTGTGTGTGTTTTTAAGTTTCTTGAAAAAGAAACCAGTTACCTATTGTATTGTCAGTATTTATAGTGGTGTGGAGATGCAGTGCTTATGCTGAAAATTATCCATGTCTCAGGAAATGATCGTATTCTCAGACACAACTAGGATGAGTAGCAGCTTGGAACCCAGCTGCCCTCTTTTGTAGAAAAGCTGGCAGAAGGGGGTCTAAGTAAAGAAGATTTCTGTGAGTTTTTCCTTGCAGAGATTTCCAGCATGCCCTCCAATAAGAACAGGGCTCCCCTACTAATATGAAACAGGCTTCAGAACCTACTCACAGATTCCTGGGCAGCAGCTTCCCCAGGATTTGAAATTACTGGGGCAGGGGGGTATAGGGAGGGTTTTGGGGTGCTCACTAAATTGGTATAACACTGTTACTAGCTGACAACTGGGAGACATTAGGAAATTCAGGGGAAATTGGGGGAGGGGGTGTTAGGGAAATCCCTGCCTGGGAGGCTATGGCCCTCCCCAACAAACTGCTGCACCATCACAGTAACTCTGGCCCCAATCTTGGCTGAATGACATCAATGATTCCATACTGCCAGACCCCTCTGGTCACAACTGAACTGCTTCCAGGGTGTCTCTAGTCCAGGGGTCTCAAACGCACGGCCCGAGGGTGCATGCAGCCCCTTAAGTTAGTTCCTGTGGCCCATAATGACACTATCACTATCAATATCTGCAGTATTGTTGTATGAAAAGATTTCATTGGTGTGGCCCTTGGGCTACCGTACTAGTCCTCATGGGTGGTGTGGCCCTTGGGCTACCATAGTAGTCCTCATGTGTGGTATGGCCCTTGGGCTACCATACTAGTCCTTATGCGGCCCTCGTGGTTATTTGGGTTTGAGACTCCTGCTCTAGTCTAAAGGATCCCATTGCAGAAAGGGTGGGAAGTGTGAACAGAAGTAATATAGTTTCACATAGAAGGGATGCCTGGAAGACTCAACATTAATGACATGATTTGCTGTCACTGTATGACCAGATCCTATGTTTTACACCCCCTTGCATTTAGTTTCATTCCTTTCTGTAAGTTCACCCATCTTCAAAGCATCTGAGGAAGTGGGATCTTCTCCCATGAAAGCTCATGCAAAAAATAAATCTGTTAGTCTTAAAAGTGCCACACAACTCCTTGTTGTTTTTTAATGAAATATAGACATGATGCATGAAATTATTTCCCATACATGACCAATCTGTTATAGATGTGAGATGCTCCTTCTGTATGCAAAAAGGCTAAACTAAACAAAGCAGCCTGACCAAAGAAGAGGCACTGGACATACAATGACAATGCGTATAAACTCATTCCTGATGTAGATCTGATTGACCACAAACGCATATTTTTCTCACTGCTTTTACCTTAAACGTTTTAATTCTAAAAATATAGTTTTCACCTGGAGGGAAAAAGTTGTTTCAATTATTTTACAAGCATTTTTTAAAAAATGAAACCATCAAAATACTGTCCCTTCCTATGCCATGTGCCAGTGGTTTTCAAGCCACAGGTGGGGACACCGTATTGAGTCACAGACCCTGAGGGAGTGGGTTGTGGCATCCCCTGCTGCCACCAACAAAAGATTGGAAGCCATTGCTGAAAGATGTAATTGTCGGATCACAGGCATAAATGACTTTTTTCAACTGGGTGCCAAGAAAAGAAGTTTGAAAACCACTGCCATAATCCCATTATTTTGGGCAGAAGGGATTTTTATTTTTTATACATTTCTCACGTCCGTAAGTCTAAAGAGAAAGCTTATGAGTTAGCCAACAATCCTCAAGTCCTGAACTCTGACAGACATAAAAGTCAGTTTTATTCAGAAAAATGTGCAGTTCCAGATGCAAGGAAAAGGGAACTGATAGCCTGTATCCAGCTGTTCAGAGCTTCAGAATACAGCTCTAATTATTCTGAACAAAAGGAATACGATTTTCCAGCAATTTTATCGTTTGGCAATCAATTTCAGTAGCTTTATGATCAAATCCTTTAATGTTTAGTCTACTACAATGCCCATTCACTAATTTAGATTAAGTAAAGTATCAAGTCAAGATCTAGTGTTTATAAAAGCTTTGCACAAATAACAACTATACAATTTGGTCTCTAGGTTGCAAAAATACCAGCATTGTTAAACAGCCAGGCACAAAACTGAATGTTGCCATAACTTATAATTCCTGGCATTTATTCTTCCAATTTGCTTTTGTGTTTGTTCACAAAGCAGAAAGTACAGACTGCTACTTTTGTGAACATGTTTTATATAAAGATAAAGAATTAATTTAAAAGTCTCTCTTTATGAAGAATAGATAGTGCCTAAAATCAGGTACTGTAGATTATATTTACTGCATGCAGACTTACAGTTTTGCTTGGAATCTGGTTTTGCAGGCAATGTATCTCTGAACTTGAGATTGGTTGACTCCATATATAGCAGTCCAGGTGAAGGTCCCACCTATGACAATTGTCCAGAAGGTATGTCTTTGCAAGGGGTTGGGATTAAAGCTGAAAGACAGAAAAAAAAAAATAACAGACTCAGAATATGGACAATGTCTTCCCCTGGCCTCAATCAAGATAGCTTAATTGAAAACCACACATGGATGCAGTTAATCTAGGGCTGTAACTAAGCTGGGGCAACCAGGGCAAAGCCCAAGGTGCTGTATTTTAGAGGACTCCAATATTCCCTCTAAGCTGTTGGGGCCAGGGTGGGGGAGTTTTAAATCTCCCCACCCTGAGCATGCTCAGATGCATGCTTAGGGTCAGAGAGGGAGCAGCCTGGCCAGTGAGCAGCTCTGCCAGGTAAGGGGCCCTGCCCTGGCAGGTGGTCAGAGAGACAGGGGACAGGAGTCAAAGATGGAGTCAGCGAGGAAGGCACAGCTGCGGTGGATCTGGCCCAGCAGCAGCAGGGAAGGAGTCAGGGTGAGCCCTGGCAGCACTGCGGCAGCTAGGTGAGAAGGCACATGGTCATCCAGCCCCAGTGCCAGCCACAGCAGGCAGCATAGAAGGGGTCGAGGTGAGCCCCGGGAGTGGCTATGTGTGGAAGGTGCATGGCCACTGGGGGATCCAGCCCCAGGCAGCAGGAAAGGGAAGGGGTTGTTGAGCCCTGGTGGTGGCATGTGGGGAAGGCAGATGGGTGATAGCCAGGTGGGAAGAAGTGATGGCCAGGGGATCCCCAGCCTCTGCAGGCAGCAGCAGAAACGGGCTGGGTGGGGAAGGAAGGTGCATGGCTAGGGGAGACAGCCCCCAGCAGCAGCAGGGAAGGGAAGAGAAGGGATCTCTGAGCCCCAGCAGCATCCAGGTGGGGAAGAAGGCACATGGCCATGGCCACCAGAAGGCAGCTGTGGATGGATCGGTCACCGGGCCGGATTGGGCCCCGGGTCAGGGGAGTGCGCTTTTTGGGGTGCTTGCCCCAGGAGTCAAAATCTGGAGTTACGGCCCTGCGTTAAACATCTCTAAGATTGTTTAAACTGATTATGTTAATGTCCAGACGTGGCCAAACTGCGGCTCGTGAGCCGCATGCGGCTCTTTAAAGAAATATTGCAGCTCCCAGAAGTGCAGAGCAGGGAAGGGCGACATGGCGGGAGACGGGTGAGAAATTTGCAGTGGTCAGGGACAGCAGAGAGGCGGTGGCATGGTAAGAGCCAGCAGAAAAAAGCAGTGTGGTCAGAGCTGGGGGAGGAACAACAGTGTGAGACCCCCCCAGGGAAAATGTAGAGTGGTAAGAGCCGGGAGTGGAGGGGCTGCATTGTGAGAGCCCACAGGGAAAAGCAACGTTGTCAATTAGATGCAAAGGCAAGTACTCAGAGTAAGTAACTGTCAGATTCTACAGTTTATCCACACAATATTAATTCTACCCTCCTTGTCTGGATGCATTATGATACAGCCTTTAATTACATCATCACAGGCTTCATTCATTGCACAAACTGGAGGCAGAATTAAAGTAGCACCAGCAAGAAGAAGTCTGACCTTCTGAGTGCATGATTTTTTAAATACTTTTCTTTTTTTTATATTGTTTTCTTGGTCAATATTTTTAAAACTAGCAACATAAGTTGATCAAGAGCAAGTCTATAATGCACTACAAATAAGTGATGATAATTTAGCAATTTAAACCTGAAAAACAATTGTAAATTAATTTTCTTTTTTAAAAATCAACTGGCATTGCCAGATATTGTAATATAAAGCAAAATTATTTCTTTTGTATTTCTATTTTGAGAATTAAATGAGAATCATCAGAAATGACTGAAAATTGACACAAGTGTTACATCGAAAACCACTGACTCCTATCACAAGGTTATTTTAAAAAAACCTCTATTAATTTAAAGAATGTTACAAGTACTTAATTATGGATCATGGTTCATTTTCAGCATGCAAAATGATTTAGACTTAGGATAGACCACCACTACTGAAAACTGGCTTTAGAAAAAAAATTCCTTAAGTCCATTGAACAAGTGTGCCTGAAACATCAGTATGTCATCTGTTTGCAGAAGGAACTGCTAGTACATTTATTTTATAAGAAAATTTTAATTAATATAACTAAGTCAATTACCAAGATAATTTACATTCACTGCAAAGTTCAATAGCAGCACTATACTTTCACTGATTAAATAGCATTCGACATGTATTAATTCTTTGCTGTATAGTCAAAATCCATTTATATTTCAGTCCAGTCTTCATGAATGACTCTATGGGTATCTGAGCCCATTAAACAAGAGAGTAATTGTTGTGAAGGGCTGAAGACGGAAAATAGTGTTGTAAACTTTCTGAAAAATCTCTCTCACCAATAAAGATTTTTACTTTGTATTATAAAAACCAAATAATGATACTTAGAATGTATACAGGGCCTGACCCCAAACTGAATCAACTCAATGGGATTTTTTCCATAATATCTTCTGTGCATGGACTCCAAAGCACTTCCTGAAACAGGCTCTGATCTTGCACTTTATGTCCCCATAAATTCTCATTGATCTGTTGTGATTCTGAACAGTTGAAAAGGTGTCCCTGTGTGCATCTCTTCACAGGATTAAGATGAGAGTGTGTTTTCCATTACTATTACTCTCATTTTAAAATGAACTGCATCTGATTGAGTCCTCAGAACTTTTGTCTTCATTGTCTATGAGTATTTTAGTGAATAAGTTTACTGGCAGAAATGTTGGCAGGGACGTGGCGGGATGGTTGGGGCTGGGGTGGGGGGCAGAAGTGCGGCATGGTTGGGGAGAGCAGAGAAGCAGCAGCGTGGTAAGAGGCAGCAGGGAAGCGGCAGCGGGGGTGGGGGAGGGAAGTGTGACATGGTCAGAGGAGCCCTAGCATGTTTAGATGTTCTCTTAGGCCCTAATGCAGCTTACTCGTTGTTAAAATAAAATCATGTGTTACAAGTCCTAAATGTAGTGTGGAATACTAAGAAATGAAAATACAAAGGAGAAAAGTTTAAAACTGAAGGTAGATTACTTTCAATTTTTGGCACAACTTACTGCTGTGTAGCATCATATTCTACGATGAAATTCAAAACATTGTGCAATACTTAGAGATCAGGATCTGAGAGAGCTTTTTTCTACTGCATTGAAAAGTTACTGCCCAGATTTAAAAAAAACCTGCCAGAAGCCTGTAGAGTTCTACATCTAGCGACAGCTAAGTTTTTACTGTATAGGCCTAGTTTCCTGGTAACCTGGGGCGTCGCTGGCTGGGGGAGGGACCCAGGGCATGGGCGCAGGCCCCACCTCCTGGCCCGCAGGCCCCGCCCCCTGGCCGGGGATGGGGCCGCCGTGGCTGTGAGCGGCCGGGCCGTGGATCCCTGGTAGGAGACGGGGCGGCCACGGGTGGCTGGGGCCCGGATCTCCAGCCCGATTGGGCTGAAGATCTGGGGCACTGGCGCTGGGCTTTGGGGCATTTGCCCCAGAGTGACCAGCACCAGCTACGCCTCTGCTGGTAACCTTAAATAATTATTAGAATCTGACATTAATAGGATCAATATTTGCCCTATTTTTATGATAAAATTAAAGTACGCAATGAATTTTAAGCTTAATAATTTTGGAGTATGTAAAAATATGTGGTTATATCCCTCAGTGTGGCTCTCAAAATTTTAATAATTGACTTGTGTGGCTCTTGAGTTCCATAAGTTTGGCCACCCCTGTTATAGTCTATGTATTTACAAACTTACTCCCAGAAATTTAATCTTCCTCCATGGTAGGAATCATTTAGAATGTGGCTGATTCCCCCTTGAACCACCACAGCACGTATTATAACAGATGCAAATCCAGCTACCATGATTCCAACCTGGAAAACGTCTGTCCAGACTACTGCTTTTAGACCACCCTGTGTGAAGAATAACAGATTCAGTGTACAATAGGAGCATGAAATTAAGATGCAATGATAAATTTAGCAAATTCAAATTTATGACCCATCTTATACCCACATGTGGAAAATCCCAAAGGAAGGACAGAATGGAGTGATCTGTTTCTCTCACTCCCTGCCTCCCCTCCTGCCCTCAGTCTGGCCTGCCTCTGCCTGTGACAATAGAGAACAGGGCTACAGAGATGGACATGCCTTTCCAGAAGGACTGGGTAAATCCACAGGCAGAAGGTGTTTTCCATATGCACTTTGGAGCTGGGGGGGAGGATGGCCTTGCCCTTTGTCATCTTCACTGAAGTTTAAACTTATTATTTTCATGTTACTTTACAGTGGAAGGTTGTTCTATCTTTTAACTAAACAGCTAAAAAAAGGGGGAAGGGGGTCTTTAAAATGAACTGCCAACATACCAATGTGCAATAAAATGTGCAGACTACTCCAGTTGCAACCACTGCACCCCACAAGTCAAATCCTGTGACTGAATAAGAGAGATAATGTATAACTGCAAAGACTGGTTTTGAAAAGAAAAAAAATCCCTTAACATTAAACCAATTATATAGCCTTGTCTATTTGCCTGAAGAATAAAGATTAGAAATAATCTAAACAGAAAAGTAAAAAAAATAAGAACAATAGCACTGAAGTGATTTGTGCATTAAAACCAAGTGACTGTGACAGGCTAAGAATTAAAACCAACTCATAACAATACAGACTTTACAAATTGCTGAACAATTTCAAATATTTTTGCATCTAAGAACTAACTTCCCTTTAATTAAAACTCCAACTTAGACAGACTATCACCTTTAAATTTCAAAAGGGATAGCCGTGTTAGTCTAGTCCAGTAAAAAAAACAAGGAGTTGTGTGGCACTTTAAGACTAACAGATTTATTTTTTGC
>ML681994.1:30171187-30217899 GCA_007922195.1 Podocnemis expansa | reverse complement strand
GCAAAAAATAAATCTGTTAGTCTTAAAGTGCCACACAACTCCTTGTTGTTTATCACCTTTAAAGCCCCTGAGTTCTCTTGTAGACTGCAACGCAAAGGAATTCTTGCAGATGGCCAGTAAAAGGAGTTCCATCCAAGTCAGGGTAACTTATGGTAACGTTCCTATAAAATCTGTCACAACTACTTGACCAATGCTGAAGTCTTCATTTAGCAAAACTCCCACAGAAGTCCACCGCAGCCTAGGAAGATTTCTTTACTGGGTTCCTACTTCTCTTGAAGTCTGTCTTCAAAACTTAATAGTTTTATGTATTGCAAAAAAATTATAACATAAAATAAACTGCCTTGTAAAATTTAAGATAGCTAGCATATTTTCCTCTTACCTTGATTCAGTGCCAGAGCTGGTGCATAAATAACAATTCCAGTGTATAAAATCTAGAGATGAGAAAAGAAAAAAAAATTAAATGAAAGGAAACTTGTTCTATACTTACTTAAACTAATCTACCTGTAGGTATATTTAGAGTCTATATCACCAGTGATGTGCAATATTAAGAAATAATCCCTATTATTTATAAGGAAAAAATCAGAGGCTACCTAGCATTGCATTCTTCATGGTACACTGGTCCTAAAATGAATGCTGCAGTGGCTCTTAAATGCCCAGGCCCTCTTCAGCTTTTCCTGGTTTTTCTACCAAATCATTGTATTGTTTAAAAAGTGCAGTAATCACAGGCAAATGCCTTGCTGCAGAACCTGTAGAAAGAGAAAAAAATCCCAAGGCTGGCAAGTACTTTTCCAAGAAATCTTTTGCAATCTTGATGGCACTCAGTATACAAATTTAACAGATTAACATGAACTAGAGCTGTGCTATTAAATAGTCATTCTGGTGTAGTAATTAGGGTTTAGTGTCCCTGTAAACTGAAGATATTGGAGGGTGACATGAACTTAAGGATTGTGAGTATGTCTGATTTTTCCATCCCTTAGTGGAAAGAAATACAAACAACAGAAGCTCTTTCCTTGTGCTCATTACAATGGGACTGCCAGTACTGTACTCGTACCATCCATAGCAGTTGGGTTTATTTCTTTTTAAATCCTTTTTGCCTTTCTACAGTTGGGGCAAATTCAGTCTTGGTCTTAGAGTCACAGCATTTAAGACCAGAAGAAACCACTAGAGCAGTGTTTCCCAACCAATGTGTCATGGCACACAGGTGTGCCTTCAAGGCTGAGCAGGTGTGCCACAAAATGTTGTTTCTTTACAAAATGTTTTGAAAAACTACTCGAAGAGCTCTGGATTGGCTCATTGGCTCATGAATATTCATGAGTTCATTTGGAAGCTATATGATGGTGTGCCTCGAATTAATTAAAGGTAGCAAGGTGTGCCATGGCAGAGAAAATGTTGGAAACCACTGCACTACAGTATCCGGTCTGACTTCCTGTATATCACCAATACTACCTCGCACCTGCAAACTAAATCCAGCAACTGCAATTAGACCAAGCTATTTACAGTCCACAGGAGGCTAAATTGTTATATACCACAGGCAAAGAATATGAGAGACCTAGGTGCACCAGTGGCTGAAGCCCCCACAATAGCAGGGACATGATCAAGTGAGCTCCACCCAGATAACCCTGGCAAGTGAGCTGTGCCCAGATGCTGCATAGGAAGGCAAAACTAGCCTAGGGGGCCACTGCCAATCTGACCTGGGGGGAAATTCCTTCCCAGCATGTGAGCAGGAACAAGCCTGCCCAAGCACCTGAGAGAATATTTAATTGCACCTCAGCGCCCTGGCCATCCCTATCCAATGTCTCAACTGCGGCCATAGCCATCCCTCAAGCTTCAGAGGAAGATTTAAAAAAAAAAAAAAATCCGCTTTCCATCAGCTTGGTGTAACTCCACTGGACTAAATGCAGAGAATTTTAGCTTGGAATAAGGGAGTACAACTTCCACGTTTGACAAGAACATCAGCAGTTGGGTGAGTTACACATAGAGGGGTTGATTCTGCATTCATGTATACCAGTTTTATAGGATTTAAATCCATTGCTTTTGGTTGAATTCCTCCTGATTTACAGTAGTGTGAATTCAGACTCTGGTGCATGTGTGAGTGGTACAGTAAACCTGCAGTTTCCTGAAATTCAGCTAGTGCGCACACTTAAGCATATAATTTATATCCCCTCCTACAGTCCTCTTGGCATGTAATACAACAAGCAAACAACATAAGAGTAAAATAAACTCACTTTCCTACTACTTTAACTTGTATATCTAGCTTTCCACTGGCCAAATCTAACTCTGGTTTACACAGATAATATTCCTATGAACCTCAGTGCAAACCACACCTTGTTAAATTGTCAGTTGAATTTGCTCTTCCCCACAGAAGTTCAAATTAATGCCATTTACAACTATCGTATGTACTTTGGACCAGATCTTTGGCCCCGTAAAATCTGCTTCAACTGTTCCTATGGCATAAAAAAGCCATAAACTCAGCTAAGACTGGCTTGCAGAGGATTTCGCCTATGTTAGGAATTCCCCTGGCTGCCACTGCAACTTTCTGCTGTCACCTCAACTGCCCCCTTTCTGCTGTCACCTCAACCAACATCCCTTTCCCCTAGTGAACGGAGGCATGGAGGGGATATCTGTACACTCCAGCTGTCTTCAGATGCCAGACTGGCTCCATGAAACTGTGCACATCCATGTTTAATTTATAGGCTACTCTAAGTTATGTTAAAACCCAGACTGACTCCCAAACTGGGTGAATGCAAAGGTGGCTTAAAGCCAGTTTTGTGCTCCATCTGCTTCCTCAGATGTGCTGAGGACATCCACCACTGTCTTGCCACTTACATCTGCTTCCTGACCAAACTTGTAGCCAGGGGTTAAAGTAAGCTGGAACATGCTGGATGGCATTCCAGTGCCCACTATTTTTAGGTGGTCAGCATTCCAGGGCCCACCATTTAAAAATAGTGGGCACTAGAACACAGTGTTCCGGCTCCATTTTCTATTTTTAGGGGCCCACCAAACACTGAGCTCCTAAAAATAGTAGGCCCCGGAATGCTGTTCTGGTGCATGCCAGCAGAGCAGGGAGCTGCATCAGTCTGGGAGATTTTAAATCTCCTGCCCTGAGCCTGCTCTGATTGGTGTGGGAGGCAGTAGCTAGGGTGGGGGCAGGCATTTGGGGGACAGTAGCTGGGGTGGGAGGCAGTAGCTGAGGTCTGGGCAGGCATTTGAGGGGCAGTATCTGGGATGGGGGACAGTACCTGGGGTGGGAGGTAGGCATTTGGGGAGCAGTAGCTGGAGTGGGGGCAGTAGCTGGGGTGGGGGTAGGCTTGTGGGGAGCAGTAGCTGGGGTTAGGGGCAGGCATTTGGGGGTCAGTAGCTGGGATGGGGGTCAGGAGCTGCATTGGGAGTAGGCATATGGGGAGCAGTAGCTGGAGTGGAGGGTAGGTGTTTGGGGAGCAGGAGCTGGGGTGGGTGAAGGGGGCCTGGACCTGTGGGAAGGGGGCCTGGACCCACATGAGGGGTGCCTGGAAATTTAGGATGGTTCTGGGGCCCGCCAAATTATGCTTTAACCCCTGTTTGTAGCCTTTGCAAACAATGGAGTATCTAGTCTACTGTCAGCTTGGCATGCACAAGTCAGCATACAAAAATAGCTTTCCACTATGCAGTGAGTGGCTTCCCATCTGCTTCTTAGCATCCCAAATAAAATGTGTTCTTGCCACAGTCATGATCAGATTTTGTTTAAATTTAAAAGAACCAAGATACAGCCTTTAAACTTCTTCCTTTTACTTAGATCCCTAATGAGAAATACATACTTTCTTAAACATGTTTCTAATATGTATTGAGTTATTTTTCTCTATGCTTTATAAGAAAGGATTATGAATAGCTTGCCCCACATTTAGTCTTCAGTCTCTGAATGAATATTATTTTATGATGTGATGACATCAGCATTCAACAGTGGTGTTCCACTACTCTCCTAGGCTATGTCCACACATACATCATTATTTTGAAATAACCCATTTCAAAATGAGTTTATTTCAAAATAAAGTCCTTATTTCAAAGTAAGTTAATTCGAATTAACAGTTTGTTAATTCAAATTAAGGGAAAGCCTGCTTTCAAAACAGCCGTTGTTTCGAAATGGTTATTTCGAAACATTGGTGTTGTTTTGAAACAACGTGTCCAAACACCGTTGTTTCAAAACAACTGTTTCGAAACAACGGCTATTTCGATTAGATGCGAGGTTTAACGGTTTTGAAATAACGGTGCGTCATGTGGACATGCCACTTCTTATTTCGAAACAACCTCTGTTGTTTCGAAATAAGAAGCCAGTGTGGGCATACCCCTAGTGTTCCCTGATCTTTGATGGGATTGTATTGCTTTATGGGAAGGGCCAAGTACCAGTGCCAAGTAAAAAGCCACCAGGTAGCACTGCAGTGTGTATTTAGTTCAGTGTTCCCTAGATACTCAGGTTATGCAAGGATCCTCCAAGCTGGAAGCAAAGAGCAGTGCCAAACAGTGTATGCTCTCAAACCCATTATCAGAACTTATAAAGAATTTCCTTGTCTCTTGCATGTCAATTTTTGATATTTCACAGTAACCTTAGCAACTGGTTACATGTGATTGCCATTTACATCTTGTCTTCACTGATCAACGGATCGGGTCTGTGAAGAACCACAGAGTCAATTGGGAAGTCGACACTGGAAGACCATCCCAGCAGAAGGAGTAGCACAGAGTCGGAGGGAGGGCGTTTCCCTCCAGCTCAAGCTATTGAAGACACAGCAGTAAGTAGATGGTAAGCAATCGGAGGGAGATACACAAGGCATTTTAAGTACTTTCTATATCTCCCTTCAATTGCTGCCAAAATTGCAAGGGTAGTATATACCAGCCCTAAGTAATGCTAAAGGCTATTAGAGACCAAAGAACCAGTTTGAGGTTTACTTACCGTCAGGGCCGCTCCGTCCATAGAGGCTACCTAGGCGGTGGCCTAGGGCACCAAGAACTAGGGGATGCCACAGGGCTGGACTGGAGCCAGCAAGCCCATCCCACCCTGCTCTGCAGTAGCAGGAGCTCAGCCCTAGGGTGGAGCAAGGCCCCAGCCATGGCGTAGCACCACCGCCACCATTCAGCGCCAACGGAGAGCAGTGCTGCTGCTGGCATCGGGCCATGGGCAGGGAGCCGGCCGCAGCTGGGGGAGCATTAGCACTACCCCTGCGGTTCAGCCTGACAGCCTATGCAGCACCCACCCACTACCTGCCCAGGCTTGGGGGTGGGGTGGGGGGGCAGGGAATCCACCATCCAGCCTAGGCTGTGTCTCGGGGGGGGGGGGGCAAAATCTCAGGCACCTAGAGTACCAAAATACCTTGGGCTGGGCCTGCTTACCATTTGTATAATGAAGAGGAACGTTCCACAGAGACGCAGATATTTATTAAATCGAAGCTCTAAATACTGCAAAAGAGGTGAATAAACAACTTTTATGTCAACATTTTACATTTATAGAAATGGTCTTAAGAAATCTCCTCTAACAAAAGCTATTAGCAGCAATTTTTAACTGTATGTGGGTGACTGTTAGATCCCATAGTCAGCCTGATGTTGTTTTCTAATCACTGACATTGAATTAAACATGAGCGAAGTGAAGTAATTAACTAGTCAGTACAAGCTGAGTCCATAGAACAGAATGTGATGATACCTGCTAGCACAGGTGTCTGAAAGCACTGTACAGACAATATTTGTGTGTTGTGACTAGACAAAATCCAGCAGCTGTTATGCCCCTAGCTACGGTCTTAACTAGCTGTGAGTGAACAATATAACCATTTGTATTGTGAGATGGAGGGAGGTGTTATCTCTACCCTCTTTAGCACCTGCCAAGGTTTTCATTTGCTCTTCCACAATTGCCTGAGGTGGGCAAAAGGATTTTTGCCTCTGTCATCTAAAGCTCTCCTGCTACTGTAAGGCCACCAGCAGTACTTGCCAGAGATAAACCCACCTTCTGGTATGATGTGCAACGGGGTAGTCAATAGGGAGACCATGGGCCAAGCCGGGACTGCCAGATGCTTTAGAATGGACTCCAAAATCTTTCTATTTACTTATTTTCATTATTGTTATTTTTCTTATTCTTATTCTTGTTGTTTTCTCTACAGTCTGGATCTTGACCAAGAACTTTGAATCTTAACAAAACACAGCTGATTAGCCTAGTGTAGAATAATAATAATACCCAGATCCTATACCACATAAATCACAACCTTCAGGCTAAAGTGTTAGCAGAGACACAAGATCCCCACTGACGCAGTCCATTTTATTTCATTTGACTTTTGTCCCTAAACTTTCATTCCCTTGTCTTAACAGAAATGTCCGTGTACAGCTGGGCAAAGGAGATCTTTCATCTGCCAATCTGATCAATCAGTGCCAATACAAAAGCAAAGAGCTAACATATGTCTTTGAGTTATTATAATTTTTTAAACATCACTTGAATTTTGAATGGATGCAAAGAGAGAGGCAGAGTTTAACTCCAGTGACCAAAAAGAAGTGTTTGCACTATGGTAATCTGCTCATAGCAGCAGTGTGGGTAATTGGCTGAGCCCTAGTCTACACTCATTGCGTATTTTTCAGTGGCAGTTGACAGGGGCTACGCAAGGTACGTAAAGTACCTTGCATAGCTCCCTTTGGCTTACTAATTCTCACTTACTTCCCTGTATGTCCTGTGCTGAGGTGACTGGAAACGCCATCTGGTCAGCTTAGTGCTACTCCCGTTACGGAGCTGGAGTTACAGTGTTGAGCAGGAGATCGATTGAGTACGTCTTGACAAATCACTCAGGCAAAACCATAAGGCTGTGTTCAGATGTGAGTTTTGTTGTTTTGAAATAAAATTTCTCATGTCCACACAACGTACCATTATTTCAAAACAACGGGACCCATTGTTTTGAAATAACGGCAGTTGTTTCGAAACCGTTCAACCTAGCAGGAAATCGAAATAGCCATTGTTTTGAAAGGGCTGTTTCGAAACAACGGCTTTTGGACACGTCGTTTCGAAACAACACCATTGTTTCGAAACAACTGTTTTGAAACAACATGTCCGAACGGCCTTATGTCAAAATAACCATTTCAAACTAACAGCTGTTTCGAAAGCAGGCTTTCCCTTAATTCGAATTAACAAACTGTTAATTCGAATTAACTTATTTCAAAATAAGGATTTTATTATTATTGATATAAACCTTGGCAGTTGCCAAAGAGGGTAGAGATAACACCTCCCTCCATCTCACAATACAAAAGGTTATATTAGTTATTATTAGTTATTTTGAAATAACAGTTGCTGTGTAGACATACCCTTTAAGAGTGCAATGATACCAGCAAATTTGCCTCTGTCAGTATAGACATACCCTGGCTGTGACTACCCTAGGAAGTTTTGTTGGTGACACTTTTGCTGGCAGAACTTTGTAGTACAGACACAGCCTTCATGACGGTATGACAATAATGCTGCATTTTTTACTGGTGTTTTAGACATTAGTCATGTCTAGTCATAATTAATGGTCCAGAACACATACTGGACTTTTAGCATGTGCCTAAAATGCTGGATTGGGCCTTCGTGTCTAAACAGGACTTCAGGAATTAACCTGAGGCACCCAGGACTGGGAGTGCTGACTTCTGTTTGAGAGGGCTTTTCTGTGAGTTTTATTAATTAGTCCAAGTCGCCAGCAATCTGTGCAAAAATTCATCCACAGCCTGGACTGAAAATGTTGAAGGGCTGACAATCTGGAGGTGCAAACCTATATGCAGCCAGTCTACTGAAATAGGAGATTAGAGGGGTGGGGAGCTGCTTTAGGAGAGGCAGCATGAAAGGAGTTTGGAGGCAGGCTATAGAGTGGTGTTTCCCAACCAGCGGGTGCCCTGGCGCACAAAGATGCACTGCCAGGCCTGAGCAGGTGTGCCACAAAATTTTTTGAAAAACTACTCCAAGAGCTCTGGATTGGCTCATAAATATTCATGAGTTCCTCTGGCAAGTATATGGTGGTGCGCCTGCAATGAATAAAAGGTAGCAAGGGGGGCCATGGCAGAGACAATGCTGGGAACCCCCGCTCCAGCCGGCCCCATGCTGCTGTCTCCGCAAGGGGGGAGCTACAGTGGGGAGGGGCTGGTCCCTGGAGACGCGGGGGATGGAGGGCCCAGAGATGCCATAGCCCGCCTGGGAGAAAGATTCCCAAAAGGATAGCCATGTTAGTCTAGTCCAGTAAAAAAACAACAAGCAGTTGTGTGGCACTTTAAGACTAACAGATTTATTGTTTGCATGAGCTTTCGTGGGAGAAGATCCCACTTCCTCAGATGCCACGAAAGCTCATGCAAACAATAAATCTGTTAGTCTTAAAGTGGGAGAAAGAGGCACCCTGCTCACCTCGTAGGTGCTGGTGATCCCCAGCCGGTAGAAGACGGGCAGGAAGACCTCGGCGCTGACGATCACCACCAGGGCGTAGGTGATGGCGAAGATGCAGAAGACGGTCCCGTAGCGGTAGATCTCCGCCGGGGTGCCCAGCACCGTCACCGCCGACATGAAGCTGGCGGTGAGGGACAGCGCCACGGGCAGGGCGCTCATGCTGCGGCCGCCCATGAGGAAATCCTTGGAGGTCTGCTGGCCCCTGCCCGCGAAGGCGTAGTACACGCCGATGGCCGCGGAGATGAGCAGCATGGCCCCGAAGACCAGGTAGTCCCACACGGTGAAGTGCCCGATGCCCATGGCCGCAGCGGCCATGCCCGTGCTCGGCTCCGCGCGCGCAGAACTGCGCCTCCCGCTCCGCGCGCCCCCGCACCCGGCACGTGCGGGCAGCCGGCCAGCCCCGCTCCGCGCGCCGCCGCCGCCGCTCGCGGGGCTCAGCAGCCGAGCGCGAGCCACTCCGCGCCCCTCTGCGGGCGGCTGCGCGGCTCGCCTTTTATCTGGGGGCAGGGCGGCACCTCAGCGCTGTCCGCGGGCGGCTCAGTGACTCCCCGTGGTGTCAACATCCCCGGGCTCCCGTCCCCGGGATTAGGAAATTTGTGGCGGGGCGAAGGGGAGGCAAAATCCCGCCCTCGAAAGCCTCGCCCAGCTCTCTCCCGACGCCTTTCCTGCCATGATCATCCCGCCCAAAGGCCCGGGGGAGTTGGGGGTGGCTGGTGACAGCGAGCCTGTCATGTGGGGTCATGCTGAGGAGGTGTTGGCTCGGTGCAGCCTGCTCCTGCTCGCTAGTGCACCTGCTTCCTCAAACGCCTTCCCTTTTTCCCAGGGGTCCTCACAGGCACATCGGCTGTCTACACACGAGGCTTTATGTCGAAATAAATCTTTCCGCAACGACTTATTTCCAACTAACGAAAAGTTAGTTCGAAATCAGGGAGGCCCTGAGGTCCTACGCGTGGACCTGCTATTTTGCTTCAGGAGAGGGCCACCCCCGGAGGTGTGGCAACATGGCCCCTTGTTGGCCATGTTGCCACCAACCAGGGCAGAGGGGGGAGAGGGCTTGCAAGGAGCCTGCAGGTGCCGCAGCTCCCCGAGCCGCTTGGCCTCGACCTGCAGCACCCCCAGTGTCCCCCACCCAGGTCAGGGGAGCTGCAAGGGGCGCAGGGTGGCTGCAGCAGTGGCGGCTCACACCGCGCCCAGGTCCCTGGGGCGCAGCCCTGGCAGGGTGAGCCGCAGCTGCGGTGGCTCACCCCGCCGTGGTCTATGCCCAGCGGCAGGGTGCCGGGGCACCCAGCTCTCCCCGCCACTGGTGTCTGGGGGAAGCCCCATGGCAGGGATCCCAGGGCGCCCCACTTTTCCCCCTGCCAGGGCCGGAACAAATGGGTTCCAACCCGGCTCCCCACCTCCCCGGGGGCTGAGTGGCTGCAGCGGCTGGGATCCCCACGGCTCACCCCACCGAAAGCTCAGGGAGCTGCAGCCCCCCAAGCAGGGCACGGGATGAGCCACCCAGGCTGCGGCCACCCCGCCGGGGACTGCAGCCCCCCAAGCAGGACACTAGGTGAGCTGCCCCGCCAGGGACTGCAGCCCCCAAGCAGGACACAGGGTGAGCCGCCCGGGCTGTGGCCACCCCGCCAGGGGCTGCAGCCCCCCAAGCAGGACGCGGGGTGAGCCACGGGGCTCCCAGCCGCTGCCACCGCTGAGTCCAAGGGCCTGGGGAGCAGGTGGGAGCCGGCTCCCCGTGGCCGCAGCCTCTCAGCCCCCAGGGCACTGGGGAGCCAGGTCGGGACTGGCTCCCTGCGGCTGCAGCCCTGGCCGAGAGGAAAAGCTGGAGCCCCGGCACCCCACGACCGGGCTCCCCGCCGGGCTTGGGGGCAGCCCCCCAGACCCTGCGGCAGGTCTCCCCTCAGCACCCTGGCCAGGGTGCTGAGGTGGTGGCCCTTCCTCCCAGGGTGCTAAGCACCCCAGGAGTAAGGTCAAATCATGTTGTTTCGGAACCCATTTGTTCTGAAACAACATGTCCAAATGGCCTTATTTCGAAACAACCATTTTGAAATAAGGCCCATTTTGATAACAAACCAGGTTTAAGCTGTTCCGAAAGAACACCTCTTATTTCAAAATGACAGAGTCTGTCATTTTGAAATAAGAACACGTCGTCTGGACATAAATTTTTTTTATTTCAAAATAACCTATGTTTTTTTGAAATAAAAAAGACGTGTGGACGCAGCCACCATCTTTAGTCAGATCTCCCATTAGAGCAGGGGTCTCAAACAGGTGACCGGTGGGCCACATGCCACCCTTAAAGCTATTTCCTGCGGCCCACAATGACACTACTGTTACTGATATTTGGAATATTGTTGTATGGAAAAGTTTCAGTGGTGCGGCCCTTGGGCTAATGTTCTAGTCCTCACGTGGCCCTCTACTAGTCCTCATGCGGCCCTCCTGGTGATTTGAGTTTGAGGTCCCTGCCTTAGAGTGAGACTGGCCGCCAACTCTGTGCCTCACCAGCAGTATGCCACTGCTTGCAGAAACTTCAGGTTCCCTTTCCAGGATGCTTCCTGGCATTCCCTATTCCGTTTACAGACACTGGAACACTGTTTCCCAAAAGAAATGGGAGAGAGCAACAGAAATTTAAAATAACTGCAGTCCTGCAAATTAAATCTGTAACGCAGTGCTTCCCAACATTTCTCTACTGTGGCACACCTTGCTACCTTTAGTTAATTTGAAACACCCAATATATGGTTTCCAAATGAACTCATGAATATTCATGAGCCAATGAGCCAATCCAGAGCTCTTTGAGTAGTTTTTCAAAAAGCTTTCTGGCACACCTGCTCAGCTGTGATGGTACACCTGTGTGCCATGGCACACTGGTTGGGAAACACTGCTTTAATGTGACCGGTGCCATGCATCAAACACACCCCTGCCTAGCGCACATCAGAACTGTTGGATCTCATTGGCATTTGGGGAACAGTCAGTCGTGCAACCCCAGCTCCCCTCCAGCTGAAGGAACTTTGATACCAATGGCCAGATTTCTTGTGCCATGGTGAAGAAGGGCTATGAACAAGATGTGCTGTAGTGCCAAGCAAAAACCAAGCAGCTGTGGCAAGGAGACCAAAAGATCAGGAAGGCAAACAGTTACTCTGGGGCAGAGCCAAACACCTGCTGTTTCTATAAGGCATGCAAAGCCAGCATAAGGCATGCAAAGCCAGCATGGTGAAGGATGGGATGCCTATGGCAGAGCGAGAGAGGACACTGGCAGCTTGTTACCTCTGGCACCAGACAGTGCTCCACCCCTGCTCCCATCCCTCCCTTCATTGTGGTGAAGCACTGTTACGCAGCACTAGAGACGATGGATGAGGTGGAACAGGAAACGCCATGCACCCCCGAGGCTGGGAGGATCACAGCCACCACAGCTAGGAGGAAACATAGGGTTGTGGTGGTTGGGGACTCACTTCTGAGGGGGACGGAGGCACCCATCTGTCGCCCTGACAGGGCCTTGCGGGAGGTATGCTGCTTGCCAGGTGCCCACATCTGAGACGTTACGGAGGGATTGTCGAGAATCATCCGCCCCTCTGACTACTACCCCATGCTTCTCATCCATGTGGGAACCAATGATACTGCAAGAGGTGATCCTCAGCAGATCAAAGGTGACTACAGGGCTCTGGGAGCATGGGTGAAGGAGTTCAGAGCACAGGTGGTGTTCTCCTCGATCCTTCCGGTCAAGGGTAGGACCTGAGTAGAGACAGATGCATCCTGGAGGTGAACGCCTAGCTGCGAAGATGGTGCCATCAGGAGGGCTTTGGCTTCCTTGACCATTGAATTTTGTTCCAGGAGGAGGGACTGCTAGACAGAGATGGACTCCATATGTTCACACACAGGGGGTTATTTCGATACAAGTTGTTTTGATACAAGTTGTATCGAAATAACACCTTATTCTGAAATAAGTTCATTCGAATTAACAATTTGTCAATTCGAATTAAGGAAAAAAGCAGGAATCAAAATAGCAAGTTCAGACAACAGTTATTTTGAAACGAGTCATCGTTGTTTTGAAACAACATGTTCAGACGGCATTGTTTTGAAACAATCATTTTGAAACAACGTTGTTTCATCCCCACATGGGGTTTAAGTTGTTTTGAAACAACACCGTTGTTTCGAAACAACGGTGCATTGTGTGAACATGGCCTTTCTTATTTCAAAACAACCTCTGTTGTTTTGAAATAAGACTGCTGTGTGAACACACCCTATCTGTCGAAGAAGGGGAAGAGCATATTCGGATGTTGACTGGCTGACCTAGTGAGGAGGGCTTTAAACTAGGGTTTGAAGGGGGAAGGAGACCAAAGCCCACAGGTAAGTGACAATGTGGGAGACCTGGGGGAAGGGATGGAACTTGGGGGGGGGGGACGGGGGCTGTAACTCCAGGGATAAAAGAGAAGGGGGTTGGCACAGGGGGGGGGGGATCAAATAATTATGTTACATGTTCTAATGAAGCTTTAATACCTGAGGCAGGTGCAGAAGGACAATCCCAGTAGAAAATACAAGGAGGTAGATGTGATAGAACTGAAAATTGACTTGGGAAAGTAGGGCAAGCAGCCTGGTATCTTAGGTGCCTGTAGACGAATGCAAGGAGCCTGGGAAACAAGCAGAAAAGAATTGGTAGTACCGGCGCAGCAAGGAACTATGATATAATTGGAATAACAGAGACATGGCGGCATAGCTTGCATGACTGGAGCTCTGCCATGGATGGGTATAAGTTGTTCAGGAAGGACAGGCAGGGAAGAAGAGGAGGAGGAGTAGCACTATATGTAAAAGAGCTCTATGACTGCTCAGAGCTCCATTATGGAAGTGGAACCGAGCCAGTTGAAAATCTGTGGGTTAAGCTTAGAGGAGAGAGCAAAAAGGGGGATGTTGTGGTGAGTGTCTGCTATAGACCTCCAGACCAGAAGGAGGAGGTGGATGAGGCATTCTATGGACAACTGGCAGAAGTTTCCAAATCACAGGCCCTGGTTCTCATGGGGGACTTCAATTACCCTGACATCTGCTGGGATGACAATACAGCAGTGTGCAGGCACTCCAGGGAGTTTTTGGAGAGTGTTGAGGACAACTTCCTGGTACAAAAGCTGGAGGAACCAACTAGGGGCCTTGCATCTCTTGACCTGCTGCTCACGAACAGAGAAGAATTGATTGGGGATGTAGAAGTTAATGGCAACCTGGGCAGCAGTGACCATGAGATGATAGAGTTCAAGATGCTGATTAATGGGAAAAAGGAAAGAAGCAAAACGCAGACCCTGGACTTCAGAAAAGCAGATTTTGGCTCCCTCAGGGAACTGATGGGCAGGATCTTTTGGGAGGCTGATCTGAAGGGGAAAGGTGTCCAAGAGAGCTGGTTGCATTTTAAAGAAACCCTGCTAAGGGTACAGGAAGATACCATTCCGATGAGCAGGAAGAACAGCAAATGTGGAAGGCACTCAGTGTGGCTTAACAGAGAACTCTGCACTGAGCTAAAGCATAAAAAGGAAGCTTACAGGAAGTGGAAGCTTGGACAGATGACTAAGGAGGCATATAAAGATATTGCTCGGGACTGCAGGGATAAAATCAGAAAGGCCAAAGGACAATTGGAGTTGCGGCTAGCAAGGGATGTGAAGGATAACAGGAAGGGGTTCTACAAGTATGTCAATAACAGGAAGAGGATCAAGGCTGGTGTAGGTCCCTTTCTGAATAGCGCAGGTATCCTCATGATGAAGGATGAGGAAAAGGCTGAAGTGCTCAATGCTTTTTTTACTTCAGTTTTCACAGGGAGGGCCAGCTCCCAGCCCACTTCACTGGGCATGGCAAATTGGAGAGAAGAAGAGAGGCCCTTGGTGACAGAAGGTCAGGTTAGGGACTACCTAAAGAAGCTGGATGTGCACAAGTCCATGGGGCTGGACAACCTGCATCCGAGGGTGCTGAGAGTTGGCTGATGAGATAGCAGTACCGCTGGCCATTATCTTTGAAAACTCGTGGCGAACGGGAGAGGTGCTGGAGAACTGGAAGAAAGCAAATATAGTGCCTATCTTCAAGAAAGGCAAAAAGGAGGATCCAGGGAGTTACAGACCTGTCAGCCTCACCTCAATCCCTGGAAAAATCATGGAACAGATTCTCAAAGAATCCATCCTGAAACACTTGGCGGAAAATAGAGTAATCAGGAACAGTCAGCATGGATTCACCAAGGGTAAATTGTGCCTGCCCAACCTCATCACCTTCTATGGTGAGATGACTGGATTTGTGGATGCAGGAAGAGCTGTTGATATGATATACCTCGACTTTAACAAGGCTTTTGATACGGTTTCCCACAGCATTCTCGTCAGCAAGTTAAAGAAGTATGGGTTGGATGTGTGGACTGTAAAGTGGATAAAGAACTGGCTAGATCAATGATTTCAGCAAGTAGGAATCAATGGCTGTGTGTCTAGTTGGCAACCAGTAACAAGTGGTGTGCGCCAGGGGTCGGTCCTGGGGCCATTTCTGTTCAATATTTTCATTAATGATCTGGATGATGGGATTTATTGCACACTCAGTAAGTTTGCGGATGACACCAAGCTGGGGGGAACAGTAGACACGCTGGAGGGCAGGGAGAAGATTCAGGAAGACCTTGACAAATTGGAGCTGTGGGCCAACAGAAATCTCATGAGCTTCAACAAGGACAAGTGCAAAGTCCTGCACTTGGGACGGAAAAACCCCATGCACTGCTACAGGCTAGGGAGCGATCAGCTAAGTAGCAGCACCGTAGAAAGGGATCTGGGGGTCCTGGTGGATGGGAAGCTGAATATGAGTCAGCAGTGTGCTCTTGCTGCCAAAAAGGCCGATGGCATACTGGGCTGCATCAGAAGAAGCATTGCCAGCAGATCGAGGGATGTGATCATTCCCCTCTATTCTGCACTGGTGAGGCCGCATCTGGAATACTGTGTCCAGTTTTGGGCTCCCCACTACAAAAAGGATGTGGACAAATTAGAAAGAGTCCAGCCAGGGCAACAAAAATGATCAAGGGGCTGGAGCACAAGCCCCATGAAGAAAGACTGAAGGAACTAGGCTTATTTAGCCTGCAGAAGGGAAGACTGGGGGGGGGGGCGGATTTGATAGCAACCTTCAACTTCCTGAAGGGATGCTCCAAGGAGGATGGAGCTCGGCTGTTCTCAGTAGTAACAGAGGACAGAACAAGGAGCAATAGTTTCAAGTTGCAGCTGGGGAGGTCGAGGCTGGATATTAGGAAAAGCTTTCTGACTAGGAGGGTGGTAAAGCATTGGAATGGGCTACCTAGGGAGGTGGCAGAATCTCCATCTTTGGAGGTGTTTAAGGCCCTGCTGGATAAAACTCTAGCTGGAATAATTTAGTGGGAGTGGTCCTGCTTTTTTGGCAGGGTGTTGGACTAGATGACCTCATGAGGTCCCTTCCAACCCTATGATTCTATGATTCTATAAACAGGAACCCCAACTTCACCCCCCAAGACACCCCTGGACACCTCCACATGCCCTGGGGCAATAGACATCAGGTTCAACCCTAACCAAGAAGTCATTAATGACAAGGTGGAGTTGAATGAGGAACCAGAGCCGGGGACTAGGTCATCTGATGACAAGGGGAGGCAGGATCTTTTTGTGATCCTTGAGTGTTCCAGCCAGGTCCAGCTCTGCAGTTCTGGCATGCAGGATACAAGAGAGGGGACCACTGCTAAATGTTTTTCAGAGCTGATGCTGCTTGCTTATAGGAGGCATGTGGGTCCTTTGCTGTGCTAAACGAATGATGTAGGTGAAGGGATAGAAATGCGTAAGAACAGCTGTGTTTCTTTGTGCTTCCCATTCCCTTGCACACCTATTTAGCTTGGCTCAGAAGCATGCTAATACACACTGACATTCCATGGGTATCCCAAGATCTCTAGGCATCTTTCCTGAAAATGCTCACCAATCTTCTGTCTCAGATTCCTCTGCAGAGCAGCTTTGTTTCTTCCCCCATTGTAGCACACTTTTCCATGCTAATCAGCAATCCCTTATGCAGAAACCAAAACGGCACATGGGCAAGCAGCATAGGGACCCAATGTGAAGCTATTTGCATGGAGGGAATATACCCAAACATCCCTGTATACTCTCAGGAGCAAGATATCGTCTACTATGACCCCTGTCTGTGGAAAATGGTGGCACAATTTGAAATTTTGTCCCTATTTACCTGCCTTTATGCCCCAAGCAACCACCCACACAGCACCTCTTCACCAGTATGATGGCTTCCCCTCCCCAACCCTCACAAAACTCACCATGCCCAGCTGGGCTCTTTCCAGGGGCTGGTCATTGTTTGTTTAACAGTAACACATTCTTAGTGTTAAGGTACACAAAATAATGCTTCTGTTCATTGTTTATTGTGCTTCTATAGATGTGTCCTTCACAGCAAAACTCCCCACACCTGCAGAACATACCTCTGTCTGATAAGAAAGCAACCTCAGAGAAGCAAAGAATTGTTCCAAGAACACCTCCAGTCCTCTGTGGCAGCAGAAAGACAAAAAAGGGCATTGGGACAATCTGTGTCCGAAAGTCAGAAAATCGTTAAGACAGAAAAGGAAGGAAAAACATGACCAAGTGCTAGGAGCTCATGATTAAGGCCATAGAGGAGTAGATTGAATTTGAATTGAATTGAATCGAATCATAGGGTTGGAAGGGACCTCATGAGATCATCTAGTCCAGCCCCCTGGGGTTTGAACCCAGGACTTTCTGCATGTAAAGCAGATGTGCTAGATGGAGCTGTTAAAGACAATCATGACAACATAAACAGAGTTCATGTGTGTTTGCCCCATTGCAGCCACTACAGAACTGTTTTCCATGCACTCCCTAAATTCTGCCCTCCCCCAACATACCTACCAAACTCCTGGCCCATCTTATTACCCTTTTCGCTTCACCCCTTCAGACAGCTATGAGAGTGACAGCTGGATTCACACCCAGCTGTCATAGCTCACACTGCCCCAACTGTTTTCTCTCCTCCAGCCCGGTGTTTTGTTTGTGGTGTCAACTCTTTTTGTTTAATAAAGACATGCAATGAGAACAATAAGCCCTCTGTTTCTGTGTTGCACATAGTGCTTCCACCTGTTATTGATATGTAGCTCACGCTGTATAGCAGTCATAGCATGGTACAGCACTGTTCACGAAAAGACCTTAGAGATTCTCCTTCCCAAAATGGGCTCTCAATGCCTCCCTGATCTGAATGGCCCCACCATTGTGCCCCTCTAGTATCCCTGACATCTGGTTATTCAAATTCAGATGCAAGGTGATCTGCCTCTGCAGTCCACTGAGGGGGAAACTTCTCACCCTCAACTTCACATAAATTATGGCACACACAGCAGGCATCAATAATCATAGGAATATTGTCATCATTTAGATCCAGCCTGCTATAAAGGCACTCCAGCACACCTTTAACCTGCCATTCAGCACCTGTTTTGAAGCGCTCTTTACTGCTATCCACATTGCCTGCATAAGGTTTCATGAGTAGGGTGGGTCTCCCAGGATCACTATGGGCCTCTCAACATCCCCCACTAAAATCTTTTGGTCTGGAAAGAAAGTCCCTGCTTGTAGCTTCCTGTACAGGCCAGTGTTCCTGAAGATACAAGCATTATGCACCTTACCTGACTAACCCACATTTTATGTCAGTGAAACGCCCATGATGATCCACAAGCACCTGCAGTACAGTATGCCTACACTAGCCAATGAGTCTGGACTAAGCAAGCTTAGTCCAGACTAATTTAGTCTATCTATACAAGGCTTTGTCTAGTTTGAATTAAGAAATTTCTTAGTTCAAACTAGGTGTAATGTAGACACATATCATGGCTTAGTTCAAACTAACAAAGTTTGAACTAAGCCATTAGTTTGAACTAGCTGCACTTTCTAGTGTGAACTAAAAAGTTAGTTCGAACTAGGATGCATGGCTAGTTTGAACTAAAAAGCCACGGTTAGTCTGAACTAACTGGGAACTGCTTAGTTCAGGCTAAGGAAGTCTGAACTAAGCTTTGTAATATAGACATAGTCATAGAGAAGTACGCTTTCTACTAATGTATTCCCTCACAAGATGGTCCAGGACCAAAACTGTATATCACTCTGTCACAGTTCGAGAATCCCTTCACTGTAAATCCATCCACTAGCTCATGCATATTTCCCAAAGTCAACGTCCTCCATATCAGAATTCAGTTAATGACGCTGCACGCTTGCAAGAACACAGCTCCAATAGTGGATGTCCTGACACCAAACTATGGTAATTAGCAACCAATCAGTGGCAGTCTGGCATTACCGGCTGCCACATGGTGACCATCACTTGCACTTCTCCAGTAAAAGGGCTGCTCTCATTCATGCGTCCTTGCACTTCACGGCAGGGGCGAGCTCTGCACAAAGTTCCATAAAGGTGGTTCTGTGCTTCAAGGTCTGTGGCTGCTGCTCTCCTCATCCCAGACCTGATGTGATCCTACCACTCAGTGCTTCTCTCATGTACCCAAAAGTGGCCAGAGACCATGTGCAAATGCTTTGAAAATGCAAGCAGTAATGTGATTCTGTTTGTTTGCATCTCCTGTTCCAATTGGGAACTCTTGATATATTTTGTGACCAGCCATGATGTGTTCAGAACACTGACAGTAATAGTGGAGAACATGGGAGGACCCATCCTTTCAAACAGAGATGGTGGGCACTCAGGAAATGGGAGCCCATTGAAAAATGCCATAAACTGCAATTGGGAATGCACGAAATGATAGAAATCAGTACTTCATGGGATGTTGAGCTCTCACCTATGATACACTGAGCTTCTCCCCACTTTCCCACTGTTTCTAGTGTCACAAGGTGATGAGTTGCACAGTGAGACAGCCCAGAGTGCACTGCTCTCGCTGTCAGTGCTAGAACACCAAATGTATACACACTTTGGTGACAGGAGTGCTCTGTAAAGGGGCGTGCATTGTAATTGCAGTGCTTTTGGATCACCAGTGTAACTGGTGTCAACAAAACTTCCTAGCTAGTGTTACCAAGGCTTTAGGACCCCCCAACTGACTTTCACTGAGAATGCAGAATTCTAAAAAGACAAGGTGGGTGAGGTAATATCTTTTATTGGACCAATTTTTGTTGGTGAGAAAAACAAGCTTTTGAGCTTACACAGAACTCTTTTTAGTTCCGTATTATTGAAAAACTTGTGCTGACAAAGTACTAGCTGACTGATCAAGCATCTGGCACAATATCATCTTACAGAATCTTCATCCGTTCTCTAGTTAGCACAAAACAAACTCCCAAATACATCATACTGCATTTTTACAAGGTTTTTTTAATCCATCCAAGCTTTCATTGACCACTTGCTGTTGGTTATATTTTGGAAGTGCTCTGATAGCATGGGTGTAAGGATGTCAATGTCCATCCATAAAAATAATATTTTTAAAAAAACCCTCAGATCTGATGAAAACCTTTAGAAACAAAAAGACATTTTGGTTGCAGAAATGTACTCTAAGATGAGATATGAGTGTGACACTGGCTAGATCAGGGGGATCATTTATGATATTATTTAACAAACAGCATGATGAGGCCCGTTCACTGCAGTGGAGCAGGCCTCATATCCAAGTGATGGGCTCTGGCTCACCCAGGACTGCCCCTGGCTGTGCCTCTGCGCAGACCTCAGGCTAAAGGAGAGTCCCAGGCCCCCACGACCCTGCAAAAATTCATCCCTGCTTGGGCCAGCACAGTACTGGGTGGGTCTGAGGGCTTCTGGGCAGGGCCCAGCCATCACTGAAGTGGCTGGGACGCTAGGACCAGAGGCTGCTTCTGTCATGATTCTACCCTACCCCTGGGCTGGCTGGTCTGCCCCAGTGAATGGGACAGGCCAGCACATGGTAACTGCACTCCAGGGGTGGGGATGGGCTGGCTGGCACATGGCGTGATCTCCAGTGACAGCACTCCAGGGCCAAGAGTGTTGTCAGACCACTGTGCCAGGGTCCTCATGGCTCAGACTGAATTAGCCAGTCCCCTGGGGGACCCAGAGTGGTGGCCCAACAACACTCCCAGCTCTGGAGTGCCACTGCTGGAGGCTGACCTGCACACCAGCCAACCCCATCCCTGGAGCATCCTGGACCTGCTGGGACAGACCAGCCCAGGAGCAGTATGTGAGCACTGCAGACCACGACTTCTGGCCCCAGGGCCCCAGTCCCTCCCAGGGTTGGCCGGGTCTCCCCCTCCCCAGTGCCAGGCACTGCCCCTGGATCCCAGGTGAGGTGCCACCATGGGGGGGGGGGGTGGCTGTACAAGAGTTGGCAGCCGTGGGCCTCCAAGGAGCCTTAATCTAGCCCTAGCCCTGGCCTTGGCATTTTCAGGTGGTTTGCCCTAGGCACAGACAGATCACAATGAGCATGCAAAGAGCTATCAGATATTATGCATTAGAGGTCTGCTTGAGCCTAAATTTAAGGTGTGACCTGGACCTGAACCTGAACCTAAGAAGAGCACAGCAGACTCAAACAAAACCCAAACATGTTGCATTGTTTTCAGAGCCGACTGGTTCCTAACCTGACACTTTTCCCCCAAAACTGCATCAGTGCAGCTGCTCCATTCTTGGAGGTTGGCCTGGTGGTGTCTTCTCACACCCACAGTCCTTGCCCAGATCCACCTCCAGTTGCTTCCTGCCCATGTGGTCAGTGCAGCAGTAGCCTGTCCCACTCCGGCCAGCTGCCACTGCCTGACTACACTGTGTGCTGGGAAGTGAAAGCGCTGAGCCTCATTGGCAGGTTTGGATTGCTCAGCACATGAAATAAAGCAACAAGGCAGCAACTTGCAGAAGCAGGGCCCACAGAACAGGAGGACGAGATAAGAGACAAGTCACACTCAGGAGGGTTGGGCTGTTTTCAGACCCAACCCAGTCCAACGTCAGAACTTGTAGTAGATGCTGTTGAGTTGGGCATCTGGTTGTAAGGCTCTCCCAAGAATGGCCTTACACCAGGTAAACTCAGGATTAGAGCTGACTAATAAACAAGTATTCCACTCTGCAAAAAATTGTGAGGTTTTTCAAAATTGTTTCCATTTTGCACTGGAACAAAAAAACAGGCCTTTGGAATTTTCTTAATGAAAAACTTTGACAGCAGATGAGAGAAGCCCCACCTCTGAATAGCCAATAGCCTGGGGATTAAGGCACTTCACTAAGATGTTGGAGACCTATATTGAAGTCCCTGTTCTACCTGATTTAGAGGAGGGCCTTAAATCTGGGTCTCTCACATCCCCGCTGGATGTCTTAAACACCAAGCAATAGAATCAGTTTCTCTCTTACCTAGTCTACACTGGAGGGCTTTTCAGCAGCAGTCGCCTGCCAGTTACTCAAGAAACATAAAATTCCTTGTGTAACTGGCGGTGACTTTATAAGCTGCAGGTACACATCTGGGAAAAGCTGACTGCAAATCCCTTGCAGTCAGCTTTCTCCAATGCCCTTGGCCCCTGGGACTTCCGTGGCTGACTTCAGGGAGCGGCACAGCAAGTTCAGACGTGCTCCCAACCACTCCCAGAATGCCGAGCTGATGGCAGTGAATTTGCCTTTGTCAGTCTAGACATACCCTCACTCTGGAGCCAATGAATATATAAAGAATCTTGTGGCATTTTCGAAGACTAACAAATTGATTTATCTCATGAGCTTTCATGGGAGAAATGCCACTTCAGACACTTGAAGATGGAGAACTGACAGAACTTGGATCTTCAAGCATCTGACAAAGTGGGATTTTCTCAGATGAAAGCTCATGAAATAAATAAATTTTAGTCTTTAAAAGTGCCATAGTTCTCCCTGTTTGTTTTGCTGAACTCGACTAACACAGTTATGTCTTTGGAACTTGTCATCATGCAAGGCAATGAAAGTATAACCATGTATATACAAAGTGGGAACAGCTCCAAGTTTGTGTGTGTGAGGTGCAGGGTGGGATACTGACTAGTTTTATAACCCCTAACCACAAGACTATAGGTATTTTGGGGACTCTCTCTCTCTCTCTCTCTCTTGCTCTCTGTTTTTGACCATCCTAGACCTGGGAAACTTTTCCTGATGAATTTTTCAGACGTTCAGAACTCATAGGATACACAAAAAGCTGAGATTTCAGTGCACTGGAATTTTCTGCTGGGGGGGGGCATTGTCTTCAAAATTTCCCAGCCATCTTGTGACAGAGAGCTGGGAATCAGCAACTGACTGAAGCCATGCTCTTACTGGTTGCTCAATAAGGCCCCAGGGGAGGGCCTGATTGAGGTGAGGAGTTCCTGATTGCCAGTTTAGATTGGGGCTGGGAAGCTAATTAGCTAAGAGCACATTAACAGAGAGACTGGATAGAAGAGCACAGCAAGGAAGTGCAAGTGGGGAGAAACAGGTGGCTGGTCTGGTGTAACAAAAGAAGAAACACTGTAAATAAACTGCATGGAGGTGTCAAGAAAAGGGAAAAAATCTTTTGGCAGTCGGTATGTGTGAACTAGAAAAAAGGGGAGGCAGGAGCGGCAGGAGGAACACGTCACAGAGCTCTATTCAGGATGTGTATAAACAATGATCTTTCTTGCAAATATACTTCCCTGTACGCTGCTCAGATCTCTGAGTTGGCTTTTGTTGTTTGTTTTCATTAGTCTGTTATAGGTCAGACAAATGATAGCCTAGATAATCAAAGCATCAGCTGTACCATATTTATGAATGGCTGTAAATCTAGTTAGTTATACTTCATTGCATACTGTTATATCAACACAAATATTATCAGTCAAACTAATGTTATGGAACGCAAGCTGGACTATAAAGAAATCTTACAGCATTCAACCATTTTAGGTGTAGTGGTCTATTTTTCAGAGGCTTTCATGTAAGCTGATTTTCAGATATAAAAGCTGCAGAAAGACTATCATAAATTCTCCTTCTTGCAGTAGTTCTGCTTTTTTTTTTTTTTTTAATATTGACAGTAAATGGATATCATGCCAATATCCTGAATCAGAATAAATCAACCAGGGCAACGATATCGAAGTGGATGGCACTGATTTTTCTCATTCAGACCAATGCAAACCAAAAGTAACTTTATGGGAGTCAGATGGAGTTACACTGGTGAACGAGGAGGCTTAAGTCCATTTGCTCTTTCTCAGTGCTACCATGTAAACTTACTGATTGTCAAGCAGAGAAAGTCCATGTCATAATGTCCTATGACAAATTTGCATCATCTACATTGGAGCCTTAGGTCAGCTTAAACTGCCTTAGTTAGCCTAAGCAACTCCATGTTCAAATGTAAGCACTTGCTTAAGCTGACTTAATAAAACCTGCCCTGAAAGTCGACTTAAGCTTTTAAGTTGGCTTTACAGGGCAGGAAGGGTCAGGGCCTGTTTCTGGGCCCCACCCATTGCCCCACCCCAGGTCCTGATCAGGTTCTGGGGGCCCGATCTGGCTCTAGGGTCTTAATCTGGCCCCAGCCACCAGCAAGCGGTTGGGAGCTGGAGCCAGCCCCTGCCATTGCTGCATGCAGCAAGGGGCTGCAAACCAGGAGGCAGGTTGCAGGAGGCACGGTCTGAGAGCCAGCTCCTGCCATTTGCAGCAAATGATGCAGAGCCAGATCTGGCCTCGAGTCACTTGCCGCAAGCAGCTTGGAGCCCAAGCCAGCCCTGAGTTGCTTGCCGCCTGCCTGCAGGAGGCTCAGGCAAACCTCACCTTGGCAGGGTCCTGCTCCCCCAAATCAATGCCAGTGACACAGCCTGGTCAATTTCACACATTTAGCCAGATTGGGCTCCCAGACCCTTACTGCTGGCAGCAGGAGCTGACTCCCCACCCCTGCTGCCTGTGGCAAGGGACTTGGGGATGGATCAGGCTCCCAGCTGATTGGAACCGGGGCAGGCCAGGGGGTGGGGCTTGAGCCCTGCCCAGCGTATGTATACTGGTGTAGACATACCCCTAAATTGACTTAACTGAGGACCCCTGCGTAGACATAACCAGTGGGATTATAGTGGGACATAAGTTTCCTTATTTCACAGTGTGAATCAGGGTAGAGGTGAGAAGGTCAAGCCCTGCACTGAAGGAGATCCTGCATTGCTGTCTGTATACCAGAAAGCTATTTAAATAGTACATAATTGCCTGGTTACCTTTTTCTAGATCAAGACACTATTCAAGGTATATTGTTTGTTTGTTGAAAAAGGAGTGGAAGCTGACATCAGGAGACTGCAGTACACATAGACAAAAGTTGGCTATTGGCAAAGGCTGTTGCCATAAAATCATCAAAATGGACTAAGAGCACAAATACAAACCTTTGAGCTGCAGCTTGCCAGCAATATATGTAGCCACATTCACGGTTTGCACTGGCAGATCAGGATCTAACAAATCTTTAATAATAGTTCTGTTCTGAAAAATGCTCACATTCATGCGTCTGTTCTTTCCAGATAAAGTTTGCTCAGTTTGCAAATAAAGATTTGTTCATTCTAAATGTCAGCCCTGCAAACCCTTACTGGCCTGAGAAGGTTCAGTTGTGCTCTTCTTTCTTTCAAAAAATGCTGTTTCATCAAAAGTTGAAATATTTTTTGGAAACCTGTGTCACTGATGAAAATTCATTTTAAAATAAAAATTGTAAAAAAAGCAGTTTGATAAGTGAAAATGTTCCACTTCAACTGTTTCAGAATATTTTTTTATTTTTCATTTTGAAACAACTTTTCATTTCAATTTTTTTTACATTATAGAACACACAATGAGAAACATTTATTGTATAAAAATAGTTCAAATCAGATCAAAATATTTTTATTTTTACTGACACCCAACATTGAACCTGAAACTTTTTCTTTCCAGGATTTTAATTCATGTAAGATTTCAAGATATTTCTTTTTCATTCCATTCTGAAATGGAAAAAAAAAATAAAACCATGAAAATCCCTTTGATACAAAAAATCTCGTTCCTGCACATATGCTTCACTGTTAGCAACCCTGATTCTGATGTAGATACGGCCCAACTGAAAATCACACAGGGCCAATGATGATCATCTTTCATGCCCTGAAACATTATTTGCTGTTGATTCTGTTTTGAGCTACGCTTCTAGCTATATTTAGCCATACACTGTTATTTTGAATGACTAAATAAAGTATCTATACCATCACTATGTGACTTTATCTTAATTTCATTTAAAAGAATGAAAAATACTTAACAAGAAACATATAGATCTCTTGTTATACCTGCTTTATTGTGATGTTTTTAAAAATCATCAATAAAAATAATTGTTTTTAGCAAATTTCTTGAATAACTGTACATATTTTTTTCTGCTCTTAGAATCATAGAATCATAGGGTTGGAAGGGACCCCACAAGGTCATCTAGTCCAACCCCCTGCCAAAAAAAGCAGGACCACTCCCATTAGATCATCCCAGTCAGTGTTTTGTCCAGCTGGGACTTGAACACCTCCAGAGATGGAGATTCCACCACCTCCCTAGGCAACTTATTCCACTGCTTCACCACTCGCCTAGTAAGGAAGTTTTTCCTAATATCCAGCCTGGACCGCCCCAGCTGTAACTTGAAACCATTGCTTCTTGTTCTGCCCTCTGTTACTACGGAGAACAGTCGAGCTCCCTCCTCCTTGGAGCAACCCTTCAAGTAGTTGAAGGTTGCTATCAAATCCCCCCTCAGTCTTCTCTTCTGCAGGCTAAATAAGCCTAGTTCCTTCAGTCTTTCTTCATAGGGCTTGTGCTCCAGCCCTTTGATCATTTTGGTTGCCCTCCTCTGGACTCTCTCTAATTTGTCCATGTCCTTTTTGTAGTGGGGAGCCCAAAACTGGACACAGTATTCCAGATGTGGCCTCACTAGTACAGAATAGAGGGGAATGATCACATCCCTTGATCTGCTGGTAACACTTCTTCTGATGCAGCCCAGTATGCCATTGGCCTTTTTGGCAGCAAGAGCACACTGCTGACTCATATCCAGCTTCCCATCCACCATGACTCCCAGGTCCTTTTCTCCAGTGCTGCTATTTAGCTGATCACTCCCCAGCCTGTAGCAGTACATGGGGTTTTTTCGTCCCAAGTGCAGGATTTTACACTTATCCTTGTTGAACCTCATGAGATTCCTCTTGGCCCACTGCTCCAGTTTGTCTAGGTCTCCCTGAATCCTGTCTCTGCCCTCTAGGGTGTCTACCGTTCCCCCCAGTTTGGTATCATCTGCAAACTTACTAAGTGTGCAATCTATCCCATCATCCAGATCATTAATGAAAACATTGAACAGAACTGGCCCCAGGACCGACCCCTGGGGTACACCACTCGTTACTGCCTGCCAACTTGACATGGAGCCATTGATTCCTACACGCTGAAACCGTTGTTCTAGCCAGTTTTCTATCCACCTTACAGTCCATGCATCTAACCCATACTTCCTTAATTTGCCAATGAGAATGCTGTGGGAAACCGTATCAAAAGCCTTGCTAAAGTCAAGGTATATCACATCAACGGCTCTTCCCGCATCCACAAATCCAGTCATCTCATCATAGAAGGCGATGAGGTTGGTCAGGCATGATTTACCCTTGGTAAATCCATGCTGACTATTCCTGATTACTCTATTTTCCTCCAAGTGTTTCAGGATGGATTCTTTGAGAAGCTGCTCCATGATTTTTCCAGGGATTGAGGTGAGGCTGACAGGTCTGTAATTCCCTGGATCGTCCTTTTTGCCTTTCTTGAAGATAGGTACTATATTTGCTTTTTTCCAGTCCTCTGGCACCTCCCCCGTTCGCCACGAGTTTTCAAAGATAATGGCCAACGGTACTGCTATCTCATCAGCCAGCTCCCTCAGCACCCTCGGATGCAGTTCATCCGGCCCCATGGACTTGTGCACATCTAGTTTCTTTAAGCAGTCCCTAACCTGACCTACTGTCACCAAGGGCCTCTCTTCTTCTCCCCAGTCCCCCGTACCTAGTGTAGTGGGCTGGGAGCTGACCTTGCTTGTGAAAACTGAAGTAAAAAAAGCATTGAGCACTTCAGCTTTTTCCTCATCCTCTGTCACAAGGATGCCTGCCCCATTCAGTAAGGGACCTACACCATCCCTGATCCTCTTCTTGTTATTGATATACTTGTAGAACCCCTTCCTATTATCCTTCACATCCCTTGCTAGTCGCAACTCCATTTGTCCTTTGGCCTTTCTGATTTTATCCCTGCAGTCCCGAGCAATGTCTTTATATGCCTCCTTAGTCATCTGTCCTAGCTTCCACTTCCTGTAAGCGTCCTTTTTATGCTTCAGCTCAGTGCAGAGCTCTCTGTTAAGCCACAGTGGGCGCCTTCCACATTTGCTGTGCTTTCTCCTTATCGGAATTGTATCTTGCTGTGCCCTTAGCAGGGTTTCTTTAAAATGCACCCAACTCTCTTGGACACCTTTCCCCTTCAGATCAGCCTCCCAAGGGATCCTGCCCATCAGTTCCCTGAGGGAGACAAAATCTGCTTTTCTGAAGTCCAGGGTCTGTGTTTTGCTTCTTTCCTTCTTTCCTTTAATCATCAACTTGAACTCAATCATTTCATGGTCACTGCTACCCAGGCTGCCATTGACCTCTACTTCCCTGATAAATTCTTCTCTATTTGTGAGCAGCAGATCGAGAGGCGCAAGGCCCCTCGTCGGTTGCTCCAGCATTTGTACCAGGAAGTTGTCCTCAACACTCTCCAGAAACTTCCTGGATTGCCTGTGCACTGCTGTATTGGCCTTCCAGCAGATGTCAGGGTAATTGAAGTCCCCCATGAGAACCAGGGCCTGTGCTCTAGAAACTTCTGTTAGTTGTACACAGAATGCCTCATCCACTTCCTCCTTCTGATCTGGTGGTCTGTAGCAGACACCTACCACAACATCCCCCTTGTTGCTCTCCCCTCTAAACTTAACCCACAGACTTTCAACTGTCTTGTTTCCACTTTCATAATGGAGCTCTGAGCAGTCATAGAGCTCCTTTACATATAGTGCTACTCCTCCCCCTTTCCTTCCCTGCCTGTCCTTCCTGAACAGTCTATACCCATCTATTGCAGAGCTCCAGTCATGCAAACTATTCCACCACGTCTCTGTTATCCCAATCATGTCATAGTTCTTTGTCTGCGCTAGTGCTACCAATTCCTCCTGCTTGTTTCCCAGGCTCCTTGCATTTGTGTATAGGCACCTAAGATACCCAGCTGATTGCCCTACTTTCCCATTTTGACATTCAATTCTAATGTATCTACCTCCCTGGATTTTCTTTTGGTGTTGACCTCCCCCACCTGCCTCAGGCATTAGGGCTTCATTAGAGCATCTAAGAAAGTTATTTGATTCCCCCCGCATGTTCCAACTATCCTCTCTTCTATCCCTGTAGTTACAGTCCCGGCACCCCCCAAGTTCCATCCCATCCCCCTGGTCTCCCACATAGTCACTTACCTGTGGGCTTTGGTCTCCTTCCCCCTTCAGACCTAGTTTAAAGCCCTCCTCACTAGGTCAGCCAGTCTGCGTCCAAATACGCTCTTCCCCTTCCTCGAAAGATGGAGTCCATCTCTGCCTAGCAGTCCTTCTTCCTGAAACAGCAACCCATGGTCGAGGAAGCCAAAGCCCTCCTGACGACACCATCTTCGCAGCCAAACGTTCATCTCCAGGATGCATCTGTCTCTGCTCAGGCCTCTACCCTTGACCGGAAGAATCGAGGAGACCACCACCTGTGCTCCAAACTCCTTCACCCGCGCTCCCAGAGCCCTGAAGTCACCTTTGATCTGCCGAGGATCACCTCTCGCAGTATCATTGGTTCCTACATGGATGAGAAGCATGGGGTAGTTAACTCTTCTGTTAATGGTCTTTGGACATCCCAGAATGACCCAGCACTGGATACTAAAAGGAAAGATATAATCATTTCTGTTCACTGTGAAATTGAGATCAGCTCTCTTAAGAAAGTAATATCCACTTTGCAACTGTGTAATTAGAATTAGGACTGTCCTTTACAGGGACTTTGGGTATTTTTCACTCTTTTGTTGCCAAGTTATTGAATTTGCAAAGTAGAGTGTAACTTTTAGAAGTTTCTTTCTCACAGACTACAGTTCATCTGTACCCAATAATAATATGGAATAATTATCTAGCACTTTTTGTCTTCAAAGTCCATCACACACAACAGCTAATTAAGTATTGCAACAAGTATGGACCTGACCTGCGTATTCTCCAATACTTCTGCTAAATGCAATGGAAATGTTGGAGGGGGATTGGGTTAAGGAATGCCAATTTATAGGGATGGAGAAGCTCAGGCCCTAATCCAGCAAGTACTGCCGCACAACTATTCGCATGCTTAAAATTAAGCCCTTTGAAGTTATTTGCTAGACTGGGGCCTAAGGAAGAGAGACAAAGGCCCAGATCCACAATGATATTTAGGTTCCTAACTACCACTGAAAACAGTGGAGGTGGTGGAATCCACAAAGGAGTTTACGATGCTACTAAGAATCATGGTTTCTAATTTTTAGGCACCTAGCAAATCACGAGACTAGCATTGCAATCTGCAAAGCTTCAGTTAGGTCCCTAGGCTTCCCATATAGTAAATACAAAAGGAAGGTGCCCTAGAAGGCAATCCACAAAGGAAGTATGCTAGGTAGGGACCTGCCTGAGCTAGCCAATGAGAGATGTCTCAGGGTGTGTGAGAAGCTCCATCCCTTTCTCAGAGAGCGGCACCTAGGCGTGGTTTGCACGGAGGAAGCACCTGTCACTGCTGGTGATCCATGAACTGGGGGAAGATGGGTGTTCAGTTGACTATATAGGATGTAAGCAGGAACACAATACTGTAGGTAAACATTAGCATGCCTATGAGATTGGGCACCTTAAGTATGTTCATACAAAAGTCACTCACCTAAGAGGGTGACGTGGGTCAGTTTACTGTGCAGACCATTCACATCTTTCTCATTTTTTCCCTGATGTGATGAATTAGTTACATGTTTGAACTTTATCCTCTTGGCTTAGGACCCCTTGTTTATTTAAGGTTTTTAATTTTATAGAGACAGATTTACAATTCAACCAGTGTGTTAACCTGAGGTTAATGAAAGAGAAAATGCTGACAAAAATGTTCACCAGAAAGCTAAATGAAAAAGTGAATGTCAAGGTGGCATGGTTCTTGGTTTTTGTCTTGTATTTTTTCCCTTCTTTCTCTTCCTATCCAGTCATTCTCCACTGTCTCTATCCGTTGCTAATTTGGTGATCAGTTAAGTGGCAAGAATAAGTGCTCCCATGCACTGTCCCCAGTGACCTAACACTTTACCTTTTTGTGATTTATCCTTCTTTTAACATCTTGCAATGCCTCTCTCACCAGTTCTGTAGTCTCCTTTCTGCTGCTTAACTCAGATCTCTCTGACCCTGCCAGCAGGTTTGAAAATTTGGGGACCTTGGGGGGAAATCACTGCACCAGTGGGGTACGGGGTAATCTTTATTGAAAATGGCTATGGATGTAAAGTGAGCTGTGGGGTGGGGGGTGTGTGTGTATGAAATTTGTCACAGTGTCTCTGCAATGGGGGGGGGTTTGTGGAGTGCTCAACTTTGTGGGGTGCAACAAGTTGAGAGGCAATGGGGGTTCTCAGCTAACTTAACTAGCTCACCATAACTTAAAAGGCGTTTCAATACCATATAAGAGGGGGGTACCACGCAAGTTGGGGTGCCGCAGTGGCAGAGGAAAGCGAAGCAGGAGGTTTGAGGTAGGCTCAGGGGAAACACAAGGGGGGTGTGAGAACGGGGGGGGGAGGGGTGGCAGAGGAAACCAGTAGCTGTGTGGGAAGCAGCAGGGGTGAGAGGAAGCTGTGGGAGAGCGGCAAAGGCAAGGGGAAGCCGCAGGAGAGTGCAAAAGCGAGGAGAAGCGGCGGGGTGAAAGGAGGGTGTGGGAAAGCCACGGGAGAAGTGGCGGAGGTGAGGGGAAGCCGCAGAGAGCGGCAAAGGAGCAGGGAAGCCGCGGGAGAGTGGCAAAGGTGAGGGGAAGCCGCAGAGAAGCGGCAGGGTGAAAGGAGAGCAAGGGGAAGCCATGGGAGAAGTGGCGGAGGCAAGGGGAAAAGCCACGGACAAGTGGCAGGGTGAGAGGAGGGCAAGGGCAAACTGCGGGAGAAGCGGCGGAGGCAAGGGGAAGCCGCGGAGAGCAGCAAAGGCAAGAAGAAGCTGCGGAGAAGTGGCAGGGTGAGAGGAGGGCGAGGGGAAGCCACGGGGAATGGTGGGGGTGAAAGGAAGGTGAGAGGAGGCGAGGAAAGTTCAAGGGAACAATTTATTTAACCCAAGGGAAACACAGAGGGGAAAAGTAAAAGTGACTTGGCAACTCTAAGGGTAACCGCTAAATGATACAATGTTACACACTATCTTAACACTTCTAAGGTTTAGAAATTAGAATAAACAGTGCTGCAACTTACAAGGGTACTTCGAAAACAACTAGAGAAGAGAGAGACAACAATCGACATAAGGCAGTGAGAAACAATTGAGGACTCGGGAACTTTTAAACAGTGGAAAAAGAGAGGGCAGTAATCTAAGACAAGTAAGGAAGGCAAAAACAAACAAGCCTGCTCTTAGGAGCATGGGCTTGGTGGAGCTGAAAGAGAACAGTGGCAAAGTAGCAGCACAAGATGAAGTAACTTTTTTTAAGGAAAGCTGCAGGGGCAGGCTCTTACCAATACCACCACCAGCAGCAGCAGCATTACAGGCAGGAGAGAGAGAGACTCGTTACTCGGCCGGCAGTTCAAACATGGTACGCTCAGGGAAAAACTTGTGAACGGAGGAGGTCAGCGTCTGGGTGATCAGACCAGGCAGGATGTCAGGAACCGTCCTGCCTGATCACCCCAAACCCTGAGTTTTTAAGCTGTGTTTCCCGCCAGTGGCTGTGATTGGCCACAATTACAGGAAAGGGGGAAACTCAGGTGGGCATGACTCACGCCTTCACTATTTTAAAGATCTTGCAATTAGGCAGTGCCCACCTATGCCCAGCCCTGAAAAGATCACTGGGACGTCAACGGCCATCTAGTTTAGTTTAAGGGGCCATCTGCTCCTCTTACATTCTTTACATACCTAAGTGATGGCCCGGGAGGGGCGGCCATCAAATTAATTCAAAGAGCAACGGACACTCTCAACCTTTACTTCCTACTCCACATGCCTCTTGTCCTCCTTCGCTCTTTCTTTCATTTTCCACCTCTCCATTTGCTTTTACTACTCTCTCTCCTCTGGCTCCTTTGCTTCTGCCTAAATAAGCTCCCCACCACCAACTGTCTTGAGAAACATTCTCTCAAACATCCCTTTCCCGTGTAACTGCCATCATCCTTTCTGCCTTCTTTCCAAAATCTCTGGCTGAGTGACCTACTCCTACTATGTTCCCTATCCTCTAATGCATTTCTTGATATTCATAACTCAGGCCTCTGCTCTTCATCAACTCTGTTCCTTCCCAAGGGCACAGTTGGCGGGTATACATAAGTCTGTATAGCTTAAGAAGGTGTGACTGTGAATGGGAAATAAGATATTTGCAAATCTGTTCTATATTTCAGTCTAGAAATGCTGTCCATGAATAAATAAGAGACCTTTTCCTTCCTATACACACACAATGGAGTCCAAAGCAAGGAGATGTTACCTAGTGCTTTGTTTTTAGGGTTCTGAACTGCTTATCTGTAAAATTTCACCAAATGTTTTCCCAGTACATTCCGTTATGGGAAGCAATTTTAGAGCACCGGCCACCGTTGGGAAAATGGAAGAGAGAAGAAGGGATAAGATAGGGTAGAGGGGAAGAAGAGAGTAAACAGAGAAGCAAGAATCAGCAGATCAAGAAAGGAAGAGAGAAACAATGGAAATGGGTGTGACGGGGAAAGCAAGAAAAGGGAGCTAAACAGAGAGAAAAAGGGGTCAAATAGGCTGTGTTCACACAGCATTTTTGTTTCAAAACAACGAGGTTGTTTCAAAACAACAAAAAAACATGTTCACACGACGCACAGATGTTTCAAAACAACATGAACCCGTTGTTTCAAAACAACAGCGTTGTTTCAAAACAAGTTAAACCTCATTTCTAGGCAAAACACCGTTGTTTCGCAACGGTTGTTTCAAAACAATGCAGTGTGAACATGTTGGTTTTGGAACAAAGTATTCCGAAACAACATTGGATCCTCAGCACCCTGACCAGGGAACCCTCAGGACCTTGGCCAGGCTGCTGAGGGCTGTCCCTCAGCCCCCAGTGGGGGGGGGGGGTGAGCCGCTGTGGGGCGGATCAGCCCGCAGCCTGGGCTACCCCCTGACACCTCCGGCAGGTCGGGGGCACGGGGCTCAGCCCACAGCCCGGGCTGCCCCCCCAACACCGCCAGCGGGTCCGGGGTGCCGGGCTGAGCCCCGTGCGGCTCACCCCCCCGCCGGGGGCTGCAGCCCCCTTTCTGGGCAGCAGGGTGAGCCACAGCAGCGGCTCATCCCCCAGGTGGCTGCAGCCCCCTGCAGCAGGTAACAAAATAGCATGTTCACACTGTGAACATGCTATTTCATTTCCCGCTTTTTTCCCTATTTTGAAATGTCTTTTTGCTACTTCGAAGTAAGAAATTTTGAAATAAGGCATTGTTTCAAAACAAGTTGTTTCGACACAACTTGTCTTGAAACAACCATCTGTGTGTCAACACAGCCATGGAGAGTAACAAGTAAGGTAATGAACAGAGAGAATTAAAAATGCAAATTAAGGAAAAGAGAGATGAAGAAGAAAAATAGAAGTGAAATGAGTACATAGGCTCACCCTGCCATTGATGGTTCATGTTCTCATGTTGCTAGTTTGCACTTGGAGCCCCTGGGATTGGAAGGCATAGGTGGCTTTATGTCTCTTTTATGCCCACAAGACAGGGAAACTTAAGGTTGGTCTTCACTGACGGTGATAAATTCGCCACTGTCAGATAACTCTTGTAAGGAAGCTGATCTTGTAAGACCACCTCGACAGAAGTAGTAGCACTGAATAGCAGAGAAGGCATTTCTCTCCAACACCATAGTAAACAGGCAGTAGGCAATCGGAGGGAGATACACAAGGTATTTTTAGTGCTTTGTGTATCTCCCTTCAATTGCTGCAGAAATTGCTGCCATGGTATAGACCGGGGCTTAGAGTAATATCAAGAGTAGTCTGTAATATTCTGGGCAAACTTTTCTGAATTAAGATGAAGTTTATTGACTCAGGGGTAACACCACTGGAATTTATGTTAACACAATTGCTGATGTTGGACTCTTGTAAGATTAACTGGAACTTCTCTATTATGCAATATCAGTGCAATCTCAGGTAGGTATAAGGAAGTTCAAAGTTATTTTTTAAATTATACCATGAAGTGGATTTCCTTGGGAAAAACCTTGAGGGGTAGGAAATTCATATTCTTGCCCTCTGATGCCAACCTTTGAAGGTTCACTGGGCAAGACCCTAAGTGCACCAGTTACCTTCTTCTAGGATCGCCTGTTCAAAGATCCCCCTGATCTGTATTAAAGACTGGAGTAAACTGGTGAGGGGTTTTCTTGTTCTGAGTTCACACTGTGAAGGATTCTCCTAGGGTGAGGGGTGTGGCGCACTGAAGAATTTATCCTCCCGGAGCCCAGTCAGAGTCAGGATGGAGTCTTGTAAGCTTATTAGCATGTATATTGGTTCTTAATGTGTTTTCTCTAATGCTTTGTACCTTAAGAATAAAGTAGACTTGCGTAAGAAGCGCTGTGTAGTAACATATCTGCAGCAATTATTCTGCTGTCAGTCTCTGAAGAGAAAGCAAGCAGGTCTGCCTTGACAACCTGTTGTTCTGGGGAACACAGTGAATACAGGGAACTGATCATCATCCTGGAAATAACCTTTTTAGAAGGAACAGGGATATGTGTCTACACCCAAGAGAAGCAATAGCTAATGAGTTGAGCCTGAACATGGGTGTCCTTATCAGACCATTGAAGGTTAAAAATAGGTGCAGTTACTAAACTGTAAAAAAGTACCACCAGAGATTACAGCAAGAGGCAACACCTCAAGCAGATTGTTTTTGATTAGTGACATTTTATATGCTGTAATGGGATTTAACCCCTGTCACTACCTAAGGACTAAAACTCCATTTAACCTGCTCTGCACCTGGGCCTGGGTGATTAACTGATTGCTTCCTGGCCAAAAGAGGCAGAAGAAGGTCAGTTGTGGAGGGAAGGCTTGGAAGGGAGTGAGTTGTGACAAGCCTGAGGCAAGCAAACTATAAAAGGCCACAGGAAGAGGGCTGGTGCCTGTGGTAGGAGGGGGGAAAAAAGGGGCAAGATCTAGGGAGGGACTGCAGGGAAGCTAGGACCCTCCTGTAGAGGGAAACTTAATAAAGTGCAGGGTAGACTTATGGGAGGGAGGTTTGAGATGAGTGTTGTATTTAAAGAGGAGCCTTCAGTACACCAAAATGAGCAGAATTATTCAGTTTTGTTTGGACTCAGTAAATTCACAGATGACACCACGCTGGGGGGGAATAGTAAACACGCTGAATGGCAGGGATAGGATTCAGAGAGACCTAGACAAATTGGAGCATTGGGCCAAATGAAGTCTCATGAGGTTCAACAAGGACAAGTGCAAAATCCTGCACTTAGGTTGGAAAAATCCTATGTACTGCTACAGGCTGGGTACCAATTGGCTAAGTGGCAACTCTGTGAAAAAGGACCTTGCGGTTATAGTGGATGGGAAACTGGATGAGTCAACAGTGTGCTCTTGTTGCCTAAAAGGCCAATGGCATATTGGGCTGCATAAGTAGGAGTGTTAACAGCAGATCGAGGGATGTGATTTTTCCCATTTATTCAGTACTGGTGAGGCCGCATCCGGAATACAGTGTCCAGTTTTGGGCTCCACACTACAGAAAGGATGTGGACAGATTAGAAAGAGGGCAACAAAAATGATTAGGGGGTTGGGACACATGACTTATGAGGAGAGACTGAAGGAACTAGGCTTATTTAGCCTGCAGAAGAGAAGAGTGAGCAGGGATTTGATAGTGCAAACTGCCAGCTAATATCTTAGAAGGAAACTGGCAAGGAAAATATGTCTTCTTATCTCTTCGGGGCTCCCCTCTGTTGACTGAAATACATCAGTTATCTTGAGCTTACGTTAAAAAAGGCTTTTCACTGTAACCTCCTGGAACTTGGGTAACCTAACCTCAGACCTTTAACCCCTTCACTGCCACCTCTAGTTGTGGTGGGAAGTGATAGTGTTCCTCTGCTGTAACAGAGTTCCAGTAATAAATGTGGTTCGTACACAGAGCCCACTGAAGGGGCAAGCCAGTGTGTTACCAGCTCAAGATGCTGAAGCTTAGAGGTGCCAGCTTGGCCCCACCCCTCCTGCCACTGCAAGCACACTCCAGGCTCAGAATCGGTGTTGGGGGCCCAAAAGGAAAAGTTGGCTCAGGGCACCACAACTCCTTGAGCCAGCCCTGTTCATACTTAACTTTACATTTTCTGAAGCCCCACTGACTTCAATGGAACAACGCAGACTGTGCACAGTGAAGCACGTATGCAAGTTTTTGAGGGATTAGACCCTATGTCAGTAACTTCACATACCACTGAGTTTTGGGTGCTCAGCACTTTTTGAGATTCAGGCTACCTATTTAGGTGCTTTAATATGGATTTTTAAATACTTAGCTTTGGACACCCGCATTTGAAAACTATTTTCTAAATATATTTGGCCTGTCAACATATCTGTTTTTCTATTATACTTGGTCTTGAAAAACCAAGAATTTTCCTACACTGAAACTATACTTGAGACTGTATAAACTTACGCCTAGGAACGTTAGCCCACCACATCCATATATCAATAAATGAGAGTCAGAGTAGATTATATTTCCAGTGCATTAAAATCCACAAGCTCTTAATTTTAAAAGTGTGCTCTTCTTCAGATCAGGCCATTCATTACTTATTGGTTTGTATTGGATTGTCTTGTCCTTTGGATTATAACCTCCTTGTGTAAGTTACCACAAGTCTTGAGCATGCCCTGTGGTAGTGACCAATATATAGTAAAAAATAAGACAAAGCAACATTTAATGCGGTATGAAGGACGTGACAGCAGGAGTGTCGCTGCCCCGAGGAGGGACCCGGGGCATGGGCCCAGGCCCCGGCCCATAGGCCCACAGGCCCCGAAGCCACTGCACCACCGCAGGTTGCTAGGCCCCACATTCCTGGCCGGGCACAGGGCCGGAAGCAGCCGTGGGCGGCTGGGTGCCTCATCTCCAGCCGGGGACGGGGCTGCCGCCGCCGCTGCAAGTGGCCGGGCCCCAGATTGCCTGCCATGGCCACGGGCAGCTGGGCCCCGGATCCCTGGCTGGGGACGAGGCCACCGCTGCCACAGGTGGCCAGGCCCCAGATCCCCGGCCCAATTGAGCCAGAGATCAGGAGAGGTGTGGCCCTGCCAGATCCGGGGCACCAGCGCTGGGATTCAGGGCACGTGCCCCGGGTGCCCAGCGCCAGCGACACCCCTGCATGACAGAAATGGGAACTAGTGTGATGGAAGTAATGCTGAAATAATTTGAATATTGTGTATTGACTGGTTATTGAGAAGCATGGCGTGACTGTACTGATTAAATACTGGGAGGTTGACTCTATGATTATATTTTCATCAGAAAGCTGTTAGGAAATAAGCAGAAAGGTGAAACAATGACTCAAGGTAAGTTTCTTCCTCTGCAAACACTTGAAGACAGACTTGTGGGAGAGCATTCAGCCCTGAGGGGACTGACTCGATATTTCACAGAGGCCAAGCAAACTGGTTTTGGATAATGGAGCCAAAAAGAACAGGAACTGAGAAGACAAAGGAATGCAGGCTGGGTAAAAAGGACCTTAAAGGGAAGAGGCTGTTATTGTTGGGAGCTGCTGAGGCTGGCATCCAGGACAGAGATTTTGGCAGGGGTTAAAGTAAAATTCAGTGGGCCCCTGGAACCCTCCTAAATATGTGGGCCCCCCTCATGCTGGTGTGGACTCCCCCACTCTCCTGGTCACCCCCCAGCTGATCCCATCCTGCCCCCCTCCCCCTGTCAACCCCCCAGCTGGCCTGATCTTGCCCCCCACTCTCCCATCACCATCCCCATCCAGGCCGCTCCCCCCCCCCCCCTCTCCCATCACCCCCCCCCCCCAGCCAGCCCAATCCCATCCCCTCAGCTGGCCTGATCCTGCCTCCCTGCTCTCCTGTCACACTCCAGCCAGCTCGATCCCCCCCCCCCAGCCAAGCCGATCCTGCCCCCCCACACCTCCAGCTAGCCTGATCCCACCCCCCACTCTCCTGGTCAACCCCCCACCAGCCCCTATCCTGCCCCCCCACACCCTTCAGCTGGCCTGATCCTGCCCTGTCCCCAATTGCCTCCCCACCCCATTATCTGGCCACCAGAGCAGCGCAGCCTGGTCACCGGCTGCTCCTCCAGCCAGCGGAAGTTCTCACTGAGCATGCACAGACTGACTCTGCGCAAGCTCAGTGAGAGCTTACTCTGAGCGGAAATTTTAAAAGCTCCCAGCTCACAGCCGCTCTTATCCGGCGAGGAGACTCTGTCTTCCCCTTCGGCTAGGGACTGCGGCTGCTGGCTGTGCACAGCTGGCAGTGTTCCAGTCTATTTTTAGGGGGTCTTGGAATGCAGCGTACTGGTGCATGCTCTTATTTTTAGGGGGCCCGGAACACTGTCTCCCTAAAAATAGGGGGTGCCAGACAATGTTCCCTGTAAGCTGCGCCAGTGAGCGGTGGCGCAGCTGCCTCCGCTCACCGGTGCAGCAAGCACTGACCCCAGCGCAGAGCTGGGGTCGGGGCTGGCGGGGAGCAGAAGCGGGGAGCGGTGGGGTTCGTGGCTGGCGGGGAGCAGAGGAGCCAGGGCCGGGGCTGGCAGGGAGCAGAAGCCGGGAGCAGCGGGGAGCAGCAGGCAACAGAAGCCGGGAGGAGAGGAGCCGAGGTTGGGGCTGGCGGGGAGCAGAAGCAGGGAGCGGAGGCGCTGGGGCCGGGGCTGGTGGGGAGCAGAAGAAGCGGGGAGCGGCGGGGGTTGGGGCTGGCAGAGGAGCCGGGGCCGGGGCTGGCGGGGAGCAGCAGTCAGCAGAAGCCGGGAGCAGAGGAGCCGGGGCTGGCGGGGAGCAGAAGCTGGGACTGGAGAAGCTGGGGTTGGGGCTGGCGGGGGAGCAGAGGAGCCGGGGCTGGGGCTGGCGGGGAGCAGAAGCAGGGAGCGGAGGCGCTGGGTTGGGGGCTGGCGAGGAGCAGAAGAAGCGGGGAGCAGCGGGGGTCAGGGCTGGCGGGGAGCTGATCCTATGTTTTACACCCCCTGACCTGATCCTATGTTTTAAACCCCCTTGCATTTAGTTTCATTCCTTTCTGTAAGTTCACCCATCTTCAAAGCATCTGAGGAAGTGGGATCTTCTCCCACAAAAGCTCATGCAAATAATAAATCTGTTAGTCTTAAAGTGCCACACAACTCCTTGTTGTTTTTTCACTATACTAGGTATTTACACATGCTTGGCTCTGTGGTATCCAAGAGGCACATCCCACCTGTGCTCACATTCAAGTGAATGGCCCTGACAATACATTATAAGCGAACTACATGTGTCTTCCCATTTTGATATCTTTACCAAGTGCCATAAACAATGGCTTTAGAAGGAGGTGTCCCCTCCATGTATTTTTAGTACAGCTCTGTTTTCAGTTGCAAGCTGGTAAAGGAAAGTTCAAAGCTTGCAGACAAGAACAACACAAAACTGGTAGATGGGGATTGTAGCAGAGAGAGAAGGCAGCCTGATCTAAGTTTTTCAGTAAAGTGGAAAAACTGTCATTGACCTTAATTAACATTAGCTCAAGTAATATATAGGCCTGAATCAGGGTGACTTCTTTTAGCTCTGTGAGTGAGATCTAGTCAGAATTGGCACATTCATTAGGAATCTCTAAAAAATAATAGAATTGTATTGGCTATCTGTGATCATCAGCTCTTATCAGTGTAATTTCTTACAAATTTTCTTTATGTATTTTCACATCTTCTAAAGGTGAGCTGAAATTACAGACAACCAAAATGTTTGTTGTTCTGGAAAAGGTAATGGCTGGTACACTGAACACATTCTTAGATGTTTGTCACCTATACACTGACAGAAGATAAGTTCCCATTTCTGGCCCAGTTGGTTGATATATGTGGTATGTTTCAAGCATCTAGTGCAGATGCTGAATGAGGCTTCAGTCTAATGAATAATATTAAGACAGAGCCTCATAACAGGTTGGATGTTTCTCATCTAGACATGCTAATGCGCATCAAGTCATATCTAAGTGCTGGATTCAAGGCTGACCTAGACTCTGTATATGCATTCTGGAAATGTGACAAAGACAGGCGTCAAAAACTGAGGTGTAGAGGAGGCTTGATAGGCAGCATCATTGCTTCATATTCGTTTAATAAAAATGTTAAACTAAAATACTGTGGTTTTATTAATTTACTAAAGTTTGAACAAAAAGACATCTATACAATGTTCCCTCTCTAAGCTGGTGATGCAACTGAGCAAGTTACGGATGCACTTGGGGAGCTGATGGGCAGTGGCTCAGGGGCCCAGTCCGGGCCCAGGAACTTGCTCAGCTGCATCCATAAGTTGCTCAGCTGCATCACAGGCTTAGAGGGAACATTGGTGCCAGAATGGTGTTCCGGGCATTCCCCCTTACTTTAACCCCTGATTGTAGGGCCTTAGGTAAGAAAGACATGCACATAGGCTGTTCTGTTAAACACCTGTTTTCCAAGTGCTTTGTTCCAGTTGTTAAGATTACACAATCATTTGGTTTAAGAAGGCAATCGGATCACTCTGTTAATACTGGGCACAGACTCCTGAAGAGAAGATCTGTGGGTGCAGAACACAGTTGGCCATGCTAGATAACTCAGTTGAAACACAGAATACTATAGCCAGGGCCCAGTCTAACAATGAGAGAACTGTATGACTCCCCTCCAGGAGAGGTAAATGCACAGGAGAGGTAAATGGGGAGCACTTGGAAAGGGGACAGAAGTACAGTAAGCCCAACAAGCTGTAGAAAAGGGATCCTGTGAACTGATTATCGTCGTTGACCTATGATCTCAGAGTCTAACTGATTCGGATGTCTGACATCAGAAAGAATTGTCCCCTGGGTCAGATTGGCAGAGACCCTGGATTTTTTCTTTTCTTTCTTTTTTTTTTTTTTTTGCCTTCCTTTGCAGCCTGGGGAATGGTTCACTTTTAAGGCATGAGTTACATTTAGTGTAAATGGTGGATTCTCTGTAACTTGAAGTCTTTAAATCAGGGGTCAGCAACCTTTGCTGACCCTGTGCCAGCCCTGCCCAACGCACTCTCACTGGCTGGTGGGCGTGGGGCCAAAAGGCGGCAGGGCCAGGCGTCTGGTTCAGGGGCTGGGCTGGCTCCCTCCCCTGTCAGCGGGTAGCCTACAGGTCCTGGCGGGGGCCGCCTATCCTCCCGTGGCCTCTGGGTCTGGCTGGAGGCACCTCTCGCCCCTGCCGGCTGGCAGCTTCTGGCTCTGCAGTCGGAACCAGAAGTTGCGGGGGAGATTTGCCCCGCTCCTCTCCCACCCTGCCCAGCAGGGGGCAGGGCCAGCAGGGGCCTGGGAGCCGCTCATCATGGCTTCTGCTGGCCCGGAGCCGTGGCATGCTGCTCCTGCTGCCCAGCAGCAGAACACTGGGGGAGCGGGGCCAGTGGAGAAGCCTGAGTGGCACTGCATGCCACTCAGGCTTGACTCCTGTGCCATTTTTGGCACGGGTGCCAGGGGTTGCCAACTCCTGCTTTAAATCATGATTTGATGACTTCAGTAACTCAGCCAGAGACTGGGGGTCTAGTACAGGGGTGGATGAGGCTCTGTGGCCTGCAGTATGAAGGAGGTCAGACTATATGATCATGGCCTTCTGACCTTAACATCAATAAATTTAAATCAATCGCCATTTCCTGTTGGGCTAATATCTGACACATGTACATACTCAGTTACCAGTCTTAGTGTTAATCAGAGTCTCAGTTTTTAAACTGCAGGTGGGTTACAAGTTTAAAAGCATTAAATAGTGTTCGTGACTTCTGAAAACATTCCTTATGTTACAGAACAACCTGCCTTTTTGCTGACAGCAGCCAGAACAGGACTGAGTTCTTCTTATTGTCTGGTGAATATGCTAGTGCCTAGTCTTTTACTTTCTGTATTTTGGATCATGCATGTCCTAGGAAATTCACATCTCCATAGCATGCCACTGGCAAGGAACAAAATCATAGGTTCCTGAGTCATGTGGCTCACAAGCTTGGGATGTTGAGTGGGGGGCACTTTCCCATTATGTTAGTTGGATTTAGGCACAATCTACCTGCCATGGAGACCTTTGGGGGTATGAAAGTACTAATGTCAACACTTTCAAACGTGGGTGCCTAAAGTTAGGAATTTAGGCCCAAATTCTGAAAAGCAAATAAGTACCTAATTCATGGGAGTTAGGTACCTATTTCCCTTTGAGGACTTGGGCCTTATACCATGTTGCTCCCACTGAATGTAAACAGCAAAAGTCTCAATTGTTTCAATAGAAGCTGGATCGAGTATTGGAAATAAAGTTCTTGTGATCTCACAGGTAAATATAATGATCCTCATGTTACATGTATCTATTGCAATTACTTATATGAGTCCTTCATCCATTTGGAGTTGGCAGCAACAAGAGCTCAGTTCAACATCTAGGAGCTGCTTTCAACAATATGACACAAAACTGGCTCTAGCCCTCGCCTGGTGACCTGGGACAAGTACACACCATCTGCTTGGGTGCCCCCAAAAGGCAATACTTCCTCTCTCGAAAGTCCAAGTGTAGAAAGAAGACCTTTCAATAAGAGGAGGGAAGCAGTAACTCCGCATTAATTTGGGCAAAAAGCACAAGCAAAATTCATAGGCATAAAACTATGTCCTTTGGATGGGTCATTTGCTCTCCTTTCTTTCTCCCCTACATCTCTCTCATAGTAGTTGTCTTTAGTTAGTGTTGACCCAGAGTTCAGGGATGTATATGAGCAAATTCACTCCCCACTGAGGTGAGGAGGAAGGGGAGAAGGCACCCTGTTTGCCCCTCCAGCCATCGCTGCCACACTGCTCCTCACTTTGCTGACCACCCACTGCTCATTGCTCCACAGTTGGTTCCACCAGCCACCTGCGAACCGTTATTCACCAGCCATTGTCCTTCACCTTCTGCTACCATCTGCTTCTCCACAATGGCCTCAGTGAGTCAGTCTCTTGAAGTTCCAACTAGCCATCAGTGGCTAGCTCTTACTGGGTGAACCTCAGTACTAAAGCTAGGCAGGAGCCCTGTCCCACAGTAGGTCATTTCAGCTCAGTGTTTAACAGTGGAGTGATCTGTAACCAAGCATCAGTCAAAAGGATCATTTGGGCAAAGTAGTCCCGTCATGCTTAGCACCTACCTAAGCAGGCTGGGTGTGCTCATGCCGATCCTTTGGTTCTGATTCTTCCTCCCCTTCCCCCAGCCAGCTTGGTGGTGGATGGCTCATTCAGACCCTGTTTACATCCTTCTCCAACCCAGAATTTGTCATCCTGGCAAATCTGGATTGTACCATTTACATTAATTCTCCTCAAAGGGTTTGAGGCAGGAACATCGCTGCCCCAGGCAAAGACCTGGGGCACACCCCCAGGCCCTGCCCTCTGGCCACAATCCAGCACCTGGGCCCGATTCTGTGTTGGGCTTCTGCTGCCGCCAGCCTGGCCCCAGATCCCTGGCCAGAGACGGGGCCGGGAGAGGCAGGTGCCGCTGCGGGCACTTGGGGCACGTGCCCTATGTGCCAGGTGCAAGCAAGACCGTTCGTTTGAGGAAACCTACTATGGCTTCCACAAGCATGTCAGACCAAGTTAAGTGTATTGCTTCTTCACTAATCACCTCAGGTGCAGCATAGGTTAACCTATTGAAAGTGGGCCTGGCAGGGCAGGTGGAGGATTTATGTTCTTGGGCAAGGGGTAGTGAGGGTTCTACATATATAGACCCTATTATCACAGCATCTGAGCTCCTCTTAATGTCTTTATTCTTACAACAGGGCATTTAGATTCACTGAGGCAGGAACTCTGGCTCTTGCTCAGATGCTGCAGTATACCCTAGCACAATGGGGCCAGTTTTTGGTTGGCCCATACAATACAGCTACCTGGCAAACTAGGGGCGTGATTCTCCTGTTCATGTTCATATCTTCACTCTAGGTGTCACTGAGATAGCACAAGTCTAAACATCAGTATAGTTGCAGTAGCATACAGTAGGTAGTGGTGACATAGACACGACTTGGTGTTTAGCCTCTCTGAAGCTGATGGGTAGGTACTTGGCATGGCGAAGTTGGGCTTCTGCTGCCGCTACCTCAGCTACACTGCATTTCCTACTCAAGCTAGGATGAGCAGGTGCACACAGGCAAGGGAATCACACCCCAGCTCACAATGTAAATGCAGTCTCAGTCATTACAGTAACAAACATGGTACATGATGATTAAGTTCCCTGTTATATATTGGGATCTAAGGCACACAGGAAGCATGGAGGAATGGAACCCGTGTCTCTCAAAGCCCAGGCTTACATAATCATTGCACTATCATTCCTACCAACTGGAGAGGTAGGAGGAGGTGAAATGACTTTCACAAAGTTACAAAGCAAGCCGAAGTCCACACTGGGACTAGAACACAGGCTCCTTAGTGTAAGACACAGGACCCAATTGCCTTCTTCAGTGTGAGTGTTGTGGGGTTTTTTTGGTCAGATTTTGGGAGAGGGGGGGTGTTTTAAATTTTTGCACATCTATCTCAGCAATTTCCGTAAGTTTATTAGCATGGCATATTGTACAAGTGCAGCCTAAGTTAGCATTGCAAGTGCCTAGCTCTAGAAAAGGTTTCACACTGGAACTATATGCAAGAGGAATGAAATATTCTGAGAGTTATTGTTGCATTATTGTATTGTACATAGCTGGTTCAGTGGCAGGCTACCATATATTATGGCTGTTTCAGCAGTGTCTTTCTTTTCTTTCCATGATACCCAGAACTTTTCTATGCTCTTTAATGGAAAGCAAACATGCAACGTAATACTATTATATAAATAGCTCAATAACAGTGTCATGTGGGGAACGTGTACAGGTCCAAAAGTCTTACATTAAAACATCTGCTTTTATCTGATGATTACTTTTAGCAGAGCCATTATATTATTTCAGGTTATCAGACACTAAGATATCTATACAGAGAGGTCCAGTGGCTCAGGCACTAGCCTCAGGATTTGGGAGACATAGATTAAGTCCCTGCTCTACCAAAGGCTTCATCTGCAATCTTGGGTAAGTCACTTAGTTTTTCTGTAAATTTTCTATCTTCAGGTGCTGGACAAAGTGGGATTTCCTTCCATGAAAGCTCATGCGATAAATAAGTTTGTTAGTTTTTAAAAGTGCCACAGGACTCCTTGTTTGTTTTGCTGAAATAGACTAACACAGCTGTCCCTTTGGAACTTAGTTTATCTGAGTCTCAGTTCCTCATCTGTAAAATTAGGATAATTGCACTTCACAGGGGTGCTTTCAGGATAAATGCCATAACTTTAAACTACTTTATTGTCTTTAACCTTGCACAAAGTACTTTTTAAGTACATGATAGGTGTACTTAACAATCCTGCCAATACTTATTATATAGCATTGGTATATATATAGTTCAAGGCTTGAAAAATCCACGTGCCTGGGATGAATAAGGTGCTTTCTCAATTGAGTATGAGGAACTTATATTTTTATTTAAAATAACACATAAAACCAACCCATTTCTAGCCTTTATTGACTACAGTGCTGTTTTCCTAAGCTGTGCTGTGTATACTTAAACATTCAATTGTCCCAGCTACATCACTAAGGACTCTGAAAAACGTCCATGGCCCACAGCTAGGTTGACACAACCTCCCACTCAGCTGCCAGTGTAGCTGCACTTAGATCAGCAGAATTATCTTCTGCTGGATCATCTAACTCCTGCATCTTGGAGTGCTGGAGTAACTCCAGCGAGCGACAAAACCCTTCTGCTGATGTAGGAAATATCTGCAAAATGGTGGCACATCTCGGGGCCATGTAGCGGTGGGGATGTGGCCGGATAAACATATGGGTAGCTTGAGCCAGTCACAGTGCGCCCGGCTCACAATTGGCAAGCAGCAGCAGGGAGAAGGTAACAAGACTGGTGAATTTGACAGAAGAAACCTGCAGCAGGCAGCAGTGGGGATGTCTGTCAGGCACAAGGCCAAGGGATCGAGGGGCACCCCAGGGACAGGCGCTGGAGCTGATCGGGGTTGGGCGGCAGAGCTAGAGCCTGCTGCATGATACAGAGCAGTATTCTCCCCCAGACTTTAAATGGGGGGGGGTAGCGGGTGCTCACTAATTTGGTATAATACTAGCTGCCAACTGGAGGGGGTGTTGGGAAATTCAGTGAGTGTAGGGGTGCTCACTAATTTGGTATAACACTGTCACTAGCTGATAACTGGG
>ML681994.1:30142870-30170787 GCA_007922195.1 Podocnemis expansa | reverse complement strand
CCCCCCCCCCATGATCATCCAACCACCACACCTGGCAGGCATTTGTGAAAAAGTTGATTTTTGTCTGGCTTTTTGTCAGATGCCAGGGCTGTACCCTAAAAATAGAAGTATCCTGGAGTGTGCCTCACCAAAACACGTTTCCCTGCCAGTTCAGGGGGCTGTGGTGGCTGGGAGCAAGCCCCGCCGCCCCTCCTCTCCCTTCCTGGTGCCTGGGAAGGCAGCGCACCCACCACAGCCTCCTGAGCCGGCAGGGGAACACGTTCCACTCCTGCACGCTTCGAGTTTTAGAGTGCGGCTGTGGCGTCCAGCAAAAAGCTGGAGAAAATCAATTTTTTTAGTAATGCCTGCTGGACGGAGGATGTAAGGACAAAAAGGAGGGCATTTCTTTCTTTTGCCAGGTGTCAGATAACCCTGCCTTAGACTGGGTTTCATCACATTTCACTGTCTGCTATTCCCTGCAGGTCTCATCCTCTCCTTTCCTGTCACTTTTAAAGACTAACAAATTTATTTATGGCATGCAGTTTCATGGGAGAAATCCTATCAATAGGGGAGCATTTTAGTCTCCAGCTCACTGGTGAATATGTTAATTACTGTCCTTAAGCAGGTTAATTACCAATCAAAGCTTCAGAGAAAAACTACCATTAGAATTCATATGCAAATTTGATACTATTACCTTGGGCTTGAACAGAAACATCAGTTGGCTTTCTTATTACAAAAGTTCCAAAGGGATAGCTATGTCAGTCGAGTTCAGCAAAACAAGCAAGGGATCTTGTGACACTTTTAAAGATTAATAAATTTATTTATTGCATGAGCTTTCACAAAAGTTCCTTGTTTGTTTTATTACAAAAGGTAAATTTGCCTTCCCTCTCCTTCTGATATATTGTTACACACTGACACTGTTTGAATCTAGACACCTGCTTTTATTTGCTGTAACGGTCTGATCTGGTCCTTTGATTTACACTTCTCTGCATTTATTTTTCCTCCCATTCTGTAAGTTCTTTATCTTCAAGCATTTTATTTGCTGTAACGGTCTGATCTGGTCCTTTGATTTACACTTCTCTGCATTTATTTTTCCTCCCATTCTGTAAGTTCTTTATCTTCAAGAAGTGGGATTTCTCCCATGTGATAAATTTGTTAGTCTTTAAAAGTGCCACCAGACTCCTTGTTTGTTTTGCTGAACTAGACTGACATGGCTACCCCTTTGGAACTTTTCCCATCACTCAGTGGCACAGAGGAAACCAAAGTTTAGAAAGATGTTGCTTTGGTCTGCAAACTTAGAGGACAAGGAAGCCAAAGCAGTAGCATCCTTCCATCTCTTACTTCATCGATATTCTCCATGAGATCCCAGTTTTGTCTATACTAGGGAAAACCGAATACCACTGGTCCTATGAGCACCTCACCGTATTGGGAATCTACAGATTTGCCTATGTTAAGGAATTTTTGTAAAAAATTCTTACTATTGCTGACCAATATCAGTTTGACTTCACCGGTACTACCAACTTCTGTGACTGCAGTGATGACTGCTGGAAGGTTTTGTGTTATCAGCAGGTATCATTTAGATATGTTTTGGTGGGAATAAATGACATGGTGCTACAGGCAGTAGCCTGTTTGTTTGGACACACAATGTTGTGGAACAGAACTGATGTGAGCTAAGCTTTCCCACTATTGAGAAACCAAATGTGAGTATAAGCCCTGGTCTACACTTAAGGTACTTTTTGGCGACATTTGACAGGCATTTACGCAAGGCATGTAAAATGCCTTGCGTAAGTGCTGGTGACTTTCTAAGCTGCTGGGGGACACTCAGGAAAGCCAACCGCAAATCCCTTTCAGTTGACTTTCACTTGCGTCTCCTGGGGGCCAGGGCTTCCAGCGCTGACTTCCAGGAGCGCAGCAGTGAGTTCATACTCACTGCTAAGCGCTCCCGGAGTACCAGGCTGATGGCAGCGATTTTGCTGCCGTCAGTATAGACCAGGCGTGGCCAAACTGCAGGTCGGGAGCCATGTGTGGCTCTTGAAGGAAAAAGCGTGACTTGCAGAAGAAAGCCAGAGGAGAACATCCCCAGCCTAGTCATTTTAAATCTGCCCTGAGCATGCTCTGACCATACTCAGGGGGAGCCCCAGCCTGTGCCTAGCTGCTGGAGCAGCCAGCTAAGGGGGCCCTGGTTGGGGGTCAGCCCAGGGGAGCCAGCATCAGGGCTTGGGTGTTAGGGAGGAGGTCGGGATAGGGGGGAGAAGCGGTGGAATGGTTGAGATGGTGGGGAAAAGTTAAGTTTTTACTGTATAGGTAGGCCTAGTTTTCATGGTAACCTTAAGTCATTATTAGAAACTGACATTGGTGGGGTCAATATTGGCCTTCTTTTGATGATAAAATTAAAGTGTGCAATGAATTTTAAACTTAGCAATATTGGAGTAGGTAAAATATAGCTGTATGCCTCAGTGTGGCTCTCTAAGGTTTTATAATCAACTTGTGTGGCTCTTGAGTTCCGTAAATTTGGCCATTCCGGGTATAGACATAGCCTAAGAGAGGAGGTGGAGGTGTGGTGGGAGACAAAATTCTCTGGCTAACCTCACAGGGAGGTTTCCATAGGATTTATTGGAGGCCCTGTCATTGCAAAATTAAAGTGCTTGGCTTTGTTGCTTTTGTGGGAGTAAAAGTACAAAAGTGGAAAGACCATGGAGTCTTTAGTGACAGCTCTTCTGTAGCCTGGGAATCGTGCCACCTGGGTACAGATGGAGGGATTCCCTGTCCTTTTGCTCTGATGTTATGAGTCTTAAAGATTCTTTCTTTGAGATTACCTACATGATTAGAGCATCGTGCCTAGAAAATGTAGGTCCGCACCAGATTAACACTTGTAGAATGTTATATAAATTTTTTTTTTCTTCCTGGATATTTTTCTACTGTAGGTGATAATTTGGCTCTAGGATACATTTCAGATATATCTTTCTACGCTGATGTAATCAAATTTATTTTGCTGTGGGGTTTTTTTTTTTTTTTTTACAATATAGTGGCCCTAATCATTTCTGCAATGTGATGATCCCAGAAAGGATTACTAAATGATTGTACCTGCATGTTTTAGTAGACAACATTAATTCAATCATTAATTTTATGTCTGAAGGTTTTGTACCTGCTTTAGGGTAACTAGTATTTAGTACTGCTACTGAAAGGAGATATTTTTTTTAAGCTAAGTTTCCTAATTTTCTAATTTTGTTTACTTCATGTATTTGATGCTTAGAAGCTTCTGACAAAGTGGGATTTTCTCCAACAAAAGTTTGTGCAATAAATAAATTTGTTAGTCTTTAAGATCTCACAGGGCTCCTTGTTTGTCATTTTTACTGTTTCCCTAAGTCAGTCAGTCTGGCTTACTTGCTAAAAAGGGCCTAGGAACACATTTACAGGGAGAAGAAGATCTCAATGACATGTTTTAGAAAAGCATTTTACAAATAATAATAAAAACAATATGAATTCTGGGTATGGTATTTAAAGGCTACTCAGTCAGAAATTGTTTTGATTTGCTTTTAAAAAAATCTCTCTCTTTTTAAAACAGTGTTCAGTTGAATGATGCAAAATATGTGCTGTATTCCTTTGTTTTGGAAAACTCCTTATTCTGAAATATATCTAGTGTTCCAGGAAGCCAGTAGTATTTTTATATACACCTGTAATCAGCAGTGTTCTGAAGAAAATTATGAACATGAAGATAACGCATCAGTTTTAAAGCCTTTATGTTACTTATAAGACCACTGATTATTGACTGTGTCCATCTTCCATTGTGATCATGAAAACGGATTGGAACTTGCACTTGCACTTGCGCATGCACGGACATACATATACGCTCTGTCCCCTACCCCCTCATTTCCCTACCTGTCTCTGTCCCATCCATTGAAGCCAATGTGGCTCTGCATGGACACCGCTCAAAGCAGGACCAAACTCTCTGGGATGTGTTAGAGCAGCTATCACTGTAGCACTGAAAACTGCAATCATTTTTTAAAAAAATCTCATCCCCCCGGCACCCACCCAGTTTATGCTCTTAGCTTACTTAAGTATACTTCACCCCACTTTGAAAATGAAACTCGTGCCTGCTTTGGGTCTTGTCTGTTTGTTCTCCTGCATTAACAAAAGCAGCAGTGTTTGACTCTAAACACCACAGGCAGATAATTCTGTTCACTCTCCCAATTAAACAAAAAAAACCTGAGTTTATTGAAACAAAAATCCCAAATTGTATACATATAGTGGAGTTTCATTTGCACAACCTGTATTTTTTGCCTGTAAGATTTGACGGTGTTTCATTTAAAAGGAATGTCTCCAGTAACATAGTGTATATTATTGGAACTACTTTAAAAGAGGTGATTCTGCAAAGAGAATGATTGACTTATGTTTTTGTTTTGCAGTTTCTTACCTTCTCTGAACGCCTTAGCAATGTTAATATTGATATTATTCATCGGATTGATAGGACTGGGAGCTATGCTGAGGTAAGAACAATATTACAAGTCTATAACATCTTTTGAAAGAGAATCTCCAGAGCACTTTAGAAATTTATATTTAGGAAGATTCAGATTTTTAAATGGTAGTTAGGTCTTCTTCAGTTTAGACATCTATGTCCTGTTTTCAAAAGTAACGTAAGAATTTAGGAGGCTAAGTATCATTGAAAGTCTGTGTTTCCAATTTCTCTGTAAGGGAACAAAAACAATTGATCAGGTGAGGCACCGATCCTGCAATAATGTGCATGCACTTAACACTACACTGTGATTAGCCCCACTGATTTTAGTGGGACCAACTCCAAGAGTTTAAGTTTAAGCATTTATGTAGGCCATTATAGGATTGTGAGTTTTATTAGGGAGTATATTGGAAAATTGTAATAAAATCTGGAAGTATGTTTTGCACCTGTCAATAAAATTTTTGAAGATATTCTCTGATAATAAAGCATTCAAGAGCTTATATGGCTTTGCACTTTGCATTTTTAGCCATATATTTTAAGCATTAAACTGTGTTCTAGTAACTGATTCAGTTTTTAGTTGGTCATCAACAGTTCTTAAATTATCTCTTGAATACTTGTGGCATTTGACTGTGCTTCATCTATTCAGCCTACTATCTCATCTTCACATTATATATTGCTTTTATTAAGGTTGTTTGGCTCACGCTTGATCTTGATTTCTAACAGGACGTCGAAACCTACTTTTATGAAGGACTGCAGAAATGGAGAGAACTGAACCTCACAAAGCACTTTGGTATCTCTTTATAATAAATTGTTTTTAAGTCATTTGCACTCTTTGTTTGCATAATACGGTCATGCTTTTACAAGGTGAACTTTATTTACCTTGAGTGCATATATCCTAACCAGGGGGTTTAGGGATCTGATTCAAAGCTCGCTGAAATAACTGGGGATCTTTTCTTCAGCTTCAAGGGGTTTTGCACTGGGTTTTAGAGGAGCTGTTATTCTCTTTAAAATACTTTGTTTACCAGTAACTAGGACACAGTACTTAAGTGTTCCTTTGTTTTTTGTACAGTGAAATTCTACAGAGAAGTGGCCAGCAAATGTCAGTCATTCAACCAGTTGGTGTATTATCAGAGTTCCATAGTGCAGAGCTTGAAGACTCATCTGCAAGTCAGAAACAGTCTTGCGTATCAGCCCCTTTTGGAGTAAGTACACACCGTAAAAATAAACCCAGTACTTTGCTGTTGATGTAGAGTGGAAAGTGTGTGAATTATATCAGAAACATTGTACACACTTCCTTCTTACCACTGGGGAAGGAACTGCATTGTGTGCTTGTTACTGAGAGATCCATGTGCATGGTATTTGTCTTTTATAATAGCATGCGAGTTCTGGATTTACATTAAAAAATGCTGCTAGATTATAATCAAACAAACCACAACAACAATCCAAGCAGCATGTTGGTGTGAGTTCGTTTTGTGTCACTGAGGTGTTCAGGGCTGCTCTTTATTTGAGTCTCATCCTCAGTGTCACCTAAACACAAAATTCTTTCAGGTGGTTTGTTGGTTCTGTTTACAATTTAAAAACTCCTTTCATTCAGGGTAACATAACGTGTTGTGTTCCCATAAGAAGCGGGGACAGCTGTCCTTCCAAAGAACCGGCATGCTTTACTTTCATGACAGCCATGTACCTTTGTAGTGTGGTTGCACGATCGAGCAGTGAGCTGTGACTTTTTAGAGTGTTTGCATTTTAAACTTACTAAAATTAACATTTGTTATTTGAAATCTAGCCTAGTGGTACAGCTTGCTCGAGATCTCCAGACAGACTTTTACCCTCACTTTCAAGACTTTTTTCTGACCATCACTGTGTTACTGGATACCCAGGATACAGAGCAGCTAGAATGGGTGTTTACTTCTCTTTCCTGCCTTTACAAATACCTATGGCGACTGATGGTGAAGGATATGACCAACATATATAGGTGAGCTTTATTAGTCTGCAGTTACCAGATTATATTTTGATGTAAATTAATACCCTTTTTACTCATCAGAATGAATTGTTTTTTAAACAAAGTAATTATTGATAAGATCTCTCTAGTTCAGTGCAAGTTGAATGGCTTTAATTGGCTGTTATATTTGCAGTTTGTACAGTACCTTGTTGGCGCACAGCAAACAACACATTAGAAACTTTGCCGCAGAAAGCTTCACCTTTCTAATGAGAAAGGTAGGTAATGTATTATTAACATTATTCTAACAACTTTCTGCAATGGCCCACGGCTTCAAGCTAGCAAATACTGAACACAGCTATAACCTGTAATGATGATAGGTGCCTGCTGGAGAATAAAGGGGCTAATGAAACACAAACTAGGGGTTTGGTTGATTTTGTTTGTGCTGTGACAAAGGTTTTATAGGAGACCGTATGCAGTGCAGTGGTAACTAAGGGTGTTCATCATCTCATAGTACCAGGCCCTGTCTATATATGTAATATCAATGATATTTTTTCAAGAACAGTGAGACTGAAGCACTCAGGGTCACATACCAATGTTTTTTAGAGAATCTCCTGTTAGGAGACAGCACCTCAGTGGGACCATAAAGGATTGGACCCTTAGTTTTTATAAGTTCTAAAAGGGTAGCCTTGTTAGTCTTGTTCAGCAAAACAAACAAGGTGTCTCATGGCACTTTTAAAGACTAACAAATCTAAATAAATAAATAAATTTAAATAAATAAAAGCGTTAGTCTTTAAAAGTGCCACAAGACTCCTTGGTGGTTTTTGTTTTGTTTTGTTTTTTATTTTTTATGCTACATGTTGGGTCAGTGTATTTTTAAAATAATGGGTTGGAATATTTTCATGCATTATTTACAGGTTTTGTGCAGCTTCATTTGAGTGCAGAAAATCTAAGTAGATTATTTTTCTAGCCAATTTAATCAAAACTAAACTTCCATCATTTTGTTGAGGGTAGGGAATAGAATTTATAGCTGTTTGGTGTTGATAAGTCAACGTGTTCACAAGCCAGAATTCTCAAAAGACTGAAGAATTTGGGTGCCTTGAGTTTTGGGTGCATGATGTAAGACACCTTAATGGAGCCTGATTTTTTCAGAAAATGCTGATCCCTAATCCTTACAATCCAGGTCCCTTTAAGGAGCCTCAGTCTGGGCATCCTAAAATTTAGGATTTTGAAAATCTTGGGCAGAAGTTTCAGCAGTGCTCTCAAGTCTGTTTGCTGCATCAGACAGAGTTTTTAATTACTGAATTCTGACTTAAAATGATCCAGCCCTTTTCTTAGACCCTGGTGCAGTCCTTAGTATTCCAGTGACTAGTGTTATCAGTTATTCAATGTGCTAGCTCCTTATGGTCCCAATTCAGCAAAGCAGTTAGCATGTGCTTAACATTAAGCCTGTGAGTAATCCCATCCCTTGTTCCTCAGAGCACTTCAGCATGAATTTAAATCCCATTGACTTGAATGGGCATTGTTAGCAGAACTACGCTGTGTGACACCAGCTGAGGATCTGTCTGTTCCTCTCCATTTAATTTACAGATGATATTTTCAAGATAACAAGTTTGAGTTGTTGGAGGTTGGGGTAAGGAGTAAGATGGCACTGTCAGGAGTCATGGAATGATGTGTTTCATTTGATAAGTTTGAACTGCAGATAACTTTTCCCTGTTTATTTTGTTTTGTAGGTTTCTGATAAAAACGCACTCTTCGATTTAATGTTTCTTGACCTGGGAGAGCACCCAGAAAAAGTGGAAGGTGTGGGACAGTTACTCTTTGAGATGTGCAAGGGGGTTAGGAATATGTTTCACTCCTGTGCGGAGAAGGTAAACATCCCAAGCGCATAAACCAAGTGGAAAATGACAAAGTTGTAAGATATCTAATACCGGGTGTTGCTATATTAGAGCTTGAGCTCTCACTCTGTGAAAGCAATAGGTGTCTTTCTGTTTGCTTCAATGGATATTGGATGTAAACTGTGCTGTTTATTATAAAGTAATACTACTGATATCTCTTTAAAGGTGGTTTGCCTAGTTTTTGCTTTCAGTAATTTCTGGGTAATATTTTCATTGATGTTTAAAACAAAAAAAGTCTTAGACTGAAAGATTTTAGGATTTTTAGATTTCTTCTAAGCATGAAGACTGGCCTTTTCTTTCCACAGGCTATCAAGTTAATTCTGCTAAAGCTGGGGCCTATTACAGAGATTGAAGCTAAACTCCCCTGGATTATTGTTGGAGAAGCTTTTAAACATATGGTGAAATCGGCAGCAGTGCATATTTATAAGGAGCATTTAGAGGTTCTTTTCAAATGTTTGGAAGTAAGTTTTCGTTGTGAAAAAGCTGAAAAAAAGAAAGATTTTTCCTCTGAGGAATAACATTTTGTGTGTGTTGCAGGAAATGTGTGTGTGTTGGGGGGGTTTTTCTTCTGCGGTGGGAATTGTTAAAAAAAAATAATAATAAAAAGTTGCACTAAGGTGGAAAGCATGGCCTTTCCTTTGTGGAGATGGATGTCCCTTATGGTTGTTGTACCAGTGCAGTTATTGTGTGCAGTTTGGAGTGAGAGTTGGAGAAAGTAACTACTGCTTCTGTCATGGTTTGAGCTGCCAGTGAAAACCCTTCTCATCTTCCCTTTGCACACAATTTAGTATCTTTTCCATTCCCTGGTTCAGATTCTGATCTCTCACTAGTATACAAGCAGGGCAAAATCCTGTCCCAAATGAAAGTTTCAGAACTCCCACTGTACAGGGCCAAGATTTCAGCACCGGAGTCTGGAGTTACTGAGATCAGTTGTAATCACAATCTAGTTCCAAGCATTCGCATGTAGCTAAGCACAAGGTATTTGTTTCTCCTGTTTTTTGCTATGCTATCTGTAAACCTTCTGTGAAATACTTCACCTTTCAAGGCATTTGTTTTTCCATCCAAGAGAGGTGAGGTGTGTGTAAGATAATGCGAACCATCTGGCTGCATCTTTCCTCCCCTAGACAGAGGTCAATTTGTTGGATCAGAATGAGGAAGCTAGCAATATCAGGGGTCAGCAATCTTTGCTGTCCCCTCCTTGACTGTCAGCCAGTGCCAGTGGCTCCCTCCCCAGAAATAAAAGCAGCAGCTGCCTGAAAATTTAGTGGCAGCCATGGCTGGAGGTTGGGGGCAGGAAGGGGGGTGTTTCCCTGGCACGCCATTGAAAGGAGCCACTCACCAGAAGAAGCTGCCTGCAGTGGCTCCTCTTGGCAGCATGCCTTGGGGATAGGGGTCCCCGGTGATGCCACGGAAAGAAGCCAACTGGAGCAGCTCCTTTTGGGGGTCCCCAGCGTGCTGAGGAAGGAAGTTACCCAGAGTGGTTCCTTGGCTGCACACCATGGAGAGAAGCCATTCTAGGCATCTTTTTTGCACACCAAGCCTGGAACATGGGCAAGGTTGAGACCCTCCATGCTCCAACTGCTCCCGAAAGAAGCTGCCTGGAGTGGCTTTCAGTGGCAGGAACCACAATTTCTGTGGCATTGCAGAGGGTGCCATGTGCTGCTCTGAATGGGCTCTTGTACCACTGTTGGCACATGTGCCGAGGTTGTCTACCCTTGCAATAGTTTATCAGGCTGGTGGAACATAGAGTTACCAGAATTCCTTCAGTTTAGTGTTCTCTACGTTGGGATCCGACCATTCATGTGCAGTTCTCTCTTGCAGGAGTCAGTGTTAGAACTGCAGGAGAAAATAACTGAGATCAACTCCTGCGAAGGCTCAGAACAGGTTGAAAGGATCTTGCAAGTATATTTGATTCTAGCAGAACATGCAAATGGGTCCAAAATCTCTCAGCCTGAAGCAGTTTGTAAGGTAGGTTTGATTGTCTCCTTGGCTATTGGGCACAGGTACAGGGTGGGAAGCTGGAGCAGCTGCAGAATGCTCACCTGCTCCTGTTGTTTGTGTGGGTGTGCTGAGGCTTGGCAGAGTCAGTATGACAACCTTCGGGAGTCACCCCAGTGAATCTACTGGAATTTCCATGTGTAATACAGTGGTGCCTATGTCGTCATTATCTTACGGAAGTTCTTCTCTGAATGAAACCTCTGCTGAGAGCAAGTGAGAGGGAGGGGGAGAAGTTCTCAAGGAAAGTTGTGAAGACATGATTCCTGAAGGAGCTTTGCTGCTGTGGAGAAGGTGGTAGCCTGAGCAGTTGTGAAGACGCACTTCCACAGGGGCCCTTATCCCTTGTGATGTGGCTACAGGGAGTCATTGTCCTATAATGTAATGTACGTGACATTGTCTCTCGCTCTCTCTCTCTTTCTGCAGACATTAACAAAAGTGTCACAAACTCCTGGTCTCTCAGCATCTTGCTGTAAGACCCTGCTTAAAACTGTATCTGTTTTGCTGCTTTCTGAGCATGTTTCCTTGCCGGACACTGTGGTGGAGGACACCATCGAGAAGGTAAAAGAGTGCGTTTTGCCACAGAAGAACTTCAGACCGGTCTGGCTAGAATGAGTTGATTGCCACACTCAGCACTTCTGTGGAGCGTATTAGGAAATGTGTAACACACGGCTACACTCATCCTTTTTGCACATAGGAGAGACAAGCAACTCCCTTCTTCAATCACTGCCTCTGGCTTATTTAGGGACTGAACCAAAGCCAAATCTGTTACTGATTTTTGTGACAGTTGTGGATAGAAGCACCAACTGAGACTGAAGTCCCTTTGTGCCAGGCCCTGTGAACAACAGTCTCTAGTCTCAACACATTACAATCTAAGTAGGAACAGAACAGGAAAGGAAACCAATGAAACGATCTGCCCACAGTTGTACATCAGGTCAGTGGTGTAGGAGGGGTTAGAACCCAGGTCTCCTCACTTCCAGTTTGGTGACCAGTCTGCTTGAGTGTCTCTTTCACTTCAGTGACCTCTGTATCAGGCCCTTCACCCTTTGGCAAGTGTGGCAGTATTTTCTAAAGCAACTCAAAGGTGTATTGCTGGTGCAGCTTGACTGCTGACTGGCCTTGAAACACAATGCTGCTTTGGTGGTATTTGCTTATTTGTAATCTGCTTTGTTGATCAAGATGTATATGAGATAATGGTATTCATTTTGGAGTTTAGTTTTTGTGTGTTGCTGTATTTATTTATAATATAACTAGTATGGGCAACTAGTTGTGTTCTAGGAAGATGGAGTTGCAGAGTTACACAAAGCAACAGATTCATGTCTTGTATTTCTTGTACACGAAGAAACAAAAAATTCCTTAACTATAATGAAGTAAGGCTGGAGGAGTTATTGAGTCTATCCTTTCTTTGGTGTTAGTCTCTGGCTTAGTAGGATTAATTCTCTGCCTATCAGTCCTAGTAGATTTGTTAAAATCTGCTTATAAGGACTCACGTCTGCACTCTGTGTAGGTGAGCAGTCCCATAAAATTAGATGAAGTTTTTCACGTACATTGGTACCCTTATGTATAAGTGTTTGCAAGGTTAGGAAGGTGGGAAGGAATTATATGTAGCTCCCTTCAACACTAAGAAGCACTAACTTTGTGTGTACTGAAGGAACAGACATAGTCCTTATGTCCTCTTTTCCATAATGCACAAGTAAAGTATGTGTTGCTTTGATGCCCCTACTAACCCTGCATTTGCATTTGACAGGTATTTGGAAGTGGGTTTGAAAGGTGCCTCCTTTTGGATTTCTCCCAAACGGTGTTTTCAATGAAACTGTTTGAGCAGGTAGGTGAAGTTTCAATTTATTTATTTATTTAGTAGTCAGATGAGTAATGTACTAAATACTCCTCAAATGCATGTCAAATTAAAAGAAAAAAGTATTATAATTTTTTTCTTTTAATTTGGCATATATTTGAACTATCTGTCTTCTGTGCATTTGATGTGGAAATGAAAGAGGCTATTAGTCGATGTAAATAGGACAATGAAAATGTCAACACCAAAAATGCATTTTCTTTGCAATTTCATAGATTTTAGAGTCATCAGGGACCACTTTAATGATCTAATTTGATCTCCATAACAGAGATTATAGAAGTTCATCTGCGGATTCCTGCTGAATTTCTGAAGGGGCAAACTTGGTACAACATTTAAGGAGACTCCAGTGGTCCCTAGTTAGGGGTGTTTTGCAGCTTTGCATTTGATAGGACCTATGTGCTCAGTGTGGATGCCCATTTTCAGTCCCCTCTCCCCCACTTTGTCTGTTAACTTTTCTATGGTGTTTGTGACTCTGTCATGGTTTATTGTTAACAAGGGATGTGTTTCAGTGGAGGTGTCAGTAGTCTTGAGATTTCTGTCTGGAGTGTTTGTCTCACCTTTTTACAGAAGAATTTTACAAGTATGACATAAGCCAGAGAGAGGGGAAATTACAAGGAAAGTGTATGGAGAAACCCTTGTTTTAAGGCTTTCCCTCTTTTGAAGGTACTGGAGAAAAGAAATGGGGAAAATAAGAAAGGTTTCATGCCATACTAAGTTAAAGCTTCTCCAGAAGCTGCGGGACAACTTCCTCAACTGAGATCTAATCTTTGACACCATGATTAAGAATCAGAAGCAGGGAATGGAGCTTGATGGGGCAGTGTTCTTGGAGGATAGTGGAGTGTATTGGGAGGGGAACAAATGGGAAGGTTGTGGGATTGGGATTTTTATGTAGGGGTGGGGAAAAGGCATTTCTGTGTGAGAATGGTGAATGTTGGAAAAGAGAACCAGAGATGTCCGGGGAGTGGGACCCAGCCATGGTGGCTGAGGCTCTTACTAGGGGCATGGAGTGGAGAAGAACAGGACTCTCTTTAGAGTCTGGGGTCTGAGCCTGGGAATTGAACTCTGGGGGAAACTGGAGTCAGGACAATCCAGGGACTTTGGATCAAATCATTGGCTCCTCAAGGGCTCTTCAGGACAGATGCCCAGTGTCTTGGTGACTGGGAGGCACAAGAACTGGAGGAGACCTTGGTACACTAATGGCTCATCCCATAGAGCTTTGGCTTCCCTGGCAGTAGTGGCCCAGATTGTTGATTTGCTTGGTCAGAGTTACGTCTTGATTTATTTTTCCTTTCAGCATTTTCTTCCGCGCTTTCTAGAATACATTGAGGACTGTTTCTCTGGAGAAGATGCTCTAGCTAGGGATGAAGCCATGGCAATTTTGGCCAAACTCATTCTGGAGAAAGCAGAACCGCCCACTGTCGGTTCAATGGCCTTTGAAAAATATCCCCTTGTTTTTAAAGAGCCGCCTGTAGGGTAAGTCTCCTCACAGAAAGACGCTGTTATCTCAAACTCTCCTCAGAAACAACATCCTATTGCCAAGCAAACTGGGAATGGCACTGGAATTGCCACTTCATCTAATCCTCGCTCTTCCTTTGAGGTCTTAAGATAACCTCTGCAGCACTTATTACATGGCTGTCATTGAGAAGTATAAATATTTGTTCCTGGTATAGATTTTGTCTTATCTCAAAATAAAGATAAAAATATTTTCAGTTTCTAGGCCATGCCTACACCAATGATGGCAAAGCGGCCACTACCAGATTTATTTTTCTGGATTGATTAGCTGTCACTTAAGACATGCAAAGTCAATCCAAAAATCAGCTTAGTAAAATCACCCCTCAAGTGGTGCAGCGCAGTGAAGATGCTGTGCCGGAGGAGGAGTTGGGAAGCAGATGTGAGTTACACAAGCTACTCTGCTTAACTCGCCTCATTCCTGTTGACTTCCACCAAATTTTCCTGGCAGTGTAGACTGGTCCCCAGCATTCATTGCTCCTAAGAGTATTGACTTCAGGGGCAAGTGAACAGGAAAAAAAACAAATAAAAATGTATCTGTTCATCCCAGCCTGACTTTCGTACATCACTCAGTTTTATAAATTTTTAAGCTTTTTGAGTGTAGGGAACAAAAATATTTTGTTCGGCACTGATTTGGCTCCCTGGGCGATACTGCAATATAAATATCCAAAAATGGATATGAGGGAAAATCCCCAGCAGTCACAGAAAATATTCTGCTGGGATGAATTCCCCTTTTTCCTATAGTGTGGTGGTTTTTTAAGATATGTTTCCATTTAGGCAGTAGTCAAGTGTAAACAGGATTCTTCCACCCTGGAGCTATTTTTGTACAATTCATCTTTGCTTACAATGAGTCTGCCAGGGAGTGCTTATCTTTACCTGTAAAAAGAGGAGGCGATTATTCTCCATTCCTCCCACTACAGCCACGGAGCTCCAGTGAAATGATAAATTGTTTTATAAAAATCCATCCTTCTCTACCATGGAAGTGAACTCTTTCTCCAGTGGTGTTTGTGATTATAAAGGTTTCAGTTACAAGTGTGCTGTGTGTTCTTGCTCCCACTCAGGGGCTACCCATATCTTGGAAGGCCAAATGGTGTAGCGGGGAGGACCATCCCCTTAGTCACAAGACTCTTTCTCATCTGGTGCAAATTGGTGGGTAGCAGACTATATTAAGCCAGCAACATGGGAGAAGGCATTTACACCAGGAAATGGGTTGCTGATGTCCCTTCCCCCTGTGAAGCAAGGTGGAGGTAGTCATGGTTCAGTCCCCACTCTGTACCTAGGATAAATGAGCTTCATTCTCCTCTCTGGCCATCTGAAAATGGGGAGGCCCTTAGGTATTGAAAGGAAACTTTCCTTGTGATTAACTTCATTTTGAGAATTGGGTGAATATGCAACCCATTGGAAGTTCAGATGTACGTGCAATTGTTTTAGAGGAAAGGTCCCACCCCCCCCTGGAGCTGGGTTAGTTTACCTGGGAACCCTTTTTGGTGGGGGTGGTTTTGCAACTGTGTTGGAGATGTGGAGAAATCTCTTTAATGAATACAGAGTATCATCAGAAAAGACACTGTTCTTCTTTATTGAAGGTCAGTGGAATTACAATGTCTGCAGAACTTGAGCAAGCCCTCAGTTCTGCTGGAATTTGAATAATGTGTATAACCTTTTATGGACCATTTCTGGTGCCTTCCGCTTTAGAAATGGCAAGTGGTACTTTGTGCCATAGAGTTAGTAAAAATCCCATCAAAAAGTGTACTGTCCAAGTCAATGTCAAGCTTAGCCTTTTCTTAAAAGGGGCCAATTTAATTTTGAATGTCACAGAGAGAAAGTGACAACTGATGTTGTTAAACTGTGGGTTACTGATTAAACTTGATCTTATTTTTAGATCCAATACAAGACAGCAAATGAGCAAGAGGAATGGAGAAAGGAAGCAAATGCCAGTGTTGAATCATATTCTGTCTCTACTCCAGTTACCAGAAAAAAAAGATGTGACTGATCTTTCATATTCGTGGGCTGCTCTTGTTGTACTTCCTCATATTAGGTGAGGCTGCTACTACTCTATATTTCTACTGTCTTGTACCTGAATAATCATACTTAATTCATGTATAATAACTTTCATACACAGAACTCAGTCCTTTAGCAGGAAAAAAGTAAGTAGCATTACCCCATTTTACAGATGGGGAAACTGAGGCACAGAAGTGCTGTGGTTTGTCCAAGGCTGCCCAGCAGGTCTATGGCAGAGCTGGAAAAGAGTACAGGTCTTTCACCTTCCTGTTCCATAGATAATATTTGCTGGCATGAAACAGAGCCCTAAAAACTTTGTTGTTTCAGTCCCTAGAAAGACAGCATGCTGAGTCAGAAGAAAGACAAACACAAATCATTGATGCTTTGATTTATGTTGAAATTGACTTAATAAAATAGTTTACTAGTAATCATCTTGAATCTGGGATCTATATGTAATAAGATAGATGTGAGAGAGATGCCAGTGTTATCTGATGTTTTGACTTTAGCAATAAACATTTATACCTTAATTTTTGGCAGACCAATAGACAAGGAAAAAATCCTGCCACCAGTTACAAGTTTTACAGAGTCTCTCTTCATGGCTATTGACAGAGGAAGCTACCGCAAAGGTCAGTTACAGTCATCTCTTGTTCATTACCTTTTTATTGGCACATGAAAAGAATATAACGTGGCTATTGTACTAGACACATAGGACATAACAATGAATAACTGCTCTGTGTCCTGATTTAATAAGCAGGATAATGAAACATGAAAGCCAAGATGAAGAAAAGTAACATGCAGGAAATAATATACCAAATGCCATTTATAGTAATAATGGGGTAGCGAAGTAAATGTCATGCCAGGGATATGTGATTAGACAGGGAGCCCACAAAAGTACAGACTCAGAATGTGAGATTGACCAAGATGTTCAGAAAGATGGAATTTGAGAGATGTATTCTGAAGAAAAAGGAAGCAAGTGGGAGTAAAAGAAATGGAAACAAAGCCTAGCTACCAGCAAAAAATAGTGATAGTTCTTACAGTACGTATGCTCTTTGACTACATTGTTCAGAATCTTTGTCTCCAGGTCTGGAATTTTCCTGTCTAATCCTGGTTCTTGACTGTAATTCTTGTCCTGCCTATAAATACAGCTTCATGTATTAACAAATTGGTAGTCCTTTCTGTACCCACCTCCCAGAGAAATCTAATGATTTAATTGGAAATGTGCATCAGAATTATAACACTGAGAGGTTTAAAAAGTTCAGCTTCATATGAAGAAGTATCCAAATATCCCTTAATAAAGTGCCTTGAGGTCTATGAATGGAAAGTGCTATACGAGAGATAGGTATTCTTATTGGCTATTAATCAGTCATAATTGCCTAGAGTCTTCATAGAAATATCCAAAGTAGTATGCTATATTCCACTTTTCTTCTCTAATATTTGTGTCAGTAACAGCTCCTAGCCATCCTAACCCTTTTGTCTATTTGATATCCAGCTGCTTCAATTTATTGTAATTACTTTAAGGAAAAAAAAGCTTTCAAAAACAGATATTTAAGCCTGATTCTGCTGTTAGTTTCTCTTTTAAATGGAGAGCTCCCCATTTATTTCAATAGGGAGTTCCTTTCATAGACAAATGGTAAGGAAGAGCCCACAGGTGGCTAAGAAATTAAAACAAATCAGAATGGGGGAGATTTTTTAAGGCCCAGGGAGGACTTAGTTATTCAAACTCCCATTCATTTTCAGTGGGAGTTAGGTGGTTAACTTCCCTTTGTACCATTGCAAATCCACCCATGTCGCTTGCAGAAGGAGAGTGACTTTTCTGTCTGGAAAGAAGGAAGGGAGTGAACCCTCCAGCCAGTATAGGAGTGGCATTAACAGGAACTGTGCTTCTCTATTCTTGCCTTAGAGGATTCTGGCTGCAGATTTAGGTTGATTATGATGGGAATGGACCTGTGAAAGGTAGAGAAACTCTCTAACCCTAAAGAGAGTGTGAGTGTAGAAAGGAAACCATTTTCAGAGTTACCTATGGTAAATAAAAGCCCAGATTTAGAGGAAATGAGCCTCTAAATCACATACAGATTTGCAAAGCCCACCCTGTATTTGCAAGATGCAGTATATGAATGCTTGTGCAATTATTTCATACTCCTCTCTCCCCTTTCCTTTCAGCAATGCATTCAGCAACTCTTCCTGGTTTTCCAAGCACGATTTTTGAACCAAATTCTTTGAGATCTACAGCTACTTAATTTCAGTACTCTACTCCCCCATGTGCCCAGACTTTACATAGACACAAAACTGGGTGTTTTGTACATTCAGGGACAAAAGCTTTTCAGGATGGGGACTTGTTCCAGTGACCACAGGAGAATTCTACTCTAAATGTCATTCATGGTTGGTGGTAAAAGTTGAACCAACAAGAGTCCTGTGGCACCTTATAGATTTAACAGACTATCTGTAACCCATCAAAAAAATGATGGGGGAAAATCAAAAGGGAATTTATGAAATACTTATTTATTTTAATCAATTAACAGCTTTTTAATTACAACTTTTTTGCAAAAAAAAAAAAAAAAAGTTTTATGGTCTGTTAAAACTTTTCCTTAGTAGTTCATATCCTTCATGTAAACTTTCAGATTTTTATGGTTTCTTCCCCAGCTGAGCACCAGATACAATTGGCTGTGTGCAAAATCAGGTTCAGGAAGAGAAATGTTGTTTGTTTCTTTGTTACCAGGGCAGCATATGTAACATTGTGACATATTACATTTCACATCACAAACTCCCGTTGCAAATCGTGATGTTATATTTTACATCATGAATGCATGCTGCAAATTAAGAAGTTTGATTTCTTCGGGCATAAGCTTTTGTGGGCTCCAACCCACTTTGTCAGGCGCATGCATAGGATGAAGTGGGTTGGAGCCCACAAAAGCTTATGCCCAGAGAAATCTTAGTCTGTAAGGTGCCACAGGACTCTTGTTGTTTTTGCTGTATGCAGATTAACAACGGCTACCCCTGGGGTTAATGTTGGGTTACTGCAGTTAGAAATAAAAATATTATTTATGCGTTATAGTGGGTGAAATTACGGTTATAATTCTATAGAATTTTGTGGCTCCTCTCATTATCCCAGAGCATTTCACGAACAGGAATGCAATGTGAGTGAATAACTACACGTTTGTTTCCATTCCCTCTGCCTCTAGGAGGCTTGTTTGTGGCCTGCCAAGCTGTGAGCACACTGCTCAGTTTAGCAGAATCTTCAGAAATTCTCCAGTTGTTACCTGTGGAGTGTGTGAAGAACTTGGTGATGTATGTAAGCTCTTGACTCTGTGGTGTTCCACTTCAGTTATTGAAGAGATAACTTTGCTTTTGTTTGAGGGCTGTTAAACCAAAAATGCTTCTCCTGTGTCTTACGCAAGCCTGTTTCTTCAGGCGTTTAGCTATCTGAGCTATGGATGTTGTCAGGTACTGCTGGTTTCACTGTAGTCTTTAGGAGGGGGTGAATGAGGCAGTTGCCTGAGCCCTGCTGTGCTGCCCCCCTGGTCTTCAAGGTCAAGCTGAAGGCAATGGCTGGGGTGGCAGTATGTAACCCCCCCCTCCCCAGCTCCCCTCGGCAGGGGGTGGGGTGTCATAGCCCAATTTTCCCTGGATCCTGCTCACCCCCCCCCCATGGCCCTGGCTAGTTTACTGTATGGTGTACGCTTTATAGCCCTGTTTCTTTAATAACAATCTGCTCATTTGAATTGAACCTCTGTTTGAAAGCTGCAGAAGACCCTTTGTTACTGTTGCATTTGTGTATGCAGTGATCCATGCTGGTTTTATTTTGCAGGATTGCAGTCAGAAGGTTTTGTTTTATTTACAAAAAGAAAAGTGAGAATAGTCTCAGCTAAACATAAATACTGCTTTGTAATTTTTGTTGTGGATCTCAAAATTCACCTACAGTATTATTAGGATTCCATTCCTCCCAGAGGCAGTGATTTTTGATGCTATTTTGTGTTTTCACTCAGGAAGAGGAAGCACATCACTTTGCAGCTCCACATTTTAGTAAATCCTTAAAAAATCTGACTATTCCATTAACTTCCTTCAACTAATAACTAACAGAGCAGCTAAAAAGGTGTTTTAAGATCTGTATGATCTCCCAGTCCAGCTAGAGAAAATAATTGAGACATGCAGCATTTCCTAATCTACAACTCATATGGCCCCTATCACATGATCACTTGACAATCATTAAATGAATTTTATTCTCACAGCACCCCTGCACAGATCCCTGCTTATTCAGTGTCTGTTTGTGCATGTACCCTTTCAACCACAGTGCTGCAGGGCCAGTTACAGGCAGAGAGGAAAATAGGAAGACTCTCATACATCTCATTTTGCTCTGCGGAACTTAAGCCCTATGGCTGTGAACGTAGCATCTGATCCACATGTAACATAGTAGAAGACCATTTTTTCAGGAAGTGGTGGGTTCCCCATAGGAGAATTTTGCTCAGATTTGTTTTTGTGGCTCATCTTGTATAATAATAAACAAATGTTTTGTTTTTAGCACCTTCCCTGCTGACCCATCAGCGTTGCTGCTGGCTGATCTGTATTATACAAGATTGGCATTGTGTGGTTGCCAGAATCCTCTTTCCCATGAGAACTTAGTGGGCTTGTTTGATAAATTGAAAATCAACATTTCCTCCAGCATATCCAAGGTAATTGTCTTTTCTAATGGTTTCCAGTATGTGCAAACTGGTTTGCATTTAGTGAAAAGATTACTTAACAAATGGCAGGTTGTCTGTGTGCTTGAAATAAGCTATATATGGAAAGGTTAAAAGCAAAATGTATAATGATGCATAAAAACGAATGTCCTTCATCTCTTTGATCTTGCACCCATTTTCAGTGGACTTTCATTGTTTGCAGTGTGCGTCTAAAACATGCTTTCATTTTAATAGGTTCGGCTCTTGTCCATAAGAATTTTAAATCATTTTGAGACTCAGCTTCCTACATCAACCAAGGTAGTGTTATTATTGATGCTTTAACATTTCAAACACATGGGTGTGGTATTTTTAATGTAAGTGCTTTTAGTAACAGTCACTATATTAGCCAGCTGCATAAGCTAGCTACTGTTCTTTAGCCAAACTAGGCTAAGTGTTTTATTTTTGGGGGCATAACTTTATGAACTCAATTCTCAACTGATGCAATCTGTAGTTCCTTCAGTTTCAGTGGAGTTATGCCAGTTCACAGAAGCTGAAGCTCTGCCTCTGTGGAGTAAGTTATGATGGAACAATTGCCTAGAGAGGAATCTTCTAACAACAGGCATTTTACCGGTTTGTTCAGGTTGATGGAACAGGGGAGATTCAGTCTGTGTTTGCCATATTACTGCAAGCTGAACTCGTGCCAGCGAGTGTGAATGATTATAGAGAAAAACTCCTTCACTTAAGGAAATTGAGGCATGATGTGGTGCAGTCTGTAGTACCAGATGGACCTTTACATGAGGTGAGACTTCATTGCCAAAAGGTACCTTGCATTGTTTCCTTCTGAATAAGGCAATTTTGCTTTTTACTTCATCGAAGTGTTTTCATTGAGTTGTAAAGGTTTCAGTAAATGCAGGCCAAAGCAAACTAGCCATGATGGTTTTGTGAGGAGCACTGCTCTACTCTGGTTACTATGACTCTCTTTGGCTTGCAGCACCAGAGTTCGAAGACTTGGAGTTTTCCCCCTGAAGATCAGTGGCAAGCAATGTTCCCTGTAATTCTTTGTAGGCTGTGTGTGCAAAAATTTTCTCTGTGTTTGTAAAAAATTTCTTTGTGTGCATGAATATTAGCACTTATGAATATTTTTGTGCATGCTTTATTTTGTTGTGTGTGTAGGTTTCATAACCTGTGTGCGTGCACGCAGGCACATAGCTTAGAGGGAACACTGGTGGCAACCACAGTGTAAAGCAGTGGTTGCAACCTTGTGTCTGCTATGGCACACCTTGATACCTTTAATTATTTTGAGGCACACCGCCATATAGTCTCCAAATGAATTCATGAATATTCATGAGCCAATCCAGAACTCTGGGTAGTTTTTCAAAAAATTCCATGGCAACCTGCTCAGGTGTAAGAGCATACTCATTGGGAAACTCATTGGTATAAAGAAATCAGCATCTCAAAGACACGTCATCAAGCACCCAACCAAAGAACCAAGTGATTTTTTGCTTCCAGGAAGAATGTTGTCCACTTTAGATTGTATTTGCATATTGCATGGTATATATGCCTGCCTTCTCCATACATGGGGATGGAGCCCTGGTCTGTGCTACAAACTTATGTCAGTATAGCTGTCACTCGGTTGTGGAAAATCCACATCTCCGAGCAACATAGTTGTACTGATTGGACTCCAGCATAGACAATACTGTGCTGAAAGGCAGGTTTCTTACTATGTTGACCTAGCTACCTTCCCACTGGAGGTGGAGAACCTGCATTAGCAGGAGAAGCTCTTCTGTCAGCATAAGTGGTGTCTTCACTAAGAGCTGTTGCGATGTAATATAAACCTTAACATGCAGTCTTGTTTGTGGCTGCCAAAACAGAATTTGAACTATAAAACACCTCATCAGTCAGTACCCCAGACCATCATATCTTAGTGGTATCTGTGCTGTCCACTCTGCAACATTGAAAGCAATCAATCAAATTGCCAGCATAGGCTTGGACATCTGACATTGCTGTTTTTAAGCCATGCAAAAGAAGACAACAACTTAGGTCCTTTGGGAAGTCCCATCTGAGCAATGGTCTCTCTAGCCCACTATCCTTCCATCAATGTCTAGTGCTTAATGCTTCAGGGGAAAATACAAGGTTCCATAATGTATTTCAGCTTGCGGTATTGCGCTATGTTGGGAAACATCTTTCCCTCTAGTTGATGATAAGCATGTGCCATGAAGACTTATGTCTTATTGTTGAGTCTGTGGCTTTTTTTTTTTTTTTTTAACCTTAAACTCAGTGAACTATGTATGCCTCAATATCTAGCGGGAGAAAAAACAAGAAAAATGATGATATTTAGATAAATACAGTACACCAAAAAACTGGTTAGGCTATTGAACAGAAAGCAGATGGAGATGATGCTAAGGGCTGGAATGAGCTGTCAGTCCCCTGACCTTCAATTAACTCAGCATGATTGAACCTCAGTGGAGCTCTGCCTAGTTGGAGCTCATTGCAGGATTGAGGCCTTATAGATTGCAGAGATGTCCATCTATGGCTGCTGAGTCCCACCGAGCTATTGAGTAGCTGTGGGGCTCACACCATCCTTGCTGCTTCAATTAAGATTTTTCCTGTACTAGCTAAATATTAACTTATTACTACTGCTATTAAGAAGGAAAGTTGTAAAAGCACTTATTGTAAATTCCTTGAGGAAAGTGTGTGTATGTGTGTTGCTCAGCTCAGCACAGCTCAGTAGGAAGCCCAAATCTGATGGGGTCCCTGGTCTAATGCAGTGTAAGCTCTTCAGGGCAGGGAATCCTTTATTTATATATTTGTACAGTACCTAGCACAGTACAGGCTTAGTGCTACCAAAGTACAAACAATAATATAAATGTCTTAATTATTGGTATAGGTTCTGAAACGTTTTAATGTGACTTTATTGCTGTTTTCTTGCAGTTCATCAGTGAACCTGATTTTATACCTATTTTCAATGTCATTGTTAGCATTTTAAAACAAAGTTTTCTTGTGTGTCATTATAGGTGCCTCTTCGGTATTTGCTGGGAATGCTCTATGTTAATTTCAGCCCTCTCTGGGATCCTGTTGTTGAACTCATAGTGTAAGTGTATGCTAATGGCTGCTGGAATCCTCAGCTGAATTGTACCTGGCCCTGTATCTTTAAAAAACAAACAAACAAACAAAAAACAAAACAAAACAAAACACAAAAAAACCAAACCCAAAACAACTAAATAAAAATGTCACAGCCCTAAAAATAAAGGCAAGTATACACAAATAAATACTTTTACACAAGGTAACACAGAAGTGCTTCTCAGCTCTCAAGTAAACCTTGCTCTTTCTAGACTGTTAATTTTTAACTTGTTTTTGTGGTGCACAAATTTGAAAGATGACACTCATGGGAAAAGTATTGTTCCATAACATCAAGGATTGCAGCACAAAATATAGACTCAGATCCAAGACAGTCCACTCCTTATCTCACACAGTTATGGCCATCATATTATAGGTGTCATATGAATAATAAATAAGTCTCTCTCTTCCCTACACTTCCTAAGAGCTTCACTCATAACCTACTAAGGTCAGTGGAAAAGCTCCCATTGATTTGATGGACAGTGGATTGAGCCCTAGGATTGGAGTGTCAGCTTTTGAAGTAAATTTGCTTGGCTTTGGATCACTTAATTTTTTCTTTGTGAATTCTGTGATATAATATGGCATCTCCCCCGTCAAATTGGTGAAATAATGAAAATGTTAAACTACGTCTTCAGTGGATGAATCCTCACTGTTTTTGTATAGGCAGTGCTGAAAGACTTGAAAACATCTGTAACAAAGGGTCCATTTGTGTTCACTAGAGATAACCAGGGTGTTAGGATAAAAGTTAACCTTTGGGATTATCAGAGGAAAGCAAGGAAGCATTACAGCCGCACGCAACAAATGTCTTGTCTTGTCTTGACTAGATTTGTGTTGACTAGGGCTGGACACAAAGCCTTTGAATATATTCACAGTTAACCTATTATGTCACATGCTGTTTTTTATTTAACTATTGTTTTGTTCATTGTTAGATCTCATGCAAATGAAATGGAGAATAAACAGTTTTGGAAAGTCTATTATGAGCACTTGGAGAAAGCTGCTGCCCATGCTGGTAAGCCATGCCTTGTAGACATTTAGGCAGTGGTTCATACACAGAGCTGGCTTTATGCGGTAATGTGCCTCAACCAGGCAAAAACAAGGAAAAATCAGGACATGAATCTCCCCTAGCCCCCTTCTTCTCGCTTCTTATAGAGAGGGGAGATCAATCAGAATTGTTGCCTCCCACTCTTATCTGGCTTGCCATGAGGTGAAAAGGGAGAATCCATGAGTTGTAGAGTGCTCCTAGCATATGCCGATACAGAGAATGTGTGCTTTGTTTCTAGACTGGCATTGTCTGTGGTGATCATGGATAGCAAGAGTCTGGGAGAATTTTCAGTAATGTCTCTAGAGAATCTTCTTTCCTACCTTGTTCAACATGGAGTCAGTAGAATTTCTTCCAAGTGCACCTGTCATCTTTGATCCCGCTCTTGAATGTGAATACTGGATTTCACAGTATGGTACAAGGTTCATTGGGGTGACGTGCTTGAATTTAGTATCCTTGATGAATTAGGGCTGAGGTTCTAACATCACGGGGTGCTTTCTAACCGGTGTTGCAGGTTCAGAGCAATAGTAAGCAGGATTTGCTAGATAGATGCCAAATGTTAACTGTTGCTGTTATTTATCTCTGGGCACTGACCCCCCCCCCACACCCCCCCAAAGTACTGAGTTAAATCTTTGAAGTTTTCTTGAAGTAAAAAGGACCCCTTTTGGTTTCTTCTGTAGAGAGGGAGCTGGAAGATGAGCTGAGCGAAGCTCAGGAAGGCAGTGCAGATATAGAGAGTGAGAAGATCCGAGAAGGCAATGTGGGAAGCCTGTACCTCAAGCAGCTGAGGTTTAGAACGGATTGCAGTGAGCGAGTGGATTACTCTAATTTCCGATTTCTGCTGTGGAAGGCATTGGCCAAGTTTCCAGACAGAGTGGAGCCCAGGTCGAGGGAGCTTTCCCCACTTCTCTTGAGATTCATTAGGTAAGTGGCCATATTCAGCAAGAAGACGTGTGGCTCGGTAATGTCATAAATAAAGGCAGAGTTCCTGGAGTCCCTCTAAGACAACTGAAGTGACTTTTTAAATGGATTTTGTTTCCTGGGACCCTGATGCTATAGAATAGTATGATTTTATATTGAATTGGTGTTTTGTTTTTTTTTTTGTTAAACATAGCTCACACTAGAGAGAGCTTCCATTTCAGGTTGCGTTTATTTTTTTACTTGTCAGTTGGTTGCTGCTGTTGAGCCTCCATTTACTAATGAGTTCTGGTGACACAGCCTAGCTACTGCTAAGGGGAGGGTTTCATTTCAATGTCAGTAGAGTGAGTGTCTTGGAAATAGACTGGAGAATGAGGCTCTTATCTCCCCTGTTTGGTAAATCAGAGCATGTATTTTTATTCAGTTATAAAAGGCAGAGATGAGAAAAAACCTTTTAGAGAATCTAGAGCAGGGGTCTTAAACATGCGGCCGGCAGGCCACATGCAGCCCCTAAAGCTATTTCCTGCGGCCTGCAATGACACGATTGTTACCGATAACTGCAATATCATTGCATGAAAAGGTTTTGGTGGTGTGGCCCTCAGGCTACCCTACTTATCCTTATCCTTATACAGCCCTTGTGGTGATTTGAGTTTGAGACCTCAATCTAGAGCCTGGTCCAGTGCCGATTGAAATCAGTGGGAGACTTTTTGTTTACTCCAGTGGGCTTTGAATCAGGCCCTCACTTTAGTCCTCCTGCCAGCCCTTGACTCTTCTTTAGTGTGTTTCCCAGTTAATTGTCCAAACTAGTTTTAATTGTTTTCAAGTGCATGGGCTTCCATGGTGTAACATTGCCGATTCCTGCACTTTGTAACTTATATTTTTGCACATAACCCTGACATCTTTTAAAATGTTCCCATTCTGTTTAGAGAGCTATAATGCTTCACTTTGTTTTTCTAATCACATTCCTCTGATTTTGTTAGTTCTTTGATTTCTTTTCTTTTACATTTGCTCACTTCCTTAAATATCTCAGCCATTTGCAATAAAAGAAATGCCCATCTGTATGCCAAAACGAGCTTCTTTTGGGAATCTTTAACAGCCTGGTGTGGCAGGGCCCAACTCTGTTGATCATTGGACATTTTGTTTGTGAACAGCTTCAACTAAATCTCCTGCTAGGAGATACAGTGGAATTTATTTAATTAATTATTTTATTCTCTAGCAATGAGTATTATCCAGCAGATTCTCTGGTGGCTCCCACCCAGGATCTTAGAAAGAAAAGCAGTGTAACAATAGAAGAGACAGAAAAGCTCACAGAAGTACACCAAGCCCCCCAGAAGGAGGAGAAGAAAGAGGAGGTGGAGGGAATAGAAGAACCACTGGTTGAAGGGTTGCAAAAAAAGAAAACGAGAAGAGCTGCGGCAAAGTGAGTTTTGCGTCATTTGATTGGGCAAGGAGCTGGTAAAATGAAAATATTTACCGTTTGGAGTTTTTAAAAGGTTGCATCAGGTTGAGGTGACTCACTTTGTGATGATCTCTGTGCTTATGTGCACCCCTTTCCCTTCCATGTCTTTCAGTCTTTCATGAGGTTCTGTGTGCTTTTGGTCCCAGTATAGCACTGAACATCAATGGGAGCTCTGACTGGCACCTCTGAGCACTACCCTAATATAGTTAATAGGGCTTAGCTTTGCATAATTTGAAGCAAAAATTGCACAGGGTCCAGGGTTGCTTGATTTGGTTGGGTTGCATTCCTGAAGGTTTCAGCACATGACATAAAACTAATCTTTATTTTTTGGAGACTCCAGGACAATCCTGGGGGGTTGGCAACACAGCAGGATCCCAAAGTTAGCGTTCAGAGGGAAAAAAAATCACTGGTGCCTCTTTGCATGTATATCTGCATCTCTTTTAAAGTCAGTGGGAGCTGAGAGGTGCTCTGCACTTATCAAAATCATTGTGGGTGACCCTGCCAGCAGGTTCGAAGATTTGAGGATCTTGGGGGGCAACCACTGCACCCGTGGGGTACGGGGTGGATCTGGGGTACACTTTATTAAAATGAGTATAGGGTAAGGTGAGCGGTGGTCGGTGTATGTCGTGTTTGTCACAGTGGTTTCTGTAAAGTGTTGGGGGGTACCTAACTTTCGGGAGTGGGGACAGGTTGAAGAACAATGGGGTTCTTCAACTAACCTACTAACACTATAGCCCTACTCACTATAACCTAAAGGCTACGTTAATACGCTATAGGAAAAGGGGGGGTACAATGCAAATTAGTGTGCCGCAGTGGCAGAGAAGATAAGTAGCAGGGAAGCTGGGGCCTGAAGAGGAGTAAAGGCAAGTGGGGGGGGTGTCGAAAGGCAGCGGGGTGAGGAGGTGCTTGGGGGTTGGGGTAAGGGGACAGAGGCAGGAGAGGGGCTGTAGGTGTGTGGGAGTGCGGGCAATGGGGAGAAGCAGGAGGGGCTGAAAGGGGATTCAGGGGCTTGTGAGGGAGGCAGAGGAGGGCAAAATGGTAGGGAAGGCAGAAGGGGTTCGGGGAAAGCGGCTGGCGGGGAAGGCAGAAGGGGTTCGGGGGAAGCGGCTGGC
>ML681994.1:29965670-30142770 GCA_007922195.1 Podocnemis expansa | reverse complement strand
GCTGGCGGGGAGGGCAGAAGGGGTTCGGGGGAAGCGGCTGGCGGGGAAGGCAGGAGTGGGTCGGAGGAAGCGGCTGGCGGGGAAGGCAGGAGTGGGTCGGAGGAAACGTCTGGCGGGGAAGGCAGGAGGGGTTTGGGGAAAGCGGCGGTGGCCGCGGGAGCGGCTCGGGAGCCGCAAAGAAAGCGGGAGCGCTGCTGGAGAGCCCGGCACGCCGCAGAAAAGCAGCTGGGACCCGGGGTGCCGCGGAAAGCGGTGGAGGAGCCGCAGCAAGGGCGGGGAGCCCGCGGGAAGCCGCAGGAAAGCGGCGGCTAGGGCGGGGAGCCGGCGGGGAGCCGCAGGAGAGCAGGAGCGGCTCGGGAGCCGGGAGCCGCAGGAACGCGGCAGATACGGGAGCGGCTCAGGAGCCGGGGGCAGGAGGTGGCAAGGGCAGCGGGGCGGGGAGAGCGGCTCGGGGGCTGGGAGCCACAGGGACAGAAGGAAAGTTGAGGCGCACCGGGGATCCCAGAAATGAAGAGGGAGCAAGTAAAGTTGAAGAGAAAAAGGTTTATTTAAGTTGGGGAGGTTACAGAGGGGAGGGCAAAGGCAACTTAACCAAACAATTCTAAAGGCTAGGAACTAAAGGAAAGAATCTTAACAGCTAACTTAAGACTTCTAAGGCTACCAATTAACGTTATACGATGTTGCAAAACACAATACTCTTAAAGCAAGTTCAAACAACCCAGGAGGAAAAGAGATACACTGGGTGATACAAAGTAGCAAGAAGCAATTACAGACGCGGGGAGCTCCTAACACAAACTGGAGCTGCAAGCAAACAGAAAGGTACACACGCAAGCCTGTAAAGCTGGGGAAAGCAGTTTTAAAGCAGCCCTAAAGAAATAGCTTAAAGAAAGGTTGCAGGGCAGACTCTTACCACTCCTAGAACAGCATCACAGGCTGGAGGAGACTCGTAGTCGGAACTCGTGGGGGTAACTCGTGGATACGCTCTAGGGGGAACTCGTGAGCGGAGGAGGCAGCTTCTGGTTGATCAGGCCAGGAGAGATGTTGAAGACCGTCCTGCCTGAGCACCCCAGAACCTCAGCTTTTAAAGACTATTTCCCGCCTTTCCCTGATCACAGGGAATGCGGGGAACAATGGGGGTATGAGTCATGCCCTGCAGGACCTTGCAGTTAGGCAGAGCCCACCTACACCGAGCCCTGCAAAACAATGGGCCCCCAGGGTGGTAACGGCGATCCAGTTGAGTTCAAGGGGGCCATCTAGTTAAGGTGAAGGAGCCATTGTTCACTTCACACGTTCTATGTACTTTAATGATGGCCTGGGAGGGGCGGCCATCAAAGTCACTGCTGTGAGTCACAGACATGCCCCCGTGGCTGACCCAAACGGGCTGTGAGGGGGTTGCCCCATGCAAAGGTCCGCTAGGCCTACAAATACTCATCTAGAGGTGGTAGCCCACTGCTGCCATAGGAGAGGGTAGAGCACTGCACCTGCACTGGTAGAGCTAAAACAACTCTATTAATTAGCTGCTTTGTTACTGCTATCCCCAACAGAAAGTCTACAAGTACAATGGCTATAGTGATGAGCCACTGTTTGATGGACTGGGCCCAGGACAGTCAGAGACAGTGGGCACCCAGTTGTGGATTTCAGAGTCTAGTATTATACTCCCATTTTTTAAAATCTTGGCTCTCGGGTCTTTGTTCTGGGCAGGTTTTTTGGTATTTTTTTTTTTACTAGAACTATATGCTATAGTGACATCATTGTTCTGAAATACCAAGTTATTTTGTGAGTAAATTGTGTGTGGCTTGTTTCTTGGAACACAGTTTTGAAACTTCTTGACTGTGACCTTTTTATCTTGCTGAAGTCTGTTGAATGTTCATTTCAGGTGATTCATGTTAACTCTTTTTGCTTATTTGAGAATGATATTGGTAGCAACAGAGAACCTTAAAATGTCATTTTACATATTAAGATACAGTGAATTTATAATCTATATTCTGGCTTAGCTGTAGATTTCCTATCCATTCTGTTGTTTTGTTCTGGTCCAATGAGTGGTTCATTTCTGTGAATTATACAAAAATCTGAGTGTCACCAGGTTTGAGTTCCTGTTTCAAAATGTTCTTGTTTCTAAATGGAAACTTTTCAAATGCTGGTAGCAACAACTAAAGTGTAAAAGATTTACTGACTAGTTGTTAATTAATTCTTTAGCAAACACTTTGCCTTGATCCTGGATTCCTCATTATATTTCCAGATTTGCATCATTGTAGTTTAGGCTCACACAAAATTTGTTTTACAATCTCTTCCTGAAGATGATAGAGAAATAAGAGCTAGGCATGACTCAAGAGGGTAGTTTGAAGGGGTGTGTCTGGTGACTCATAGAGTGCACAACTCCATCATGATTCGTCATTCAGTGGAGATCATTCGTTGTACTTCTTTGGAGAGTAGGCAGTGGTTACAGAACCTCCATTTGCTCAGTTTACACAGGATAGACAAAATTCGAATCACATGGCAAATTCAATAGAAATCTGTTGTGTGAACTTCTGCAGGGAACTGTTTAATGAGCATGGATGCTTGCTGTTGTGGATGTTCCCTTTTTTGATTTATGCCTGTCCACTTTTGCCACTGTGTCAAAGTCTTTTGGCCCCTTCACCACTCTCTGTCCCCAGCAAGAGGAGATGTGACCGTTTTCAGAGGAAGTTGTATTGTCCCCAGGCCCATTTTACTCTTGTCAGTTTCCAAAGGGATAGCCGTGTTAGTCTAGTCCAGTAAAAAAACAACAAGCAGTTGTGTGGCACTTTAAGACTAACAGATTTATTTTTTGCGTGAGCTTTCGTGGCATCTGAGGAAGTGGGATCTTCTCCCACGAAAGCTCATGCAAAAAATAAACCTGTTAGTCTTAAAGTGCCACACAACTGCTTGCCATTTTACTCTTGCCACTCTATAACAGTGGCATAAATCCTTCCATTGTCTTTTGACAACTGTGGCCCTGCATACTGAAGTTCAGAAACTTGAAATCTTGTTGCTATTCTCCTACCTGTTGATAATAACGCAGTATGTATATCTGTTCCATTGGGGAAAAGATTTTATTTTGTTTTTTGTTTTGTTTTAGGCAGCTAATAGTCCATTTACAAGTTTTCTCCAAGTTTTCGAATCCACGAGCGCTATACCTGGAACCAAAGTTAAATGAGTTGTACAATCAGGTGATATTTAATTTTTTTTATTGCTTAATAAACAAATTTATTCCTGGCTTCTCTGAACACTAAGTCAAAGGGTCCTTCTGATGGAAATAGGATGACTGTTGTAATACGGCATATTTTAGTTCTGTCTTAAAGGTGCACTGTCAGCTTGAATATTACCATCTAATAATTTGCACCCTGTAACAAATAACTACTATAGGGTCCTTTTCTGTATTGTAACCCCATGGTACAACAGAGGAAAGTTTCAGGGTCCCCTTCCTGTCTAGCCATGGAGAAGGAAGGTGTTGTCATGACCATCAGTCTAAGCACTGGTATACACTTGAAATTCGGATTGACCTAGCTTTGTTGCTCAGGGGTGAGTGAAATATTCACACCCAGGTCTTGTAGTTAAGCTAACCTTATTGCCTCCTTGTGGGTGGGGGTGGGGGTGGGGGGGCGCGTTTGATGTTACCTGCACTGATGGAAAAAATCTGTTCAATCAATGTAGGTTTGTTTAGTTTGTATCTGCCAATGTTCCCTCTAATTATTCGTAGACTGTGTGCACAAACAATTTCTTTGTGTGCGCAGAAACATTTCTTTGTGAGCACCAGTATTAGCACTATTGAGTTTTTTTGTGCGCACTTTATTTTTTTGTATGTGCAGGTTTCATGACCTGTGTGCATGTGCACACGTGCACAGCTTAGAGGGAACAGTGGTATCTGCCCATAAGTCCCTTCAAAATATAAACAGAGAGAAGGGGTAAACGTCATTTTTGAAGGAAATTAGAAAATAATTATTTCAGTGTATGCTAGGGATGACTAAACTTTCTCACTCCCTGACACCCATCTCCTTGCAGGGCAGGATCCTCTAGCCCCATAACCCTTCTGCAGAGCAGAAGCTCCACGCTCCTGAGCTCAATCTTTTAGGTGGAGAATGGGGGTTATATATAGGAGCTCTACAAACTACACTTTAACTAAAAAGAGATGCATATAGCTCACAGTTTACAGTTTGGCCACCCCTGGCATATGCTATTTAAAGGGTGCTCCTACAGACAACTGGAAGGAGTTTGACTTGAATTTTATTGAAATAAGTTCTAAAAGAGTTCTGCAAAGCAAATTGTTTTAGCCAATCCATTGTTTTACCCAGTATTACACAAATTCGAAGCCTGAACCAATGCTGGTCTGAAAAATGATCCTGTGAAAGACTTTATGGAAAAATAATTGGTGAAAACACAAGTTCATGTTTGGTTTGTTTACATTGTTTTACCCATTATACACCAGCAGTTATGTCCTTTTCTCTTTTTTTTTTTTTTTTAAACAAGAAAGGAGTTACTATTGCATTCTGTAATGCTGTCTTTTGGATGTATAATGGTAGGAAGTACTTGCTGCTTGGTGTTTTTTAAATGACCATTATAAAATGAAGTGCCCATTATTGTGGATCCCTAAAGGGCTGAATTGTGTATTCAGCAAATCATTTTGATAGAGTGATGTAAGGAAAAGTGTATATCTTTGGGTTTTCTCCTTATTTTCTTTTCTTGTAAAATGTGGCCTTCAGCTGTTGTCCCATCAAGACCAGAATGTGCAAAAAGTAGCCCTTGACTGCATCATGGCTTACAAGCATCCACACCTACTGCCATACAAGTAAGAGCTTTAAAATTCTTCTACCATAGATGAATTGCTGTGTATCACATCAAAAATACATTTTTGATCGTATTTGGCATTATCTGCATCTAAGAGAAATAGGCACAACTGTGTTAATCCAAGAAAAAATTAATTTCTTTTGCCCAAATCTGAATTTGGAAACAGATAAGAGTTTTAAAAAAAGCTTCTCAAAAATGAAAAAGGAAAGCTTTTGTAGACTATCAGGCTAAAAACGAGGTTGTTTTTGCATCAGTTGTAACAGAGATACAGTCACAAAAGGTAATCTGGACTAGTCTTGAAAAGTAGGAAAGAGGAAGAAGAGGAATTACTGTTCTGTTTTAGAGAAGGAGTAGGGGTGCAGAAAGTTCATTCAGAAATGGAAAAAACAGGCATCTTTTATCAGATTTGAACTCTTTCTAAAAATGAAACAAAACAAAGCTATCCCTTCGTCCAGACCTACCATGATATGGAGCAGCCAGTTATGTTCTTCTGAGTAACGGATTTTTGTCATCGTTCTTAGTAGCAATTAGGTAAAACTTACAGCACAACATTACTGGGTCCACTTCAATGGCCTTTATAGAACCTTGTGTGAAAAGTATTGGTCTGTGCAATAAAGATGAATTAGTTGAGTTACATACCCTTTTGTTAAAAGGGTAAGTATGTGATCCTCTGTGTTTACTACTTGCAGGGAGAACTTGCAAAGGCTACTGGAAGATAAGAGCTTTAAAGAAGAAATAGTCCATTTCAGCATAGCCGAGGAGAATACAGTCATTAAAATGCAACACCGACCAGATCTTGTTCCTGTTCTCATGAGGTGCGTGAGTGAAACATTGTATAAACTTTGCATATTAAAATAAAACAGTCATAGAATCACAGAGTCATAGGGTTGGAAGGGACCTCATGAGGTCATCTAGTCCAACCCCCTGCCAGAGGGAGGACCACTCCCACTAAACCAACCCAGTCATGGTTTTGTCCAGCTGGGTTTTAAACACCTCCAAAGATGGAGACTCCACCACCTCCCTAGGCAGCTCATTCCAATGTTTCACCACTCGCCTGGTAAAAAAAAGTTTTTCCTAATATCCAGCCTCAACCTCCCTAACTGTAACTTGAGACCATTGCTCCTCATTCTGTCCTCCGTTACTACTGAGAATAGTCGAGCTCCATCCTCCTTGGAGCATCCCTTCAAGTAGTTGAAGGTAGCTATCAAATCCCCCCTCAATCTTCTCTTCTGCAGACTAAATAAGCCTAATGCTTTCAGTCTTTCCTCATAGGGCTTGTGCTCCAACCCTTTAATCATTTTGGCTGCCCTCCGCTGAACTCTCTCTAGCATGTCCGTGTCCTTTTTGTAGTGGGGAGCCCAAAACTGAGCACAGTATTCTAGATGTGGCCTCACCAGTGCAGAATAGAGGGGAATGATCACATCCCTTGATCTGCTGGTAACACTTCTTTTGACGCAGCCCAGTATGCCATTGGCCTTTTTTGCAGCGGGAGCACAATGGCTATGCAGCTTTTGGTAGATAACTTTAAACAGACAATATAAATGTGTAGCTCTCACAGCAGCTGTGACTTGGCTTTACTGTACATGGCATTCCTTTTATTACCTTGATGCGTGTGCAGTGTGGATGGGTGCAGTAGTTAAGCTGTCGTGCCCCCCCCCCCAAGAATTGGCTTAAAATGCATATGAAAAACTCTGAGATTTTTACCCTCAGGGTATTATGTTTATTTGGTGAATACTGGAAATAGTGACTTACAATGAAGATGCTTCCTCAGCTATAAGTCTGTCTTCATGGTAGTGTCATGCTATGCTAATTCATACTTCAGCCTTGCTCGCATTCAGATCACTAGCAGAATTTCCAGTGACCTTGGTGTGATCAGGAACGTAACTTTCCTGGTAGTATTTTGGGGTGCCAGATGGCAGTAGAGATAAGAGCGGGGTGCTTCAGTCAACCTACATAGTTCGTTTTACTTTCTAAATAAAGGTTATGAACCAACTGGTTGGCTTCTGTGCAATTTCAAAAAGAGGCAGCTCATGGAGGACTAACTAATGCTATTTCTTTTTGGTTTTTGAAGAATTTTATATGGACGGATGAGGAACAAAACTGGGAGCAAAACTCAGGGCAAAGCTGCTGCAGGCACTCGTATGTCAATTGTTCTGAGGTTCCTTGCTGGCTCACTGCCCGAAGAGATTCGAATGTTCCTGGATCTGCTCTTTGAACCTGTGAAGCATTTCAGTGTTGGTATGCTTCTGCCATTAGACATGGGGGAGAATGGTTCTTCCTTACCATCTGGATGTGGGGAGGATAAACATGTTAGGGACTGTGAGGGGCTTAGGCAAGGTTAGGCAGCAGTTGACGAGAGCTATGCAAGCTATACACAGTAGCTTGCACAACTCCCGTCAACTTCCTAACTACCCTTCATTGTGGTGTCTTCACTGTGCTGCACTGATGGCAAATGCCTTCCCACTGACACAGTGCTCCACCACTAGCAGGAGGGTATTTTTATTGAGTTGATTTCTGGATCAACTTAGTGGGTTTTAACTGACTGCTAAGTTGATCCTTAAGGATCAGTTTGATGGTGGTGGTGTAGACATGACATTAGATGCTGTGGTGATGGGGGCGTGGATAAATTAAAGATCCCAGGGACCTTTTTTCCTCCCAAAGTTTCTCCTAGACACTTGGCAGCAGTTTCTGTTCTCTGCTGCAGAAAATACTGTTGTTCCTGCACAGTTATTACAGAACTGAGGCACAGAGAGACTGAGTGACTTATCCATGGTCACCCAGGAGGTCAGGGGCAGAGCAGGAAATTGAATCCACAACACCAGGCTAGCACCTAACCGCTGGCTGTTCTCTCTCTCTCTCTGACAAGCTGGTTAGAATAGTACCACAGGGGTGTTATGAGGACACATCAGTTGTGAAGCACTCTGATACCACCGCAGTGAGGGTCATCTTAGAACTACAATAGAGAGCTGGAGCTGTTTTAAATAAAATGCTGACTTGGGGGCTTGTAATTAGAGTCAGATTTTGCCCCCCTCCTTGCACTGAGACATACCACAGACATTGACATTTGTCCCATTGAAATTGAGTCCTTACTTACCAAAGTAAAGATTTATTTTCACTATTCTTCTCCCTTCTGTAGGACCACCTCAGACTGCCGTATTCCAAACAATGTCAGAACTGGACTTAGCTAAAGTCCTGCCTCTAGGCCGCCAGCATAGTCTGTTCAACAGCCTTGAGATTGTACTGAAAAACATGGGTCATCTGATCAATCAGTACTTACCTGAGATTTTAAAGATTTTACTTTGTATGACAGCAACGGTATCCCACATCCTTCAACAAAGAGAGGAGGTAAGGTGTGATACTGCATGTGTGTATATTTTTTTCCTCAACATTATTGGTTCAGACCAAAAAGTAAGTGTAGTGCCAATGAGGAACAGAAAACTTTAGAAGCCAGTGAACAGTAGAGAGATGCTTAAAAGTATAGGCTTGCAACATTGGTCTTAAAATCCTGCAGTGTTTATACGGACAGAGTAATGAACTTTGCTGTTAAATAGCTTTGTATTTCAGCCAGACTAAGTGTTGAATTTATTTAGTAGAATATACATTTTAAAATGTTGTGTGTAACAATTCATCCAAACAGGAATGTGACTGTCCAATATATTAATTTATTTTTAAACATGGCATTTCACTAGAGCTCTACAAATGCAAGCCAAAGTGCATGTGTGAGCTAGGAGCTTGTATGGGGCAGCTAGAGTTCTTTCTAGACTTGAATTCAAACAGATAAAAGAATTTTTTCCATTTTTGTGCAGGGTTTGTGACTCTTCTTTGAACTTGATGCATTAGCAAATGAACAGCAAGCAAACTCCGTAGTGATCACCAGAGAAATTCAGAATTGTGTCTAAAAGAGTTGTTCTATAATAACTCAAATCAGATAGATTGATAAGTTTCTGGACTGAAGACAAATTCTGTTTTGTGCACGTGGATGGCTTCTCATTTTTTCAAGATTCATTCCTGAGAATCTATAATTAGACCTGGGCTGTGATTATTTTTATTTTTTTTCCTCTTAAGATCATAGTTCCCCTCACACTGTTCTAAATGCTGTAGCAGTAGCCAGCGACAAGAGAAGGCGTAATTTTAGGTTGGCAACACACCAAACTTTGATTACAGTAGTGCATTACATGTGCACACAAACATCAGATCAGGAAAGAAGGAAGGGCTTTAAAAAAAAAAAAAAAGTAAATTTTTTATTGTCTCTGGAGTAACCACTTTCGTATGTTAAAGTTATTCAGGTAATGCTGTCTCATGCCCTCAGTTGTGACTGAGTAACTCTTAGAGCAGTATTTGTGGTGCTGTGTTGTCACTTGTTAAACTTAATTTAACACTTCATTAGCTAGTCAGGTGTTAAGAGTTCAGAGAAGGAGGTGAGAAATCTGTTTTCCTTTGATAATTATTACAAGAAATTCCTGTGGGCTGAGAGTCATTTACTACAGGAAGATAGTGCCCAAAGAATTAAATATCTACTTATAGAATTCTGAGTTTGGTTACAGTTTTACTATTTCCTACTGTTCACATGCACTGTGTTATCTGTCCATGTCTTTGGATAGAAGTATGACTTCTTGAGAACAGGCTTGTCTTCTTCCTCTCGCTTCATAGATGAGGAATTGGATTCAGTTAATTTGGTGTAAAAATTGTCTTTCATTCCCATCTTTAGAGGCAAAAATAATTTCTCTTTGTGATAAAGATTTGTGATTGTGAGAAGGAGGGAACTAAAGTCAAAAGAAACAAGATTAAAGTGGGGCTCAACAAATCTGAGGCAGCAGATCACCATGGTTTTTAGGGTTTTGCCCCTGGCACCTAGACGTGCCGCGACAGCCAGGGAGGCAAATGCCCGAGTGCTGCCGTTTCTCTCTACTCCTCTGCCGTTGAAAGTGTTGCCAAGTGGCAGCTTTTTTCAGCAGTGGGGAGTTCATGTGCTGGTGCCAAAAGAATCGGTGGCTGCAGTGGCTTTTTGGCATTGGCGGGGGGCTCTGCGCCGCTGCCAGAAGAAATGGTGGTGGTTGGTTGGGGGGAGGGAGGGGCAGGCTTCACTGCCTCATATCTAAGGGTGCCTAAGTTGTTAGGCTGGTTCCCCAAGTGTGAGGGAGATGTGCAGAAGCTGGGATTAAAGTGTGGCAAATTAAGTGGAAGGACACCAGAGAAGTTTGGTGAAGCAGTAGCAGGATAAATGTTTGGAAGCAGATTTGGTATTGGCTGAGGAAGCGTGGAACCACCTCAAAAGAGTGCGGACTGCAGCAGGAGAAGAGGTATGTAGACAATACAGGAGAAATAAAAAGACAGATAGAAATTGGGTTGGACTGACGAAGTACAGTCTGGAATAAAAAAATGGTTCACAAAGGAGAAGACAAAAGTCCATTGAGTGTAAATGAGTGATTGCAAAGAAGGATAGTGAGCCACCAAATAGGCAGTGCAGATGGCCAAAGACAGAGCCATAGATGACCTGTGTGCTGATCTTGTAAGCCAGTAGTGGACAAATCTGGCTGACAGCTACTTGCCAGCAGTTTTACTTCTGGTCCCCAGAGGGTGCTCCTCCATTATATTTCTGCAGTGGAGCTAAGTGACAGGCTACTACAATTGGTCACCATGGCAACCAGAAAAATAGATTTGTCAGGGGCTGTTGTATGCCCACATCTGTCTGGCGAAAAGATCCTGTAGCATTGCAAAAATCATGCAAAGGGAGGGAGGATGGTTTTGCAGCACCATTTGTAAATAATAACCGGGGGAGACTACTAGTAACACCTGAACAGGTGAAGGTGAGATGGAAGCAATACTTTGAGGAACAGTTGCCAATATGTGACCCTCATGTGGTACCTGAATCTGGCAGAGTGGGGGAAGAGGGAAAAACGTAGTCCAGATAATGAAGAATAGTAAATGGCTGGACTGATGCAGTGACAGTGGATGTGGCAGAAGTCCTGTGCAATAGAGGTATAAAGTGGATGAGCAGAGTGGCTAAAGTCATCTGCCAAGACAAGACTTGGTGCAAATCTATCTTGATCCCAATAGAGGAGCCTCCATGAATGTAGAAATTTTTGAGGGGTATACTTACTTTTGGATAGAATGATGGTACTGAAACACAACTTGGATATTTGTTCAGGAGAATGTTAGACTCCTGGCTCAGACAAGAAGAGTTCAGTTTTAGGACAGCATGAGCCATGTTTGTAATTCAACAAGTGATGGAGAAGCAGCTGAAGTGCCAGCTGGATAGCTTCTGGGCTTTTATAGTCCTAGTTAGTGGCCAGAAGGATGAAGAAATATGGAGTGTATGAGGATTTAATATGTCCTAAAACAGCAATCTGAACATATTTTGGAATGAAAGGCTGCTTAGATGTGATGGTTTAACTGCGCTTGGGTCCTTAGTCTGCTGCTGTTTTATCATATAGCTGCAAAATCTCAGTGGGAAAGGGGAGAAGAAGCTATATGCAGATGACAAAGCTATGAGGGTGTCCTCAGAAAATGGTCTAGAGCAGGCATAGCCAAACTGTGGCTCTTCAAAGAAAAAGTGCAGCTCAGAGAAGAGCACAGTGGGGAGAAGCACGGCATGGTCAGAGACGGTGCAGAAGTAGCATCATGGTTGGGGCCTTGGGGAGGGTGTGGAGAACCGCAGCATGGTCAGAGACAATGGGGGAGCAGTAGCATGGTCGGGGCCTTGGGGATGGTTTGTGGAGAAGCGTGGCATGGTTGGAGAGAAGTGGTGGTGTGGTTGGGACGGTAGGGAGAAGCTAAGTTTTTACTGTACAGATAGGCCTAGTTTTCATAGTAACCTGAAGTAATTATTAGAATCTGACAGTAGGATCAATGATTGCCCTCTTTTTATGGTAAAATTAAAGCGTGCAATGAATTTTAAACTTAGCAGTTGTGGAGTAGGTAAAACATGGCTCTGTGCCTCAGTGCGGCTTTTGAAGGTTTAATAATCAACTTGTGTGGTTCTTGAGTTGCATAAGTTTGGCCACCCTGGTCTAGAGGAAATAGTAAATCAGTGCTAGAACCACATAAGCTGCAATGGGATGAAAATGAACATGACTAAGATTGAGGTAACGTGAGTCACTAGGGATGCCACAGGGGAGCTGAACCAGACTGAGCAGGTCAGAGTTCTGGATGGCTGGGTTACAGAAGACCATGAACTTGAATGTTAAACAGCCCAGACTAGGGAGTTGTGGAGGAGTGTGGAATAACATTAATTCACCATCTTTTTCTGTCCAAGGAAGCAGTAAGATTTATCAGCTTAACATCATCTTGGATGCAGTCTACTTATCGCTTTCTCAGAATCTCTTTCCTACCATCCTCTCCTGCTGTGCCGTCTTCCCTAGCTCCTCTTCATTCACTCTCTGGAAGTCTGAATAAGTGATGTTGCACTTCATGGATTTAGTCAGCCACAGCACAGACTCTGACTTCCATCCTAATGCTTTCAAATCATGTGACTTTTTATTGTAAGGTGTTGTGTATGTCACTGGTATGTAACAGTGGTATGCCCCTTGATGCTGTTTGGTGCAAAAGACAGTAAAGTGATAGCAGGTTCAGGGCCTGTGCTGACTAAATCCTGGAAGTGCGATGTTGCTGGTTCAGACATACAGAGTGTGAATGAAGAAGAGCTGAGGAAGATGACGTGGTAGGAGAGAGACCCAGAGAAAGCAATAGGTAGATTGCATCAAAGATGATGTTAAGCTGGTAAATCTTAGTGTTTTCTTGGGCAGAAAAAGATGGAGGATGTTTGCATTTTCACCCACCCCTGGATCACTGAGTAAGGGAAAGAGATGGTAACTCCCAAATCAGTTAGGAACTTTTGAGAGTATAACTTTGTGACATGTAAGATACGTACAGCTACACAGCACTGTGAGAAGCAGGCTGTATCCCCAGTCAGTGTAATGTGTTGCTAGATGTGACGTTGAAAGGCCTTAGCGGAAGGAAGCAGCAGGACACTACACTGCTAAAACAGCACTGTAGTTAGGGGTGAAACTTTCAGTGTGCAGCGAGCCATATAGGGCACGTACTCCCAGGGTTCTGGTGTGTCTGTGCCCCTTTCACCTAAGCAGTGCCTCACCATCTGGCCGGCTGTTTATACCCATGCTAGGTGTGTGGTGTCAGTACATAAGTGTTGATCTTCCTGGAGGATGCTAGCAGGAGAGACTGTAATATTGTAAAGAGATGTGTGATTAGAACACTTTCTCTCTATTAAATATCTTCCCTATGGAAAGTTACAGAACATGTAACATCCTTAAGTATGAGTGTAGTCGTAAGTACCTCTTACGACTACTCTCTACTCCTCTCCCTAGAAAGGAGTGTGCTCACTGTCTCTGCTGGATTCCTCCCTCTCCTTCTCATGTTTTAAGAGGAAATCGACCTTTGTCCACTGGTTTTGTTTGTATTCTTTTTTGGGTGTGGGGGAGGGTGGTAATTTTTAAAAAAATTTATTTGCACATAAAAACAGGCAAATACAAAAAGGTTTATTTGAGCTCTAATAGAATTATGCAGCTACACAGTTTTACAATTTGTCTAAACTGCAAGACTAAACGGCACTAAATCGACGTAACATAATAGAGTGGAATACCAGTAATAAAATAAGAGGGAATGAGGGGACCAGGGTGGGTGGGGAAAAAGAAGAACAGGGAGCAGCAACAAAGCGTGGCATTCCTTGAGCCATGTCATCTTTTTTTATTCAAAAGTATCTAGAAACAGGGTCCAAATGTCTTTGAATTTCTATACTTGCTCTCTATAGCGATAAGCTTTCCTTTATTTGGCTGCTAATTGAGGTAGGCCTGGATGCCACTGCTCTGTTCTGCTTGTATTCTTGGAGATGTGATAAGTGGTATTGTTTTGAATATTGAGAGTAAGATATGTGGATCTGCTCAGAGCAGTCCGAAGAGGTCTAATATCAGCTTACTTGAGTGAGCTGTGTGCAAGTGGGCTCTCATGCCTGTGCTGGAATGCCAGTTAAGCATTGTAACTTAGTCCAGGTTTGGGGCCTTAGTCAGAAAATTAAGATCCGTATTTACAAGATAAAGGTAACAGGGTTTTTTGTGGTAGCGTATAGGAGAAGACAGAAATCGTTCAAGCAAAACTCATTCATATCCATGACTGATTAAATATAGCATTTCACTGCATGATGACTAGTTTCTTATTATCAAATGTATTTCAGCAAGAATAGGTATTTTTGTCTTTATTTTTTCCAGGTAGAACCAAAGTTCATCAACCCACTGAAAAACATGAGGCGTCTTGGGATCAAACTTGTAGCAAAGTTTTTTTCTGATTTTGAGACCTACAGCTTTACAGCTGATGAGACTGATGCCATTTTTGAGGCAGTGGTGTGGCCCCAGGTAATATTGATGGAATGATAAGTTTGTTCTGAGTGATCCAGTGTGTAATACTTGTTGCCTAGAAATCTCTAGATTTCATTTGCTTATATGGTGTGAGAAGGGCTGATCTCAGGTCTTAGTAAGAGGACCCAGCAGCTCATTAATACTGGGGATACTTCTACGTTCGAGCCATAATCAAAAGTAATTACATGTTAATCTGATGAAAGTTAAATCAGTATTGCTGTTCTTTCACAGTTGAAGCAGACTACTTCTCTGACCCTTCTTAGGGAACAAAATTGTACAATTGATACCCGTTACATGCCTCATCTGTCTAATCTAAGAGATCTAAGTATTTACATGTGAAAAACATCTACCTAGTACCAGATAGTACCTTGGTGGGTTAGCTGTTTCTGTTCTGTGGTCAGTCTCAAACTATAATCTGCCCCGTTCATCCAGTTTGTTCATGTTGCTTATTTATTCATTCCCTGTTTCTTTCATCTGACAATGTGACAACTGACTTGTAGCTAGATGACAGATGAGCTAGCTGAATGCAAAGCATATTATCTTGCACCTCAGTTGGCTGGGCAGAAGGGAATTATGCTTTACAGTTCTTCATAGCCATTCAGCTGTCTCTTTCTGTGCCTCTAGTTATCCCCAACAATGGGAAATTAAGACTATCGCCTGTGAGTAAGTGCTTTGCCTGAATCAGGATCCTAAGACTGTCTCAGAGCACAGTTTATGTTTGACAGTGCTATATCATTTCTGGGAATAGCAATGATCACTGGTTTGAAGACGTAATGGCTCATTTCCTGAGGGACGTAGTATATCCCAGACCCAGGGTATGTCTACGCTACAGTTAAAAAAAACTCAGAGCTGGACTGTGCTATCTGATTTGGACTCATGCAGCTGGAGTGTAGATGGAATGTATTTTCTAATGGACTCTAGGCACCATACTACTGACACAGTCTGGGATAACCCACTTTAATTAACAAATTTACTTTCATTCCACTGCACCTTGTATACACTCCACAGCATCTATAAAGGTGATGTTCCTGAATTTCTTACCTCTTGTATTCCAAACCCATAGTCTTTTGACTTTCTCCATCCAGGATGTTGTAGCTCTTGTACTGGTTGTACTTGCCATCTATGCTGTAACATGTTCTTTCTCAATGATCTGTACTCAGACCCTGGGTGCCCAGTCACTCCCTATGTTGAATGCTATAACTGTCTGTTCCTTTATAACATTTTCTTAATAAAAGTATTTGGGCCAGGGCTCTTGGACCCTGTAAGATGGGAGAATCTGACCACACCTGAATGTCTACACCACAGTTTAACAGCCTCATAATCCAGAGCCCTGTTGGATCATGTTAGTTGGCACAGGACAGCTGAGAGTATCTAACTGCAGTGTAGACACACTTTGAGTCCAGACTATACCAACACTGGCTCCAGAAATAATCCAGCCGTTCCTTCTAGGGGATTTCCTGCCATTGATCCTCTTGGAGATACTTTTTGCAGAATCATTTGATCTTGTGCATTACTTTAAAGGTTGTGAAACGATGAGGCTTATCAGATGATGCAGAAGGAGGGAGAATTCTAATCCTTAGGTGCTTGGAATTGGATTTTCCTGGTGTTAACAGCACCAAATGCACTGCTTAGGGCATGGGTAGTCAACATAGCAAGCTTCCGATAGGACAGCTTTAAAAAGTCTTTTTTTCTGATCTGTTCAGAAGAAGGGATAGTTTGCATAGAGCAGTGGATCACCCAAGCATTTCAGGAAACCGAGCAAGCTTTTGTAGGCTTTGATCTGCCCCCACCTTTGCCTCAATTTCAGTTGCACACAGTGTAATCTGTAATCTGCAAATCCCAGTCTTACCATCCCAATGTGTTTAAAAAAAACAAAAACAAAACAAAAAGGGATGATTTCGTTGATGCTTGTAGCAGACAACACATAGCAGAGGTATTCTCAGTCATATTCATGTTGCTGGTCCTGCTGCAGACAGGAGTATAAATGTGAGACAGCTACGTTGGCTATAGGTGTGTGCAGAGCCCAGGGGAGGGAAAATGACTCCGAAATGGTGGAGAAAAATGGTTGGTGGCGTTTCACTTTTCAAGTGGAACAAGTGATGCTCCATTAGTAGATAGCAGCAGGTTAGGAAGTCTTAGAAAGTGAATAATGGTTTTCTTAAAAGGATAATGTATTTTTCACAGAATCATTTAAACTTTTGGTTGTTTTTGTTATATTTGATATTTTAAATAGATCTACGTGGTCACACTGTTTTGTTTTGTGATTTATTCTCTCTGTCTCTTCCAGATCAGCAGTCTCGCTTCTGAGAGCCAGTGTTCTCCTACTCCGTTACTCAAACTCATTCACATCTGGAGCAAGAATCCCAGGTGAATTTACATTTTGTGGAGAAGCAAGATTGATGTGTGGTGTCTTCTGTGAATGAACACAGAATGCACAAAGAAAGAAAGACAGTCACATATGCTTCCTCCTCGCAAGTTCAGAGAAATTGTTTATTGAGTACAAAAGGGCTGCAAAGCAGAGTATTTTTTGACAAAATTTTATAGATTTCAGGGTCAGAAAGAATGGTGGTTCTTCGAGCAGCTGCTCACATGCATTCCCCTTAGGTGCGCGTGCGGCGATGTGCCTAGCTGCTGGAAAGCTTTTGCCCTTAGTCTGACCTCCCAGGGGCAGCAGCTGCGCCCCCTAGCGCAGCCAGCAACCACCCCTTCCTAGCCGCTGCTGCCCCACCTCTCCCCTCTGTTCCTTCTTTCTGCCATTGGTGTTGGTTGCCAGTTTGCTGTGCTCCACGTGCTTGCCTTGTCGGCTTGTCCATGTCTTGCCCCTCAGTAGTAGTAGTAGTTAGTTAGTATTTAGTAGCTTTAGTTAGTTAACAAAGAAAAGACAGAAAATTTAACCCCCCCCCCCCCAAATCTTTAAAAAAATAAATAAAACGAGGAGAGAATGAGCATTGGGGATGCCTCGCTCGCCCGGCTTCAAGCTGTGCGCGGCCTGTGGTAGGGCGTTCTCCGCGAGTGACCCCCACGACCAATGCCTGCGGTGCCTAGGGGAGGCACACTGTGTCAACAAGTGTAAGCTCTGCAGTGCCTTTAAATCACGCACTAAAAAGGAGCAAGACGCTAGGCTGAAAGCCCTGCTTATGGAAATTGCATTAGCCCCGGCTCCGGACTCCGAGAAAGCACCCTGGGGGGGAGTCCCCCCCCACGCGCCTAGACTAGCCGGCACCGGCGGTGCTGTCACCGCGTGCAGAAGCCCGTGTGGGTTGGGATTGTAGGAGCCCAGTGCGGGCGGACTCTCCCTTGACCTCGGGCAGCTTGAGAGCGGACCCAGTGCCCGCTCCCTCTAACCAGAGGCTTGTGAGGCGGCAAGGGCCCTGGCGGCCTTGCCCTTACTCCTGCCTGTGCTGGAGGCACGACTCTGGCTCCCTCTTTGCGGAAACCACCTCTGCTGTCCCCGGAGTGGGACCGCCCTCTGGCAGAACGCGCAGCCCCCCCCCCCCCCCGAGAACCATCGGCATGGCGGGGGCAGCGCAACAGGCTCTTGGCGCGCGAGGGCCACCCAGAGGCTGGGTCTAGCCCATTGTCCTCATCGTCGGGGTGCGCCCCGCAATGGGGCAGATCATCAGGGCGGCACCGGAGCCCCCTTGGAAGGAGGAAAAGGCGATGGCTATCCTCTTCCTCCTCCTCCTCGGCCCCTTGGTACCGCAGAAGGCGGCAGAAAAGGGCCTGGTACTGACACCAAGGCTGCTTTCTGGCTGGGCAAAGGCACCACCAGCGTTTCCCATGGAGTCCCCACTCGGGACAAGAGTCCTCTTCACTCGCCCAGCCCGGGTACGGGGGGCGCTCTGCCTGGTCAGAAAAAGATGTATGGTCGTATGATCGTGGGGCTTCACCCTCTCTGTCATCTCTCTTACTGGGTCACCCAGGTCTTGCACCCTCAACCCAGAGCAAGCGGGGTTGGGATGACCCTCCTGCTGGACCACCCCAGTTGCCTAGCCAGCAGTCGGTGTGCACGGACGAACTGGTGCTGCAAGAGTCGGCCATACCCACTGACGATTTTAGAGCGCATCAGGACCTCCTGCAGAGGCTAGCATCAAATCTCGGTCTGCAAGTGGAGGAGGTGAAAGACAGCTCAGACTCACTCTTTAATGTCCTGTCCTCCTCAGGGACCCCACGGTTGGCCTTGCCCCTGCATGAAGGGGTCCAAAAGATTGTGAATGCAGTGTAGCAGACGCCAGTGTCAGCGTCAGTGGCCACCTATAAGGGGGCAGAGAAGAAATACTATGTCTCATTGGCCCCCTTCCAATACTTATACTCCCACCCTGAGCCCTCCTCCCTAGTGGTGGAAGCGGCCAACCAGAGGGAATGCCAGGGCCAACCAGCGGCAACACCGCGAAATAAGGACGCCAAGGCGCTGACGCGTTGGGTAAAAAACTTTAATCGACAGCCACGATGCAGCTCAAGATCGCAAACCACCAAGCCCTGCTGGGGCGGTGTAATTTTAATCTATGGGGCTCCCTGGCACGCTTTTCAGACTCATTGCCTCCTGACTCACGCTCTGATTTCAACACTATTCTGGAGGAAGGGTCGCTGGTGGTGAAGGCGATGTTGCAGGCTGCCTGGGATGCTGTCGATTCGGCAGGATGCGCAGTCGCCTCAGCCATATGCCTACGCCGGGCAGCCTGGCTCCAGGTTTTGGGGCTTCCCCCACTGGTGCAGCAATCGATCCAGGATCTCCCGTTTGAGGGGCCCTCATTGTTCTTTGAAAAGACAGATACAAAGTTACATGGACTAAAGGACTCTTGCATGACGCTGTGGTCCCTGGGCCTTTATTCGTCACAGGAGCCCCGTTGCCAACTCAGACAACAGTCGTGGGGCCAGCCCTTACAACCACATCAACAACCACATCAGCCCTTCCGTCCCTGCTCCAGACCTGGAGACAGAGAGAGGGCGAGACCTGCTACGGCTGGCCGACCTGGCTCCCCGTCCAGGCTTGCACGATCGGCTAGGCACCCTCTTGGCATCCAACGGAGGCGTTTTTGACATAAGGCCCGAGGATGGCGGCCCACTCCACCCGGCCCGGTCCTCCCCCGTTCCTCCCTTTCGCGACCGGCTCTCCTCCTTCTACCGCAAGTGGGCCTCAATCACAACAGACCAATGGGTACTGCGGACGGTTCTCCACGACTACGCCCTGTAGTTCTGCACAAGGCCCTGCAGACGCCCCTCTGCCCCCCAGTCCCTCCCTTGGGACGCGTTGCATGAGCAGCTCCTCAACGAGGAGGTGGGGAAGCTTCTGATGCTTGGGGCCGTAGAGACGGTCCCGAAGGGGGAAAGAGGGGAAAGATTCTACTTCCGCCGTTTTCTCATCCCCAAAGCAAAGGGAGGCTCCAACCCACCTTGGACTTTCGAGGCCTAAACAGGTTCCTCAAAAAGCTAAAGTTCCAGATGGTCACCCTCAACCACATTATCCTGTTGGTAGATCCCGGGGATTGGTTTGCCATCCTCGATTTGCAGGTTGCCTACTTCCGTATTTCAATCATACCCAGTCACAGGAAGTTCCTGAGATTCATTGGGGGCACTAGACATTTCCAGTTCACAGTCCTCCCGTTTGGGTTGGCATTGGCCCCAAGAGTCGTCACAAAATGCATGGTGGTGGTGGTGGCCGCCCTGCGAAGGAGAGGGGTCCAGGTCTTTCCTTACTTGGACGACTGGCTCCTCAGAGGGAGGATGGAAGACCGCTTGCGGGCAGCCATCCGCACAACCCGTGTTTTGTGCAACTGCCTGGGCCTGCTAATCAACGAGCAAAAGTCAGTCTTGTCTCCCACTCAAAGGATAGAGTTTATCAGGGCATCCCTGGATTCAGTCCAGGCCAAGGTCTTCCTCTCATCAGCCAGGTTCGCGACCATATCTGACACCATTGCCACACTTGAAAGGGACCTAACCACCACAGCCAGGCAATGTATGAGACTTCTCGGCCACATGGCAGTGGCCACACCTGTAGTCTGCCTCGCCCACCTCCATCTTCGCCCACTGCAGTTGTGGCTCTGATCGGCCTTTTGTCCCAGCAGGCATCATTGGGACAAGGTGGTGCAGGTCCTGAGGCAGGTCTTACATCAGTTAGCGTGGTGGAGGGACCCGGGAAAATTCATGGAAAGGATCCCCTTTGGCTCCATAACCCTCTTGGTATCGCTGATGTCGGACGCTTCCTACGTAGGTTGAGGGGCCCACATGAGTTCCGGCCCCAGCACCCAGGGGACCTGGGAGCAGGGGGAGATCTCACTCCACATCAGTGTGAAAGAGCTATGAGCAATAAGGCTCGCCTGCGCGGTCTTCAGGGACCATCTGCACAGCCAGTTCGTTCATGTCCTCACAGATAACACAACTGCTATGCACTACGTGAACCACCAAGGGGGCGCCTGCTCCTCAGCCTTATGTCAGGAAGCGACCCACCTATGGGATTTGGCGGTAAGGTACAGTTTCCACTTATTGGCCTCTCACCTCCCAGGAGCGAGGAACAGTCAAGCAGATCACCTGAGCAGGTACTTCTGTTCGCAACACGAGTGGTCTCTTCACCCCGTGGTGGTGCAATCCGTCTTCCACGACTGGGGTCGTCCCTGAGTGGACCTTTTCGCGACTCACAAGAACAGGAAGTGTCAGCTGTTCTCTTCCCGCAAAGGACTGGAGAAGTGCTCCTTGCTGGACGCGCTCCTGCTGGACTGGTCAAGCGGCCTTCTCTATGCCTTCCCCTCATTTCCGCTTTTGCACAGAGTCCTCCTAAAAGTGAAGAGGGACAAGGTGAAAGTCATCCTCATTGCCCTGGCATGGCCTCACCAGCATTGGTTTCACCTCTTGCTCGAACTGTCGGTAGCCCTGTCACGGGAGCTCCCACACAGGCCCGACCTGCTGTCGCAGGACAAGGGGCACCTCTTCCACACGAATCTGGCCTCACTCCACCTGACTGCCTGGAAACTCCATGGTTGACTGCAGAGGAACTGGCCTGCTCGGAGGACATGAGATGCATCCTCCTGGGTAGCTGGAAGCGATCCATGCGGCATACCTACGAGGCAAAGTGGAAGAGGTTTGTGAGCTGGACCAGGGCCAAAGGGGTGGATCCGCTAAGGGCACCCATCCAGGTAATCCTGGACCACCTATGCTCCCTGAGCCATCAGGGCCTGACCTCATCTTCATTGAGGGTCCACCTAGCAGCCATTTCCGCTTTCCACCAGCCCTTAGAGGGAGGCCGAGTCTTCTCACACCTGTTGGCGGTATGCTTCCTCAGAAGACTGGACAGAGTGCTTCCAAGAGCACGAGCCTGCATGCCCCAGTGGGACCTCAACCTGGTCCTCCGCATACTCTCCGGCCCACCCTTTGAACCCATGGCCACGTGCCCTCTCACCGTCCTTTCGCAGAAGGTAGCCTTCCTGGTGGCCATCACATCGGGCAGGAGGGTGTCGGAACTCAGGGCTCTCTCATCTGAACCACCGTACACAGTGTTCTTCAAGGACAAGGTGCGCCTTCGGCCACATCCGGCCTTCCTCCCGAAGGTGGTGTCCACCTTCCACTTGAACCAGAACATTTTTCTGCCCATGTTCTTTCCCAAGCCGCATGCCTCGGAGGAACAGAGGTGATGGCACTCCCTGGATGTTCTGAGGGCCTTGGCCTTCTACATCGAAAGGACAAGGCCCTTCCGTAAATCAATGCAGTTGTTTGTAGCTACAGCTGAAAGGCTCAAGGGCACCCTGGTGACGTCGCAGACAATCTCGTCCTGGATCGTCGCGTGCGTAAGGGAATGCTACTGAATCGCCAGGACCCCGCTCCCTGCGCCCATTAAGATGCACTCGACTAGAGCTCAAGCGGCATCAGCAGCTTTCTTAGCCTGTATTCCCATCCAGGAGATTTGCCGGGCAGCAACTTGGGCTTCGATCCACACTTTCACCTCCCACTACGCCCTGGTGCAACGAGCTAGAGGCGACGCGGCATTTGGCGAAGCCGTCCTCCGCACCAGCTGGCTGTAATTCTGCCCACCGTCCAAGGTAAGGCTCGCTGTTCACCTAAGGGGAATGCATGTGAGCAGCTGCTCGAAGAAGAAAAAGGAGAGTTACTTACCTGTAACTTCTGTTCTTCGAGATGCACTGCTCACATCCATTCCACACCTGCCCCCCTTCCCTGCTTTGGAGTTACTGGAAAGAAGGGACTGAAGGGAGAGGCAGAGCAGCAGTGGCTAGGGAGGGGTGGTCGCTGGCTGCGCTGGGGGTGCTGCTGCTGCCCCTGGGAGGTCAGACTAAGGGCAAAAGCCTTCCGGCAGCTAGGCACATCAGCGCACGTGCACCTAAGGGGAATGCATGTGTGCAACGCATTTCGAAGAACAGAAGTTACAGGTAACTAACTGTCGTTTTTGTGATCACTTAGTCTGTTCTCTCTTAGAGTGCATAGAACTTCCCCAAAATAATTCCTAGGGCATATCATTGTGAAATACATTCAATCTTGATTTGGAAATTGTCTGTGATGGAGAATCCACCACAACCGTGGTGAACTACAACCTCAGAGTAATTACTTGGGCCATTAGAGAAAATAATTGGGGCTCATGTTTAATGTTATTTAGCTGTCTTTTGTTGGTGCTCTGAGCCACAACAAAGGAAGGTGTCGTCATCCTCTAGCTGCAGGTGGGAAATCTGAGGTTTAGAGAGGGGAATTGATTTACACAAGATCTCCCAACAGGTAAGTGAGAGCACAGGAATAGAATCCAGGTTTTCAGCCTCTCTATTTTAGGGTTGGATCACTGGACCAAGCAGCTGTGGGTTGGTTTGTTTTTTAAGGATTGTAATGCATTACTTCATTATTGGGTACCAGTATTTTACATGGAGTGTTGAGTAAGAGAGTAAGATGTGTACAGTAGAAAATACACTAAATACCTGAGTTCCAGGTACTGTTTTAAGTGGTGGGCTTGATTTTCAGTTATATTTTCTGAAAATGTTAAATAGAAACCTGGGCCTCAGCCCTGCAGACACATATGCATGTGCTTAGCTTCAAACTCATGATTAGTCCCAGTACTAGTTGTCTGGTTAGTGGGATTATTTGCATGCTTAAAGTGCTCAGAGGACTGGTGTCTTTGCTCTGATCTTCCCCTCCCCTCCGTTCTCCTCCCAAGAATAAACAGGATATAAATAACTATAGGTATGTCATGTCAAGACCCCTCTGTTTGTCCCTACACCAGTGATTCTCAACCTCAACACTGAATCCAGCCATCTCCCCAGCTTTCTGCAACACCTTTATTACTAATGTTCCCTAAAAACAATCCAAATGTAACTCCTGGTCTTTCTTTCTTTCTTTTGAGGATATCCACAGATCTTTTTTGTGGATCAGATGTGGATACAAGTTACATATGTAGAGCCCTTCAAGTCTGTGGATATCTGTGGGTCATTTTTGTGGATCACAAATCAGATGTGGATACAAATTCTGTATCTGTGCAGAGCTCTGGACACCGGGGGTGAAATCCTGATCCTACTGAAATCAGTAGGGCCTGGATTTAACTGCTGATTTGTAACTCCCTACCTACTCTTTTGTCCCATCATCATAGTATTTCAGTGCTTACCTGAAGACTTCCATTGGTAGAAATGAAGAATATATTTTCTGTTTACTGGTTTGAGGTCATAAGAATTTTTCCTTTTTACTAGTTACCCACAGAAGGTGGAAAAACTCTCTTTACCTTCCATCTTTTTGCACATGACTTTTTGTAGAATGTTTGTGAAAGTTTTAATTTTTAAAAAAGTGAACTGTGAATTTTTTCTTGTTCTGTGCCTTTCACTCAGGTTTTTCCCTTTGCTGGCTAAGCAGAGACCAGGGCACCCAGAATACGATATACTGTTGAATGTCTTTGCTCTGCTGTCAGCCAAGAGTCTCTGTGAGGCAACAGCCAGTGTTGTGATGGATATGGCTGATACTCTTCTCAACAGTCCTGATTTTGAACCCACGGACCAGGTTTCCAGCTTGATGGTGGCTTACTGTGTTTCTATCAAGTTTAATGAAATGACAGAAGGTATGAATGAATAGCAGTCAGAATGATGAATAATTCAACTCTAAGCGTGAGTTGATGTTTTGTATCCTGATGGGGCATCCTGTGCCTTTGGCAAGAATGCTGTTTAGAAGGAAAATGCCCTGCTAAGGTTTGTCTTGTCTTAGCACGTTCATCCATCTCTTTGCAGGTTAGTTCAGGATTCATGTGCTAGTCACTAGGACCCAGAAAGGTTTATTCTCTGTTAAAGGAAAGGGAGAATGTTCATGGCAGTGGGTTAATGTCATAGTCTCCAAGGCAGCCTTGGCAGTTTGGACAAAGATTGCACAACACCCATACCTACTTTTTTTCTGAAAAGAATAAATTCACTCAGCCATACATTAACTGGAATTCATATTCATTTGTGTACCCTTCCAATAAAAACCTTCAGCTTCTCACTTTTAGTCTTAGCCAGCAGTAACAAGCAGAAGGTGACCATGTACTTCCTTTAATACAAATTGACTCTTTTTCAGTGTTTCTCTCAAAACCATCACAGAGGCGTCATTCTTAAATGGGGAGACTGAGGCTCAGACTGTAGAACTGATTTTCGCAAAGTCACACAAAGTCAGTGACAGGACTATGACTAGAACCTCATATCTCAACTCCTCAGACTGGAACGCTATCCAGTAAACCAAGCTGCAACTCTTTGGCCCTTTTGCTAAAGAAGGCCTCATGTTGCAGACTTGTTTGTGAGCTAATGAGAAGAGCTCTTGAGGTTTTTGTGTAGCGTATTGTTTTGTTACAGCCTAAGTCTCATAGAATTTTACACTGCGGTAGCACCGGTTTGCAGAGGCAGTGAGCACTCGTGGCTCCTGCTGACTTCCTTCAGAGTGAAGAGTGCTTGGATCTTCTGAACTTCAGGCATCCCAATTCATCCTTATCCCCATGTTTGTGTAGGATTGGCTCACTCCTCCTTTTTGCTATAAAACTAATGTCTCGGGGTTGTCACATCACTTCTGGCTCACAAAGGCACACTGATAACCATCTTGTATCTGTTACAGAGTCCCTCAGCTTGGGAGCACTGTTAATTCTGCCTCATGTTTCTGCAATACTTCAGTATCTCAGCCAAACAATGTTAAATGTAGAAAAGATGAAAAAGAAAAAGTTCAGAGGACAAGTCAGCAAAGAGCTCAGTATTCTTTCCAAGTAAGTGATACGAGTTCAGCTTTTAAACATTGCTCTCTCAGAATGGACTGCAAATACAGACTCAATTACTCAAGCATGACTAATTGAAGATCTTGCCTTTCGACTATTTGTGTCTTAGACTTCATGCTTAAATGTGCTTTTAAATGAGGAAGGTAAAATAAGTCAGGGTTGTAGATTTATCCAAGGGAATAACTTACACATGACTGATTGATTATAACTTAGTGTTGAGGGCACTGTTTTGAAAGTATTGAAAATATAAGTAAAAAATCATTATCGAAAATAGTTTGACATTTCCATATTGTTTTTTCTTGTTGTTTTTTAAAATTAAAACTACTGAAGACCCATTTTACAGGAGAACAAGCAAGGAGTTTTGTGGCATTTAAAGACTAACAAATTTATTAGTCTCATGACCTTTCATGGGAGACACATTCTAACTCTCTTATTCCCATTAATGACAATTCCCACCTTTTGAAGTTGGTGGCTCTATATGAATTCAAGGGTCCATTCATAGGGATCCAATAGCACCATCAGGTCCTAAGGTTGTAACCCCTATAAGTGCAGGTTCACAATGGATGTGCTGACAATCTTCTATTCCAGGACCAAACTTTCACAGCTTTTATTGTAACTCATTAAATTCCTGTTCCCCTTGTTTTGGCGAGAATATGGGTACAAGATTAAATAGGTGATTTTTTTTTTTTTTTTTAATACCTTAGGATCAGCAAATTTATCCAGGACAAGGGTCAGAGTTCTCAACTCATCAGTCTCCTCCTACCTTTTCTTCACCAGAACAATATTATGCAGGTAGGTGTTACTTCTTTCTATGAAACATTTATTTTCTTTAGTAGGTAGGGTTATGTTTATGATGCAGTTACAAATCTAGTGATAATGTTCAAGTTATCACAGTTATTCTTAACTGTTTGCCCCAGTGTTATAATAAGAAAAATAAAAAATATTAATATAGGTGTTTCTAGAATGCAATTCTTGGTGACCTCTGCAAGGCACTGTTGATACTATTTTTGTCTGGGGAGGCTCTTCTGTTCAATCTCCCTTCTATTCTCTGTACACTATGCTCTGCCATATTAATCTGCCTTCTCAAATAAGATCAGTCTTGGTGGTTGTATTGCAAGAGAAGCATAGCTCAGGTGGTTATGCCCAGTTCTTTTGTGAAGGGCAGGCTTGTAGAAGTACTTATGTGACTTCCAATGCTTTGACCATTCTCCCTACTGAGCTGTAGTGGTGTAGCTTTGACCATTCTCACCACTGAGATGTAGTAATAGCAGGAGGTCATGAAACACTCACATGTTATTGCAGCAGTATTAAAGTTTGTGATCTGTCAGTTGCAGCAACTGAAGAGCAATACAAACACATACTTGACATTCCACCAGGTATCCACCACTGGTGCATAAATACATTATGGCAGGAGAGATAAAAGATAACATATTATATACAGGGCCTTATGCATTCTGCAGTTCCATGCCTTTAAACAGAATCCATCCCTTTCTGCAGAGTCGTGCTTCAGAATCTAGACTTTCATTTAAAAAAAAAAAAAATCCCTTTCCAGCCAGTGGATTATGGTTGCAGAGAAAGTCTGAGGTTTTTACAAATTGTTAATAAAAAAAGAAACAAAAGATTCTGACAGGCTTTTTCTGCTTGAGGATTCCTGCTTCCTTGTTTGCCTAACCTCATTTTCTGTAGGAAGACTCCATCCCCAGTAAATGAAGTCCACAGGTCATGCAGCTGAGGGCCCAAGTCATTAAAACAGAGTTTGGTTGCCTTTCTGCAGGTATGCTGGAGGTCAGTTAGAAGTCATGAGCTTAATATAGGAATCACTTGATGAAGTTCCATGGCCTTTGTTATACAGGATGTCAGATTAGATGATTATAATAGTCCTTCTGGCCTGAAAATCTGCAAGGAAATGTATAAAGTTCTGTTAGAAAGATTGTATAGCTATATGCTGCTTTTTGACTAATGGGTTAGCAAAGACATCACTGCTAGACTATATCAGTCCTCCTTACTCTTCATTCATGTGAGAAAGGATACAAAAGAAATCACTCTAGTCATTTTCAGTCTTACTAAGTGCACAGCATGAACAGGTAGGTAATTAAAACACTGAATTAATTCTCCAAGTACTCATAAGAAATGTATGTAATGAGGGAATCGATTTTTGTTTCTAGTCACTAAAATTCTCATTTAATATCTGTGATGGTTGTATGTCGAACTGAAAGCTTAAGATCACACTATGGCATGAGGTTCTTCTAAGAAGACTAAATGAACTGATGCTCTTGTGATTCTTGGACAACTGTCTGTTTCTTGCAGGATACAGAGGTGGACATCCTGGTGACGGTGCAGAACTTGCTGAGGCATTGCTTAAACCCCAAAAGCTTCCTTAAACCACTGGCAAAACTGTTTTCTGTTATCCAGAACAAATTATCTCGACAAACACTCTGTTTGGTTTTTCAGGTATCACAGTTTGTGCGTTTGTGTAGGTTTTTAACCTCCTAGTTTTGATAGATAAGAAACAGTAATAAACTTCACCGGCAGTTGTTCCATGTGGACTTACAGTCCTCTAAATCTACATCAGTTATTTAGTATAATAAAAATAAATAATTGCTCCTGCTAGCCAATAGTGGATGAGGCGGTTGTCTTGTGTCAACATCCTGTTTTGGTCTTCTGCTTTGCGATTGTTGTGACAATCAATTCAGATCTATTGCATTTTGAACCAGTCAAAGAACACCTTACACATAATAAATCTTGTATATGCATGAGTAAAGCTGGGTTTTGTCTGCCTGAAGCTGATTTTATTTTTACTCCCCACCCCAGTTTGATAAAATCAACTGCGCTGGTTTGCACTTCCTTGAATGCATACATTACATTTGTTTTCATGAGAAAAATCCATGAAGGGTACAGCATAGATTGAAAAATTAGAAATGGGCTGGTATCCAGCTTTGAAATCGAATGAGGAGAGGCGCTGATATTAAAATGACAAAATGTCAGTTACTCTCTTTCACGTTCACCCTCCTGTAATTTTTTTAACCTGCTCTCTAAAGTGGTCAAAATTAAGAACCTGATTCTGCTCTAAATTGTAGCAGAGAGAGGCTCTGGAATTCTAATATTTGCTTGTTTGCTGCATGTCACTTGACCTGTTTTGGTTTTAACCTTGCTTCTTTTAGACGTTATTTGAGCTAGAGAGTGAATTGGAGTACATTACTGACATAATTCAGGTATGCAATTTTTTCATTTACTTTTTCATACAGCATTGTGTTGAATCATTTTTTAAAACCTTGTTGAAGTAATCATTTGTTGTTTGTCTCTGTTAGTTGAACGCCTTTGATCAACGACATCTTGATGATATTGATTTTGATCGTCGCTTGTTAGCATTCGAAACAATCACTTCTAAGATCAAAAAAATGCAAATGGTGGATGTCGACTTTCTTATTCCAGTTATGCATAACTGCTTCTATACTATGCAGGTTAGTGGAAAATGTCTCCTCTTGTTATTAGCATGGTGTTTGTGTAGTTCATGTTACTTCCCAGTTCTTTTGTTTAATTTTGGTGCTAAGAAGGAGCATCTGCAGATTTTTCTTTTCACAAAAGTCAAGATTTGACTTTTCGCTAGTGATGTCCTCATTGTGTTTTTTGTGAATGCTCTGAAATGCAAACACAGTGCAGGAGAAGTAGTATGAAGGGCCTAAGATTAGCCCAATGGGCCTCCTCAGTACTGAGCAAGGACCTCTGTGATGAATCTGGGCAGCACAGCGACGGAGGCACGCTGGGAATTTTGAAAAGCCAGTTTTCCTCAGGAGCATATACATGGGGTCCATTCTAACACCCAGTGAAGTCCAACAAGAGGCTTTTCATTGAGTTCAATGGACATTGGATCTGGCCCATAGCTTCTCTTGGAAAGGGATAGAAAGTTTTATATAATTATGTTCCAGAGGGGTAGCCGTGTTAGTTTAGTTCTGCAAAACAAGCAAAGAATCCTGTGGCACCTAAAGGCTAATAAATTTATTGCGTGAGCTTTTGGGGGAGAAAATACTTTTATCTGACGAAGTGAGATTTTCTTCCACAAAACCTCATGCAATAAATAAGTTGGTTAGTCTTTAAGTGCCATAGGACTCGCTTGTTTTTGTATAGTTAGTAGATCCAGTGGGAGGTCTGTTATAATATCACTCAGCCTAGACATGTTCCTCCTGTCATGGTTCTCTGAAACAGGTGTTTGGGGGTGTAAGAGCAGGGGGTGGTAATCAAGTTTTCAAGATATAGCTCATGGTGAAACATAGAGATTTTGTCATTTATTGTGGCTTGATGTTCCTAGAATGATGTGATATGATCTTTTTACCATGTCAGTTGGGGGAGATGTCATTAAGTGACAGTGCCAGCCTGTGCTTGTTCAGTATTATCCACCGGCTATCAGAAGTCAGCCACACAGACGATGAATACAAAGAAATAATCCAGCACACTCTCCTGATGTCTTTGAGAAAAGGGTTGAAGAGCAAAGTCGAGGTAAGCACTTATGGTTCTAATGATTATCCCGTTTATCCTGATGATACTGGGATCTATGAGTCATTTGGTCATCTTTATCATTGTAATGACACACATGAGAAGTTCATTGCATATAAAAATTACTCTTGATTTTAAATTTAAAAAAGCCATAAACCCTCCCTTCTATATTTCCCTGCATGATTTAGCTTTCCTCTGCTTAGCCCTTTGTGGTGAGCTTTTCTTTATTTTTGTGTACAATGCACAAAACTGAACAATTTAAACTGAGAAATCGATATTAAACAAATAATAAAAGACATAGCTGTATCAAACAAATCTGTAAGTAGCACTGATTCGATTAGCTGTTCTGTGTCACGTATTGCTGCATTTCCTATCAATGCTAACCTTTGGTCATTTGCTGTTTTGCAGACCATTCAACAAAACTATACATCGTTACTTTCCTGCTTGATTCAAACTTTTCCAAAGCACCCAGAGTTTCAAGACTTGGTCCAGCTGACTGACACTCATGATCCTGAGATGGATTTCTTTGAGAATATGAAACATATTCAGGTAAAAGGCAGTGTTCCCCTTTTCCATTGTTTAACATTAGCATTTGATCAAGAGTAAAATTTTCAAAAGTGACTCATGCTTGTAAGACTTCGAAGTAAATGGGACCCAAGTTTATAAGTGCTTGTGCAAACGGGACTGAGGTTCTATAGTTACTTTGATGATTCATCTTTATCTATGCTCTCTTTTTGAAATCAAAGGAAAATTTGTATTTGCATAAAATTGTTCATACTTTACTTACAATATCTTGGTATTCTCTACATATGTATTGTCCATCATTTGGCTAAAAGGAGCAATCTCTTGAGTATTCATTAGTAAAAGGTCCTAGATTATTACCAGTGTAATTCTAATGTTTTAAATTCTTACCAGCCCCTGTCCTCAACTTTCGCTTAGTCTTGCTTTCTGCCTCCTTAGCAGTATTAATAAACCTAGAAGGTTGTTTGTGGTAGAAACACAACCCATATATGTTTGTATTAAATAAATTCATGAATAGTCTTTGAAAATATTTTAGCACATGCTTAGGGCCTCACCTAAAGCTCAGTGAAGTCAATGGGCATTGGATCAGGCTGTGAATTTCATAATCTCGGTTACATCTCTTCATTCCTTTTCAGCTATACCCATTTGAATGCTTTGATTCTCCCTTTTTGCTTAGCGTTACTTCCACTTGTTAGAGAGATGTTCAAAGAGAGCATGTTACGACCTTAGTTGCATGTTGCCTTTCTCATGTGATTTTTTCATCAATTTTTCCTTTGTACCAGAAAATTTGCCAATCACCAGACCTCTCAGGTCTCTTTTCCCCAGGCATCTATCAACCTGTTCCGACCAAGCTGTCAGTGTGAGGCTATAAAGGGTCAAGCCGATTTCTCATTAACCATAAGACATTTATTATAGAACAACCATTCCCAGATTAAATCAACCAATTCCCCCCGACCCCCCCGGTGGGTAACACACCACTATTTTCCACATTCCAAACTGCTTTTCATATCCCAAGTTCAGTCCTCACTCCTTTTCTTCACTGGAGGGCGTTGATCTGGATCCCCGGTCCTCCATGCGTGGTACGTCGTCTTCTGGGCCTCTTCTGGCCAGTCCCAGAACAAAAGTCCTTCGCCCCTTTATCAAAGTCCTAAGCCTGCCGGCGAACGCTCTGGCCAGAGGCTCACTGCTTCAGGGACTTCCTCCGCTGCTGTCCTCTTCGGCCCGCTAGGAGTCCTGTTCGGATCTCCGAGGCCCAAATCCCACAGAGCACACCTTCACTCACTCCAGAGTCCTTTCCTCTCACTCACTCTCTCACGCATGCAACCTCACACACACACACCCTGAGGGAAAAACAGTCTCTTATAAGTCGGTCATACTGACCAATCAGCGCACGCCCCGTTTCGCGCCAACGCTTCCCTCACAGGCAAAAGTGTGGAACTTTCTGGGCCTTGTGCGCACGGCCCTTACCTGTCTCCGCACGGCCTGCTGGATTCTGCACACAGCCCTTCAAAACAAACATGGCTGCGTCCATAGTCATAGCCTGTGCCTAGGCAGACTCTGCAGCCTCTGGCTACCTGCCAACAATTGCTGCCTCTCCCTTCGCTCAGCCAAGCCTGAGTCCAGTTCTGGGGAGGAGCGCTCTTAAACATTACCCGCGCCTTGTAACAGTTATATAAATTTTATAACAATCACAACAAGATAGAATACAGTTAATATTACTAAAAATTTTCCCCAACACCTTCATTACAGTAAGTTACCTTCTATCCTCTGATGCCTTGAGGATGCCTTAATTTTGTGATGTGTTACTGAATAAAAGCACTGAATTGTGACATTTATAAAGGAGCAAAGGTAGAGAGGGTTCAGAGATAGAGGGGGAGAAAATGTGACCTTTCATTAGACATGATGACACGTTTTGTATTTATTTCATTGTGTTTAAGCTTTGGGTACTTCTGAGAATTCCTACATCAAAAAATTATTAAATATAAGTGTTCTATTGTTAAATGAAAATTTAGTTCATTAATTTGCCAATCTCTTCCAGATTCACAGAAGAGCTCGAGCCTTAAAGAAATTGGCTAAACAGCTAACTGAAGACAAAATTGTTCTGTCCTCCAAATCTCTGCAGAACTACATCATGCCTTATGCAACTACTACTATTTTTGATGAAAAAATGTTTAAGGTAGGTTTTTAACATAAAGCTAATTTAATACTACTACGTCTGTTTTCATCCCATTGTTCTGCCTGCAGTGCTTGCCACCATAAATGTGTGACGGATACGGAATATTTTGCTTTTTAGATGATAATACTGTGCCTTTTTTGATTGATAAAGGAGGATTAAGAAGATATGGATCCAACTTGGATCCAGTCTGTAAGATGCTAAGTAATTCCTGTGTCTTACAGACTTTGTTCTGTTTATCACAGTCATTGCTTTCTGTGGTGCTGATTTCCCATCATGCAGATGATTAATTTACGAAGTGGGTTGAGAGGAAGCTTTTCCCTCTGTCTCCAAAATTCACAGCAGCTTCATTGCAGAGCACTTGTCAGATTATTTACTTGAGGAGGTACTGCGTAGCTGGTATGAAGTATGTGTAGACAGAGATGGGTATGACTATAACTAAAAAAGGAATGTGCTCAGATCCTCTATTGTACAGGACAGACTAGGTGATCATACCGGTCCCTTCTGACCTTAGTGTCTATCCCGGAAGTTTTCTATTACGAAAGCTCATGCGATAAATAAATCTGTTAGTCTTTAAGTGCCACAAGACTCCTTGCTTTTTTTAAAGCATGAGGACATTAGTTAGTCATTCTTGTATTAAAAAAAATATATGGAAAAAGCTATTTTTAGGGCCTAGGCTAGATAAACTCACAACAGTATGTCTGATTGATATTTAGAAAGCCAAATTCTCTTATTTTTTAAGGGCTGTTCTGTGTTGCCTGAAAGCATTCAGTGTTCTGGAGGTAAGCAGTAAAGGATGCAGCAGGGAATAGCACCAAGCAAATAAGTTCCAAAGGGGCAGCTGTGTTAGTCTAGTAAAGCAAAAAAAAAAGCAAGGAGTCTTGTGGCACTTAAAGACTAACAGATTTATTTATTGCATGAACTTCTGTGGGAGAATATCCCACTTCCTCTGAGACCATAATGCTGAAAATGCTTTAATGTGTTATCTTCACATAAGTGGTCCCATTGACTTTGATGGGATTTCACATATGTACAGCGTTAAACATATGGATCGATATGTGCAGGACTGGCACCAGAGCCCCAGAATGGACTGCAAAATTGATTTCTAACATGCATTTTCAGAGGCTTGGGAAGATCTGATAGACTCCAAGGTCAGAAGGGACCAATATGATCATCTAGTCCAGGGGTGGCTGGTCTTGTGGAACTCACCAGCCATACAAGTTGATTATTAAACCTTCAAGAGCTGCACTGAGCGTATAGCCATACGCTTTTACCAGCTAAATTGATTTGCGGACGCTCTTCTGCGAGCCACACTTTTTCATTCAAGAGCCACATGTGGCTCCAGAGCCGCAGTTTGGCTACACCTGATCTAGTCAGACCTCCATTCAGGGCATAGAACCTCACCACCCAATCCTGTAATAAACCTCTAACCTATGAGTGAGTTATTAAAGTCCTCAAATCATGGTTTAAAGGCTTAATGTTAAAGAGAGTCCACCAACAATTGAGTTGTGCTGCATGCTACAGAGGAATATGAAAACCTCCCAGCCTTTTGCCAATCTGTCCTGGAGGAAAATTCCTTCCCAACCCCGGTATGATCAGTTAAACTCTGAGCACATGGGCAAAACTCATCAGTCAGATACCTAAGAAAGAATTCTCCATAATAACAAAGAGCTCATCCATCAAATCTGAAAGAGTTAAAAAGAAATCCCTGAGGTACTGACTTAACTTATGGTAGACCTGTGTTTCATTGATTTAAATACATTTTATATAATACTTTAAAACATATATTAATAGTGATGGTATTTTTGTTTGTGTTTTGGCAGCATGAAAATATGATAACTGCTTCAGTTGAGACTGTAGGAGCTGTCTGCAGACATCTCTCTTGGCCAGCTTATATGTACCATTTAAAACATTTCATACATGTTTTACAAACAGGACAGATCAATCAAAAACTTGCTGTCAGGTACAGTAGTGCTTGTTTTCAGTGCTCACTGTCATTTTCAACATGTGAATGGATGGTTTTAGGTTTTGCTGTGCTCACTGTGACAAAATAGCTGCTCTCTGCGTTGGAGTTCTGTAGCTGAAAATTGGTTGGGGAGATGCAGGAGACAAAAATCCCCAAATTCAGTGGCGTCAAGTTTTCTGACCAGACATCAGTCTGTCATCCTTTACCTTATATCAGAAGAATTGACCTTTTATTTAATCTGTTTGACAGCTTGTTAGTGACTGTGCTAGAAGCTTTTCATTTTGACCATGAAACCCTTGAAAAGCAGCTTGAAACTGTTCAGAATGAAGGTGAGTTTTCAGATTCCTAATGTCAGAACATCTCACACTAATTTCTCATAGCCTAGATTCTTAAATTTTCTGTCACTTTGTGCCTTGAGATATCTACTTCAGGCTGTTAAGACAGAGTAATAGGGCCTGTTTTGACTAATCCACTCTTTTTGTCTAGGTAATTGCATTGATCCTGGAGCTCCCACAGGCCAAAATCATCCTGGCATAATTTAGATGGGGCTAAGGCAGGGGTCTCAGACAAGTGACCCATGGGCTGCATGCGGCCCCTAAAGCTATTTCTTGAGGCCCACAACAACACTGTCATTACCAGTATTTGCAATATTGTATGGAAAGGTTTCAGTGGTGCAGCCCTTGGACTAATGTGCTAGTCCTCATGCGGCCCTCCTGGTGATTTGAGTTTGAGACCGCTGGGCTAAGGAGTGATGAGAATTGCATTGAGTAGAGCAGCATCTTTTAGGGATTGCTTTGCTGGCCAGCGATTGGACAGAGTTCTGTGTGCTTTGCCCAGCTACAGTGAAGGAGCCTAATTCAGTGGCATGGCCACATTTGTGCTTATCTGTTTAGTGCCTTTGGATTGTTTTGGAAGATGTGTGTGGGTGTCTCATAATGACGCATCCACATGGGCTGTGATTTGATTACACCCAACAGATGCAGAAGCCATGGATGTTGAGCAAGTAGCAGAGAATGAAACCATGGAATTGGAGCAGAGTGAGGGGGAGGAGGAGGCTGAGGAAAAGAACAACAAGAACTTCCCTGAGGACAGTAAGGAGCAGAGGGATCCTGCACTGATTCAGCATGAACAGGCAGACACCAAAGAATCTGAGGAAACCCAGAAAGCCACAAAATTGATTTCTTCCCTTCCTAGAAATAAGGAGGAGCTGGAGTGTTTGATTGAACATATTCAAGGAACAGTAACTGGCAGCATCTTGCCCAAATTACACAGGTGTCTTGCTGCAAAGGTGTGTGGTTAACATTGAAAAAATCAATTGTAAGTATATGTGACTAGAAGTGACTCTCGTGCAGGTGTCGAGAGCTGGGCTGAAGGGTACTACCCAAAGAACCAGTATAATATGGGCAGGAGAACTGCTGCTTGCCTCCCCACATTACTTCAGCCCTGACCTGCAGAGACACCACCTTGAAGCGCATCATTGGGATTGCTGCCCAGCCCTCCAGTTAACCTCAGTTGTGTTGCATTCACTTGCCTGCTATGGATGGGTTTGGAACCACTTGTTTCATACAGGCCTCTGAACACCCACTGTAGAGTGTTCATTGCTTAGGGTGCTGGCCTGAGACACGGGAGACCTCAGTTCAGTTCCCCACTCTGTCAGGCTTCTAGTGTGGCCTTGGACAAATCACTTTCTTTGTGCCTCAGTTCTATAAAATGGGGATAGTAGCACTTCCCTGCCTCCGGGAGTATTAGGAGTATAAATATATAACATCTTGGTAAAGGGAGCTAAGACAGGTGGGCTTAGTGAAACACCATGTTCTATTAAAACAACAGTTGTAATGTTTAACGCTGGTCAAGTTTATTAGTGTGTACATGGACAGCTCCATGCATTTGTTCTCCATATTTCCCTTTTCTCCCACTCAGGCTGCTACACTGGGGAGCAGGGGGAGGGCCCCGGAGCTAGGGATTCTTCCCAGTGGGAACACGGAAGGTAGCGCAAGTCGATTCAAAGGGGCTGAATCCATTTGGGAGGGAAACTCCTCTCAGTGATGTGTCGCTGTAGCAGATTCCCATCAAAAACAGCTTCCAAAGGACAGTCTGTGAAGTAGCCTGGGGTCCTTCAGGGTGTATGGGCATTAGGCACATATATACTAGTGTTTAACTGTGCAGTGTCCTTCAGAGTTTAAAATGTGGACAATGTCAGCCTTTTCTTCATCAGATTAAGAACTGAGTTCCTGAAAAAGTTGCTCATTCAAGTCACTGGTATGATGTTAAGAAGGATTTGTGTCTGCCACATGTCATAGGTGAAAAGAGATGAGGAACACAAGCTTGTAAAATCCAAGATTGTGAACGATGAAGAGGTGGTTCGTGTTCCTTTGGCATTTGCTATGGTCAAGGTGATGCAGTCTCTCCCACAAGAGGTCATGGAAGCTAATCTGCCAAGGTATGGGGACGGAGGCGCTGAACATCAAATGAACATTTATTGAACTGCAACATTAAGGGTCAGATTTTAAAAGCCCTGCATTTTTGTATCTGGCTAAAAAGCCAGTCTGGAGAGAAAAGGACTTAAAACACGTTGCAATTTTCTTTTTTGTAAAGACATTTTCACTGTGTCTTTGGATTTAATATTGATACCCTTTTGTCCTGGATCTTCTGCAGCAACATGTGAAAGGTGTCCTTAAGTAGCAGTCAGAACTGGGGGGTGAAACACAAGAGATTAAAAGGTGATAGAAGTAGAGTTTGAATCCGGAGTCTGTCTTGTGTTTTAACTATCTTTTCTTTCTGTATGCTAGACCCATTCGAGCATGATACACACATGATTTTAGGGCCATATGAAAACAAGAGGGCCTCAGTGCCTGGTTTTAAGGGAGCTCAGTTGTTCCCAGTGTAAAGCTGTCAGAGAAAGCCTGTGTAATGGTCCTGGAAAGCAGGGCAGTTGCTGTAATGTTTGTTTGGTTCTTTACTGAGTTGCCAATCTCTCATTCTAGCATTCTGCTGAAAGTTTGCTCACTTCTGAGGAATCGGGCGCAGGAGATCCGGGACATAGCACGGAACACCCTCATCAAAATAATGGAGGCTTTGGGAGCACGGTACCTGCAGTATGTCTTAAGAGAGATGCAATCAACTCTTGTCCATGGCTACCAGGTAATCCCACAGTTCTTTTCTTCTTCTCTGGAGCTTTTTATAATAGTTGGGAGTAGACTACAAATTAGACCCAAGATTTACTTCGTTTTGTGCCCCAGAAAAATAACTTGTGTTCAGTCTGTGTTACAGTAATGGCTATAGGCCCTAAGTGAGGATCAGTCCTCTTTTTGCTGGGCACCGTACACTCATACTTAGAAGAGTTTAACTTAATAAACAAGAAAGGGAAAGGAAGTGATATTGTCCCCAGTTTACAAAAGGGTTTAAGATGAAGTTGTGACCCGACTGGAATTTTTCCACTGATGTTAGTTGGGCCAGGATTTCACTATAAATGACTTGCCCAAGGCCACACGGTGAGCGTGTGACAGAGCTGGGATAGAAACCCGATCTCATGAGTCCAGTCCGCTGCCTTAACCACAAGGTCCTTACTCCTCTCACTGTAACCTCTGGGGTGAACGACTTTTCAGATGCGTTATCACACTGGGGAGGTGCTGGCTTTCTGCTTCTGGAGTCTTGCAGGTGAAACGTTGGTTTAGTACAGCTTTGGTATGGAAAGAGAGCAATCTTGAAGCCTGGTATCTGATATTACAGTCTGTCCAGAGCAGAGCTGGTACTCGCTGGGCTGTTCTTTTGTACCATTTTTGCCTTGTGAAATGAGGTGCTGGCCAGGCAGATGCCTTGGGATATGCTGAAAATGGGTCATAAAAAAAAAAAAATTACAAAAATTGACTCATCCTTTTGAATGGTCAGAGTGCTGTGTGAGTGGGTAAATCCTTTCAGTGTAGGTTTCAGGACAGGTCTCAGTAGTTCTCCTTGGGAGTATTTGTGTGTATTGCTTGAAGAAGGTGGGAATCTGCAGTGGGAATCCTCAGGTCTGATCATTTCAGAAACAACGACATTGTCAGGTTGGGAAGGGCAAATGTAACACTGCTTCTCTGTCTCTAGGTCCATGTGCTAACTTTCACTGTGCACCTCTTATTGAAAGGCCTTACCAGCAGGCTTAGCGTTGGCAATTTGGATGCCTGCTTAGACATTCTGATTGAGGTAGGAGTTAATTGAAATGGAAGTCAAGACACTTGTCATGCATCAAGGGAACATTCTAGGATAAAGGGACATGTTACAAGAGATGATGTTGGCAATCCCTTCCTTTTGAAAGGGGGTGGGGCAAGGGGGGTGTTGGACTTCGATATGCATACTACACACAGGCAAAATCCTCTTTGCACAAGTCACTGGCTGTGTTTTAGGTGCAAGGGATGCTGAACACTCCATGCACAGACTTTGCTTTTCTACTGCAGCCTCATAGCTGCAGGTGCCAGTGCACCACCCCCTTACGGGGAAAGTGAGTGAAGAAGTAGCCTGCCATGCCAGGGCATACACATGGTTTCCTTCCTCATGTCTCCAAGATCTCTCTCCATAGAGCCCCGGAGAACACCAATGTGCTGTGCTCTACAGGGAACGGGTGTACAGATTACCCATGGGGGTTCCTAGTGTCCCTGCCCCCCGTCTCGCTGAAGCAGTATAGGATCTTTTATGCCCACAAGGGGAAAGAGAGCAAGAGCTGCTTCGAATTTGCAGAATTTTGTTTTAATTGGGGTTTCTGCTGTTGCTGCAAGAGTCAAGTCCCGAGGGATTCTGCCATTCTCATTCATTTCTTTTCACCGTATTTTGAAAGATTCTCAATCAGGAGCTATTTGGAGACATTGCTGAGGAAAAGGAAGTGAAGGGAATAGTCTCTAAGGTCATGGAAGCTCGCAGAAGCAAGAGCTATGATTCTTACGAAATCCTTGCCACGTATGTAGGGAAGGACCAAGTGACGAAGCTCATTCTCCCATTGAAAGAGGTAGGTAAATCTAGCCCAAGCTTTCAGTAAGAGCCCTTCCTTCAACATAGAAATCTATTTAATGTGCCATGTGAAAGGAAGAGTCAAAGCTCCGAGGGGTGAGGTGGCATAAGTGCACCAGTCAGGTCTGGCTGTTCATTTCCCCCCACCAGATATTTTATTCTTGTAGAGGATAAAATAGTGATTTACTATTTGTATCTGTTGCAAAAGGTAACACTTGCCTCTCCTTCTCCTCCCTTCAGTCCCACCCCATACAAAGACAATATCACTGTTGATGTTTTCTGCCCCACCTCCCAGCTGTGATTTGCCTCTGACTATATTATTTATATCTAGAGCTCGTAAAGGCTCTTATCCTGCAAGCTGAGGCACCTGGGTGGAAGCTGTATGTGCATGGTATGCTGCTGAAGTCACTGAGGCTCCAGATGCAGGGAGATCTCCACCCATGTGGCACTCCACTGACTTGAGTGGGTCTCTCCACATGTGGGGTCTTTGCCCATGTAGAACACCGAACCGCATCTACTAAGAGCTGTGGAACTCCACTTCACTTTTAAACTCTGGGCATTTGCTGATCAGTGTGGAGGTGCAGGGGGTAGAATGTGCAGGGACGTCTCTGTCCCTGTGAGGAGGATGGGCAGCAGGATTCTGCTCATGCTGGGGCTAATTTGGATTGTACCTTTCTTGTGCCTTCCTGCTGCTCTCTGTAGAAAACTACCTGACTGCTACAGCTTGACCATTGTGTGAAACTCTTGTTCTGTTTAGATTTTAGAGAGCACCACAAGCCTGAAAATAGCTCGGAAGGTGCACGAAACGTTACGTCGCATTATGTCAGGGTTGATACTAAACTCAGAAATGAGTGCAGAATCCATTCTCTTGCTCAGCCATGGCCTGATCAACGAAAATCTCCCACTGCTGACTGAAAAAGCCAAGTAAGTTACAGAAAGTAACTCAGTATCTCTGCTACTGACCTGTCCTTTTCTGGTTTCTGGAGATCTTCCACTTGGTGTGATTGTATGAAATCGGGGGAAATTACAACACATCATACTGAGAAGTAAACTGCCAGGTTGGAGGGAGGTTTCTGGTGGAATTCCTCAGGGATCAGTCTTGAAATGAATCTTATTTTTATTAATGACCTTGGCACAACGACTGTGGCAGTGTTCTAGTAAAATTTGTAGATGACACAAAATTGGGAGGTATTGCCAACATGGAGGAAGACTGGAATATCACACAGGAGGAATGTGGATGATTTTGGAAACTGAAGTACTAGAAATGAGATGCAGTTTAATAGTGCAGAGTGAAAGGTCATGCACTTAGGGACTAACAAGAAGCAGAATTTTTGCTATAAATTGGGGCTGGGGCCTTATCAGTTGGAAGCAAAGTGGAGGAGAAACACCTGGGATATTGGTTTCTCATAGGATGATTATGAACTGGCAATGTGAAAAGAAAGCTAGTGCAGTCCTATAATGCATCAGGAAAGGTCCTTTTAGTAGACAGGGGAGTGTTAGTACTGTTATACAAGGCGTTGGTGAGACTTCATCTGGAATACTGTGTGTAGTTCAGGTCTCCCATGTTCAAGAAGCCAAATTCAAACTGGAACAGGTGCAGAGAAAGGCTTTTAAGGTGATCAGAGGAATGGAAGACCTACCTCTTGAATGGAGATTCAAAGAGCTCGGTTTGTTCAGCCTAACAAAAGACTGAGAGGAGAGAGACTGTTTGTTTTCCATAAATATGTCAAAGGGATAAACACCAGAGAAGGAAAATGTATTTAAGTGAAGTAGCAATGTAGACGCAAGAACAAATGCATATAAACTGACCATCAACAAGTTTAGACTTGAAATTAGACAAAGATTTCTCACTGTCAGAGGAGTGAAGTTCTGGAAAAAAACATCAGTGGGAGCTGTGGGGGCAAAAAAACAAAAAAAACCAAAAAAAAACCCAACCTAACTGGCTTCAAGACTGAACTTGTTAAGTTTATGGAGGGGATGGCACAATGAGTCTGCCCACAGTGGGATGTAGCCCATCTACAACTGCTAGAAGCAAATACCTCCAGTGGCAGATAATGGGACACTAATTGGAGAAGGCTCAGTTACTACAGTGAATTGTTTTCCTGGTGTCCGGGTGATGGGTCTTGCCCATGTGCTCAGATTCTAACTTGTTGCTGTATTGGGAGCAGGAAGGAGTTTTCTCCCAGGTCAGATTGGCAGAGAGCATGGCTATTTTTTGCCTTCCTTTGCAGCATGGGGCACAGATGACATGCAGGTTTAAACTAGTGTAAATGGTGGATTCTGTCTAACTTGGAGTCTTTAAATCATGATTTGAGGGCTTCAGTAATTCAGCCAGAGGTTCTGACTCTGTTCTGGGTGAAATGGACATATGCAGGAGGTCAGAATAGATGGGTCCCTTCTAGCTATAGAGTCTATGAGTCTTCCCAAATATATTAGGGTTTCTCCAAGTGCTTCTCACAGCCTTGATTTTATACTTCATCCTTGGTTGGGTGTATTAACCGTCTGAAAGCAGCACTGCCAAAGTCTGAAAATGCAGGGATTAGGAGATGATAGAAATGGGACTTTCAGGAGTCTTAACTTTCATCCCATTTGCTGCTCTTCTGTTGCAACAGTTTTTCATTCAGTGGTTTCACTGCGTATGTTTTTTGTTTCAAATGTAGTTTTTTCATTGTGGCTAGAGGTTTCTCAGGTGCAGGGAAAGGCAGTTTATAAATGAGATGAAAAGATGCAGTTATTATGGATCAAGCTTGGCAAATGAACTGCCTTTCAGTTTAGGCAGTTTTTAAAAAGATTCTGTAAATGTGCATTACACTATGTATAATAAGATTTTGCCTATTTAGGAGGGTTTTTACCAATAATAAATGGGAAAAAAAGGTAGAAAATATTTACATTAGGCAAAACATGCTTGTTAGTCCTGATAGAGGTACAATATTCTTCAGTTTGTTTCATTGACTTATTCACTGCCAGGTCCTAAATTTGCTCCTTGCAATGTCTGTTGTCAGCAATAGAGGCAGTGAAATTTTCCCCACTGCTGGGCTTGAGTTTCTGGTGGCATCAAATCTAAATGTACCTTTCACCTCATGATAATTTGCAGAATGAAAGCCCTGCCTCCTCTAGATCCTCGTCTACAACCAGAAAGCTGCCTGTTGCTCCCACCAGTCCCAGCTCGAGGAGGGCAGAAAGCACCTGTTAGCAGCAAGACTAACATGCATATCTTGGTTGACTCAGGACTTAGGGTAAGGAGCTCCCCAGGTGTGAAACAAATACTGTGGGGTCAATTGTTCTGCTCTGCTTTTAAAAAAAAAAAAAAAAAATCCATCTATCCATGTCTGGTGTTAATGACAACTTTGATCCTGGGGGTCTGCCTACCCACAGTAACTTGAATGAGGTGCTTCTAGAGTGCTAAGAGCTCTTCATTTAAAGACTCTGTGTGGTGGTGTATGGTTTCTCTTGTGCCCTGAAATTGTGTTCTGGGTTTGGGTTTATTTTTAATCCCTTTGAGTTCCATAGTAATGTCCCTCCTTTATGATTAATGCAACATGTGTTTTCAACACTTCAGCTGCTGCACATGAGCCTGAAGAGAAGCAAAATAAATTCCTCAGATGAGCATGTTTTAGAAATGCTGGATCCTTTCGTTAGGCTGCTTATAGATTGCCTGCAGTCCGTGGATGTCAAGGTGGGTCTTTGAAGCTCAGTACACACTGCCCCTACCCAGCTCCATTTTAGATCACAGGCTTAGCCCTGATTCCAAAGACTTCCCTGCGCTGTCTGTAAATTATCAAGCACAGTTTTCAAGCCTGATTTCTTAGATGTTAAAGTAAATAGTTAGGGGATGCGATATCTTGGGAGGTTTGTAATTCAGTGGATGCTGAATGTTTTGCCTTTAAATTGCTGACTCAAACATAGCTAGAGTCCAGCAGTGAGCCGTCCTTTCCTCGCAGGTGCTGCTGGACATCTGTGAAGTAGGTTTTCGTTCTTCATCCACTTCTAGCAGTTGTCACTTGTCACTGTCATAACCAGCCTCCATTTTGGGAAGTCTCAGCAGAGTCCAAGGCTCAAATGGGCCAAGACACAGGATCTGCCCAAACCAAACAAGGAGTCTGGTGGCACTTTTAAAGTCTAACATCTTTATTTATTGTGTGAGTTTTCGTGGGAGAAAAATCCCACTTCATCAGACACTTTGCTAGTCTTTAAGTGTCACGGGACTCCTTGTTTGTTTTGCTGAACTAAACTAACATGACTGCCCCTTCTGGATCTGCCCAGTGATTCCTAGAGACGAGTTCCCTTCAGCTTGTAGGGAGCTGACCCTGTCTCTGCACATCTTGTGCTGTGGCTGTTCTGGAAACAGGGCTGTCTGTGTCTGGTGGTGGTATTGTGGCAGTCTTGTGAGTGGGCTTCACTTATGATGTTAATTACAAAAGGAAACTCTAAACTAAAGAGCAAAACAGTCCTTTTCTTCCCCTGACTAGAATATGTAAAACAACCCTTCTGTTAAACTTTTCCTTTCGTTCCCTTCCTTTCCCCTTCTTTCTGTTAAGACTGTAGACACTCCCCAGAAACAGAACCTGCTCTTGCTGCTGCTGCTGCGTTCTTCTGCCTTTGAGAGAGCCAGCCCTGGCATTGGTTTGCCCTGCCTTGGGAGGAACCTTCTACAGGCACCCCAGAATTTTCTTTTGCTGCCTTTGGCCCACCCACAGTGGCTAAATTTGGGGTTCCTTAGAGTTCCTCCAATGCCTTAGCTTGATTTCTCTCTATCACACCTGCCTGCCCCCACACTATGTAGTGCACATGTATAAAATCCTGCATCCCAGTACCAAGGGGTCAGTCTTCATGCCTTTCATTCACCCTAATACAGAGGTCTCAAACTCAAGGCTTGCAGACCGCATGTGGCCCATAAACTTATTTTCTGTGGCCCACAACGACACCATCGTTATCAATACTTGCAATATTGTTATATGGAAAGGTTTCAGTGGTGTGGCTGTCAGGCTAAAGTACTAGTTGTCATGCAGTCCTCATGGTGTCTTGAGTTCAAGACCCCTGCCCTAATACTGCTGAATGAGCAGTACTGTCTGACAAAATTTTTGTGCAGTGCTTCCTAATTGACACAGTCTTGCAGAGTTTTGGTTATATTTAGCTCTCACCAAGTCCCTGGGATCTGAGGGGATTCAGCACTTCTCACAGGATCCCACCCAATAAAATGTTTAAATTCCAGGATGGTCTCTGAGCAAAGTACCACCAGTGTTTTTTGCTTGGAAGCAGGCAGATACTAAGTGAGTGAGAGCTATGAGGTTCTCTTATGTATGCAAATATATAGGGCAGACATCGGGCTAGTTGTTGGTTTCTTTTCGCCAGTCACCAGAGGGTCCAGGAGGACTTTATCCAAGTGAGCACTGTCTTCTCACATAGTGGTTAAACAAACCCCTCCCTCTGCAGGTTTTGTTGTGTTAAGGATGTGGCATCTGACCTGGGCTCTCTTTGCAACAGAACAGAGGGCATCCAAGACATTGGCTCTGGTGACCTGACAAATATAACAACAAACGCCAGGGCCAAGATTTTCATGTGATTGATGATTTTTGGGAGACCAAGATGAGCCTTCTTAGCAAAGCCTGATTTTCAGAAAATGCTGACCTCCCACCATCTGCAAATCAGACCCCAGAGGTGTCTCAATTTAAGTGCCAAAAATAACTAACCTCATCTGAAAATCTTGGCCATAGATTTGTCAACTGTGCCTGCTAATAATTACAGACTGGCAGGGAGGAGCCTTTAGCATTGGGCAGGCTTGTGCCTGCCCACTTCTGATTTTCAAATAACGGTAACAGTAATTACAGCCTGGGGGTAGGGAGGAGCATTCTTTAAATCCTGTTACTACCACATGCTGTTCTTTTGTTCCTATTCTCAGGTGATCACTGGTGCTCTGCAGTCTTTAGTGTGGATTTTAAAGTTCCCTTTGCCTTCTATTGCAAACAATACAGAGCTGCTAACTAAGCAGCTTTTCCTGCTGCTTAAGGACTTTGCCAAGCCAGGAGCAGCCAAAGGCCAGAACTTCCATTTGGTGGTGAATTGTTTCAAAGTAAGTAGGGCCAAAAAAAAATGGGTTAATGTTAATTTCATGGAATCAAAGCAGTACAACTGTAGATCCCCCAGCCCTGCATTCTGTGCCTTTATGAAACCCCTTATCCGTCCACATGGATTAGGATGCTAGGGAGGGAAAGAAATCATCTTGCTATTGTTCACTGCACTGAAAACCTAGTGTGAGTGACCAGAATGACCACAAGTCTCTGTGTTAGTAAAGTGTTTTATGGAACATAAAAAGTATTTGTTGGACACCTCTCTTTCTCTAAAGCAGCTTTTCGTTACCATTGTGTCTCTTGACAAATGTCAGTGCTGTTTAATCCGCTTGTTTGGTTTTGAAGTAAATGATTTTAAGAAACCTGCAGCTGAAATGAGCATGAGAAATCAGGACAATTAACAGCAATAATCTTTATTTTGTGTCCTTCTGACAAATGTATCTTCAAAATGCTTTACTGAATTACAGTTGCATTAGCTTGGGGGTAGTTAAAGAGTAAATAACACTAAATAGAATTGTGGAAGAATTTTTTCTCAGTCTGACCCCTGTTTTGCAAACCTTTTTGTTCTCATGAATAGCTGCAGAGGCGTATGTTTTATTGAACGTGTTGGTGTGTTTTTGATCTCCAACCTTAGTTTCATTTTTTGTCTTGAATTTGCCTGCTGTAAACATGCTTCTTATAAGAAGGCTAGCTGTGTGCTCAAGAGTTAAAGTCTGTGTATTCAAACATCAGTACTAGACACCAAATCAGATTTCATACAGATTTCAGATTTTTAGAAAGAGTATGGATTATTTAGCATAAAAGTTGTTAACTTTTTCACAGGGTGGAATTGCAGATTGATCTTAGGGAACATTCTCTTCATGTTATGATATCTGATTTCATTTTGCAGTGTGTAACTATACTTGTAAGGAATACGAACAGTCACGTAACAGAGAAACAGCTCCAAGTGCTCCTTGGATATGCTGAAGAAGATATCTATGATTCCTCACGTCAAGCCACTGCTTTTGGCCTTTTAAAGGTATTATTACAGAACAACCATTTGGTTTCTAATTTATGAACTATAGAAATGAAATTGCTTATATTTTCTACCTGTTAATGCAATCAGATGAAAGATTACAAATGTCTCTTAAAGGTGCTCTTGCTGTAAAGAAGGCTATAAAGCTTTTCTGTTTGACTTTGCCATTAGAAATTTAAATTCTTTCTAGGTTAGACAAATCTACAATGATCAGATGATATCACAAGAGTTGAAAGTATAAAAGTGGAGCATTGTGGAGTTCAGAATTGTTCTTGGTGGTGTTTTGTTAACGCAATTTACTTCAATGACTAATGAACGTTTTGGGTAAAAAGATGCCTGTGTTAAAGATTCGACAATTTCTGTCTCTTAAAATGAGCTGTGAGAGCTCACGGTGAACATGTGTTAGGTCTAGGTCCTCCAGCAAAACCAGATCCGCCTGGGCAGGCTACCTCCTTTATAGAGTTAACTCTGGCGATATTTAGAGACATTCCAAGGCAGATATTAGTGACACCAAAGCTGGTTTTGCCACTGGATCATATAGTTGTATCTGACAATGTGCAATGAGAATAGGAATGACTCCAGTTGTACTTTCATACTTTTTTTAAAGGCTATTTTATCCAGAAAGCTGATTGTTCCTGAAATCGATGATGTCATGCAGAAGGTGGCCAAGTTTGCCATTACAGGCCAGAGCGAGCTGGTGCGAGTGCAGTGCAGGCAGGTTAGTAGAAGGGTGTTTCTTTCCTTTAGCTGTGTGCTCTGTCTTAATAAAACTCTGTTAACGGAATCTCTTTGGTAAAAAATCATAAGTGTGAGCGACAGCGCAGTTTCTCACGCCCCACCCAAAACTGGCCTCATTTCATAGGAATTGCCAGATAAGGTGAGACCCCAAGACCATGTAGTCCAGTATCCTATCTGTGATCATAGTTGATCCAGGTGCTTCAGAGAATGGTATAAGAATCCCACAGCAGTGTCACTACAATCTCTAATAGTTCGAGGCTGTATTCCTTTTTTTTCTTTTTTGCTGGCAATATCTGTTTATAACCCTAGAGAGTCTTATCTCTAAATGTTGAATATCCAAGTTCTCAGTCTTGATGAATTCCTGTGGCAGTGAGTTCCACAGGCTTGTTACATGTTGTTTAAATAGTATTTCCTTTTGAGTTTCCCACCTTTAAATTTTGCTGCATGCTCCTTTTGTCTTATTGTATGAGACAGGGAAAATACCTGTCTTTTCTAAAAACAATTCATTGTTTTATAAGTTTGTCTCTTATCTTTTTTCTATGGTAAACTAGCCCCAATCTCTGTTGTTCTTGTTTCCGTTCTCTGAAGTCCCTCTCACATTTATGCTGATATTTATTGTCTGATAAGGAATAGCTTTACAGCTGTGACTCAGTTAAACACTCAAATATGTGTGTTACCTAAACCACAGAAACAGTCCCAGGGTATTGTTGTTATTCATATGCTTAGAAACCAGTACATACTTCAGGGCTTTGCTGAATTCGGACCCAAGTTACAGTGGGGGGAAGGGATAAAGTCTTAACAAGGGCACAGAGTGAATCCGAATTCTTCTCTTGGAGCAAACTGAAATATCTGAAAAAGGAAGTGTGCTATTTAAATAGTACAAATGGATGACAATCATTATTGTGGGACCTTGGTTCCAGCTTGTAGGGCTGAAAATAGAAAGAATTAAAAAAAATACTGCGTATGAACCTTTCTGAAAATCAGCATCAGAACACAGCACAGAATTTTTCCATGTGGTGAGATGTGTGTTTGTCCCATTGAATGAAGCTCTCAATAAATGAAAATTTCACGTTCAGAAAGAATTGGCAGCCAGGCTGATCATTTCAGTGGTTTTATTTATTTTATATATTGTGACATGCATGATGTCTACTACAATCTTCAAAACACCTCCCATGTAGACCAGAAAGTAATGCCAAGACGTCCGTTTTTAAAAGTAAGGGTAATTAACCTCTGGACCAGTGTTCATAGGAATGTGGTGAATCCTCTCACTTGAAGTCTTTTATTATCAAGACTGACTGAATTTCTAAATGATCTGCTCTCACTGATACAGGAACGTTCTGTGCCCTGCGTTGTTGTGCTGGTGGTGTGGCGCAATAATTACAATGGTCCTTTCTGGCATTTGACTCTGAGTCTTTTACTGTAAATGGAAGCAACTGATGATCTTAGCATCAGGGAACACATTAACATGAGTTTTATTTCGGTATTTACAGACCTTATTTTGAGGTTTGCTGAGTCTGTCGTTTTTAACAAAGCTGTCGTAAATTCAGAAGTTATTATCAAGAGGAAATGCTTGTCTACTCTGCAGGGCCATACCAGCATAACTGTGGGTCCGTCCATAGCTGTGCCGTTATAACCCCATCGTGTCAGTACATCCCATAGCAGTGGAAGGGGGTTTTTGTCACGTGACAGTTGCTAGGTCAACAGATGCCACCTTCCATTGACATGCTGCCTCTACGTGGCATACCGACAGCACTCAGGAATACGGATTTTTCAAGTCCCAGAGTGCCATAGCTAGGTCAGCTTAAAACAGTGGTTCTCAAACATAGGGTTGGGACCCGGTACTGGGTCACAGACTATCAGGTGCTGGATCACGGCAACCCTCTGCTGCTGCCAGAAGATTGGAATGCATTGCTCAAGATGTAATTATTGGGTCACGTGCAAAAATGACTTTTTTGAACTGGGTCCCAAGGAGAAAAGTTTGAAAACCACTGACCTTCAGGACTGATCTTGTAAGGTGCTGAGTGCCTGCAATTTCCATCTAAGCCCGTGGAAGTTGGGATGCCTCATTGCTTTGCAGGACGAAGCCTTGCGTAATGTGAAAAGGAGGTGTGCCCTTTGTAACTTTTTAATAGTTCATTGTAAAAACTGTTGCTTTCATTATATTTTTAATCTATCCCATTGTTCTTGGTCATTCTTCCTTGTTTGGTGGTTTTGTTTTTTTTTTTTTCCCTTCCCAGATTTACTTGAAATACGTTCTTGACTATCCACTTGGTGACAAGCTGAGACCCAATTTGGAGTTCATCTTTGCTCAACTTAAGTGAGTTTGTAATCTTTGGTGTTATCTTTTAATAGATCTTTTCTCATACAGGTATTCCCATTGATTACAGTGGCATTCATGTAACTAATAGCTGCTCATGAGATGAGGATGTGCAGAGTGGGGACCTCATTTTCCTAGAAATGAAAGTAAAATGTTCGCTTTGGTAGATGCAAGCTAAAGAACGTTTATGCCAAATCAATACAACACCTGCAGTTCTTCTCTTAATTACTGGGCTGTTTTTGCCTGTTGCTGCTGTTCTCTTTGCTCTAATGCAGTGGTTCCCACCCTGTGGTCTGGGGACTCGCAGGGGCCTGCAGACATGTTGCAGGGGGTCCACGAAGCCTCTCCCTGCTGGGGCTGGAATCCAGCTACAGCCCCAGTGCTCCCTGCCAGGGCTGCCTTTCCCCTCCTATGGCCGGATCCTGGCAGGGGGGTGGGGCTGTGGCGGCTCCCTGGCAGGGGCAAGGGCAGGGGGCCATAGCTGCTGCGGCTCGGCTCCCTAGCGGTGCGGGCCATGGTGATGGCAGCGCTGCTTTCCTGCTGTCCCAGTGGCACCGCCAGAGGGATGTGGGCCAGAGTCTGCCCACACGGGCCAAATTACATAATCAGCCAGGGGGCTGGAATTTTTTTTTTTTTTGTTAAAAAAGGGTCCCCAGCCTGAAAAAGGTTGGGAACCATTGCTCTGATGTAACCAAATTACGTCTCTACTTGTTTGCTGTTCATGGTTATCCAGTTGCACTGCAGGCTTGTCTACAGATGTGGCAGAGAGTTAAAGAGCATAGCAGAGTGTTGTGTGCTAACTGCCCCATGTGGAAACTCAAATTCGCATTAACGTGGTTCTCGCTACAGGATTATGTTAATGTGAACTTAAATACATTTTCCTTTGTGCCAGCAGCATCCTGATAGAGCATTTGCAACACAGCATTTTGGTGCCTTCTGCAAATGCCCCCCTTGTCTGGAATGTAACTCAGTGTAAAACTGGATTTAGATCTATCTGACTTTGGAGAGGCCCAGAATGGACAAAATAAAGGAAATTTGCCTGACTTTTAACCAGTGACTGGGCTGGACTGGCCCCAGGCACAGCCTGGGCAGAGGTGATACGTGCATAACATCACTTCAGAAATAGCCATGATAGGCTGTGTGGCTCTGAAACACACCCTCTGAGGCACAGTTCCTCCCCGCTCCAGGAGATACTAATGTACTGATGCTACCAGGATCATACTGCAGTACCATCATGCTGACTCGGTGGTGTTGGCCATCAAGTGGGGGGCAGGAGAGTTGAGCCAACATCCAGCTCATTCCCATCCTTGTATCCTCTGGGAGGTGGAGTAACTGGTCACCAGGCTTGCTTATTCCTATAAGTGCCCAGGCCCAAGTCCTTGTGGTACAAGAGTGGGGACCTCATTTTCCCCTTCCTTCCTTTCATGGGTAGGCAATACAGGTCATTCTAATCCCAAATAGTTTGTTTTTGATAAGATCCCATTCACCTGCCTGCTAGGGCAGGGTCCTTTGGGCAGGATTTGTGGAAATCTCTGTTGATGCAGCACTTGTCAGTGGGTCATCCTGTAGACTCTGAATTCTGCTGGCAGATCATCTACCACAGAGGGGTAAGGATAGCACCTTATTCCTCCAGTAATGTCAGTGGGGTACCTGGATAGAGAGAGAGTGCTCTCTGTGGGTAAGTCTGGCTCTTGATTAGCAGTTTGGATGAGTTATCCGTTAGTTAAGAGGAACAAACTGTTGGGCTCCACTACAGAACATGCATTGCTTATAAATAGCTGTTTGTAGAAAGATCCTTGGTGTGTATGTTTGCAAACAATTGGGGTTTCTTCAGTATTATGGATTTCTAGCAATTTTGGAAAATTCTGACCCAGCCATCTTGTAAATTATTTTCTCCCAGCTACAACTATGAGACAGGAAGAGAGTCTGCGTTGGAAATGATTGCTTATCTCTTTGAAATGTTCCCTCAGGTAACACACAGCTTATTTTTCAGCTTTATCCAGAAACTTGGTTTGCAGATTGAAGCCTTAACACAAATGCTTTAGAAATCAAGTCCAGTCTTGTTAGCCTTTTACATGTTGCAGGTGTCAAGTGTTAGTGTAGTATGAAGTGCATAAGCGAAATTGTGGACTCTGCAAAATAAGCTAATTAAAATCAAAATTGTGGTGGAAGCCTAATGTGGGAGAGGATGCCATTTTGCTCTTCAAAATGAAGTCCTCGATACTGTCTGGCATTGTAGCGAGAAAGACTTCATTAAAATGGGTTATGCTGGTGAAAGGTTTGGGAACCCATGATGTAGCAGTTTCTGGGTGAAAGTGAGTGGTCTGTGGCACACGAGGCAGGAGGCAGACAAGTTGATCAGGTGGTTCCTTCTGGCTTTTAACTCTATGAAATAAATCGTTTGCCTAAGGCTGTGCGAGAAGTCTGCAGCAGACCCTCAGGCACAGGTCTCCAAAGTTCAAGCCTAGTGCTCCAACAACTAGACCGTCCTTCCTCTGGCTACCTTTATGTGGGCCCAGGCTTGGGTCTCAGGAAACCTATTGTTTGTGTGTAGTATCCAAAAAGCCTTAAAAAAGAAAAAATGCAGAAAGCCTTCTGGAGATTGCCAGGTGATTTATCTGTTTGTTTCCTTTTAGGGATTACTTCATCAATATTGTGGGCTCTTCTTTGTCCCTCTCTGTATGATGATGGTAAATGACGACTCTGCCAAGTGCAAGAAAATGGCAGCCATGGCAAGCAAATCTCTGCTCATTAAAGTAAACTCTGCAAACCGAGATCTGATGTTCTCACTAGTCACCACATGGTTTAACAGCGAAAAGGTATTGCTATTTTCATTAGCAAAATGGAATTGGAGCAAATGAAGGCTTTAGAAACATTTTAATCTCTTAGGCTAGGAAGGGTGTTTAATTAAACTTGGGGGGGTGGGAATAACAGGGAAGAGATCATGGAGCGCAACATTCCTAGATTAATAGCTTGTTAAAACTCCTCTGTCTACCATAATCCTCATTGGCAAGAAGAGGAGTAGGCTATGTAAATGCATTCTGGTATAGATGCAGCAGAAGTGGTTGGTGTTGAGCCTTCCTTGTTCTATATGCTGATGGCTTGCTGAGAGTTCACTGTTTGGGCTGACCAGTTCTTGTTTAGTGTTTGCTCAAAGCTAAATGTTTTGTTGGTGAAATTTGAGCAAATCCCTACCTTTGAACTTGAGTTTAGTAACTGGTGGATGGCGCTATTTTGTTCACCTGCTGCTTAGTTCTTCCTCTCTCTTGCTGGAATGTAGCAAATTTAAGATCTTTTGGGCTTGGTCCTAATATAAGTAGTCCTGTTGACTTTTCACTGGTATAGGCAAGGTGTATCTACGTCTGAGCTCTTTCTTTTACAGTATGTTTGATTCCAGGGCTTTCACAGCTAAGCAAACAAATGGTCTGAAGCTGTGGACGACTTTGCCAGATTCTTCAAAACTGTAGTTTTAGTGACTTGATAAAATTAGCATTCTTGAAAGCAGAGTTTTGTGTCATGTGAACCTGCTACATTTTCACACACAACTAAGGATAGTGCGTGTTTTAGGCTCCCAACCTGAGATGTCAGAAAGGGGCCTGATTTTTCAGAGCACGAATTGGTGCCCAGCGCTCTGGAAATTGGTTGCCTGGTTTGGCTGTCATGGTTTGAGTATGCGGAACAGAGGTACCTGCAATCTGTAGTGACTTCTGAAAATGAAGTGGCGTATTGACAGAGCTACATTACTGGGGATGGGTTCTTCATATTAAAGCAAGGAATACTGACTGCTCTGTCTTCCTCTCTGTTGGCAGAGCTCACACAAGAGGCTAGCTGCCCAGGCCTGTGGTTTGTTCGTCGAAGCAGAGGGAGTGGAGTTTGAAAGGCAACTTGGAGCCATTCTCCCACTGATCGAAAAAGAAATTGAACCTTGCAAATTTGAAAATGTAGGTCATTAGACCGGGGATGTGACTTCGGGAAAGAGATGGGTTTAGCTGGGAACTCACAACAAATGTGGGGAAAGGAGAATGAGGGCAACAAGAAAGGCAGAAGGAGAAATCTCTGTGGACCCGGTGCCTGCTCAGAAATGACTGATGGGATATGTATCCAATTCATAGGTTCTTAAAGGGTCCATCAACTTAAACGTAGCACTTGTGTCTGTAAATGAAAACTTCCTCATGCCACATGTTGCAGCCTATGGTTGGGGTATGTATGGGATGTGGAGGGGAGTCGGGGTGTATGTACACCTAAAGAACCAACAAAGTGTTCCCATACCTGTGCTGAGTGACCACATGATCTTCTTCCTGTAAACATTAGTTCTCCTTACCCCAGCTTTTCCCTCACCTTTGTCATCCCTTGCTCATTTTTGCATCTAAAATTCCTATTGTAAGGATGGAAGCAGTATCTGTTGGCCACTATAAAATAGCAGGAGTAAGATGACTGGAACTGAAAGAGATTAAAAGAGAAAGCATCTAATCTTTTTTTTTTTTTTTTTTTTTAGTTTGTTGGCTTCATGTATTCGACAGCACTTGATGAGTAGCATGTCAGCCCTCCTGTTCAGATGAGGTTTTCCCACAGCAGTGGGAGAGAATAAACACTTACTGGGGGGGGGGGGGGACCCAAAAAACAGGATTTTGTAAAAGTACAAAAATGAGCTGGAGGTTAATGTGAGACCTGACACTTAAGGATCCATATATTTAAAATCTGAATAAGTAACAAATCGATGGAGTCCTTTTAACTGCAGATATCAACTCTTTAGAAACCCATAGGTTTACATGGATCTGGAAGGTCAGAAATACATCATTGTGATTCTTAGTTTAACCTAAAATATTAAAGCATTCAGTAGAATTCTGTTCCTGTGATTCAGTCACTGGTTTACTTGATGAAAGTCTCTCTAGTGCACATTGGGCATCAGATAACATGACTTCTGTTGGTGATCACTGCAAGAAGATACCAGTTGCAGGTCATAAAGTAGCTAGGAATGCCAAAATGTGGCACAAAATAGAAGAGCTCAGGGAAGACCCAGGTGATGTGAGATGAGAACAGATGCAACTGGCATTATTTTGACATGGCTGCTAACTCTGTAATCACTAGGTGTTAGCTGGCTGACTATTGTCAGTCAAGCTGATATTTGCAAAGCTGATCAAAAGGAGGCAGTTTCCATTGTGTCAGCTTAGAATAGCTGTGCTTCACAGCTGTTACCAGTAAATCTCTCATGAACAAGGTTTGACTTTAATTATTAGTTTATAAATGCTACAGTGGATGTGTGTCTGCATATACCTAAATAGAGAGGAAAGTGACATGACCGTTTTTCTTTGGAGACTATGAATTTTTGTGAAAGAGTTTTAATGGACTCATTTCCCATGTGCTAAATTCATATAGTAAATTTAAATGAGTCATAAGGATTGATGAGGCAGACTTTGGCCATAAAGTCAATGTTAAACATACAAAATAAACCCTTATGTTCAATCCTAGCCAGCCATCATAACTGTCTCTTTGTTGATTTACACTTCTTTATAGATAACAGAAGAGACTGAAGAAAAGGCTGCAGACAGGCTGTTGTTCAGTTTTCTTACTCTGATGATAAAATTAATCAAGGAATGCAACATTATTATGTTAACCAAACATAATGAGATTTTGAGCAGTATCTGGTGTAAGTATGAATAAAATTTTCTACTCTATTAGAAGTAAGATTATTGGTAATTTATGTAGTTGTGGTTGCCCTACTGTGACCAGACAAAGATGTGTGCAGTAAGATTTGCACTTTGAACAAGCATCTGTGACAAGTGAGTAAAAGAATAGATGCCAATAGAAAAGATTAGACTATAAGTGAAAACAATCTCTCTGTTCTGGTTGCTGAAAACTATTTTGAATAATCCAGTGGCTGCAAACTGGTGCCTGTTTGGCAGTAATTACATCTCTTTAGCTTAAGCTTTGAGTTTGCTAGAAAAATGGTTTTCTTAATGAGATAATAGTGATACAGCAACTCTTAAACAGAGTGCTTGTTTGGAAGGTTGCTTCTCAAAGCCATTTTATTAAATTGATTGGCTATAAATGATGTATTGCAATATTAAGATTACTCATTTGGGCGTGCAGTAGTAGTGGTTTTGGTTTTAAATGCCTTTCTTGATGTTTGGAAAGGATATTCAAAGAACAGCAGGCTTCCAAGTGCCTTTTAGAAATCTCAGCAGTTGTCAGATGGAAAGTAATGAACATCCTGAATTCATTTGTGGAACAGATGCAGAATGGGCAGAGGCTATGCAAATTTCCCCAAGCTCTGCTGCTGCTGTTTCTTAATTTGTAGCTGGAGGTCCTAGCTCTAGGGAATGGCTACTCACTCTCCTTGCTATGATAATCATTTTTGTCTTTGCTTAGCTTAACTATACAGTTCCCAGTAGTGATGGGTTTTAGAATGTGGTCATCTGTCCACTGAGAACTGGACTGACATTTTCAATACTGCTCACAGGAGAACTCGCTGCACAGCCCCTCTTACTAAACTAAACAAAAATAGCTTCCACCTGCCCACCCCCACCCCCCCCCAAAAAAAGCAAAAAAATTCAACAACAGTGGTCTAAAAGCATAGCTGGTACTTAGACTAATGGAGGCTAACCGGTATGGAAGCATCACTGTAGCTCAGTGGTTCTCAATCATGGGTACATATATCCTTGGGAGTGCACACAGGTCTTCGGGGGGGGGATCAGCTAATTTAGATATTTGCTTAGTTTTACAACAAGCTACATAAAAAGCACTAGCGAAGTCAGTACAAACTGAAATGTTGGGCAATGACAGGCTTATATTGGTTTGTATACTATACCGTGAAAAGTACATACATTTATATTCCAGTTGAAATTATAATTCTATAGTAAAAATGAGAATGTAAGAATTTTTTAGGAACAGCGTGCTGTCACATCTATAAATTCAGGGCTGATTTGGTGTTTCTGAGTCTGACTTTGCAAGCTAGCAGTTGTTACGTGAAGTGAAATTTGGAGTAGATAAAATAAATCAGCCTCCTGAAAAGGATACAGTACTCTGGAAAGGTTGAGAACCACCATTGTAGCCTATTGGAGCATTGCTTTTATTTGTGGGTGAGGTTTGTTTGGGAGAGGGTTCACAGATGGCCATGGCTTTTGGTTGTTGCCAGTCTGGGCTGGATTGAAATTCCTGATGGCCCAAAAGTCTGCAGAGAAACTCTAAACAAACCAGCATAGTTCTACAGTACTCCCCTCTTGACTGTCCAAGTATTGGGTATTTTGCCCTCTCGTAAGGAAAGGGTTATGTTCGTTAAAAAGCTTTTTCTTCTTTCCTTCCTGAAGGTCACGTTCAGTCCCATTTATGGTATCCTCACAGCTGGGTGTGGCTGACCGCTGCTCAGATTTTTGGCTTACTGTTTGCTTCTCACAAGCCAGAAGAACTCATTAGCAAATGGAAAGAGACAAAAGCAAGAAAGAGCAAAAAATCCATGTTGGAGCCATCAGCGACCACGTTCTTCACAGATGAGTTGGACAAAAAGGCAAGGATGTTTCTGCTAAGTCTTCCTCCCCAGTTCATGTATCTGTCACCCTGCAGGGTTTCTCGTAGCAGCACAAAGTAGCACAAGTTGCTGGTCTCTCCATTTGTCTTTAATGCTCTGATGCTCTCCACTGCTCTATGCTGATTTTTTGCAGACTTCTCCCTTAGGCAGGCAGCGAGCTTCCCCTGGGTCTCATCCTCATCAGCCACAGGGCTCCCCATATCTCTTGGGAAGGCCAGTGTCACTAAGCAAGAACTCTAGGCTGCCTGAAGTTATGAGTAGGAAAGTGTTTGGGCCTCCCCATAGCCCCAGGGGACTGTCACTGTCTGTCAGAAAAATCCCTTGGGCAACATCATTCTGCATGTTTCTGTTGTATAAAGAACTCCAACTTCTTTTCCTCTCCACAGATGAAGGAACTTGCTTTAGCTTTCTGCCACCAGCTGCAGTCCAAGTTCCTGGATCAGTCCCTGGGAGAGCAGGTATGAGACTGATGAGGTTTCAGATTACTGGAGGTATAGACCAAACTCTCGAATAGCCCACCAGTTCTACAGAGCATGCAAGTGCTTTGGGCTAGAAAGTCTTCTGTGGCACGTGCCATAGAAATGGTGAAAGTTGAGGTGAAAATGTATGTTGAAGTATAACTGGAGTGCCAGATTTTCTGGTCAGCTGAGATCAGCACTTACCCAAACAGGTCTAAAACCCCTGTCTATGCATGGGAACTTCCTATGGATGTAAATCTGCCAGTGGTGGTGCTGCCGCTACCTACTCTAGCTGCCCTGTCATGCCTAGTGCGAGAGGCAGAGGAGGGCCTAGCATGGAGTGATGGGGTCCATGATACTGGATCTCCTGTTGGCAGAAGGTTCCCGAGAGCGTCTGCTGTGGACCTGTGCAGCCCTCATGTGGTGGGCTGGGCAACTCAGAATCACGGAGCCACAACCAACTTGCTCCTCCTTTCCAGTGCAGCAGATAGTGTGAGAATCCACACTGGGCTGTTTGCTGTGAGCCAACCCTTCCGCACTCGCTATATTGCTGAGCTGAAGCCCTATTTCAGTTGGAATTGGCTGATATCCACCCTCTGTGAGCCGTGTTCTGTTCCAAGAGGGCAGGACCCAAGGAGCATTCCCGCTGCAGGCCCCATACAGGGGCTGACTGAACAAAGCACCTGCTCTCTCTGAGCATATTGTGGATGCCAGCCCTCTCTAGGGGAAGGATTGGGGCAAGACTATAGCACAGGCGTGGTCAAACTGCAGCTCAGGAGCCGCATGTAGCTGTTGAATGAAGAAGTGTGGCTCCTGGAAGAATGTCAGCCTAGCTAGGAGTTTTAAATCTCCCACCCTGAGGATGCTCCAAGGATGCTCCGAGCATGTTGGGCCAGGGGGAGGAGGGTGGATGCAGCCTGTGCCTAGCCACTGGAGAGGCCGGATAAGGGGCCCTGGGTCGGCCCAGGGGAGCCAGTGTCAGGGTCTGGAGGTTAGGCAGGGGGTTGAGATGACACGGAGAAGTGGTGGCATGGTCAGCAATGGTGGGGAGAAGCACAGCATGTTTAGATTTTTCTCTTAGGCCCTAATGCAGTTTGCTCATTAAATCGTGTTTTACATGTCCTTCTGAACATGATGTAGAATAATGAGAAATGAAAATACAAAGAAGGAAATAGATACTATATGGCTATATGCCTCAGGGCAGCTCTCAAAGGTTTAATAACTAACTTGTGTGGCCCTTAAGTTCCATAACTTTGGGCACCCCTGCCATAGCATCTCACTGGCTCCCGGGGCACCCTTGAAGGGCACTAGGACTAACTCTGCTCTGTGCTGCAGTGTCATTTTGAACTGTTCCGTCTTAATCCATTTTCTTCTCAAAGGGCCTGATCCCAGAGCCTGTAGCAAACTCTCATGGGCTTCAGTGGACTTTTGATTAAGCCCAGAGATAGAGGTCCACAGTTTAAGAGGTTTATTGCAGAAGGGGGTGGGTGAGGTTCTGTGGTCTGCATTGTGCAGATCAGACTAGATCAGGTGTGGCCGAACTGTGGCTCCCAGGGAAAAAATGCAGCTCTCTGCTGCAGGCTCTACCTCACCCTGGACACATTCTTCCGGGTGCCAGGCTGGGGGGACAGTTTAAAACTCTGCCCCCCTGAGCATTCTTCAGATGCAGGCACAGGGTGGGAGCGGCAGAGGGAGAAGGGCTCAGGGTCCAGCTGGAGCTGAGAGGGGGACATGCGGGGAGGGAGGGGATGGTGTGTGTGTGTGTGTGTGTGTGTGTGTGTGTGTGTGTGTGTGTTTGCAGGAGGGAGAAAGGCTCAGGTTCTGGCTGGAGAAGAAGGGCAGAAGCCAGGGACATGTAGGGGGGTGTGTGTGTGTGTGCTTGCAGGAGGGTTCAGGGTCCAGCAGGAGCAGAGAGGCAGGTGCTGGGGGGTGTGCCGGGTGAGGGTCCAGGGAAGCAGAAAAGTCTCTATTAAAGCTGCTTTTCCCAAAGAAATACAGAATAGAATCTTGTACATAGTTCAGACTCTTATGAACTTAGGAGTAGATGCTCAGCTAGCAGGAACGGGTATACAGTGATTTACAAGATGTGAGCATCTGCCCCTTAAGGCCATAGCCATGCTGATCTCCATTACATCAGCAACTTCCACTAGCTGTGTGCTGTTTTGTTTTTAAATCTAATCTGCAACAGTGTAACTAAAGTTAACTAACTTTTCTTTCTAGATCTCAGCCTCTCTTTAGCAACTAATAAAAAGTAATCTTCTTCTCAGCACAGTATTGATAATTAAATAAGGCACCTCTGATAGAAAGCCCTGTGCTTTTCCTGGGATCATTGACCGAGATCACAAAGGGATTTCCTTAAATCAGGAAAAGAAGCAAGGAGTCCTGTGGCACTTAAAGACTAGCACATTTATTTATTGCATGAGCTTTCATAGGAGAAAATCTGACAAAGTGGGATTTTCTCCCATGAAAGCTCATGTGATTGATAAATCTGTTAGTCTTTAAGTGCCACAGGACTCCTTGCTTCTTTTGCTGAACTAGACTAACACAGCTACTGCTTTGTAATTAAGCTTTTTAGAAAATCACAGTTGGATTATGCAGCGGACACAGGGAAATTAGAAAATCACAGTGGGAGAGGAAGTAGTCTGTGGTCAGCAAAGGTAGGAGAGGTGGTCCTCACGGCAATTTCTCTGATAAACAGAGGTCCACATGAGCACCTGACCTACTATGCTCCAATCCACTATTCTCATGTGTCCTTGTATTTTCTAGGATACTTTTATTCCTCTAGCTGGGCAAAAACTGAAATAAGTATCATGGTTTGAGCATAGTGGAGACAAACTATTCAGTTTCAGTAGGTTTCAGTAAGTTTTCAGCAGAAAGAAAACAATAGTGCTATTTACAGCTCAGATATATCAGTACTATAAATAGTATACCCTGCAGTAGAGTGTATCAAAGGCAGAGAAATGCAATGTTTTTATGCATGTTCTGGAAATTTTTGTATGTGAGCCTTGAACCCTATCTCATGTACTGGTTTGCTGTATATCCGTTGTCTATGTCCATCGTTTTCTTGTATTATAATGCCTTACTTAGGAAAATAAGTTTTTATAGGCCTAGTTTGTATGATAACCTTAAGCAATTATTAGAATCTGACATTAGTAGGATCAATATTTGCCCTCTTTTTACAATAAAAGTGTGCAATGAATTTTAAACTTAGTAATTTTGGAGTAGGTAAAGGTATGGCAATACCTCCGTGCAGCTTGAAGCTTTAATAATCTACTTGTGTGGCTCTTGAGTTCTGTAAGTTTGGCCAGCTCTGGTCTAGATGATCATATTGGTCCTTTCTGACCTTACAGTCTGAGTCTAAGGTGTGTCAGTCTCTGTGAATTTACAGGGTGTGTCAGTCTCTGTGAATCACACTTGCCTCCTTCATGACCCTGGATTCACACTGGCACCTCAGTTGGCTTTTCTTTTCAATGTTGAAGGTTATAAAGAACCTGTTGTTTGTGGCCAGAGTGCTCTACCTTCTAGCCCCGGATTCAGAAGAGGGTGAAGTGGGAGGGCAGGACGCTTCTGAAGACGAAGGTGAACAGGTAGCTTCTGCACAGGGAGAGAAGGAAGATGACGAAGAAGAGGAGAAAAGCCGACCAGCCACTTTGATGTGGGTAATGAAAAGACTTTCTGTGATGGCAAAGCGAGAAGCAGCATATTCCCCTAAAAACCCTGTGAAGGTAAGAACTGAACTGGCCTTCCCCCCATTTGACAGCATTGGGAAAGCCTGCACATGGTGGCCTTTAGTTCACAGGGAACAAGCCTGGAGTGTGTGCTGGGAAAGAGGTGCTGGAGATGCTAGTTAAGATGGAATAAAAATTTCTGATTACTGGGAGGTGATTAAGGCTTGCTGGTCCAGAGAATCCTAGCCTGTTCTTCTGCCCTGCCTTGCCCCACCCCTGCCCCTTTCACACCAGGCGTCTATCCTACCAATGGCCTCGTCTACACTTGTGTAAACCAGGGGTCTCAAAACACGCAGCGTGTGGGCCACATGCTGCTCCTAAAGCTATTTCCTGCGGCCCACAAGAACACTTTTTACTGATATTTGCAATATTGTTGTATGGAAAGTTTTTAGTGGTGCAACCCTCGGGCTAACTTACTAGTCCTCATGCGGCCCTCATGGTGATTTGAGTTTGAGACCCCTGGTGTAAACCAACTTGTGTATCTCCCTTTGACTCTCTAATGCTCACTTACCTCCCTGCTCCCACTACACCGAGTCAGAGGGAAATGCTGTCCCTTCAACTCCATGCTACTTTTCTTACGTGGCCGGAGTTACTAAGTAATGTTCCCAGTTGATTTTGAATGGGTCTTGGCTGACTGCTAAGTTGAACCCGGAGGATGGAACAGACAGTGGCAAATTTGGTGCTCTCATTATAGATTTAGCCTGTATGGATGTTTTTAACTTGAGCAAACTGGCCAGTCTGGATATTCCATGAATAATTGTTCTTTATGCTGGGAGCCATGTGGACCAAATGCTTGTGGAGTGTCCAGACTGGCACTTAGGGAAAATTCCACTTCCTTTTTTCCTCCCATGCCTTGAGTGCTAGGTTCCTCCCTCCATCTCTTGCACCCTTTCCTACTCCCATGAAGCACCAGAATACACACTGTCATTAGCCATGGTCACAAGCTTTACATTCTCCCTCCTGTCTGCTGCCACACAGCTCATTGGAAGGTGTAAAAAATCCTGCAGAACTGTCCTCCTCTCACATCTTTTTTCAGAGGACCTGCATCTTTAAGTTCCTTGGAGCAGTAGCAGTGGATCTTGGGAAAGACAGGATCAAGCCATATCTTCCAGCAATCATCACCCCTCTGCACCGAGAGCTGAGCAGCACCTATGCAGAACAAGGTAATGGAACTATTTCCTTCCTAGGATGTGGCAGCATGTGATCTGCTTTGTGCAGTTCAAGCAGACAGCCCAGTCCAAACACTGTCATTCACATTGTCTCCTCAAGCCCAGATCCCTTCATTTAGGGAATGAATTAATAATCAGCATGCCACAGAGACATGGGCAGTAAGGCAGGTCCTTTGAAGGTGAAAACATGAAGTGGTGGAGGAAGGGGAACCAGCAGGGATGTAAGTAGTTTAGTTAAAAATCAGTTTAAACAGTCTAAAAATAAAAGTTAAATGCTGGGTAGGTAGGAGGCTCTTGCATGGCATGCCAAGGCTAAAATAGGGAATTAATAGGCAGTTGTCACAAACATGAAGTGCTGAGATCTAGGTGCAGGTAGTGTGGGGAAGGGTGCACACCCTTGAAATGTATGAAGTGTTTCCTGCTTGTCCCTCCTTCCCATGACACTCTTGAACAAGTGCGTTCCATTGTGGCCCACCGCTAAGTACCAAGAAAACATTAGTGTAACTCCAGGGTAGGCAATGTTGAGCAAGCTGGTGATGTACATGTGTGCACTGTACAGTTCATGTCTACAGAAAATATCAAACAGATGATCTGTACTTTGAAGAGTTTGTGTTTTCATGCACAAGGAAATCAGCAATGTACAAGCAGAGTCCTTCAAAGTGAGGACTTAAGAACTCATCTCTTCTGTGTATTCTACTAGATCCAACACTGAAGAACCTTTCCCAGGAAATCATAGAGCTGCTCAAGAAATTAGTTGGTTTGGAGACCTTTTCACTTGCCTTCGCTTCTGTGCAGAAACAGGCTAGTCAGAAGAGGGCTGTCAGGAAAAAGCAGAGAGCATTGCAGGTAAGGACTTTATTCTCAAAGCTCATTGCCTTTTCTGTAGCAAACAATACTAAAGGGATTTTTAAATAAGGACACTTTACTTCAGGGGTGCTAGATAATTTTTTAAAAAAATTAAAGCTGATACTGTCCCTTTAGACTTGAAAAGCAAAAATGAATTTCTGCTTTTTATTAGACTGTAGCAAACCCTGACATTGCTGCCAGGAAGAAGCTGAAGAAACACAAGAATAAAATAGAAGCAAAGAAGAGAAAAATAGAATTCCTGCGCCCTGGCTACAAAGCCAAGAAACCCAGGAGCCATGGACTAAAAGACTTAGCAATGGTGGAATGAAACATACTGGCAAATAACCGCATATTTGTGTACCTATTTGATTGTACATAACAGAGGGGATTCCTTACTTGCTGAGGTTTTCAGACCACTTAGTTGTTCTCCCAGCATCTAAAACAGTGTGGAGAGCTACCTTTTTCACTGCTGATGCAGCAGCATGACTGAATTAAGTTTCTAAATATTTTTTTTTTACATGACTGAATCTTAGAGTATGTATTTATTTGTAATTAATTTTAGTCTGCATAAATTTTCATGCAGAGAATACAACAGGTAAGGTTGACTTGCTGTACATTAGTGTATGGAACTTGTGAATGTACAGTTTAATATACTAAGACATTGCCTTTTTCTAATTAAATTTGTTTGAAAACATCCTGCTGTTCAGTGTTCTCCATTTTACAGCTAGGGTCGGGCCATTTAGTGTGCTGAGCACATCACATCTAAAATGAAAAGCTGTGTATGTCCTTTACTAATCTATGGCTGAACAACTCTGCTGTTAATACTATTTTCTTACCAGCATGCTCCCTGTAAGAGCACTAGAAGGCAGCTGCTTCCTGCGCTCTAGAATATGAGGTTGTAAGTTAAATGGCACTTGCTGAACAGTTAACTGAGTGTGGTAGTGCTAGTGACAAAATGTTGGGGGAACAAGCTTGAACATGGTGTAGAAGAGTAGGAAGCTACTTCACTATCACCCACCCCCACCTGAAGCTGTTCAGAGAATGGGGAGAACAGCTGCAGTTTGTTCATGGTAGGTGATAAGCACCACTGTTACCCAGTAATCACATTAAATACCAGTCCTAGAGCATACAGCTAAAGGGAATTTTACTTCCCCCAGCTGACCATCAGCTCTAGTTTACAACATTTACAGGAAAGCATCTGAGAAATACTTTCTTCAGTTGCTCAAACAAAACTCAGTCCAATGAAATACAAAGAACTCTCTACTGACTTCAGATATGTAATGGAAAGCCCAGTGCTGAACACATACTTATTTCAAAGCTAGCACATCCTAGTCCTGAGTTTTTCAACTCACACATTGAGAGAACACTCTAGCTCAGCTGAGTTTCCAATGGACAGCACTCTACTTAACAGAGACCAAAACAGGTGATAGGGTTTTAGGGTGGGACATGCATATTACAGAAATATTTAGACAAATGACAGTTCAGACATCTTTATTAGTGTTACATGAATAAAATAGGTGAAGTCACAAAAATTCAAAGTAACAAGATTTATTCCAACCAGTCTGTCTTCCATACAAATTAACATCAAGTACATACAGGAGGAGTATTTTAATATAAAACAAACATATCCCTTGATCAGTGTACATCTACATATCAAGACAAGTCAGCCCCTTTACAAGTATCAATTCCATCAGTCCTATTTACAGTGTGGCCATAAACTTGCTTGACTATTGAAAGAGGAATGCTTGATGTATTTGATGGTCACAGGGCAAGTTTACTGCCTGCTCTTCAAGGCCTCCACCAACCTAAGGAAAAAAAAAACAACTATTTACTGAAGACTCCATTTCAAATATGCTGAGATCATGCATGGGGGACACATGAATAATCACATAGCATATGGGCTCTTGCTTTATTCATTTAGAACATTAGTACAAAAAGCACATTACAACAGCATTATTAATTAGACAGGTGGTACTTACCACTCCATGGCCTCATCAAGCCCTGTGCCTTTGGTTGCAGAAGTTTTGAAAATCTGCCACTTCCTGTCCTTCAAAGCTGGTAGGCCCAGGGAGTTTGCCATTTCTGTGGGAGTCATGGCCTGCTCCATGTCCTGTTTGTTTGCAAACACCACTAAAATGGCTTTTTTCAGCTCTTCTTCCTAAAAAAGAAATCCATGCAAGAATTTAAGCCAAAATGCAGATCAGTTTAGGGGCAGAAAATACTAGCTTTATCTTGCCTTAGAGGCACTAGGAAATCCTTCAGCTTAAACTGAAATTTGATGTCAGTTTTGCTGGGGAAGCAGTTTGCAGCTGTCATTAGGTCAATAAAGATATTCAGCATTTAACTGCAATCACTTAAGGCCCAATTCTGTCACCCTTGCATATGAATGTATTACTAAATTTTATAAATAATCCTATTAATCAGTGAAATTGCTCAGTTTACAGCTGGTAGAATTGACCCTAAACAATGACAGAGCACTAAAAAGCTATGCTAATAAACAGGTTATGTTCAGCCTGTGGGCCACAAAGGCTTATCTGAACTAACCAAAGACAGACAAAAGCAGTAAACACAGTGCAAATATTTTGCAATCAAAGGCTTTGTAATAGGCTATTTCCTAAAGCTGGAAGAGAGCTTGATTCCAATCAGTCTATTGTGGCAGACACTGGCTTCTTTTACATTTACTGGACAAGGCAATATCTGCAGTTAGTATTAATTATCTAAAGTGTCCTTGTTTTCTTACCTCCAACATAGCAACAAGTTCTGATTTTGAAATGCCAATTCTGTCTCTGTCACAGCTGTCTACTACATAAATGACTGCATCTGTATTCGAGTAGTAACAGCGCCAGTATGGCCTAGAAAAGAAAAACAAGCTAGTTTAGTTTGTATAAAGTTAGTAAAATTAAACATAAGTAAAAGGAATCTAACATAACAGCAGCTGTAACACTCTGATGGCCAGTGCCTGAAAAACCACTTGCTCAGAGCAAGTAAGTGGCCTACAGAGCATCTGGTATCTTAAAAGGGGAGAAGAGGAGCAGACTAGGCGCAACACTATTGCTCAAACCAGGAGGAAGTCTTGAAAAGTAGCAAGGGAGTAAAATTACTCAGGGGTAACAAGACATGCCACAGTTACATTTATGGGAACGGCAGCACAGTACAGGTATTTCAGTTAAGTGTTTCAAAGTGCTGTCTTTTACACTGATAACTTTTCATACAACTGGTTTGGTGAAACTTTATTTAAAGCTTATTGAGTTATCTGCCATGGATTCAGTTATTAAGCCAAAAATATTAGGTATGATGCAATAGACTTGGTTCTTTAACTAGGTTCCCAGTTAATCTTGATTTTAGAAGAACTTTGCCTACTGACGTATTTTATTTGGGATCAAAAGTGAGGTTTACATCTGAGGAAAGTAGTTCTTGATCTTTAGCAACTGAAGTTTGTGAAAAGAATCTTTTTTTGAAACATACATAGCAAATGATATTCCATGAAAGGATATCTACTGCAAGTGACTACATTCCCTCTCTTAATGACCACTGTACTATACTGTTACTCATTATTATAGGTCCTGCCTAAAAAATTTTAAAGAAATTTTACTTATTCATAAATCTTATTTTAGCATGTTAGGTTAAAATATTTTCAGATACATGGAACTAAAGCTAAGCATAACCAGCTTCCATTCTCTCCCCACTGTATAAATTAGTAGATAAGAAAACAGGATTTAGATCAATTTAACAATTTTACTTGCATGCAGATAGTTTAGAGGCATTTTGTATCTGAAAACTGAACTGTGAAGTTTAATGTATTTAGCCAAACCAAACCTAAGAATGTGTCACACACCCACTATCCCCTCATGTTAATTCAAATACTTTAAAATGAAATTTATGGGCTTGATGTTCAGAAGTAAAGTGTATCCAGAGTTCCATGGAGCCTATCAGGCCCTAGGTGTTCACTCCATCAGTCTTCAGTCCAGTCTATAATGCTGGGAAAATTCAATGGCAGTCAATGGGAGTTATGCAAGCTATACACAGCATCTTGCATAACTTCCATCGATTCCCTAACTCCACGTCAAAGCCATGTCTTCAGTGTGCCAAGCCACCTGAGGGTGATTTACTAAGTCAGTCTGACAGTGGGAACTTTGCTGCTATCAGCCTTAGTAGGATGAAATTTCTTACCTGATACTTGTCTGTCCTCCCAAGTCCCAGACTTGAAACTTTAGATTCTTGTATGTTACTGTCTCAACATTGAAACCAATTGCTGAAACACATGAAGACAGATTACCTCGATGGTGCTTTAAGGGAAGACGTTCCAGCATATAATGCATTCAAATTTAAAGTAGAACCTTTAATCCTCACATCCTACATGGCTAGTTAAGTCCATGCTTTTCCAGAGAATGCATTACTTGCTGCTTTTTTGATAGTCAAACAAATGCAGTATTTTAAAAAATAAAACACAACTTCCAAAAATGTAATGCTACAGAAGTGCGTATACATATGGTTTTTTGAAATGAGCATTAACAAAACTTTAGTCCCGGAAATGCCTGGTTTCCCTGTGAGAATGAAAAAGACCAAAAAGGAATTTAGTATTGATCTGCTCTTTCCTGGCCAAAGGGTTTGATGTATAGAAAAAAACAAACAGTCTCTACCGTGTTCATGTAAAAGATACATCTGCAACCCTGACTCTGCTGGCCTGCCATAATTAGTGCGCATTAAACCCCCTAACAGGACCCTACCAAACTGTCACAAAATTCAAGTGTGTGACTCCACTAAATATTTTTAGGTCCCGTCTACACACAGTGCTGCTGCAGTAGCACAAGCTGTACTGATGCAGCTACACTGCTTCAGCACATCTGATGAAGACGCCCTTGCCAATAGGACAGCATGCACCGATCGGCAGAAAAAAAAATCCCACCCTACCCACAAACAGCATAAGCTGGGTCAGCGGGAGCTCTCCCTACAACACAGCAGTGCGCGCAATAGCACTTACGCTGGCATATCAGTGTGCTTGGGGGGATGGAACAATCGCACCCCTGAGCAATGTGTTCCAACATAACATAGCATGGCCAAAGCCTTGCTGTATAGTTAGCAGCAGTGAAAACTTTCTTTCCCTGTACTTCTATGGCACACTATAGTAACTGCATATGGGAAAAAACAGACAAGGAGTCCTGTGGCACTTTTAAAGACTAACAATTTTATTTTTTGCATGAGCTTTCATGGGAGAAAATCCCACTTCGTCAGACACTTGAAGCATCTGACAAAGTGGGATTTTCTCCCACAAAAGCTTGTTAAAGAAAAACAGCTGAACCCAACTTGAGTGCAAAACCAACCAATTGCTTTATTACAGAACAAAAAGCAAAAACAAAAGCAAAAATCCACACTGCAGTGAGGGAGAGAGCAATTAGGTGCTGCTCTTCGTCCCTCTGATGTATTACAGAAACTATAGCTTAACAGCAATATTAACATATATGCATATACATAGGCAACAGTAATAAGATTTAACATTTTTAATTGGTGCAAACTGATATTTTCTTAAAAGGAACCAAGGTTAAAGGGAAAAGAATTTTACATAACTTAACAGTGTTAGAGTTAATACCATTTAAGCAGGTTTGATAAGAGAATGTTTAGTATAAGTTAAGGATGTTAGCGAAACTGTTGAGAAAAACAGTGTTTGGAGCAGGCAGACACAGAGACACTAAAGTTTTGCAGGCTGGCAGTTTTTTCACATTATCTTTAATGGCATTTTGAGAGCATTCTTTTACAATTTTCCCTGTCAGGCCTCAGCTACGGAATTCTTCCACAATTTCCCCCCCCTTTTGAGACACTTAAAGTCTCATTAAATTATACTTTCAAATTAATTAGCACTTGGATATTATTTTTTTAAATGATTTCTGTATACAAAGTATACACCTTCTTATGGTACTTTGGGCATAACTCTTATGGGCAGCCTTCATTAAACATCTTAGGCAGTATTTAACCAGTAATAGCACAACATAACCACAAATTAGGGCCGCTATTATCATTAAAACATCATGAAATACTTTGGATCCTAAAGCCCCAAACCAGGTCCATAATCCCCATGGTTCTTCTTGATGCAGGGTACTGGCAGCTTTTTGGATTTTGCTTAAGGCCAAAAATATCTGATCATTATTATTTGGGATGCAAGTGCAACATTCTTTGCCAATTAAAGCACAAGTTTTACCTTTAGAAGCCAAAATAAATTTAAAGCCATTTGGTTTTGGAGAGTTATCTGACTAATTTGTTTTACTTTCTGAGTAGGCAGTTAAGGCTGTGATTGTTTTATTTGCTATTTCTTTTAGGATTCAAAAAACATGCCAAATATTTTGAATGGCTATACTAATACCATAAAGGGGAAAGGCAATTTCAAAAACTTGTGTGTCAATTATTTTTTTGTTTAGAACAGGTTGGAAACAAGGAACTTAAAGAATTGAGAGTATGTTGAATGGCGGGTTTTAAATAAGCAGTAGAACAAACACCATTTCAATTAACTGGCCAATGTTTTTACGCCTTGTTTTTTATAGGCCCAATGTTGGCCTATAAGAGCAGTAACACCATGCTCGCAGCAAACAATACAACTTGCCACGGCAGAATACCAACCCTTTAGCCACCAAGAGGGTCATGATTTACAATTATTATAAATTACTTGAGAGCAATTAAGGAAGTGTCCAAGTAACGGCTGTCCTGTTTTATTACAGATGTAATATACCCTTGCTGAGGGCATGGAGTACTTCAGACTCTTATGTATTTCAACACATTCCTTTTTCTTTTTTTTTTCTTCATTTTTATGTGGCAATTTTTTTACAGGGGTTCCACCAGCCCGTATCATCTGCTGTGACTGAGACCAGTATTACAGGGATTTTCCCTTAGGCAGGGATGGGAAAGTGGAAGCACACCCAGCAGTTTGTTACATTTAAATCCTATTAATTTAAGATTACATTAAGAATTATATCAAAAACTATACTGCAAAACACTATAGCAAAATTGAAGTAGGTACCTTAAAAACCAGAAATATGCACATATATAAATTACAGGTAATGACAACATTTTGATCTCATGGAGCCTTACAGACTTGCTGGGACCTTATTGAGGAGTCTTTAGGTTAATTTTTTTCTTTGCAGATTTTAAGAATGTAGTAGTGGCAAATCCTTTTCACTCTGGTTTGGCAAATCCTTTTGAACAACAGGGAAGAGGTTACTAGCACATGCACCCTGTGTTTTTCATTTTGGGGGGGGGGGGTGTAAGATATCTTACAGTGTGAAGCATGGATCCACACAGACAGTCCCAGGCACTTGACTGCTGTATTGGTGACTAACAAAACCTGGAATGGACCTTTTCATCATGGCACCAGTACAGTCTTGTGCCACCGAGTTGGAGGCTATGACATACTTTCACTGGTACTTGAGATAAAGTGTCCTTTACCTTTAAAACATTTTTTTTTCCACCTTTGCCGCTGATTGGGGATGATAAGGACAGTGCAAATGCTGCAGTTTGCACAGAGCTTTGCAAATGTTCTTTATAACTCTGTTAAGAGTCACTGGAATACCAAACCTTGGAATGAATTCTTTTAGAAGCTTTTTCCTGACAGTAACAGCATTAGCCTTAACACAAGAACAGACTTCTATTCATACTGAAAAGGTACATATAACTAATACAAATTTATAAGCAGCACACTTTGGCATTTGTATGAAATCAATTTGAAGATTTACAAAAGGTCCCAAGGCAGGGGGTTGTACTACCCCTTTTGTTTTCACAGGTTTGCCAATATCATGGGTGTTACAAATTGGACAGGCATAATACTGATTCTGTAAAATGGGTTACTTTTAAGTACTTTGTAAACAGAATAGCCTGGGTTACACAGCTTAAGCTTAATTAGCAGTACTGCAGCATATTCACAAAAGGACCCCATGGTGGAGGCTGTGTTGCTTTGTTGCTTCTTTAAGGTTTTCCTACACTGTGAGCCAGGCAAGAAGGGCAAGAGGCACAAAATGAGCTGACATGGCTCTACAAATTTGGAACATACCAATCTTTGGCCAGAGTGGCCATGGCTTCCTTGCCTATGTGTGCCAGACTGTGATAAGTAATTAACAGATTAGGCAGGAAGCTCAATGACACAACACAGTGGCTGTCCCCATCTCGCCATATTTTGTCTGGGTGCAAGGTGCACCCTGCCTTCCTTCATTTTACCTTTTTATCTTCTGGAGCCAAATTTTGCATTATGCTAAGGTCCTGATTGGAATCCTCAGTAGGAGGAGGCATCTCTTGTTGAATTAACAAGGCAGCAGCCTGGTCAGCCTGAAACTGGGTTACAACAGCTTTAGAGGCTGCATTTGCTAAAGCATCACCTTTACTCATTTTATCTTTTTCATTTGTATGTGCGGCACAATGCATGATAGCTATTTTCTTAGGTAGTTGTACTGCTTCTAACAAATGGCTTACATGTGTGCCATTTTTTTTTCTGCAGAATTAAAAAAATTTTTTTTTTTGACAAGACCCATTTTTATACATGAAAAATCAGGATTTTATAAAAGTATCTTTAAAAATTACTTGAGGCATTGTTAACTGAGTGGTGACAGATAAGCAAAAATATTATATTTGATTAACCTAGTCTGAAAAAATGCTATATTTAGTTTATAAAAGGACAGCTGCAACAGTGTGGGAGAGCAACCTCTAGAGAATTTTTCAAAACAAAATTTTTAATGGTTTTAACTATTCATGCAGTTGCTGCTACAAATCTTAAGCAAGGAAACAGGCAGCAGTCACAGAATCTAAGGCAGTCCTATAATATGCCAAAGGTTGATGTTTAACCCCATATTTCTGATTAAAAACAGCCAAGGTAATTTTTTTTAAGTATAACAACTGCAAGATTTTCCTGGAGGCTTTATGACCCTTAAGGTAAAGCAGCTTGCTTCTGTATCAATTAAAAATGTAGTCGGGGTACCATCAACCAAACATGACACAAAAGGTACTTTTTGATTTACAGGTAAAGAAAGTGCATTAATAAAGTCACCTTTCCCCAGGCTGGCGTCATGAGAAGAAAACTGAGGATTAATGGGTTGGGGCATGGGCAGTGGAGGCATTGTTGCAAAGTCAAGTGTCCCTTCCTGTTGGCCAGACCGGTAAGGACACTTTGCCTTTCAGTGGCCCAATTGTTCAAAATAGTGGCATATGAATTTTTTTTTAGAATGCTGGAATCTCCCGCGCCCCATACCACATTCCCCGTAGCAACTGGGGATCCTTTGCATGGCTGCAGATGACCCTGAGAAAGTTTCGAGCCACCTGTATTATTTGAGGAGAAGGTGGGGTGATCAAGCCCGCCTTTTCTTCACACACACAGGCTCAAGACTAAGACAGCTTACAGAAACAGATAAAAAAAAAAAAAAAAGTACATCACAGCCAAGCCTTGCAAACAGCAAAGCACCTTATATCAAGCCCTAGCCAGTTCCTACAGGAGACTGACCCCAGCTAGTGCTTTGGGCGTGGAGCCCAACATTAGTTTATGGTCAGGTCGCTCATGGGAGTGGTGTGAATGCCATGCTACCTTTCCGTCACAAAATCTTTCGCTTTAGCCCTACATTACACCCCTGGTGCTTACAATTTGCCTGATGAGCAAAAATGACCTGATTTACAAAACATTTAACCAATTAAAAAGGCTGCAGGACATTCAGCAGGGTGGCTTATGCCATTCAGTCTTCACACCAGTCACCCCCCTTGGAGGCTGAGCAAACTATTTCTGGGACTCTGGGGAGTCAGTGGCAATAATCAGCACTGTAAAATTTAGCTAACTTACCATCTGCAGCTTATTTTACAAAACCCAACCAAAATTACACAAATATCCACATTTACATTAGCCACATCAATTTGCAGTCCCAAAATAACCAGACTGCATGTGTCCAGTAAAGGCACTACAGGTAATATTTATTAACTAAAGGACATGCTAAACCAGTCATGCCTCTTGATGGGGGAAAACCTCTGGAGCAGCTGCTCTATCATTACACTGCATTGATGGATCTGGGTCCCAGCCTCATTACCTTTTGGGGATCAGGTACACTACATCAGCCCCCCAGTGCCAGCAACAAAACTGGCAGAACTTTATGCTCTCATTTACCCTTTGCGTGTACTGCATAGTCAGTCCCTGGAACTTCACCTGGGTGTAATCTTGCACAATCTGTTCCTGTTGAGGAGCCAGTCTAGGTAGTCCCTTAGCTTCATTTGTAACTAGGGGGTCGAATGTCCTACACAGAATGATCCCCTGGCTCAGCTTTCTTCTTCTTCCACCCCCCGCCCCCCCCATATTTGCTGGAATCACACATTTCAGGGTCCCCATCTGATACTATCAGGGCCCAAACTTTCACTTGGGACATGGTGGTGTGGTGGTTCTGTGGAGGGCAGCAAGGGTGGATTGTTACTGCCACCCCCTCTTTCTTGCTGGCTGTCTGCTGGACAGCTTCCAAGGACATAGCCAGCAAGGAGTCTGTCTTCAAAAGAGCTCTGATAACAGCCTGTTTCAGTTTTTCAACCTCAGCTGTTAACCCTATCACCACAACATTACTGTTACAGGGCGCACACCTTTGCTGTCAAAACAGAAACTCGGGCTTTATGCTTAAGTTGGGAATACAATGACACTTAAGGTGTACTGGGCTTATTTATCAAATTTGACTAGCCAGTAGTATTTTGGGATTTCAACTCCTAACCTGAATTTTCAGCTTGTCCTGGGAGTCCTTAAGACTCCTCACAACTGATTTTTGGCTCCTTTCAGACATTTTTTATACCACTTAAAATACATATTTCACCGTTTTGTGAGATTCTGCCCCCCCCCCCCTTTTTTAAAATAAACCCCAAGCAAATAATCTTATCTGGATCAAAAGTTTTTTCTAAAAGAAACTGCTTTAAATGATTATCCCTGGTATACCAATTCTATTTAAATAAAAAACAAATCAGGCCCATAATGGGTATACATATTGTACCCTGGAGTCCCCAAAGGGGGAAGCAATTTTAGTTCCATCTATCCCCATTATTCTTAGACTACTCGCTTCACAATTACAGCACGCATTTCCCACTGGAGCACGAACCGTCCATTATCCCCCCTTGTGTTTAAGGCACTACTGGTCATGACTGTTAAGTTCACAGTGGGCTTGGGGCAGTTGAAACAACGAACAGCCAGCTCTGGTCAGCGGAGGGAAATACAAATGGAACACAGTCAGGCATTCATCCCACTTGCATACACACCAAAATTTAACACACACAAAAATCAGGATCCTTTAACCTGGGAGCCCTGCTCCTACCAGCACTGACTAAACACAGAACCCAGGCATTTTCTCAGCTCCAAACACAGTTGACTAAACACAAAACCTGGGCAATTTCTTCAAACCTGGGGCCCTGCTCCAAACAGAGTCGACTAAACACAGAATCTAGGTACCTCTTATTCAAATGAGACCAGACCAGAGAGCTCTAATAACTTTCCAAGGACCCTAATGAGGCGTCCTTACCAGAGCTGTTGATGCTGCACTCAGACAAATACGTCCGGTATGCAGACTCCATGATGCTCCCCAGCCTCTCCCTGTCCGCTCACCGAGGGTTCCGGCTGCGATCAAGAGTCGCAAGTGGAGGCACCTTCCTGGACACACTCGATGTGCGGAAGGGAGCAAAGCAGCCGGGGCAGTCACCGGGCAGTTGCCATCCAAGTTCCCGGGTTTCGGCACCAAAACTGTCAAAGAAAAACAGCCGAACCCAACTTGAGTGCAAAACCAACAAACTAATTGCTTTATTGCAGACCAAAACAAAACAAAACAAAAAATACATACTGCAGTGTGGGAGAGAGCAGTTAGGTGCTGGTCTCCGCCCCTGTGATGTAGTACAGAAACTTTTATAGCTTAACAGCAACATTAACATATATGCATATACACAGGCAACAGTAATAAGATCTAACATCCTCTAATTGGTGCTACCTGATATTTCCTTAAAAGGAACCAAGGTCAAAGGGAAAAGAATCTCACATAACTTAACAGTGTCAGAGTTAATACCATCTAAGCAGGTTTGATAAGAGAATGTTTAGCATAAGTCAAGGATGTTAGCGAAACTGTTGAAGAAAAACAGTGTTTGGAGCAGGCAGACACAGAGACACACTAAAGTCCTGCAGGCTGGCAGTTTTTTCACATTATCTCTAATGTCATTTTGAGAGCATTCTTTTACAATTTCCCCCCTCAGGCCTACTAAGCCATCTGTGTCTTAACACTGTCAGGGCTCAGCTACAAAATTCTTCCACAAGCTCATGCGATAAATAAATTTGTTAGTCTTTAAAAGTGCCACAGGACTCCCCTTTGGAACTTGCATATGAGAAGACACCCAAATGATACATGAGGTTTTAGCAACTTCTGAATATCACAGATTAATAGTCAACTAAACTTGGTAAGTGCACTCTTATCAACAAAGAGCGTACATATTAGATCTGCACTGGATTGGTTATTCTTTAGAGGAGCACTTACTGGGAATGGTGGTAACAACTTCACCAACTTGTAACCTGTACAGAATTGTTGTTTTTCCTGCCCCATCTAGTCCCAGGATTAAGATTCTCATCTCTCGAGTGCCAAACAAACTGGAAAAGATAGTGGAAAAGAAGCCACCTAAAAACAAGAGACACAAAATTTCAGTACCACGTTCCAGTAGCAAAGTTAGACAGATTTGACATGTCCCTACTGAACAGCAGGAAGTATCTGTAAAGATAATGGGACAAATAATTAAGCAATCAGTTTGCAAACACTTAGAAGATAAGTAACAGCATGAATTTGTCAAAAACAAATCTTGTCAAAAACAAATCTTGTCAAATAAACCTAACGGCATTTTCTTTGACAGGGTAGCAAGCCTAACTGATGGGAGGGAAGCAGAAGATGGGGCGTACCTTGACTTCAGTAAGGTTTTGATACTTGCTCACATGACCGTCTCTTAAACCAGGAACCAGAACCTAGATAAAGCTGCATAAACTGGTTGCATAACTGATTGGACAATCATTCCCATAGGGTAGTCATCAGTATCGAGTGGGATCCCTCAAGGATCAGTTCTGTCCAGTATCTTCACCATATGATATAGATAATGGCACAGAGAGAACACCTACAAAAGTGGCACATAATACCAAGCTGGGAGGGGTGGCAAATACTTTGGAAGATATGATTAAAATTCAAAACAGTCTGGACAAATGAGAAACGGTCTTCAATAAATAGGATAAAATTCAAATCAAGACAAGTGCAAAGTATTCCACCTAGGAAGGACCAGTCAGTTGCACAGACACAAAACAGGAAATTTCCAAAGCCATAGCCATGTTAGTCTAGTCCAGCAAAAAAAGGCATGTGGCACTTTAAGACTAACAGATCTATTTTTCGCATGAGCTTTCATGGGAGAAAAATCCCACTTCGTCAGAAGAATCTGACGAAGTGGGATTTTCTCCCACAAAAGCTCATGCAAAAAAATAAATCTGTTAGTCTTAAAACAGGAAATGACTGCCTTACTGGGGAAAGAAATCTCAGAGTCAATGTATCACAAGCTAAAATGTAAGTCAACAATGTGACACTGTTGCAAAGAAAAAAACATTATTCTGTGTATTACTGTTTTAGCAGGAGTGTTGTACGCAAGACACTACTCGTGCAGATTAGGCCTTATCTGAAATTTTATGTTTATTGGGCATCACATTTCAGAAAAGATGTGGGCAACCTGGAAACAGTTCAGATATGAGCAACAAAAACAATTAAAGGTCTAGAAAACATGACCTACAAGGGAAAAAAATCGGTCTGTTTTCTTCAGAGAAGACTGAGGGCAGAAACGAAAACAGTCTTCAAGTACATGAAAGGTACATACAAAGAGCAGGGAGAAAAACTGTTCTCCTTAATTACTAAGGCCAGAGCAAGAAGCATTATTTAATGCATGAGCTTTTGATGGAGCATCTTCAAAGCACCTGCTGAAGTGGGATTTTCACCCACAATAGCTCATGTATTAAATAAATTTGTTCATCTCTGAAGTGCCACAGGACTCCTTATTTGTTTTCTTATTCTAATGTTAATTTGTTTGATGGAAAGTTTCACATTAATGCAAGTCGGAAGTGTCAACACGGTCAAATGTTGAACCTAAACTCTCTTTAAAGCCCTGAATTTAAACTAAGGACTGACTAGAACAGATTAAAAAAAACACCTTATCTCCAAAAAGAAGTCATTTAGCAACTCCACTAGTCTCTGCAGTACTGTGATGAGAAACAGGATAAGCAAGCTTCCCCTTTTTGTTTACATGGTTGTCAAAACAAAAGCGGTTCAAAAATAAAAGGGGCAGGCTGAGGTAACTGAAACAGCATTTAAGTATAATTTTCCAGTTGATTGTGCTTAAGCCTCTGGCTCCAAATGACTTCAGTGAGTCCTCAAACCTAGAATGGCTCACTTATACCACATTATCTGACATTCTGTACACCACAGGCCACAGAATTACCCCAAATAATTACTAGAGCACACCTGCAGCAAAAATATCCAATCTGGGTATAAAAATTATCAGTGATGAAAAATCCACCACAACCCTTGATAAATTAGTGATTAATTATACTCACTCTTAAAAAAAAAAAATCTATGGCTTCAGGTCTCAATTTACATAACTTCAGTTTCCAGCTAGTTCTGCCACACCTTTTTCTGATATGTGATTTAAGGTCACATTATCAAATATTTATCCCCTATGAAGGTACTATATATTGTTCTGTTTGGGGACCTGTCCTCTTGATTATTTACCAATTCCCCAATTTGTGTATCATCTGAAAACTTCTTCAACACCAAGTTTATATTTTCTTTCAGATCACTGACTGTTAAACAGTGTAGAATCATAGAATCCTAGGGTTGGAAGGGACCTCATAGGTGATCTAGTCCAACCCCCTGCCAGAGGCAGGACCACTCCCACTAAACCATCCCAGTCATGGTTTTGTCCAGCCAGGCCTTAAACACCTCCAAAGATGGAGACTCCACCACCTTCCTTGGCAGCTCATTCCAATGCTTCACCACTCACCTAGTAAAAAAGTTTTTTCTAATATCCAGCCTCGACCTCCCTAACTGCAACTTGAGACCATTGTTCCTTGTTCTGTCCTCTGTTACCACCGAGAACAGTCGAGCTCCATCTTCCTTAGAGCATCCCTTCAAGTAGTTGAAGGTAGCTATCAAATCCCCCCTCAATCTTCTCTTCTGCAGACTAAATAAGCCTAATGCTTTCAGTCTATCCTCATAGGGCTTGTGCTCCAGCCCTTTAATCATTTTGGTTGCCCTCCTCTGAACTCTCTCTAGCATGTCCCTGTCCTTTTTGTAGTAGGGAGCCCAAAACTGAACACAGTATTCTAGATGTGGCCTCACCAGTGCAGAATAGAGGGGAATAATCACATCCCTTGATCTGCTGGTAATACTTCTTTTGATACAGCCCTGTATGCCATTGGCCTTTTTGGCAGCAAGAGCACACTGCTGACTCATATCTAGCTTCCCATCCACCATGACCCCCAGGTCCTTTTCTACACTGCTGCTTCTTAGCTGAATGTTCCCCAGCCTGTAGCAGTGCATGGGGTTTTTCCGTCCCACATGCAGGATTTTACACTTGTCCTTACTGAACCTCATAAGATTTTTATTGGCCCACTGTTCCAATTTATCTAGGTCTCCCTGAATCCTGTCCTTGCCCTCCAACGTGTCTACTGTTCCGCCCAGCTTGGTGTCATCCGCAAACTTACTGAGAGTGCAGTCTATTCCATCATCCAGATCATTGATGAAAATGTTGAACAGAACTGGCCCCAGGACCGACCCCTGGGGCACACCACTCGTGACTGGTTGCCAGCTAGACATGGAACCATTGATTCCTACACGCTGAAACCGTTGATCTAGCCAGTTTTCTGTCTACCTATCCAACCCGTACTTCCTTAATTTGCCAATGAGAATGCTGTGGGAAACTGTATCAAAAGCCTTGCTAAAATCAAGGTATATGACATCAACGGATCTTCCTGCATCCAGAAAACCAGTCACCTGATCATAGAAGGAAATGAGATTGGTCAGACATGATTTACCCTTGGTAAATCCATGCTGACTGTTCCTGATCACTTTATTTTTTTCTAAGTGTTTGAGGATGGTTTCTTTAAGAATCTCCTCCATAATTTTTCCAGGGATTGAGGTGAGGCTGACTGGTCTATAATTGCCCCGGATCCTCCTTTTTCCCTTTCTTGAAAATAGGCACTACATTTGCTTTTTTCCAATCCTCTGGCACCTCCCCTGTTCTCCATGAGTTTTTGTAGCCCAAGAACTCATCTCTGGAGGACCCCACTAGAAACACACCCACTCAATAATTTGAAATATGATCAAAAGAAAAGCAAGGTTGGTTAACAGCAAATTGCTTCACAACCAGAGCTAGAAAACTCACTAATCAGAGACAGTAATGCCTGCACAAGCCCCTACTATCTTCTACTCCAGGCCATCTCAGAGACACTGTATTTTGCCAGATTCCAAAGTACCAGCCAGGTTAGTCTAGTCCAGCAAAACACAAGGAGTCCTGTGGCACTTAAAGTCTAAGAGATTTATTTTTTCACATGACCTTTTGTGGGAGAAAATCCCACTTTGTCAGACGCTTTGAAGTTTGAAGAATGTACAGAATGGAATGAAAATAAATTCAAGGGAGTGTAGTTCCCCCACCTGCAAAGCATCTGACGAAGTGGGATTTTTCTCATGTGAAAAATAAATCTGTTAAGTTTTTTAAGTGCCACACAACTCCTTTTTTTTTTCCTTCCCCTTTTTTCCCCTCTGTATTTTCACACCCATAATATTAAGCAATGAGTTGATGGCTCTAATAAAATCAGCACTTTGAAGACCATTCTTGGTGTTTAGCACACAGCAAAGCATGCATAGCTACACATAGGTTTTGTTTCTCTTTAAATAGATATTGCACCACACTAGGTAAATGACAGTACCACAGGTACTGTTTAGATTAGGGCTTGGCAACCCAAAAGATGAGAAGAGCCATTTTTTAAAATTCCTTCAATAACCAAGTGTTTTGAGAGCCACAGCGGGTGAAGTTTCCTGGCTGGGGGGGGGGGAGCTGGGCCAGGGCTCAGGGGCGGGGGGCAGGAATGGGACCCCAGCGGTGTTGGGAGCCTGAAGTCAGGCCCAGGACACCCAAGTCCCCTGGTGGCAGGGCGGGGTCTGGAGCCCAGAGTTGCAGGGGGCAGCCAAATAAAAAAACCCCAAGGAGTCCTGTGCCACTTAAAGACTAACAGTGTTTCCCAACCAAGGTGCCACAGCACCCGGCTTCCAAAGGGGCAGCCGTCTTAGCCTAGCAAAGCAGAAACAGCAAGGACTCTTGTGGCACCCAAAGACTAACAGTGTGCCATTAGCTCTGAAGAGATGTTTTTGAAAACCCCCTCCAAGAGCTCTGGATTGGCTCACGACTCTTCCTGTGGAAACCAGAGGGTGGGGTGCGTCACATGAACGACAGGCGGCAAGCTGTGCCGCGGCAGGGGAAATTCTGGGACCCACCGGCCTCGCATTTTACTTAGCGCGAAAACTTTTGAAAAAGTAATTAATCTGGGGACAAACGCATCCGTTAGCCTTCAAACTTCGGATAACTAAACGGACGGGGAGCCTGTGAGCGCCACAGGGCCTCGTTGCCGGACCGGCGCAGGCCCAGCGCGTGACCCGCGGCCTGGCGCCGCGCGGCTCTCCCCCGACCACCTCCCCCCTCGGAGCCCGGGGCGCCGCCGGGGCCTTTCCAGCGGCTCGGCCCCGGCCCTCACCCATGGTGCCGCCGCTGCTCAGGGCCGCTCGCCGCCAGCGCCTTCCACGTCGGCCGCTTCCGCCGCGGTAGTAAACGAGGCGCCGGCCACAGCCGCCGCTTTCGCCACGGAGCCGGACTCAGGCCGCCGGAGCCGGAGCTTGGCCGCGGCGGCGAGGGAGGCAAGAGCCGCGCGCGCGCAGGGTCCCGCGGGGCAGCGACACCCCCGAGCCGAGCCGAGCCGCGCCCCGTCCCGCCGGCACGAAGCAGCGACGAATGTGCGGCTGCCGAATCGGGCGCTACGCCGCCGCCGCCGCCGCGGGGTCAAGGCGGGGCGGTGACGCAATGCGAGGAGGCGGGGCTACGGGGGGTGCCGGGACTCAGCGCGCCCCCTGCTGGGGGGAAGGCGCCAGGCCGGGTCTGATCCGCTGGTGCAGGGCACAGCACAGCCAGCCTCGGGCTTCAAGGAAGGGCCGCCCAGCTGCCAAAGCCTGCAGGACACCTGGAGAACATGTGCACTGAGCTGAAGCATAAAAAGGACGCTTACAGGAAGTGGAAGCTAGGACAGATGACTAAGGAGGCATATAAAGACATTGCTCGGGACTGCAGGGATAAAATCAGAAAGGCCAAAGGACAAATGGAGTTGCGACTAGCAAGGGATGTGAAGGGTAACAGGAAGGGGTTCTACAAGTATATCAATAACAAGAAGAGGATCAAGGATGGTGTAGGTCCCTTACTGAATGGGGCAGGCATCCTCATGACAGAGGATGAGGAAAAAGCTGAAGTGCTCAATGCTTTTTTTACTTCAGTTTTCACAAGCAGGGTCAGCTCCCAGCCCACTACACTAGGTACGGGGGACTGGGGAGAAGAAGAGAGGCCCTTGGTGACAGTAGGTCAGGTTAGGGACTGCTTAAAGAAACTAGATGTGCACAAGTCCATGGGGCCGGATGAACTGCATCCGAGGGTGCTGAGGGAGCTGGCTGATGAGATAGCAGTACCGTTGGCCATTATCTTTGAAAACTCGTGGCGAACGGGGGAGGTGCCAGAGGACTGGAAAAAAGCAAATATAGTACCTATCTTCAAGAAAGGCAAAAAGGAGGATCCAGGGAATTACAGACCTGTCAGCCTCACCTCAATCCCTGGAAAAATCATGGAGCAGCTTCTCAAAGAATCCATCCTGAAACACTTGGAGGAAAATAGAGTAATCAGGAACAGTCAGCATGGATTCACCAAGGGTAAATCATGCCTGACCAACCTCATCACCTTCTATGATGAGATGACTGGATTTGTGGATGCGGGAAGAGCCGTTGATGTGATATACCTTGACTTTAGCAAGGCTTTTGATACAGTTTCCCACAGCATTCTCATTGGCAAATTAAGGAAGTATGGGTTAGATGCGTGGACTGTAAGGTGGATAGAAAACTGGCTAGAACAACGGTTTCAGCGTGTAGGAATCAATGGCTCCATGTCAAGTTGGCAAGCAGTAACAAGTGGTGTGCCCCAGGGGTCGGTCCTGGGGCCAGTTCTGTTCAATGTTTTCATTAATGATCTGGATGATGGGATAGATTGCACACTTAGTAAGTTTGCAGATGATACCAAACTGGGGGGAACGGTAGACACCCTAGAGGGCAGAGACAGGATTCAGGGAGACCTAGACAAACTGGAGCAGTGGGCCAAGAGGAATCTCATGAGGTTCAACAAGGATAAGTGTAAAATCCTGCACTTGGGACGAAAAAACCCCATGTACTGCTACAGGCTGGGGAGTGATCAGCTAAATAGCAGCACTGGAGAAAAGGACCTGGGAGTCATGGTGGATGGGAAGCTGGACATGAGTCAGCAGTGTGCTCTTGCTGCCAAAAAGGCCAATGGCATACTGGGCTGCATCAGAAGAAGTGTTACCAGCAGATCGAGGGATGTGATCATTCCCCTCTATTCTGCACTAGTGAGGCCACATCTGGAATACTGTGTCCAGTTTTGGGCTCCCCACTACAAAAAGGACATGGACAAATTAGAGAGAGTCCAGAGGAGGGCAACCAAAATGATCAAAGGGCTGGAGCACAAGCCCTATGAAGAAAGACTGAAGGAACTAGGCTTATTTAGCCTGCAGAAGAGAAGACTGAGGGGGGATTTGATAGCAACCTTCAACTACTTGAAGGGTTGCTCCAAGGAGGAGGGAGCTCGACTGTTCTCGGTAGTAACAGAGGACAGAACGAGAAGCAATGGTTTCAAGTTACAGCTGGGGCGGTCCAGGCTGGATATTAGGAAAAACTTCCTTACTAGGCGAGTGGTGAAGCAGTGGAATAAGTTGCCTAGGGAGGTGGTGGAATCTCCATCTCTGGAGGTGTTCAAGTCCCAGCTGGACAAAACACTGACTGGGATGATCTAATGGGAGTGGTCCTGCTTTTTTTGGCAGGGGGTTGGACTAGATGACCTTGTGGGGTCCCTTCCAACCCTATGATTCTATGATTCTATGTCCTATTCTTCTGCTGCTAGGGGGCCCTGGAACGCTTCCCCCAATAGGGTGCTCCAGCATATATTAACCCCTGTAAGTAAACAGCTAGACAAAATCATGTATTTTTAAAATGCCTGCCGGATGGAGATGTGAAGGGAAAAAGAAGGACATGCCCTCCTTCTGCCTGACATCTGGTAACCCTGCTCAGGGAACAACCAGACGCAGGGCGTCTTGGGGACAACAGCCCTTTTACCCACGAGCAGAGCTGGGGCTTTGCACCCTCTTGGAAACACATGAGCCCCTTCCTTACTTTGGCCTGGATCAGACAAATAAAGCCTGGACACTGAAGGACAAAACCTGAAGCTGCACGGGTCAAAGGTTTTCAATAAGTCGTAGGAGGGGTTTTCTGATTTTCCAAATGGCAAGATGCACGGTAGTATAAATACCAACACTGTAGTTCTGTCTCCCATTGTACATGTGGGGTTGCCACAGAGCTGAAGACAGCCTCTTCTTCCATCCCACAGTTCATTATACAACAGGACTGCCTCCTTCCCTCCTCCCAGTTAACTGAGCTCCAATACCAAATGAGATGAGTCAATTGCTGAGGGGAGATTCATCTCTCTTCCTGCTTTTCTTACAGCGCAAATACTCTACACAAGCAGCCATGTAAGAAAGTGTTCCAGGTGGAAGTGTGCTGGTTATACAGCAGATCCAGAACAATGAGGTACAATAACCCTACAAGAACAAAAGGAAACTCTAAAGAAGTTATTTTCTAGAAGACTTTCAGCATCTTATTATAGCGTAAGAAATTTAAAAGTGGGGGGAGACTTATTCAGCAAATCATCCTTTAAAACAGGGGTCTCAAACTCAAATCACCGTGAGGGCCACATGAGGACTAGTACAGCGCCACATGAGGATTAGTACAGTAGCCCAAGGGCCAGACCACTGAAACCTTTCCATACAATAATATTGCGAATACCAGTAATACTTGTGTCATTGCGGGCCGCAGGAAATAGCTTTAGGGGCAGCATGCAGCCTGCATGTTTGAGACCCCTGCTTTAAAAGAATGAAGTTATCTAAAGAATGCAGCATAGCCCACTTAAATATGTGCTATAGCCATATCCCCTCTTTTAATCATTCTTAAGGGACGTTGAACCATTCCATACCAAATCTTCATCAATTAATTTTACATTAGCTTATTAGTTAATAGCAACTACTGTTTACAGTTCAATAAGCAAGAAGTCCTGTGGCACTTAAAGAGTAACACATTTATTTATCACAGGTTTCGTGAGAGAAAATCCCACTTCGTCAGATGCTCTGAAGATGGGGGAAACTCACAGAATGGGAGGAAATAAATGCAAGGAAGTGTAAGACATGGGATCAGGTCACCCTGTAACAGTAAATCAAAGCAGTTGTTATGATTTAAACACTGGGAAACAGCACATAGAGGGAGGTGAGGTCAAATCACCTGTTGTAATGGGAAAAGATGAATAAATTCGTTAGTCTTTAAGTACTACAGGACTCCTTGCTTATTTTGCTGAACAAGACTAACAGGGCTGCCCCTTTGGGACTTGCTTACAGTTATTATCCTTGTTTATTGGCAGCAAGAATTCCAAGTAATTACAATGAAATGTTTATTGCACTGGGAGTATATAAACAATACTTTTACATCTTAATAAATGCCATGAAAAAGCATAGGAATTAAATAATTAGAAGCCATGTTGTTTTCACAGCTGTTCTTATTATTCTTTTTTAACAACAGGACAAAATGAAAGCACAATAACCTGTTCTTGAAGTACTGGAAAAATACCAGCCAGCTACCATACCACAGCTTTCCAAGATGCAGTAAAATACATGAAGCCATCAGATTTCCAGAATTATGTTCTAGCATTCTCTTCATAGGGAGTCCTGTCTATTTACTTTCTTCATAAATGGGAAAGAGAAAATTTGGGATGAATCATCAAGACTTCACTAAAGAAGAAATAGCTTTTATCTACCACAATTCTTTCCAAACCACCAATAGCCAGAAACTGATTGAACCATAAAGTAATCCCAGCCAGAGAAATATATCAGTCTTCTGTACCAAAAAAAAATTGATGACAAAACAATCAATTATTAACTGTGAATAATAAAAAATACTAGGAAATTCAGAAAAGACAAAACTCACCTGCAAATAAGAAGAGTTTTGATTCAAGACAACATATGGAAAAGATTAAGGAGTTCCAACACAAATGTATACTGCAGAACCTATTTATTATTGTTCTCTATGCAAAACAGGATTTTGGCATCTCTTTTTTCCCCACCTTTTTTTGACCAAACCCAACGTTCAAATGTGTTTCCTCCTTTGTCACAAATTTAATTCTGTCCTTTATGCATCTTTAGGTCCAATGCCTGGCACACTAGCAAATAGGAATGTATCCAAAAGGTGACCCAAGCCAGGCCAGATGTGAGAAGCAAGTGAACAGACCTCAAGACCATCCAATTACATTTCACCAGCATCTCCCCCAATGTACCTCACCATCTTCTCAGCACTTAGAATCATACAAGTGGAGGTATATGCATTTACATCTGTTAGAAGGCAATAAGAGCAGGCTAGACATTGGATGGAACAATGGCTTTCCGCCAAGCAATGCATTCTGAGGAGGGAACACAACTCTTGTCCTCAAGACTTGGAACAAAATATCTCATTTCTGTTACGTTTTTGGTCCACAATATGGAGGCAGCAGCAGTGAGAAAACCATTCAACTTGGCAGTTTTCCTTTTTTTTCTATTCATCACATGGATGTGTTCAGATTTTCCAAATACAAAGCTTGTGATCCTTATTCAATTTTCCATTGTGTTTTCAGTCTATTCTCTTATAGTAACTATAACACACATTTAACAAAATTCTTTATTTTTTTTTTTCATGTGGTGGTGGGAGTAGACAAGAAAGAAACACAAAATGGATGCATTAGTGATAAGGGGGGAAAAGATAGCAAAATATTTTTGACCATAATTTAGAAAAGGTTGGTACTATAAAATCTGAGTAAGGCAGTTTGCCCTAGTTCATTACTTGCAGAAGCAGGCAGCAAGATGAAGAGTCCTTTATGTCCTTGATATCCTTAACAGACCACGGACACGTCTGACAAGTGCTTGAATGAAAGTATAACGTGACCTGACTTTAGAATATAACCCTTCAATATCAAGGAGCTTCTTCTGCAGAGATTCGCCAAAGTTGTTGGTGGCTTCAGTCTGAAGCTGAGGAAGAGAAGAGATTTGGAGAAATGAGCAGTAGCGACTAGACACTAGTCACTCTCTTTATAGAAAGTCTCTTCACCATTAGTCACCACCTGTCATCTCTACACACCCCACATGCTCTCTTAGAAGAATGTAAATATTGTGCTTGGGAGCCTAGTTTAGCAAATACTTGTGTTTCTCAATCTAAATCATAAAATTGGAAAATGTCTGTGGAGGTTTTTTTTTAATTAAGTATTTAACATTTTAAACATGTATATGCTTGATTAAAAAAAAAAAAAAAAGCTATATGCGTGCTTCAATCTAAGTACATACATACATGGTTAGAGAATCAGAGCCTTAGTGTTACATAACTTAAGGAGCCATAGTAGAGAGTTACCCTTATAGATAAAATTCTCAATACATGTTACAGGTTATCTAATAAAAATCCATATATTGAGTAACTTTTTTTTAATTATTACTTACAAAAGAGGATATTGTGGAAAAAAGTTAAATTTTAGATGAAGGATTCAAAGGGACGGCCGTGTTAATCTAGTTTAGTAAAACGAACAAGGAATCCTGTGGCACCTAAAGACTAACAAACTGATTTACTGCATGAGCTTTCATGGGAGAAAATTCCACTTCGTCTGATGCTTTGAAGATGGGGGAACTTACAGAATGGGAGGAACTAAATCCAGGGAAGTACAAGTCATGGGATCAGGTCACACTGTAACAGCAAAACAAACAAGGGGTCTTGTGGCACTTTTATAGACTAACAAATTTATTTATCTCTTGAGTTTTCATAGGAGAAAATCCTGCTTAAGTTCCCCCATCTTCAAAGTATCTGACAAACTGGGTGGGATTTTCTCCCACGAAAGCTCATGTGATAGATAAATTTATTAGTCTTTAAAGTGCCACAGAACTCCTTGCCTGTTTTGTAACTCTGTATACTGTTAATCATGATTGAAACTCAAAAGTTATTATTTTCTTATTTGAAAATTACCACCAGCCCCGGCCCCTTTATTTTTGGTCAAGGATTTATGTTCATACAGTTCTGAGAATAGCGTCATTGGTAAACCTATGCTGTTTTTGCTGACTGTACATGCAAACAGCACAAATTATTTTAAGTTCTACAAAAGCAGGGCAACTTTTTAGCTACTTCATAGTCAGCCCACTTTCCACTATCCTCTTTTTTTTTTTTATATACACTATAGTCCATCTGCAGCTAACTGAAAATGAGCAGCTGCAGCATCACAAAAAACTACAAACCCTGTCTTTAATATGCAAGCTAGTCATCTTTCAAGAAATGACAGTTTCTTATTTCAGAAACAACTTATTAATCAGCTGCAACTTATTAGTCTAGTTGGCAAAAGTACTAAAAACATTTTTCAGTAATTTGGCCCTTGGTATTTCATTTGACATGGTCTATCTAGATTTTGTGCATTAATTTGGCTGTCTGCATAATTAAAAAAAACATGCATAGCAGGACAACTTCTAAGTTTATCACTGCAAAATACTTTTTGAAAATTTGTGTCACACACCATTTGTAGTACAAGTAAACATTTAGCCAGGAGCATATCACTATTAAACGTGAAAACTGACTGCTGAGAAAAATTGCATGCTAGTGGTACATCAGATATACTGTGATTAAGATTTTAAGATATTATTAAGATTTTTATCTGCTGCATCTTACCTGATCAATATCATGTTGACTCACTCGATTCTTCCCACTTCTGAAATCCAAGTTAGGCTCTGAACTGAATGAATCTAGGAATAAAATTCACAAATTTGAATTCTTTATTCCACCTGCTGGTGATCATCATATTCTCTATGTGTAGGTATGAAATAAGCTTAACACACCAAACATCAATTTTGTAGATAAGATATGAAGAGAAAAATCACAACTGATCTTTACTGGTGAATTCTCTCTCAACCATATAACTTCATATTAACTTCAAAACAGCCCTAGAGCACACAGAATGACATGATCAGCAACATCTTCCCCATATTATTTTTATTTTCCTGTATTTCTTCCCTTCCTCACCAAATCACTGGTGAATTAATACTGCATTGAGTTAAAATTTTAGAAAACAGCTAGGCTATGTCCACACCTAGGTGGTTAAATTGATTCTACTTGAATCGATTTAACCAAAGTGAAATAAAACTTGTTGAATCAATTTAACAGGTCCAGATCAATAAAACCCAAATCGAACTAGCAGGCCCAGACACCGGATTTGCTAGTTTGATTTGGGAGAGGGGCAACCTGGGAGGTGTGGCAACACGGCACCTGGGCAGGGCCATGTTGCCACCTAATCCCCTGCCTGGCTCTCATCTGGAGAGCCCGGCAGGGGAAAAAAGCCCCCAGGGCAGGGATCCCCCTGCACCCTGCATCCCCGCCACTGGCAGGGTGGCTGGGGAGGGACTGAGAGGCACCCTGCTTCTTGCATGTGCCCCCTGGCAGGTTCTGGGAAGCTGCAGGGCATGCGGGCTTCTTGCCTGCGCCCCCCGGCAGGTGCTGCGAAGACACAAGACATGCAGGCTTCCTGCCCTGCCACCCCACAGCTGCATGGAAGCAGGGTAGCTGCCAGCTCACCTGCTGTGCCAGTGACGGAGATGCAGGGCACCGGGGGCTCCATTCCCCAGCCCTGTGTGCCCCCCTCTCCCTGGCCAGGGTCCTGATTTCCTCCCTTGGCAGAGTGCTGAGGGGGGTGGGCCTTACTTCCAGGGTGCCATGCACCCTGGGAGGAAGGTCAAAGCCACTGATTCGGAACAACGTTGTTTCGAAACAAAGCATCCAAACGGCCTTGTTTCAAAACAACTGTTTCGCTTCAATGGCTGTTTTGCTTTAAAGTAGGTTTAACCTATTTCAATTCACTGTCTCTTGAATCGAAATGATGGAGCTCATCACTTCGATTCAGGAGAACGTTGTGTGGACTAAATATTTTTTAAATCGAAATAACCACTGTTATTTCACATAGGGCATAGAAGGTTGAGGAAGGTTACCTTGTAGTCTTCTGCTCTTAAATGAAGTCCTGGAGGCCAACAGTGAATCTTGGGAATCAGTAGGGGTGCAGTGCAACAGATAGTATTCCAGATGACGCCAAAGAATGAAGAGGCATGTTTCTATGATATCTGTAAGACATGTCTAATGAAGGAGACTAAAGCTCATTCATGCTGGTTTTAGACACCCTCTGAGAGACTTCAAAAAAGAACTCTGATCCTGCACAGAGCTACATGCAAGTCTAACTTCATATATATGAACAGGGAGTCCATGGGCCTACTCCTGTGGGTAAAATTAAGCATATATTTTGTAAGACTGGGGACCAAGGCCTTTATTTCATGGAAACCAAAATTGTTCTGATGGGCAGCCCCAAGTTACCACTGCCCTCCATTTCTTTTACAACAATAGTTCTAAGCTACTTTCATGGCTTATACATCCCAACACCATGCTTAGTGGACCTAAACTCTCGATTCTTCTGTTACTTCCAGCTTTAAAGGCTCTGTTGGTAAGCTATCTTTCCACTTCATCACAATGGAGAATTACTACTCTAATGATGCAGTGAACTGTATTTGTTGACTTCTGTGGAGGAGATGCTATGCTTGTACTTTCTTTCAGAGTTATCATCACAACTGGAAAAGTAATGTTGAAATGCTGAGGCTAGAAGTACAAAGCCCTCCTGTGACTTGAACTAATCATCAGTCTCTCATACTTTCTTTCCAGGCACTGGCATTGTTTAAAGTGGTCTGAAACCTAGCTGATGGCTAGACAATAAAATAAACTGTTCCCATTTCTCAGCAGACTTTTTCAATTTTTCTGGCATGTCACCACTGGAGATGTCATAATTCCAAAAGGATACAGGAACAGAGGGAAAGCAACTTGGCCCGATTGTTTATGAGCTTCACCAGACGCCGTCTTGCCAAAACATACTTTTGAGCAGTAGAAATTTTGTCCACTCCAGCTGGCATCACTGACTGACACAGCTATGGCAAGAAGAAAATATGCAGAAAGAAAACCAAAACAAAGTATTCAAAGTCAAGAAAATACCCAAGAAGGCCCTGTAGGAAAAAAAAAGGTAACTAAACTTTCGTAACTGTTGTTGAGATATATTGCTCTGTCCACTCCATTCTGAGTGTCTCTGCACTGTGTACACAGCTGCCTGAGATTTCTCCCTCAATGGTATCTGTAGGACTGACCCTAGTACTCTCTGGAGCCATGTGCATATGCACTGGTGTAAGGCATATGGCTGGACAGTCAGTTCCACATCCTCAGTTCTTTCGTAATGATAACTTAGAGTGGATCATGGAATGGATATTGTAACCCGTCTTGAAGAACGAAACGTTAGTAATCATTTTTTTTATTTCCTCTTCAAGAGCTTGTTCATGACCATTCCATGTGAGGTGACTCACAAGCAGTACCCTTGGAGGTGGGTAAAGGTGCAGTGGAAAGAATATATGAACCAATAAACCATGTGATGCCTCTGCAGGTGTCCTCAGTCGGTAGGTATGCAAGGAATGCTGCTGACACAGCCTGGACTCTAGCGGAATGACTGGTCACAATGGCCAAAAGAAGAGCCTTTGTCTGCTCATAGCACGCTTGGATACATGCAGTTATCCAGGATGAGATTCTTTGGGATGACACAAGTAGTTCTCTCATCCTTTCCTGTTCTGCTAGACTGACAGACGCCTAGACTGCAGGTCACCCACCGGTATGGGCTTATCCCGGGAGGCACATGGCTTGGGGACCAGATCATGGCCAGCCCCTCCGATGCCATTCTTTCGATGACAGGAAAACTATTCACATTATTATATACATTAACTGAGTCCTAGAAACACAAACCATAATAACTATATAGTATCTACAGAAGTCCAAACCACAGGGAGAGAAGCCGTGCAAGGAACACGAAAGATCATGTCATGGGAAGTGAAAAGGAACTGAGAGTGCATGGAGCTAGTGGTGTCCCTTATATTGGCACATACACAGCTGGCTCCAGGGGGCCATTGGGCTGGTTCCATGGATACCATTGAGAGAATAATATCTGGCATCTGTGCATAATATGCACACACCTAGAATGGAATGGACATAAGCAAGCAAAGATTTCTTTTTTTCTCCTGGGGAAGTTCTCTCTTCTTCTCCTTCCTCATACTCAAAACAAAGAAACCAAGTCCTACCCAATACCTGTCTGCCAAAGTCTAATGTTCCTTCAGGATCAAAATCCTTTTATGGGTTCATTCTGGTGGAACAATATTTACTTCTCTTCAGCTCAATTACCCTTCCCTTCTGTAACCCAATCATCTCTGCAGAGACTCACAGAATAGTCACACACATTTAATGTCTACTTATTTTGTCTGGATGGTCAAGCAAGAGCTATTGGTGGTGATCAGTCTAACGAAATATGTGTCATCCTGCCCTTTAAGGGTAACAGTTTCCATTATAATTCATATAAATATCCGCTCAGTATCCTCCACAAAACTTAAACCCAAAATTTTTTATCTTAATATATACGACAACTTCCATACCCATTTAGTTCCCACTTTGTCAATTCCAACACTGCCCCTCCCCCACCAGTAAAAAGGGACAAATATAGGATTATCATAACTTAAAATACCTATCTAAGATATTAATAGCTCAGCATTATGGATGTTTCTACATTTAGTTTATTTACAGACAATAGATATGCCATTAGATATTACTGATTGTTAATGGTAAAGCCTACAGAATCTGTAAAACCTGTTACCTCTTTTATCTCATCTGGAGGGAGCTGTTCCACATTCTGCAGCTTGTTAACACTCTGACGATGACTATCATAGTAACTGAAGAAATCATTAGCATTCTGTTTCAGCAGATAGACTATGATGCCCAAACCAGGCAAGCGCCAATATGGGACCACGGGTGCTTGGGTATCTAGGGGAGATCACCATCAAAGTTAAAACAATTTCCCTGAAGCCCTATAGCCACAGAATTTGTCCTCTGCCATTTGTCACCACCATAATGAAGAATAAGTAAGTACTGGTAAACTTTATTTTGGATGTGTGAGCCCCATTTATATTACAGATGAGATCCTAGGACAAATTCAGTGATTTTATCTCTTGCTGACACATGGCAGGCAAGCAAATGTTAGTATTCAATTCCCCATATTTCCTTTTGTGCTGAAACCCTATAATTTCTGCTTTGTGCGAAGCTCACATACAGTTTCTCTCCCTAATAATCAGTGGCCATAAAAAGAGCTAAACGTTGTGTGCCCTGCTGCTATGGAAGGGGAAATTGCAGTTGTGGCACAGATTATTCCAAGCCACAAGATCACTGAGGCTCTGCTTTAGCCACAAACAAGATTACTTCCATGATTTACACAACAGCTCAGGGTTATTAAACCCTAAGATTCTGAGTTTCCTCTGGCAGTCATTCTCGGATGCTGAAAGGATAGAGGACAGATGACTTCACATAATCCAACCCGTGTATCATTCAGACTTCCCAGCTTAGCTCACTCATAGTAGTAAACAGGCTACCTATAATTTTTCACTGAAATAACTCAGGCCACAAAGTTCTTTAAAATCTGATTTTTATAGAAATTCTGCAGCTTTTCAGATGGCAGCTCCATCACAAAGGAGGGGGAAAATTCTTGAAAAACATGTTACTAAAAGATAATCGAATGGAAAATAAAAGTCACTAATCATTTGTATCACGACATCTTGGAAAAAAACTACCACCATTTCTTTCTAACACCACTGCAAAATATTTACTGTCAAAATTAACTTAATTTGCCCTGTTGGGGTTGGTGGATTTTCACCAGCCAATCGCATGCTAAGCCCATCCACAACTGATTGCAATGTGGCACAATTAACTATTCCAATAAGCTAGAAAAGGCTCATTGCACACCGCATGAATGAGATACATTAGCAGCTGTCAGCCCAATGTTCACAATTCAGTCTCACATACACACACAATGAGTTAAAACCCAAACCCACCTTGACGGGGTCCATCTCGGTTGGTTGACTCTGACAGACTAGGGGTGAACAGACAAACAGTGTGCTGAAAGGTGGGGGCATACTGTAACATAAGCGACTGGCAGTATTCCATTACGTTTGCACAGATCTACAGAGGAAGAATCACCGCAAGTCAATACAGGCAAGACTAATGAAACACTAGGTAGACAATTATTACTATTTTCAAAATGCTTCAAATTTAATATATTAGTACGATGACTAGAAATGGCTAACGATCAGCCATGTCAGGTATCTCAATTCTCGACTGAGAATTTTAGTTGTTCTCTGAAGATGTAACTTTGTCACCCAATTTCCTCACCTGTTGCATGGCCAGCTCAATCTCATCCCTCTTGCTCACTCTGTCTCCCTCAGCATTATCATCTTGCAGTTTAAACTGATGGAGTCTGTCTGAACCTCCAAACCGACTTAGAAGTCCTAAGCACTGGCGCTGTAACAGGAAGCAAATCAGTTAGTGTCGCAGCATAAGCATTGTAAACAACAAAGAAAACTTCTAAGTAGGAAAAATGATATCTTTAGGATTTTTAGGAATGCTAATGTCTCACTAATGCTTAGTATCCATTCTATTAATAACACAAGGAGCAGGAATACAAAATAAGCACTTTCCATCACATAAGCTAAATTTTTACTATACATTTAAATGTTTAAATCACAAAAAAATATAAGTTTACATTTTATCTGTCTTTAAATCAATTTCAAAAGGTACTTTTAAAGGAGACCCTTTAACCAAAGGGACCTAATCTTAAGTTTTGAGAAATTGCCATAGTTCAGAAATGCCTAGGCTACATGCAAAATGTCCTCTGAAAACTCTTTAGAGATTAATGTCTTTAAACCCTTCTCATGTTTTCAGTTTCTTTAAAAAAACCCAACGTTACTAAACCAAGCCGGTTTAGATAAGAATGGACAACTTTGGACTGGATGAGCATGAATCATTTTAGAAACCAGATGAAAAGATACTAAACCACGTAAATTTAAAGCAAACAAACTAGTCCCAGGTCAAATACTCTATGTTGCATGGTCTAATAGGATGGCACTAACAACTATCTACCCAGGATGGTGGTGTTCCAATTTTAAAGACAGCTATTATAAGCACCAAATGTGCCTCAAACACCGAACCAGATCCACATGGCAATTATGAAACTACACTTCAGAAACATTTATGGCTAAGCACTTTTGGGGAAAGGGGATGTAGGAGGAAAATGAATTAAATCTTCCTCTTGATGACCACAGTGGCGTGTGGGCTAGAATACAGTACTTGCCATCTTTTCATTCAATTTGTTACAATCAGATCATTCAGCCCATCCAAGTTTTGAGTTAATAAAGAAATTAAATTGCACAAAATAGGAAACCTTCCTTTACTGTCCCAGGGGGACTCATGCCGAGGGATACAGAAGTTGAGTGCACAGTCCACGAATACTCCAGCAGCTGCTTACTGCTTTCAAGGCCCACTGCTGGCTCATCAATGGAGGAACAACATTCAAGAAAACACATTATCTTATTCTCCCAGCTGAAAGTATTTGCTGTGGTAGCTTCTTTAAAAAGTTAGATTATAAAGAAATTGTTCCTATTAGTGGGAAAAAGCAGTACAATAGCGAGACTTCAGAGAAGAAACTAGGTAGCGAACCCCGGACAAAGGATTGTTGTTATAAGTTCTATTCAAGACCTACTACCCTTCTCCATATATCGGGAGTCTCCTTTAAAGGGGCAAGGGAAGAACTAAGACATTAAGCGTGTCAGATACATCAACAAAGGAGCTGAGGAGGTCTTTGTGGTGAAAGTGGTAGTAAAAACTACTGAATTACTTCATTTTTGTGTTGGCCTCAAATTCTACCCCCTTCTTCACATCTAGTAGATGACACCTACAGATCTCTACAGGCTCAATTGTAAGTTGAAAACATCTAACCTAACTTTTTTTTTGCCAAAGGCAGCACTTTCTTCTTCTTTTGAGGAGGAGGTTGGGGGATGGAAGACAGACAAGCAGACTCCCAGTTCTTGGTTAGAGAGTAACAGATATATGGTCTATAGAACTGGTACAAAATTAGGACTGAAGGTCTCATTTAAACATGAAACCTGAAACAAACATGGAATTAAAACAGAGATGGGCAAACTTTTTGGTCTTAAGTCCACATCTGGGTGTAGAATTGTACAGCAGACCACACACAAGGGCATGGAGATTGGACGAAGCTGTGTGAGGGAAGCGAGGAGTGACTACAGTCAGGGCACTGCTGGATCCACATGGTGGGAGAGGTGTGGGGCTGAGAGATGGGAGTAGCTGCTGCACTCCAACCAGACCCAGCTGGAGGGACTGATGAAATGCTCAGACAGTCCACATGCGGTCTGCGAACAGTCGTTTGCCCACTTCTGGATTAAAAGATAAAATTCAGCTACCTGAAATCGTCCTATATGCCCTTGTAACTCCATCTGCGTCGCTTCATTAATATCCATGTCGAATTCACCTAACACACCTAACAAAAGATATGAGACGATAAAATACATGGCTTTTTCTTTAATTAAAAACAAACACTTATGGTTTAATATTTTACATTTAACTAATAGAGATGCTCAGAAAATTTACATCAAAATGAAATTTTGACAACTTTTGTACAAACAATTTTCTGAAAAGTGTTTTCCAATCTACTTGTAACTACCAGGGGATATATGATTGTGCAACCACATAATTTATTGAGTAGTACAATATACATTTTGGGGTGAATTTTAGCACTTATGAAAAATCAAATCTTGGCATGTGAAGTGTTGGCACTTCAGTCATGGTCTAGAGCACTGTACAGTCCATGTTATTCTAGTCACAGACCCCTTTTGAGGAAACACTGCCAATCATGACAACACAGTATGGTGAATTTGGGAGGAGCACAACTATCTCCACAAAAGTCTAGAGATTACCAAACCCAACACAATAGTTAACATACACATTCGTGAACACCAGTGTCCAGAGAAAAGAGGTTAGTGCACTAACCTGCAGTATCTCCCCTTCCCAACCCCCCCCAAAAAACTTCTATAAATAAAAATGTAGAAAACACTAGATATTACCAAATAGAAAATAAATTAAATTATTTGCCTAAAATAATTTACTGTCTCCATTTCCTCAGTTGTATGGTGGACTGCCTGAACAATCCTCTTACATCTACCTCCCCGTTGCATTGTGTAGAAGAAAATTAGTAAAGCACTTTGAAGACTGAAGGCAATGCATAAGTATTAGGTATTATTATGCTAATACAGCAGGCACGTCAAGCCTACATCAACATATTGTGGATTCCACATCCCCCTGCCAACCTACCATTTTTTGGCTCAATAACAATTATCTATTACTTCTCATGTCTTTTTCCAAAGCCACACATTCTAAGCAGACACAATTTTTAAACAGATTTTTCATGGTGCATCTTATTCCTTTGACAGTATATCAGTCAGAATCAAGCTTATGTGATTAAGGGTATGTCTCCACTACAAACTTAAGTCAATCTATGTTAGGTCAACTTACAGTCTAATTACAGCAGTGATTCACACCCACACTGCCTTTCTTTTGCTGGTGGTACACACTCTCATCGGGAGCACTTCCACCAACCTAAAAGGGCAAGTGGAGTGGAAGGTGGGGGCTGAGAGCGTCGACAAGAATGACAGCTAACGGCCAATAAGTACCCCCCAGTGTCTGTACGGAGGCTTGGTCACTAACTGTGCTAACATAAGCCCTATGCCTCTCGTGGTGTGAAGTTGCTATGTTGGTTTAGCAGGGAACTTACATCAGGGGGATCATGGCAGTAATGTTTACACTGACGCATTTCGGTCATCGTAAAGTAGCTTAGATTGACCTAACTCTGTAATGCAGACTAGGCCTCAATCTGGCAAGTGTAACAAAACTGGAGTCTTTGCAATCTAAAATACATCCCTACCAGGCAGAGCTGCTTTGCTGATTATTCCTGTCAGAAGAGCTAGTTCCTGGAGTGATCCTGCACTGACATCTTGACACCGCAGGATCGCTTGGATAGTATCTGAATGGGATATTAGAAACTGCAAAACCTGAACCACAGAAAGGAAAATATGAGCAGTGAAAAAAATTAATAGCCATCACAAACAACTAAAATCAGAATTATTACTATATGAACTTTAGTGCAATTTCTCATATGGGTTATGGCTCTCAAAGAAAACCATACTGACTAAACAAATATTATACATAATGTGATCTACATATAGTGTCATCAGCCAATGTTGGACACTCAAAGACAATTCTTGGCCTCAGTTTACCTGTCCTGCTGCCTGCAGATGTTGTGCCATGCTGGATGTGAGGATCACCTGGCACAGTTGGAGAGCTGGGAGAAGAATCTGGCGATAACGTTCCACAGGGGCAGGAATGAAGACAGGGGGATCTCTCATTCCAAACATTCTGAAGAGGTTTAAGATGAAAGGTGTCAGTAGCTGAAGAAAACTGGAGGCCACAAAACCAGATAGCTTACGTGTATCCTAAAGCAGGGGTTCTCAACCACTGTGTTGGGACACATTACTGTGTTGTCACACAGCAGTAAGTGTGTTGTGGAGACCCGGGGAGATGGCTGGATTTGGCTTGGGAGGGGCGGACTGGTATGTCTTGTAGGGTCGTGATATACCGCTGAGTGCATTGTGACATGCAAAAGGTTGAGAACCACTACCCGAAAGGGCAGGGAAACACCACAAAACTCTATCACAGCTCCTTAATTAAGGTTGTCAGCTTTCCAGCATACAGCCGATTTCACACATTGCCCTTCTAACTTCCTTGGAAAGCTGCCTTCTGTCTGACATTTCCCATGAACTCTCACTTGCTAGAAGAAAATATTTCTTTGAAAATATCCAGGTTAATCAGATGACTTGGTCAAAACAACCAGAGTTCCCAATGAAAACAAGCAGTTTCTAAAAATTCCTTTCAGGTTCCAATGGACCTTGTAAACGCCAGCTAATATATTTAGACCTCAGCCCTCCTTCCCCTGCTCCCCTAGTTTCTAGCTCTTTTTGTTGCAAAGACTGCCTTGGAAATCTAAAGTGAGTATCAAGGTTAGAAATTACTCAAGATGACCCCCCCCCCAACATACAACTTATTCCTTCTCCTCCCCCAGCCATCCTCACAACAAAAAGTTGCAAACTGCATCCCCACTCCAACAAAGACTGGTCATCTAAGCTTCTGCTCCTGGTTGCCAAGCTCAAAAAAATTGGACACACATCTACCAGGAAAGCAACACATGTAAATTACTCTGATTAAATAATTTCACAACACTGTACAACTGCATGGAATTGCTGTATCACACACAATTACATGCACCATGAAATAACATGGAAATTAAATTTACTTCACTACTATATGTTCAATGTGTTACTACAAGGAGGAAAGAGAAAAGAAAGCATCAAATATGGGCTCTAAACCAGGGATTGACACAACAGGTACGCTAGTACGCATGTGCAGCCAACATTTAAAATGTACATTTTTAAGGGGCCAGAAACATGCCTATGCATACTTGTGAACGTGCATGCAGGAAGCTAGGTAAGTCAGGGACTCCTCACCACTCTTGGCTGGCAGGACCGGCACTCCCCCTGGCCGCTGCACTCCCCCACTCTGACCTGCTCCATGCCAGCATTGGACTGCAGCCACTCTGGCCCAATCCCCCACCCCTGCCCTGGCTGCAGGGGGTCACGCTCCCCCCAGCTGGAACCCAGCTCCATGCCAGGACTGGGCTGCAGGGGATGCCTTGTCTGGCGCCGTGCCGGGACCAGGCTACAGGGGTCATGCTCTGCCCACCCAGCCCACCTCGAGTACCAAAATGCTTCTGCCGATACTCCTTTGTAAACTCAATCTGAAAAATTATGTCAACCCCTGACTCTAAACACATCCTTCAAACTACCTACAATCCCTCAAACACTAAATCTACAATATACAGAAAAATGGTTTAAACAATACTAATTTTTGCTGCTGTAAATTTCTGCAACTGCAGCTCAAAAGAAGCAGAATCTAAATTATGTTTTAAAAAATTATGGGTTCCTCTCCATAGAATCAGATGTGCTAGAAGGTTTTTTAATCCTGAAGTAAACTGGAAAGTATCATAGTTTATTCCTTTATGCCTCGTAAACTGAAATTTTCCACGCCAACAGAAGGCAGCTTGAATTCAACTCCTGAAAAGTTAACAGGCTAAACATTTTTGATGCAAGGATGAAAGCCTTCAGAATTTGATCTTTGCCACCACGAAGAATGGGTTTTATGGCCAAGCACTCAGTTAAAATATCAGCTTGATGGACACCTACCCCCGATGATCTGTCTCTGGTCGCATGTCATACACTTGACACTGTGCAAGCCTCACAATCACTCCAGATCTCAGCAACTCTAAGGCCCCCTGTTGGATTTTAGCCACTCTGGTCAAGAATGCCTAGAGTATAGAAACAACAACAACAAAAAAAAGCCATGCAAACTTCTGGTGAGACTCCATTTGTACGAACATTCTTGCCCTCCTTGCTATAAATATTATCCCAAAACATGTCTACTATATGCAGAAGAACTTTTGCTATTGCTGAAAATACCGTGCATTGAGCACAGTGAGTGATGAAACAGAAAGGCTCATACAGTTTTTAACGTCGAATGAGTTAATAAGACATGTATACTTATTAGGAATATTTATTGCATGAGCTTTTGTGGGAGAAAATCCCACTTCATCAGACTCTTTGACTCGTTGCTTCTTTTGCTAGACTAGACTAACACGGCTGCCCCTTTGGAACTTATTAGGAATGTAGAGCTCAGGAAAGCATCTTTTGTTGATGAGGAAACAGGCAATGGTGAGCTCTTACCATTTTGGACTCATAGGTATAAAGAGCTTTAAGTAAAGGAGGCTGAGGTGAGAGTAAGCTCTGAAGAGTGAGGTCATCATCTGCTAGGCTATCCACAAGCACTTTCAGGTAGCCACTATTGGAGAGATATAATAGCCATTGCTGCTGCTTGTCTACTGAGACAATGCGATCAAGTAATGCCAATGCTAACATCTAAAAGTAAACAAAAAACAATTAAACTGATTAGCCACACACCCCCACCCCCACCCTCCCACCCCCCACACCATTCTTTTATTTGGAAGCTATTGGATCATCTAGTTTCTGCAGTTTTAGTATAGAAGGCAGCAACTTGACTCCCTTTGTTGTTTATTGCTCTGCCTAGCAAGACTAATGATAATAGTAACATCTTCAAAATTCTTACAAACATTATAGGAAAACTTATCTACATGAAAATACCACCTGCATTTGGGTTTGTTTTAAGCTCCCTGCATTACAAATGCACAAAATGTAACAAGACATTTCCTCTCTCTTCAGTTTGTTTGTTTGCGCATTTAACAAAAACATGTGTCTCATCAACTTCACCCTTTTCCTGTTTGGACGGATCTCTCATATAGCAGGAGGAAATTTTAAAGTAGAGTAACAAATTCAAGGAAATTAAGATGTTTGCCCATGATCAAACAGCAGGTCAGTATCAGATCTAGCAACTGGATTCAATAAGTCCTAGCCTCCAGTCTTGTGCTTTGTTCTCAGGACCAGGCAACCTCTGCACAGCTAGCAGGGTGGGTCTGCACACTGCTTTTAAATGCAATATACCAAAATAATGGTTTTTTAAAAATGTATCTACAGTAAATTGTCAAGTGATGCTTTTTATTCCAGGAGATATTTGTAATACTCACCAAATTACAATTTTTTAAAAAAAGAAATCAAACGTTTCCCTTAATAATTAAAAAAAGTCCCTTTTTAAAAAAAATAAAACCAAAATAATATTAGGCTACAAAAGAACAGATTCATTTACCCGGCCTATCTCATGACCATCACAAGCATCTCTGCAGACCACCTCCATGAGGGCAGCACCATAGCTTTCAATAATTGCCATGTTTTCTCGCTGCAGCTTACAGAACACATCTTCTGGGGCTGTCAGACGTTCCCACATTGTTTTCTTGCCTGTGAAAAGAATTAAAGGAGATATAGAAGGATGAATTGATTAGTACACATCTATCCTAGATGTAGCAAAACAGCAACCACTTATTTCAGAACATTAATGAAGTCACAATGTATACAACACCTCGGTAAGTGGGTTTTCTTTATTTTTTTATGTTCAAATGTACAAACATGTTCTATCCTAAAATCAGTACTCTGGTCAGAACATCCAAGTGGTACGTGTGTGTTGTACACATGCATGTCTGCCTCTTACCCCTCAGATCATCTGTTCAGAATAAAAACAATGTAGGATAAAATATATACACAAGCAAACACTTTCAGTTGAACCTAACGAACTTCCACTGAGAACAAAGCACTCAATCCTGAGGGAAGCAAACAAGACGCATCCAACAGAAACATGTTATGTCCAAAGCAACCAGTAAACTGTAAAGGAATTGTAACAATTCTACTGACACTTCCATCATGCAATTCCCAACACTAATAGAATCATACTGATGGTACTCCGAATGACCATGCATGAAGCCCAAGTTTGATTTCCGACACTGATCCCTTGGTTCTGAGACCCAGAGGTGGCTAGGAATGCTAAAGAGACAAAGAATTCAGCCCTTACATAGAAAAAGTGTGGCTGCACCACTGGCCCTGATGATTGCTTAAGGAATAGTCTTGACTTGCTTTGAAAATGAGTTCCTCTCCAGTCATCTTTAGCTAGAAGAACAGGAGCAGCACCAAAGAGCAAGAAAGGGTTCTTGTAGTTCCAAGTGAAACATCAAGAAACAGTGCACAGGCAGGAGAGCAAATAATGTTTTCCAACAGCGTACAACAACTTAACAAATTTAATAATTTCCAAATGGTCCTGAAACCTTTAACAGATTTGTAATTATGGTTCACTGCTTATTAAATGGACACACTGAATAATGGGATCACATATTTTAGTGCTTGATGCCAGGAAACTCTAAACTCAGGGCACGTAATATATTCAGAATGAACACTTAGAAATGGCCTTTGACAATACTCTGTCCTGACTTAATCCTAACATAATGGGATAATAAACAGCACTGGGTTGATATCCAACAAGTGTTGTCTTTCTCAAAACACAATTGTATTCTACCTGCTTCTAAGGTGTCCGGTTCATCTGGTCTCTGCGCAATCTGTAAGTAATAAAGCAATGATCCATACAAGTGTGTTCTTACTCGCTGGAATCCACCACCTGTTCAGAGAAAAAGTTATTTGTAATGGTGAACAAACTGGCATAAGTCAAATCATTATTCTATTAATAAAATCTGTGCCCCCAACTTGATTTAGCTCCACAATGTTTCTGAGAGGCTTGCCACTTGGTGCACCAATCCAGGATTATGAGAATGAGTTTAGCAAATTAAGATCTTGTCTCATTAGCTATAACAACTGCAACATTCAGTTCCCTTCTATACAACGTACCACAGACCCCCATCGCAACGGTTCTGATTTTGATAACAACATGCTAAGCAACTGTATCAGCAGAATAACATAACCTGCAAGATGTCTAAAAATGTAACGTTGAGACATTCAGGTTTCAAAGTGCATGTACACATAGTCTTGTCTTGTTAGAAAGCGCTCACAGACAATGTGGTTGTTTTATGCTTTTACTGGCATACCTGTTTTCAAAATGAAATCTAGTAGTTTTCTTAAGATGATATGGAGAGAAGAGTCACCAATGGAAGTGAAACCCACAGATATGCCCTCTGAACCAGGTGATGAATTGAAAGAACCATCCAGCATCAAGACATATTGGGAGTGTCCAGGTACAGGGACTGCGAGTGGCCGCTTTTGTTCAGTACGTACAGACTGACTCAGATGGGCAGTAAGGGTAAACACAGCCCCTGCCACGACTGGCATTAACTCCTGGGCTGCATCATCATCAAGGATCTTAAGAGGAAGGGGGGAAAAAAAGAGAGTACATATATTATTTCAAGAGTTACATGTTTACTCATTCAGCTACCCACATACACAAAATTTCTGCAAAGAGAAGGAACATATCTGAATTTTATATTATTTGACATTCGCATTTCATTAAATTAGAAACAGAAGTTTTTTTTATGGAAAACAAATTAATCCCTGATCTCTGTCGTTCTGTCCCCACCACCCCCAACCCCCCAAGAAAGTGTAATCATACAATGACTTTGGAACAGACTATTCACTCTTTATTTTCAGTTCCCGTAACTACAAACATGACATTTATGGTTGGGTGGGGAAACAAAGGGGAGAAGAGTGCAGAGGATATAATAAAATCTGATTTTAAATATTTCACATATAAAAAAAAACACATAAAAGAAAGAACAATTCAGCCATGTTATAATTTAATATCTAAAAAAATGTATGAGAAAAAAGGAAAAGTTGAACATTTAAGACAGAACTTTGAAAAATCCTGCACCCAATCAAAGAATTCTTCAGGAATAAGCCAAAATAGTACTTCAGTGGTCTTGTTTCATTAACCATTTAATGGGTAAAATTATCTTCTCAGTTCCTGTTTATATAAATATTCTTTGCAACCAAAATTCTCTCTGTAACTTGCCTTTTTACCCATATAAAATGATTATTTCTTTGTTATCTTTGCAAACCGGTAAATTATTCACGTGCCAAAGTTCCTAAAAGCATGAGCATAAAAATTGCTCTTAACAGGACCAATGATATGCACATTTCAAAGAGGTTTATCTGTGAATGCAGTGTGCTCTGGCAGTGGGAAGCCACCCTTATGTTTACACTGCTGAAACAAACATATTGGGATTTTTCTTTTTAAAAAGAAAGATACATACAATTTTTCTTTAAAATAACAAAGATAGAAACTTTAATAGAATCAGACAATTCCTATTTTTACCCTGACAAAAATGAGAATAAAGAATTCTCTAAAGTTCTGCTATAGATGTCTCCATAGGACACCTAATACAGTGATTGTGTATGACGTCACAAATTAGGTCTGTGCCAGGAAACCAAAAGTAACATTTTAAAGCTTCAGTGCTCTGACAATCACAATATTCCTCATCAGATTTTGTCCTGGATAGATAGTAATGGGATTGGCTAGCTGTCCATCTTGTCTCCAATTACTACAACAATTCAGTGATAAAATTTAGGTCCAAACAGTCCACTACATTTTTAAAAGTCTCTCTCTAAAGTAAAATAAAATTTTTGTATTTGCATATGCCCCTTTTTTCCCTCCGCAGGAAACCAACAATGGAATATGCAGCTAACCATACAAATGGACAAAATTAACACCTGAGGTGTTTGGTTCTGCCTGCTGGGGATCCATTATATTCTTGATGATCCTCCTTTCTCAAATTATTATTTTTCCGTTTATCATATTCCCACCACATTCACTGTCTTTCCAGCTTTCATGGTTAGACTTAGACCTCTTTGGCATTTCTAAACATGTTGTTCTATAGCAGACATGGCCAACCTGCAGCTCTTTAAAGACAAATTGAGGCTCCCCGGAGAGCACAGCAGGGAAGGGCGGCATGGCGGGAACCAGGGGCAAGAAATCTGCAATGGTCAGGGACAGCAGAGAGGCGGCGGCATGGTGAGAGCCGGCAGAAAAAAGCAGCATGGTCAGAGCCGAGGGAGTGGCAGCATTGTGAGAGTCAGCAGGGAAAAGCAATGTCATCAGTTAGGTGCAAAGACATGTTAGATTCTAAAGTTTACCCACACAATATTAGTTCTACCCTCCTTTTCTGTATGCATTATCATACAGTCTTTAATTACAACATCAGAGGCTTCATTCATTGTACAAACTGGATGCACACAGAGGCAAAATTAAAGTAGCAACAGCAAGAAGTCTGACCTTCTAAGTGCATGATTTTTTAAATATTTTTCTTTTTTGATATTGTTTTCTGGGTAAATATTTTTAAAACTGGCAACATAAATTTATCAAGAACAAGTCTACAATGAACTACAGATAAGTGATGATAATCTAGCAATTTAAACTTGAAAAGCAATTGTAAATTAATTTTCTTTTTTAAAAATCAACTGGCATTGCCAGATATTGTAATATAATGCAAAATTATTTCTCTTGTATTTCTATTTTGAGAATTAAATAAGAATCATCAGAAATGACTGAAAATTGACACAAGTGTTACATCCAAAACTACTGACTACTGTCAAAAGATTATTAGAAAAACCTCTATTAATTTAAAGAATGTTACAAGTACTTATTAGGGATCATGGTTCATTTTCAGCATGCAAAATGATTTAGACTTAGGATGGACCACCACTACTGAAAACTGGCTTTAGAAAAAAATTCCTTAAGTCCATTCAACAAGTGCCTGAGACATCAGTATGTCATCTGTTTGCAGAAGGAACTGCTAGTACATTTATTTTAAGAACATTTTAATTAATATAACTAAGTCAATTACCAAGATAATTTACATTCACTGATTAAATAGCATTCAACATGTATTCATTTTTCTTTGTTGTATACCACTAGTCAAAATCCATTTATATTTCAGTGCAGTCTTCATGAATGACTCTATGGGTATCTGAGCCCATTAGACAAGAGAGTAATTGCTGTGAAGGGCTGAGGATGGAAAATTGTGTTGTAAACTTTCTAAAAAAAATCCCTCACCAATAAAGATTTTACTTTGTATTATACAAAAACAAATAATGATACTTAGAATGTATACAGGGCCTGACCCCAAACAATAAACTCAACGGGATTTTTTCCATAATATCTTCTGTGCATGGACTCCAAAGCACTTACTGAAACAGGCTCTGATCTTGCACTTTATGTCCCCATAAATTCTCATTGATCTGTTGTGATTCTGAACAGTTGAAAAGGCGTCCCTGTGTGCATCTCTTCACAGGATTAAGATGAGAGCAGGATTTTCCCTTACTATTACTTTCATTTTAAAATTAATTGTGTCTGATTGAGTCCTCAGACCTTTTGTCTTCACCATCCATGAGTATTTTAGTGAACAAGTTTACTGGCAAAAATGTTGGCAGGGAAGTGGGGGCATGGTCAGGGCCGGGGTGGGGTGGGGTGCAGAAGTGTGGCATGGCTGGGGAGAGCAGAGAAGCAGCAGCATGGTAAGAGACTGCAGGGAAGCAGCAATGGCAAGTGGGGGACGGAAGCGTGACACGTTCAGAGAAGCCATAGCATCTTTAGATTTTCTCATAGGCCCTAATGCAGCTTACTTGTTAAAATAAAATTGTTTTACAAGTCCTAAACATGATGTGGAATACTAAGACATGAAAATACAAAGGAGAGAAGTTTAAAACTGAACATAGATTACTTTTAGTTTTTGGCACAACTTACTGCTGTGAAGCATCATATTCCACAACGAAATTCAAAACATTGTGCAACACTTAGAGATCAGCATCTGAGAGAGCTTTTACCTACTGCATTGACAAGTAACTGCCCAGATTTTAAAAAAACTTGCCAGAAGCCTGTAGTGTTCTATATCTAGCGACAACTAAGTTTTTACTGTATAGGCCTAGTTTCGTGGTAACCTTAAATAATTATTAGTCTCTGACATTAGTAGGATCAATATTTGCCCTATTTTTACAGTAAAATTAAAGTGTGCAATGAATTTTAAGCTTAGTAATTTTGGAGTAGGTAAAAATATGTAGTTATAATGCCTCAGTGCGGCTCTTGAAGGTTTAATAATCGACTTATGCGGATCTTGAGTTCTGTAAGTTTGGCTACCCCTGTTCTATAGTCATCACGAGTGTACACGAATGATACAAAGCATTTTTTCCTCTCTCCATAGCACTTGCAATTTTCTACCCAAAGAGATAGTGACAAAGGAAAACTTGACTATAAACAGTAAATGTTCTGTAGCCCAGTAGGTGTTTTGCAACATAAAAAAAAGATGAAAGTGTCCCTTTAATGCAATATCAATTACCACCACAGTTAAAAGAGATGGTTAGTTTCCAAAAGAGCATTACCTTATCATGCACATCTTGTAAGAGATCCCGTATAATCAGCTGTCTGTCTTCAGCCTGTATGAGGTCTTGTGGGCAGGCTGTCAGTATAATTTCCACCAGCTGTCTCCAAGATTCAAGAGCATGCCGCTTTGCATGGAGACACTGCAACAGCTTGTTCCGCTCCACCACATACTGCAGAATTGTGTTGATCTCCTGGACTCCCAAGAAAAGGAAATTTTAGTTACATTACAGAGCACAAAAAAACAGTAGACTGAAAAGATGGTCTGTCTTAGATTTTTATCATAATCTTTGAAAAAACAAACTACTTGAATTATTCATTCAATTCAACAGGACAAATGAATTTTCTAGATGGAGAAATAGCACATAGCCAGCAGAGTATAAATCTCCAGTGCTTCACACATCAGTGCCATATACTAACTGGCTGTGTGGGCAGAACTCTGTGCAGATACAAAATTTGCATTCACATCCAATCCATGATGTGGAAAAATAATCTGCAGATCTAAAGCAGATATCCACAGAACTGCAGGGCTTTAAATATAAAATTTGGATCCCCTTTCTTCACAACCTGCAAAAATGGTCTATGGATAAGGATATCTGTGAATATAAAGAAGATAGCTATGGATTTTCAGGGATCCATGTATGGACCCTGTGGTCAAGCACTGAAAGTTCTCTAAGTGCTTTGACCCTCTCCCATTCCAAACAGCAGCAGACCAAAGCACACTAGAGAACTTTTAGTGTCTGGCAGCTGGTTCCACATGAACAATTACAGCACAACTATCTAGTACACTGTGGATTAACACAGCAGTTTGCTAGCATGCTGATTCTACACCAAGACAAGCCCTAGGTTATTTTAACTAGACTTACTTCCATTAGTAAAGGCCTCTGTCCTATGGCTGCCATTCCTGGAAGGGCATTAACTTCTGCAACCAGAACTCTGTGAAGATACTGGAATTGAAATAGCATAAGTTAAATTAATTGAATGAAAGGGGATCAAGTATATCTAAATATTGTTGTGTCTAGCTTGGGACCTTCCCTGTGGTTTGGAAAAGTCTGCAATATGTAAGCATAGCGAAGTGAGCTTATGAGACAACTGAAGACTTAATTTTCTTGATTTTGCATGCCCTCCACTTATTCCAGCCTGTGCTATTACTGCAGCCTTTCAACTGTGCAATTTCACTCTCTCCACCCAAGGTATTCACACTCTTCTCTCCTCACTTCTACCTCTCCTTTCTCCCAACAGTTTTCCTCTTTCTTATTCCATTCCCTCTTTTTCTCCCAAAATCCCCGTCCTCTTCCCACTCCAAAACAAAGCCCTAAAGTTTTTTAAAACAGTTATATTTTAAAAGACATGGACCAACCTCGTACCAGCATAGCTAAGTTCCTACCACCACCCATATCACTTTGCTTATGTGTTGTGCCCTTTCTCTCACCCTTTATCTGTTTTTTGTACTACAGACTATAACGTCTTCAAGGCAGGGATTGTGCATTCCTGTATGTGTTTTACTGCATCCAGCACAAAGATGCCATGATCCTGACTGCAGCCTTTGCCTATTACTCAGATACATATGTACATAAAATAACTGACAATTTAGGTCATATTATTAATAAAATTTGGAAGGAGAGGGAATTTAGAATGGCAAGACATGGAAGAGCATAAAAATTCTCCAGATGCTTCCATCATCAGTATAACAAAGATGGAAGACCAGTAACTCTTATGCAAGATATGGGCATAAAAAGAAATTCAGTTTTAGTCTAACTAGCTTACACAATGAAACATCCAACTAAAAAACAGTCAAAATAACTGTGTTCACATGCTGTAATGGCTGAACTCTTTCCTATGGAAAAGTGGGGTGAAGGAATAAGAGATTTGAGTCTGTAAAAGGAGATAAACGTAATGACATTTAATATAACAACAAGGCAACCGTTGCAATGTAAGTAGTTTCTAGGCAAAACTTGTTTGACTTGTGTTTGACCTAATGAAGGAGAAGCTACAAGGAGGTAACAAGATCCAGTTGAAACAAAGTGCTTTGCAACTTTCTACTCTATAAGAAAGGGTAACAACAATAGTAAGTGAAGTTGCTCACAAGGTCTGTAAGCAGTGGGTTCTGCTCCCTGCCTGCTATAACTGACCACAACTTCTAGTAGTTGGGGGAATAGATAATAAATTAATTGGCAGTTGTTACATACTTTAACATGCTAACACGATGGTTTTAAAGCAATGGGTTGGGACCCACTACTGGGTTGCACACCCACAGGTACTGGGTCACAGCACCAGCCGCTGCTGTTGCTGAAAGACTGGAATGCATTGGTCAAAGATGTAATTGTTGGATCACAGGCGTAAATGATTTTTTTTTCAACTCGGTCCCAAGAAAACAGCTTGAAACCCACTGTCCTAACAGACTGATCAGCCTTTGAACCAATAAAGATATTTTCAACTGAAATGCTGACAATCTGAATCTTGTTGGGACAGTACATGCCAATAAATGGGCCAGACATATTACTAGTGTGTACAATGACCAGTAACAACAGAAACACCATCCCAGGTTTTAGATAGCTTATGTTCTTTGAGACAGCACTCTCTAAACACTGCTTACCTTGACATTGCAGATAACCTGCCCACGTGCATTCTTGTGCTCGCAGTTCGCAATGACCTGTTCAATCTGAGTACGATCAAAAAAATCCAGTTGCAAAGGTTCAGGGATTTCCTGGCTGAAGTCAATTGAGTCCAGGATACTTAAGATCTTCCTGCGTACTGTGGGAGAAAATGAACTGATGTCCTATACAGAAATACCAAGGAACTACTAGGACCTTAACTCTTTTGCAAACACAATTCTTCACTTACACAGGCCTCATGGTAACAGTTTGCTGAGAAGCTAAGGCTATACATCTATGTTAGCAGAATACCTTTTTGTCTTGCATGACTTAGACAAACAGCTCATTTCTACAACATGTTACTTCTCATGTTAACTATGCACATGGACCAAAAATTTCAGGTGTCTAAAATTTAGCTCCTAAATAAAAACAGCCAGATCTTTAGAGGTACCAAGAACTTGTAACTGTTTGGATTTAGGAGTGTGGCTTTAGTGATTTACGTCTTTGGTTTTTTTTTTGTTTTGTTTTGTTTTTTTTTGTTTTTGTTTTTAAACATAAATGCAACTATTTTCAGTCACAGCAACTTTATGATGCTCTCAAAATGATTACTGTCCCAATTCACTTATGGACAGCCACCTCCACACATGCACATTACTCTTTTATCTCTTCTCCCATTCCATTATAACTGTCACCTGAGTTCTAAAATCCATTATTCCATGCTAGATTACAGTGTTCTGAATATTGCAATTGCTGTTCCATGTCTGCCATTCTTCATGCTGAAGTAGATCTTCTTCGAGACAGCCTTTCCTGTTCATGACTAGCAAATTCTTAAGAAATAATGAATCACCAGAACCTTTACCTTTGGAGGCTGTGTCAATGTGAAGAAATGCACTGACTGATCGACTTTCATCTTCCATCCCTCCTTCGCCATCCGCTGAGGGTATTGAAATACAACCAATTAGAAAACTAAGATGGAAAAAATATGTAAACAATTTGACCAAGCCTGAAAAAGCACATGACATGACTAAAACTGGTCAATTTCTCACTTTTAGGTCACTGGATCAAAACCAGACCAGGATAATAGAAATTGAAAGCAGCGATTGCCTGATGACTAGTAAGTAATGATTCCATCCAGGTTAGAGGCAATGTCTGTAGAGTACTTTAAAGGATTAAAACACAGTGTGTGAATGCTAAGTATTGATATTACTGTTTGATGACCAGTGTACAATGAATAGATGGTCTCAATCAAGTTCTTAATCATCAGACATCCACAACACAAAAACCAGGTCAGGGCTGAAAGCCACATTTGGTTGTGACTCTTTCTGTGCATCTCTTCAGTTATTCCATTTATTTGATTCACGTGAAGCTTTCTGCTTCCCTCTTTTACATTTGTCTTGAAGGACAATGTAAATACATAATGAAGTGACATCTGTATCTTTGAGTTGAAACATCATCTCATAATGGTATGTCAAAGTCCAAAATAAACTCTGCTGGAAGAGATCTCTGAAAGAATGAATCTGCCTGACTTTCACTATGGGTGACAACCAGCCAACAAAGAACATTCTCCACCCACTGGAAGACAGAAAGAACCACGGACAATGAGTCGCCAACCTACTTCTATGCTGTAGGTGATTTTACCAAAAATCCTTACTGATTCCATCTACTTACCTGTAAAACCAAGTGTCCACACTGATACAAAAGAATGAACAGAGATGTTTCAAATAAACCAATAGCCAGATGAAAAATAAAAGGGGAATGAGTGTACTCCTGTATTCCATATCACACAGTCCACACCCCTCACTACAGTGCCAATACCAGAAAGCACCATGCAATCCATATTCCTCACTACCATATTGCTAATACCAGAAAGGTTTTCAAATGTTAGACAAGAACAAAAATGCATGTATATAAAAGAGAAGGCTGATCTAAGCAAAGAGATTTCTCACTAGTTCAAATCTTGGTTTCCCTATTCTCTCTGAAAACATCCCCCATTTTACCTAGGTATGGTTTTATAGGCATGTCATCAAGCAGCAGATGCAAGAGTCTTTGAGTGTGGGAACGCTGGCGATTCAGTGATGTCACACGCAGCTCTATAGATGCAGTCTTCATCAGCCAAGACATCTGGTTTAGTGCTGAGATCTCATGTTCTAGGTAAGAGAGACATAGAAAGAAATCTACATAGCTGAGTAAAACTAACGCCCCATATTACAAGAAATTAATTTTTTGTTTGGGTGAGGTTTTATGCAGGATGCATGCGAAAGAAGTGATTTTCAGCTGAACTGAATCTGATTAATCTGCTTCCTTACTGCTTGTTCAGGAAAGCCAAGGACTGACAGAAGTGCCCAAAGCCAGGAACAGTGGCAGCGTGCAGCACAGCTTTCACACGTGTATACATAAAGAGCTGTGAAAATTCATCTCAGTCTTAACCGGAAGCACTGATCTACCATCGTACAGTACTCTGCCCTTCCTGAGCAAAGAGGGTCAATGATGATCATTTATGGTGTCTATGATTTGGACAAACATAAGCAGGCACTCAGATAAGATAGAATATATTCAGCCTAAGTCTCTGCATACAGCAGCATGTACAGCAGACACTACATGCACAGCTAGCATGGGCATAAACAGCAGTGTATCTGGGAAGGCACAGCCTAGAAGATTAGAGTACAGCAGAGTGCTCTATATGCCTGCACCTTAGATGCTACAGGGGCTCTCTCCATTCCCAAGCAGTGCCTCCCATGTCTGTAGTGCCTTGCTTCCTTCTGGTTGCCAAAGCCTTTTGCCTCTGCAGCATGAAATTCTCTAGCAGCAGGGAAAGGCTTCAGCAAGGAGGAAAAAGTAGATTAAGTAGAAGAGAGGCAGCAGGAAAAGGCTGAAGCAGGGAGAAACTGACAGAGCCTTCCCCCATATCCTCCATGCTGCTGGAGCCCTTTATTGAACCATGCAGCTGCATACATAATACCTCTGCTCCAGTAGTTCCCAATGTTTTCTCTGCCATGCCACACCTTGCTACCTTTAATTAATTTAAGGGACATCACCATACATTTTAAATGAGTTCATGAATATTCATGAGCCAATGCAGAGCTCTCTGAGTAGTTTTTCAAAAGTTTTGTGGCATACCTGCTCCGACCTGATGGCACACTGGTTGGGAAACACTTCTCTACTCTACATGCTGCCCTTAGTCAAACCTGACCAGGCCTGAACTTGTGTCCAGTAATCTTCATTTTCTATGTTTATCTAAAGGAGGATTGTAAAATCTCTGAGGCAGACATTGTTTTCTAATCTCTGTAAAGGCTGAGATTCTAATTCATCCTTTTCTTATCTGCGAAAGTCATGACACTATGTAACGCCTTTATTAACAAATAGTAAAAGATTAATAAACTGGATCACCTAGACCAGCCTTTGAGACATGCAATTATTTTTAAAACATTCTCACTGTTACACCTGAGAAATCTGTTAGAAACATTAAAATGTACCTATTAACCACCAAAAACTAATGCCAACATTAGAAATAATCTCAGCCAATTATTCATAACATGGAAGCCCTTCATAAGACAACATTTATACCTGATATAGAACAACCAACTATTCTTCACTTCCCTGGGTCTATATGGATCCCAAAGCAAAGCATTCCCTACTCTTCAAAATAGAAGATTTCATAGCAGGATCTAACAAATTTGTAATGGAAGTGAAATTTACAAATCTCTATGCAAATCCCAGAAAAGTCTAAACAGAGATGCACTGCAAAATAGAATAAAACATTTTAAGGGGAGAAAAAGTTTATTGTGAAAGGTGTATCTCTTTTCCATGTCTCCTCTCAATCATGCCTTCTCAGACTGCAAATTTGATCTGATGGTCTACAAGAGCTTCACAATTAGTTTAGATTTCAGACTAGCAAATCCAAGGAGATTACTTCGCTAAATGAACAAATCAGCAAACAGAGTGGACGAAATCAATTCAATTTGATGGGTAAGAACTCACCTAGACCTTTGACTCCTACCACTTTAAGTTTAAAAACTATGTTAAACAAACATAATATTTCTTTTAAATAAAAGATGCTTTACCTTTGATAGAAAATGGCAAATGCTGCAACTGAGAGAATAAGAAATCCTGGCTGGTTCTCAAATATCTCATAGTTGGACCTGATGTATCTGAGCATGCACACAACTGATAAATCACCTGGTAATCAGAGCAGAAAATATTAATTTTGTTCCAAATTTGAAAGACATCAAGTCAAAAAAAAAGGGGGGGGGGATAAAAATAAGTTACTTAACTAGTACTGTAACTGTTTAAAACAAACATTTCACCTGCCTACTTGTAGGCTGACAACCACTTATATCAAACACCAGATTGTCAGACCACTGAAGGACAAGAATGAACAGATAAACAGTTTCGATTTACACATGCTATGGCACTGTCCTCTCCTTTCAGCTTGGAAGGTATGAATGTTTCTCAATCCTTGGATCCACCAAAGGAAGGAAATAAGCTGTATGTTTCCTTCTTTCTGTGGCATGAATTCTTTCCTGACTTTAGAAGCAATTTGAATGAATTCCATTTGAAGTTGTTTTTATTTTGAAAGGCTTTAACATAATATGTTGACTTAATTATATATTTTTATCTGTTTTGATTACATATGCAAGGAACCTAGCTCACCAATACATGCTTAATTAACCGTTTCCATTTAGAAGACAGTTATTTCTCATTGCTGAAGTTAAGAAATGAAGTTAATTAAGCTATATAAAATCACAACCATCTCTGTGCTTGTTACTAGAAGCAGTAAACCCCGTTTCACCTTATGCCAACAGAAAATATTTTATATACCTGGTAACACAGTTCTGCAAGATGGGGAGATTCTTGCACTGCTGTAGGGCCTGTCCTTGTTTCAGTACCCTTCTCAAGTATATTCAAAATTGCATGAAGGCAAGTCCGTGGGCAACCCAAGACACCTTAAAACACAAGATTAACTATTATTTCTTTAGCACTGGTTCACTTTGATAAATATAATTACTAGGTATAGTTTATGTATATATACACACACATCATTATGGAAGCTAGACACCTCACACAGACCCTACACTGCACACACTGCCCTGGTCCATGTACCAGCATCACAAAATCTGGCAGAAATTTTGGTATAGTAATTTAAACAGACCTGGGAACTTCATCTTATTAAAAGTCATAAGAAAGTGTTTGACAGACCCCCTACTCTTCCACACCCTCCCCCCGGCCTTTTTTTGCACTGGTAAAGAGGGGTGACAAACAGTCCCATATATCTTACACAATTCTGGACCCTTTTTGTTCAGTTCTATTAAAGAACAACAATGAATGCTATTAATTAGGTTTTTAATAATTTTAGTTCTCTGCATAACAATTGGGGATTCAGCTCTCTAATAAGTTTTTCATTCATTAGTCAATAGCCCACTGAAAGGAGAGATAATGCTCCTGGATTCCATGGATTACACTGTGAAATTTACATGGTTAAACTTGCACACTAACCAAGAAAAAACGATTTAATGTAGAAGAGGAGACTTTTCTTTTCACTCTCACTTTCTCCTTTAAATGATGAACAGAGCAAGTTCCATGCCTGTAACATTTCAGAATCTGGCTAAAGAGTAGGGTGGGGCAGAATTACTACTAATCATATTTATTAATCTATAGCATGATAGTCACTCTACATGTAAAGTCATGAAGAATGTCTAAAGAATAAGAAAGGGCGTGTAGTGAGATAAATTAATTCCTGCAAGAGTTTCAAACAACTTAAGTCTTGAGAGCAAAGCACTACAAGCAACCCAATATGAATTTTTTTTTAAAACTGCTGCACACAGAGATACATATCTATTACCTCCTACCAGAGAGAACTGCAATACAACAAATCTAAAGATCCCAAACATATTCAAGGTATCCTCTTGCAAAATAATTCTTTAAATGCCTCTTTCCATCAAAAGAACACACAGAAAATTCTATGCTAGAGTCAGATTAAGCACAATTTATTTAAACCATTAAACCAAAAATATAATGCCCACCTGGACTGAAATCTCCATAGAGGATTTCAATACTAAATTAGTTTTAGGAAATCAAATATATAAATAATTGTGGAATATCATAATAAATTGATAATCTAATTAATGTCAAAATGATGCAAAAAATTCTTTGTATTTAGGCGAGCACAGAAACGTTCAAAATTACAGCATGTACCTTGTCCTTCCTGGTGAGACTACCCATGGGTAAGAATCACTAGTTAACCTCAATGGCCATTTTTAAATTATTATATTTTGAAACTTCCAACCGCTGTCAGCAAGTAAAAGTGGTCTGTAAGTGGGGGGAGGTGTCTTGAAGCAATTCCTTGGAAACTCCACAGCTAAACAAATACTTATGTACGACATCTATCAATTTAATTATGGGTCTTCCAGCTCTTAAACTTAGAAATCTAAGCTAATGCACTGTTTTCTATACATTTGCTTTTGCATGCCCAAACCACCTAAATCTGGATTGCCTCAGCTTTTCTGCAGCTGGCACCAACACACTTCTCCTAATGTATTCATTTCAGACATGGCCCATCCTTGTAACTCCAACCATCTATCTTGACATTTTTATTTTCACTCTATTCTACATCTGCTCCTGCTTCTTCCTCAGTGCCCAGAATTCAGTGCCATACAAAAGCATAGCCCCAATCACCATTCTGTAGGTCTTGCTTTTAAATTTGATAGCTATCCTATTACAGATCTCCCCAAACAGCCTTTTAGTTTTCCTCATTAACACCTATTTATCTAAAATATTCTATAAAAAAAGACTTCTTCTTCCATCTCTTAACAAATATACCTCACAAACCTTTTGATTAAGAGCAGAGAATGCAAACAAATCAGACAAACCCCCATGCAGTTTTCCAGCAAAATCAAGAAACATCAGACACACCATTCCTGACACTTCTAAAGGCTTTTTAAAAAGCCAGAAGAAAACTCACCCCAATGCACAAACACATTTTTAAAACTTTCTATATACATCTTACAAGACAAAAATTCACCTTCCTCTTCCATAGAGTAACTTGAAGAAAGAAAAGCCAACTCCTAAGTGATATAACCAATTCAAACCAGGTCTGCATCTGTAAATCCCCAGATCCTCTGTACTGTGTTAAAGAATGTGTCCTGTGGTAGTTTATATGTTGTATTTGAGTATCAATATACTTTTTTAACCCAGCACTTGAAGGTTAAGATCATTCCCCTTGATGCTATGCATGAGGAATCAGGATTTCTCCCAATGAACTTTCCAAGACATTATCTTAACAGAAAAAGATAGAGAGCCTTTTCAGTCACATACCAGGGTCTTGCAGATTTGTGGTGCTGACAGGTTTCTTTTGTTCATACCCCAAAAGATACAAGGCCAGATTGGGTGGACTGCACTCAAGAGAGGTGATGAGAAGGTTCAGGATGTGGATTTTGGTTTCATGGTGGATCCGAGACTGCCTCTTTTCAGATTCCAGTTCTTATTATAAAGTGAAAAAAGGTTAGATGAAAATTGAAATGAAGATAATACAAGTACTGCATGGTCTTCCCTAGCCGCAACACATAAACTAAACAAAAGGAAGTTAAGGCTAAAACTCAGATCACTCAAGAATTAATTACAAATTACTGTTGAATAGAACCCTACATCATTTGTCCAGAGAAATTTATAACATTTTCTCTTAAGAACAGGTCCAATTCTTAATAGGCTGTTTTTACAATTTTTCCTAATTTAAAATAAATGAAGCATACTTGTCATCCAACTAAGGGGCCCTCTGTGCAGCTGCTGTGCCAAAACTAAAACAGTCTCTGGGTTTATTGCTCAGTAATTTGAAAGCTGAACTTGCATGTATTTCCTTCATTCACTTCCAGCAATGTGAATCTACACAAAAGATAATCATGTAAATAAAAACTGACCATTCACACCATTTTCTGGATTAATTAATTCCTCTGCATCTTCGTTATCCAAACACTCCACAAACCCAGCCATCAGCTTCTGGCTTATATTCTGGATTCAGAAAGAAAAGGTTGTGAATGAAAACCACAAATAAGTTTGGCAAAGCTAAAACATTGCTATAAATGAAAGACAATTTTTTAAAAAAACAAGAGTTTGTATGGTCGCACATTGATGTACATTTAATGACAAAAATGTGATCAAACTAATGAGCAGTAGTTACTGTGGTCTAATCTGTTTTAAGTGTATTTCAACTGTTAAGCCACGTGCCAAATAATAATTTGAATTCCCATGTTTTAAAAATATACTACATTAACCACTCCTAGAGAGGACACTCTTAACAAAAAAGGGGTTAGTATGTCATACAAAACTGTCTTTTCTCATCATAGTAACTGTTTCATTAAATCAGAATACTAAGAGTAAGCAGGTAATCTTCATGGTGCCATGAAAAAATCTGTTCTATAGAGACAAGACACTATGTAGCCTTATCTCATATGTTCTAGGGTTTCTGGGTTGTGGGTTTTGTTGTTGTTGTTGTTGTTGTTTTATTTTGTTTTTAAAGTAGTACAAGTATTGTTTTCCCATCACTACTTTTTTTCCCCCAAATTCAAACAGAATGGCAGTTACCTGATCATGTGTGAAATCTCCTACTAGCTTTATCTGTATGTTGGAATTACAAGAAATGCAACAGAGGATCTTAGCACTTTCAAAAGCCAGTTCAGGATTGCTGTTGCCATGATAAAGATACCTTTAAAAAATTGCAAGAATATTTGTAATTCAATTTTTAGCCATTCCAGAGTTCCAAGAGGATACTATCCAAAAGAAAAAAGAACATTTGTAAACCAAAACAATGTTAAATCAAATATAAATAATCAAGTACATATAGTAAATTTTTAAAATTATAAATTGAGAGTTTTTTTTAAAGAGGGACACAACAGCTAAATTGTCTCACCACAACTAATAAAAGACTAAGCAGGGGAGAAAGATCACTCCCAGAATTTCTTCTACTGTTTCTTTACCCCATATCCACCTTAAAGGTATCAATATTAAAGAAAGACGGCAATTGGACATAGTCTCAGGAAACAGGTGGACAAAGAGCAATGGGCCTGAGAGACTTCTATCTAAAACTATATACTTACTATTGTTATATGTAACACACAAGATTACAGTAATAAAAATATTAGAGAAAAAACTAATTATGCAGTGTTTTTACATGACTATGTGTTTTACTGATTTCACTGTTTTTCCTGTGTAGTCAGTTTTCCATTTGTTTGTATTGGCCTGTCTATAGTAAAAGGTATTGTAAACCACCAACAGTGATAAAGGGACTCAATGGTAAGTGTGGTACTTGAAACTGCCTAGCTCTCTATTAGAAAAATCATGTTGACAAGGTCCCTTTGCTGGGAATAAACTGACCAGTGGTGCTGCAAAAAGCTCAGATAGCAGATTGGGTCAAAGACATTTTTACTGTCTAAATATATGGCTATTGCAAAAAGGCCAGTCTGAAGAAATGAAGGTTATACTTGGGTGAGCAATGAATTTTAAAAGTTCTGAATGCCATAGAAATGATTTGTAACTTACAGAATTCCTCAGAACAGAAATTTCAGACGACAAAATACAAACACAGGCTCCACTCTTGCAAACAGATGCATGCAGGTGAACCCTTCTGGCCAAGTAGAATTCACTGACTCCAGGGAGGCTCAGAGCAAGCCGAAGGACCTGCTGTGTGTCTCCAACTGAAGGATCAGGGCCACAGTGGACTCTCTTCACTTTCCAACACAACCTAAGTGACTTCCCCTCCAAAGGGTTTAATGCCTACCTAGCAATGTTCACCACATTGTCTGCCTTTTTAGTGCGGGGATTGATTCCTTGCAGCAGCTGTTCCAGAGGCGTGGCAATCAAAGAAAGATGGCTCTCACGTAATAGGTCCATAAAAAGGTTCTCCTTCTGCAGGGTCAGATTAAGAAGTGCCAGGCAGTACTGCACTGCTTTCTCCAAGTGTGTCTTCCCTACAGTACATAAGCAAAAATGTAAACATAAAATAATAGTTACAAACCAAGCCACAATTCCTGAAGCTTCTACAAAAAGGTAATGTTTAAATGACCCATTTCTCAAAATAATCTGCCAGGAAAGTTCCTTGAGATCTGATACTTGTTTTCAATTAACTTCCTTCAAAATATAACTTTATATATTTGAGAACAAAAGAGCTGAATTGATAAGATGTATTAAAATACCAGTGTCACATTGCTGTTACTAAATTCTTCACTAATACCTTAAGAATAAATTAGTGGAACGTACCAGGAAAGGGGGCATAAGTATCAAGTTGTTTAACCCCTTCTTCCAACAGACTAAGGGACAGTTCCAACATTGGTGACTCATTCAACAGATGATACATCAGACTGAAACCAGGTGGTTTATGTGCTGTTATTTCTTCTCCTAAAAAAGAAAAAAATATATGGGGAAAATTACTTACTAATAATTCATTTTGTCAGCAGCATCCTCTTACTCCATTCCCTACCAGAAACATCTCAACAAGTAAGCAACACCCCAATGAAATGTGAGATATCATAAGACAATTACTTGGAGCACAATACAGTCAAACACCATTAAAGCACATAGCAGCTCATAAAAACTAGGAAAAAACAGTGGTAGTGGGTGCCACAAAGTGGCCTTCAAAACCAAAAAGCAGAATTTTAGTTAACACTAGGGGTACTCTTTTAGGGAACATCTGACCTTTAATTAAACCTGAAAAGGATGCCCAAGCCACATTTGAGTCACAATCTCTTTAGAACCACCTATTATGGGTCCTTCAGAACCCTTTTATATCACAGAAACAAATTTGCTTTACTTTAGATTCCTCTGAAGACCTAGTGTGTGGAAAAAGAAAATTGACAATACACTGTATGCTTAATATACATAACTATTTGCTGTAATGATCTAGAGCATGGAAGAAAACAGTCATTGGTGTGAAACAGAAAGGTCGTCAGAAAACAAAACCAGGAGGCAAAAGAAAAAAAAAAAAAAAACTTTTAGTTTAAACTAACACGCCCAGTTTACTTATCCTCCTAAACAAGAGGACAGAATATGGTACAGGACACAAACACTAGGATCCTTTTTACTGTGTGACGTGACCTAGAGGTGCTCCCAACTGTGCTAAACTTACTAGAAAGACATATTTCTGCCTGGCTCTCCATTTCAGCACTGTTTCTAAAGACTCTTTGAGTCTACTGCAAACTAATAAGTACTGGCTAGTGAGAAGCTTCAAGAGGAAACTTCATATTAAAAATGTGTGGTACAACACACCAAGAAACAAAACTAAGGTGAATAAACTCAACCTCAAACTCACTGTAATGAAGCAAGTACCATCTTACTTGGCTGTGAAGAGTACTACTCCTGACTAAATCACAATTCAGCAAGTATTGGTCTTAACTTCCTACTCTGTGATACCAATAGAAAACTAACTACAGAACACATCAAGTGACATTCCTTAACTGGCTGTATATTTACAATGGGTATTTCAGAGGTAAACCAAAGAAAAGAAATTCACAGCGAAGAATAAGATATTTAAAAATACCAAAGTTAAACAAACAAAAAGAAGTTAAATACTGCCTTTCAATGAGATAATTTTAGTTACTAGAAAATCGAATGCAAAGTCATAACAAATATAATACATTCTTCTCAAAAAGTAGCAATGACTGTGTCCTATGGCAGATGTTCCCTTACAACGAGCTGCCAGGTGGATATTGGTAAAGTATAGAAGAATGTAAGCAACCGACTAATGTTTGCCCAAATAGCCAGTAATTAATCAACTGTGATCCAGTACTAAAAGGTGCATCAACTACAATTTCCCCAATTTGGCTGCCATTTCGTGGAGCCAAGAGGTAAAGGATTAAAGCCCATATTCATAAGTTCATGGCTGGCATATCCGCCAACCCCCCACCTTCTCAAATATGTGGATACCTTAAGGACTATAAGCTCCTCTTCTCAGCCAGGCCCACAAACCAGCTGTAAGAACAAGCAGCTGGACTAAAAGAAAAGATTCTCTTGTAAAAGAAATGTGCTCCCAACATGCTCCACTTAAGGTGTTTGCGCCTGCCGCAGCACCGGTCTCGGAGATTTTTGATTAGCAGTGGCTCAGCCAGCAGTGGGGATGACAGGCATTCAGCGTTTCCCGCTCTGGTGACGTCAGCCAGTCACTCTCCCGCTGCTGTTGCTCTCCAGTTCCTTTCTACCCCAGAGACACCCTGCCAAGAGAGAAGAAAAGAGGAACTCTGAAGTAGAAGGGAGGAGCGAGGGTCATGGAGCATGTCAGGAGCACGGACCTTGAAAAACTTCAGCTACTGCACGAAGGTGAGTAACCTCCATTTCTTCTTCAGGCAGTGCTCCCGACTGCTCCATTTAAGGTGATTCTGTAGCAGTCCTTGAAATTAGGCAGTGGGTACTTCGGACTGTACATTATCAATTGTTCTAAGGACCGCTTGTCCCAATGCCGTGTCCATAGATGAAATCTGTTCTAATGCGTAGTGTATGGCAAAGGTATCGTTCGAAGACCAAGTGGCTGCCTGACAAATTGCTTGAAGCGGGACCCTTGTAAGAAAGGCCACCGAGGATGCCATTGCCCTCGTGGAGTGAGAACGTATTGTATTAGGTGTAGCTATTTGACGCATGGAGTATGCCATGCGCATGCAGGACGAGATCCAATTGGACAATCTCTGTTTAGAGACTGGTTGCCCGCAGGAGCATTCAGTAGTGGAAACAAAGAGTCGTGCAGACTTCCTGAACGGTTTGGTTCACTCTAAGTAATATGCAAGTGCTCGTCTGATGTCAAGGGTATGGAGCAGTCTTTGCTGGGGTGTGGTATGAGGTTTAGGGTAGAATACTAGTAAATGGATTGTCTGATTGATGTGGAAGGCTGACGCCATCTTGGGAACAAACTTCGGATGTAGTTGTAGGGCAACCTTATCCCTGTAGAATGTGGTGTATGGTGGATACACCATTAACGCCGCCATCTCCCCAACTCTTTGAGCTGATGTGATTGCTACAAGGAATGCTACCTTCATCGATAAATGTAAATATGAGGCTTTGGCTAACAGTTCAAATGATTGTTTCATTAGCGCTTTGTGTACCACGGTGAGGTCCCAGGGCATTGCTGGTGGGTGAACATGAGGGTATAAGTTCTGCATGCCTGTCATGAACCTTTTGATGGTTCTGTGAGCGAAGACTGAGGTTCCCTCTACGTCGTCATGGAAAGTTGAGATGGCAGCAAGATGTACCCTAACTGTACTAACTGTAACCTTTGTTTCTTTCAGGTGAAGGAGGTATTCTAGAATCGACAGGATAGGAGCTGTCGACAGATGTATCGATCTTCGGGGAGCACCAGTGGGAGAATCGGGTCCATTTTTGCAGGTAACTATTTCTCGTGGATGGTTTTCTGCTATTTAACAGGATATGACAGACTTCAGTGGAGCACTGGAGCTCTATCTCCTTGAACCATCGAGGTTCCATGCTGTTAAGTGTAGTCTGTTCAGATCGTGGTGTGTGCATGCCCCGTGATTCTGTGATAGGAGGTCTGGAACAAACAGTAGGGGAACTGGACTTGTTATGGATATTGTGGTGAGCAGAGTGTATTAAATTTGGCGTGGCCACGCTGACGCTGTCATGATTACTCGTGCTCTGTCATCTCTGATTTTCCGAGGAGTTCGTGCAATCAGTGGGATGGGCAGAAACGCATATAGTAAGGTGCCGCTCCAGCTGAGGGGAAACGCGTTGCCGCTGGAGTCTAGGCCCCTTCCCGCTCAGGAGCAATAACTGGTGCATTTTTTGTTGTTCGTTATGGTGAATAAATCCATTGTGGGGGTTTCCCACTTGGCGAAAATGTTTCGAATAATGTCGTGTCTGATCTCCCATTCGTGTTGGTTGGGAAATAGAGGACTCATAGAGTCCGCTATGGTATTGTCTTTGCCAGGGAGGTATTCTGCCACTATCGATATGCTGTGTAGCAGACACCAGTCCCATAGTTTTATTGCTTCTAGACAGAGGCACCACGATCTGGTTCCCCCCCCCGGTCGATTTATGTAGAACATACAAGTCCTGTTGTCAGTGTGGATTGTGATGGCCTTCCCTGCAATTAGGGGAAGGAAATGTTGACATGCGTTGCTGACTGCCCTTAACTCAAGTAGGTTTAGGTGGAGATGTCTTTCTAGAGAAGACCACCTGCCCTGCCCTGAATGGCTTGGTCCTGGGAATGCACCCCCCATCCCCATAGAGAGGCATCCATAGTTATCATGATCTGAGGTTGTGGTGATGAAAATGGAACCCCTCGTGAGAGATTGGTCTGGTCCATCCACCAGGCTGGGGAATCCCTGATTTCTCTAGGGACAACCAGTAGTGCCTTGGTGGGGTGAGCGCAATGCTTGAAATGTGATAGGAACCATAGCTGAAGTGGTCTCATGCGGAGTCTGGCGTTGTTTACTACGTATGTTGTTGCCAACATGTGGCCTAACATTTGCATCGCTGTGTGAGCCGAAATGATTGTGGCAGTTTGTATGATTGATGCCATCTGTTGTAGGTTGTGGAACCTGTCGAGTGGTAGGTAGGCTCTTGCCATAGGTGAATGTATCCTTGCTCCAATGAAATTAATTTCTTGAGATGGGATGGGTGAGGATTTGTCGTAGTTGATGTTGAGTCTGAGTGTGAGAAAGAGCTTGGTTATTTGTACCGCCTGGGTCGCCTCTTGATACGTGGGCGCCTTGATTAGAAAATTGTCGAGATATGGAAATATCTCCATGCATCATCTGCGTAGGAAAGCTATTACAGGCGCCAGGAGTTTGGAAAAACACCCTTGGAGCCGTACATAGGCCAAAGGGAAGCACTGTATATTGGAAATGATGGTGAAGAAATTGGAATTGTAGAAACTTTCTGTGAGAGGGACAGATAGATACATGGAAATATGCGTCCTTTAAGTCGAGAGAGGCCAGCCAATCGTGTTGTTGAAGGGTAGGAAAAATCTTGTTTAGGGTGAGCATCTTGAACTTCTTGACCTGTATGTGTCTGTTGAGTCGTCTGAGATCGAGGATCGGTCTCCAGCCCCCAGTTTTTTTCTGAGTTAAGAAGTAAGGGGAATAGAATCCCCTTCCCTTTTGATGATCTGGAACCTCTTTGATGGCACCTATATGAAGAAGATGTTGAATCTCTTCTTGTAGTTGTTGTACGTGGTTGGGGTCCCTGAAAAGGGATGGGTAGGGGTGGTTGGGTATTCGGTTGTGAAGTGAAGGGGATGGAATAACCTTCTTGGATGATCTCAATGACCCATTTGTCTGATGTTATATATTTCCACTTGTGGAGGAATGGCTGTAGTCTGTCTTTGAAAATAAGGCCATGTGATGGCTGCATCTTTCGGAAAAAAGAATTGCTGGTTGCTCCCTCGACTTGGCCATCAAAATTGGTGTTTAGTGTTAGATGGCTGTGAAGGCTGATATGGTTGATTCATTTGTCTGCCTCTTCGAGATTGGCGTGGTCTATTACAGTAAGTATCTGTTCTCCTGTTTGATTGGCATTGTGAGAACCTCTGGTTAGAGAACTGGTTCTTGTACGATCTTCTTGAGAACGGGGTGAGAATATCCAAGGTTCTCAGGGTAGCTCTCGAGTCCTTCAGGCTGTGCATTACATCGTTTGTGCTCTTCCCAAACAGATACTCCTTATCAAATGGGAGGTCCTCAATGGTCCGCTGCATCTGTCTGGGAAGGTCCGCTGCCTGCAACCATGAAGAGCACCTCATAACAATCACCGTACCTAGAGTCCTGGCAGCGACATCAGCAGTGTCCAGAGAGGCCTGCAAAGATGTTCTAGTGACCAGCAAGCCTTCTGTAATTAGACTGTTTACTTGTTCTTGTTTATCATGTGGCACGACGTTTAGAAATTCATTCAATCTGGTGAAAATGTCACGGTTGTAATTAGCTAGTAGTGCTGTGTAATTGGCAATCCTCAACTGTAGGGCCGCTAATGTATAAACCTTTTTCCCCCAAGAACATCTAGTTTCCTGTCTTCTCTGTTGTTAAGATTGGGTCTCGTATATGTCTGTCTGTTTCATTGGTTTGCCGCCTCAACCACTAGAGAGTTGGGTTGGGGGTGGGTAAACAAGAATTTGTTCCCCTTAGGGGCGATGAAGTATTTCTTGTCCACTCTCTTGCCAGACGGCAGTGCCGACGCCAGTGTCTGCCATGTCTCATTGGCAGGCTCCATAATTCCCTCGTCCATGGGTAAGGATAACTTGCTGGAACTGGGTGTTTGGAGGATTTTGTATAGCCTGTGCTGCGTTGTCTGATTTTCTTGTAACGAAACCTCCATGGAATCCGCTGCCCACTTGAACAATTCTCAGAACTGTTTATTGTCGTCATTCTTGCCCTGCGTAGAGGGTTCCTTGCTAGATTCGGTGACAGCCGTCCCCATGGTGGGTGGGACTGAAACTGGTAATGGTGGAAGAGGCTGTATTACTGGGAAGCCGGCCGGCATACTCTTGGATGATGGTGGCACACTGTAAGGCTTCCAGGGCATCTAATTTAGCCGCTGTTGTGGGAAGAATAGCCGGGGGGATATGCCCAGGGCCAAGTTAAATTGGAGGCTGCAGCCTGGTCAGCTTGGTTTGGTGGTGCCTCGACTGGAGCAGGACTCGAAGTGCCAGAAGAAAGGGTGCCCCTTGATGGGGATGTAGAAGGGGCAGTGGTGCCCGAAGAATCAGTCTGAAACAGTGGTGATATGGGCGCAGAATGAATGGTTAAGTCCTCAACCTCCACTGTGTTCTTAGATTTTTTCTTATGGTTGGTGGAGAAAGAGGCTGATGCCCTGCGGTGTGACAGGCTGTGATATTGCTGGGCAGAAAGTCCCTGGTGATTGTGGGACTGACAGCACTGCGGTAGGTACCGTCATCGGTACCATGGTCAGAGCCGGTATGTCAGGGGGCCCAGCCAGTGCGGGCATAAACGGCGCCGCAAGCACCGGTGCAGGACTCAGTGCAGGCGGAGCTACTGGCGCTGTTTGACTGTGCGGCACCAGAGTCAGTGCCAAGGTGCATGCTGTCCTTGCCAGCTTCTTATGACCGGCGCCTGCGGCTTCATTGCTCACATCCATGGGGTGCGCCGAGCGCGCTGTGAGATGGGTTTGGTGTCCCTTGAACGTTTCCTGGGCACCGGTTGCTGGACCCTCGCCTGTGTGCTCCCTCAGGGTTATGAGGAAAGGCACTGGGGTCGGAAGCGGGGCGGAGGGAGCCTTCAAGCAATAAGAGCTTTAGTTTTCGCTCCCGCTCCTTCTGTGATTTTGCAGTCAAGCTCCTACAATGCTGGCATTTATGAGAGGGATGTCCCTCTCCCAGGCATTTAATACAGGAGCTGTGCCCATCTGCGGCAGACCTTGCCTCATTACAGTCAGCGCAACACTTAAAGCCGCTCTTGGTTGAGTTCAGAATCGCGCTTGTACTCTTTTTTTCTTGTTGTTGTTGTTGTTTCTGTTCTGTAGGTTTTTGTAATTTGTTTTCTCTTTTTCTCTCTCTTTTTTCCCTTTCTCAAGGTCCTGTGTTGGGAGCCACCGTGGACTCTGTCCGGAGTCATCAGCAGTAGAAAGGAACTGGAGAGCAAGGCAGCGGGAGAGTGACTGGCTGACGTCACCAGAGCGGGAAACACTGAACACCTGTCATCCCCACTGCTGCCTAAGCCACTGCTAATCAAAAATCTCCTAGACCGGTGCTGCGGCGGGTGCAAATACCTTAAATGGAGCAGTTGGGAGCACTGGCAGAAGAAGAACACTATCATGTTATAGTAAGTGTGCAATACAGAGGAAACAGCACCAACTCACTAGAGTCAGTGATGGCAAAAACCAAGACCTGTGAAGTTGATTTAGAACAGGGGTGTCAAACTCATCTGCCATGGTGGGCCAGGACTGACTTAAATGTACTTCAAACAGGCCATACGTACCATAGCTTGAAATATTAGGACACTCTCGCAGCATCACAGAGCACTGTCTGTGCAAGTCAGTGCTCCATGAGACCACATTCTCTGTCTCTTTATTAGGGAAAGGTATAGTCCCACAGAGCACAGTCACAGGCTGGATGGAAGAGGTTTGCAGGCTGCATCCAGTCCACAGGCCACTTGTTTGATACCCCAGGTTTAGAGATTTGATGCACAGGATGAGCCTTACTCTGAGAGCCTCTTTCTTCTACAACTAAGAAGCCCCCATTCTTTCCCCTACTGCCCGTCTCATTTCTTTCTTCGTTTGTTTCTTGTACCTACTATAGAGAAAGAGCTAGAAGAAAAGGAAAGACTCCAAACTACAAGAAGAGTTGGTTGTTCACCTGTGTAACTCTGTTCTTCGAGGTGTGTGTCCCGTGATGCTCCACTGAAGGTGTTGCAGTGTCCGGGCACCACTCGACGGTCATTTTCTGAGCAGATATGCAGCAGGCTGCGCTCGCGCCGAACGAGCACGTGGCACTGCCCGAGCGGCTCAGCGCGAGCGTGCCCGTTATTCCTCAGTTCCTCTTTCCCAGCAGGTTAGCATCTGTAAGAGACAGGACAAGAGGGGAGGAAGGGAGAGTGGTGGAGCATCACGGGACACACATCTCGAAGAACAGAGTTACACAGGTGAGCAACCAACTCTTCTTCTTCGAGTGATGTCCCGTGCTGCTCCACTGAAGGTGACTATGTACCAGTTACGCAGGAAGGTGGTGGGATGTCCTGCCTGAAGACAATATCTAACGACCCATTATTGTATCTCTAGCTGCCGCTAAGTCCAGAGCATAATGAGATATGAATGTGTGTGGATTGGACCACGTCGCTGCTCTACAGATGTCTTGAACATGAACATTATGTAAGAAGGCCGTAGTTGCTGCCATGGCCCAAGTAGAGTGAGAGCGAATGCCTGGTGGAGGCTGGGTGTTCGTAATCATGTAGGACGTGTGAATACAGTCCCTAATCCACTTTGAAAGTCTCTGACCGGAGATGGGTTCTCCTTTTTGTCATTCTGCAAATGATACAAACAGTTTATTTGATTTTCGAAAAGTAGCTGTTCGATCAATATAAAAGGTAAGCGCCCTCCTCACGTCAAGAGTATGTAATGAAGCTTGCAGCGATGAAGTATGCGGTTTTAGGCAAAATGTAGGAAGGTGAATAGGTTGATTAACATGAAATGTTGAGACTACCTTAGGCAAGAAGCAGGGGTCCAGGTGTAGTGATACCTTGTCTTTATGAAAGACAGTATAGGGAGGGTCGCAGCGTAACGCGTTCAGTTCACCCACTCTCCTTGCAGATGTGATCGCAACCAGGAAGGAGACCTTCATGGAGAGGTAGTAAAGAGAACAGGTCACCAGCGGCTCAAATGGTGATTTCGTGAGCGCTGTAAGAACAAGGGTGAGGTTCCATGGGGTTGCTAGAGGACGAATAGGTGGAAAAGTGTTCTTCACGCCTGTTAGGAACCTTTTAATTATGGGATGAGCAAAAAGCGAGGAATTGCTCATAGGGTGGAGTGCTGATATCGCAGACAGGTGAATCCTTAAGGAACTATTAGAAAGAGACAAATGTTTTAAGTGGAGGAGACAGTCCAATATCTGAGGTATAGTAGTTTGGTCAGGACGGAGGGCATTAGCTATACACCATGTGGTGAAGCATCACCACTTGTAAGAGTATGAACTTCTAGTGGATGATTTTCTGCTATTGAGTAGGATGTCCTTGACTTCGTGGGAGCAGGAGTCCTCACCTACCCGGAACCAATTTGATACCACGCCATGAGGTGTAGCCTGGAGATGTCCGGGTGGTGCACTGGAGTCTTGGACTGGTATAATAGATCCTTTACTAGTGGGAGGCGTATCAGTCTGCATACCGATAGATCGAGTAAATGTGGGAACCAAAACTGGCACGGCCATGCCAGGGCAATTAATATCACTGATGCCCGGTTGTGTTTGATTTTCTGAATGACCCTGGGTATTAAAGGGATCGGTGGAAAAGCATACAGAAGATGCCTCCCCCAGCTGATCAGGAAGGCATCCCCCAATGTTCATGGTTCGTTCTGGGCCCTGGAGCAAAAGTTTGGGCACTTTGTAGTTGCTGCCATTGCAAACAGGTCGATTACTGGATGTCCCCATCTGCGAAAAATGGCACGTAGGATGGAGATGTTGAGCTGCCATTCGTGAGTTGCAGGAAACAACCTGCTGAGGGCATCTGCAGTGGTGTTTCGCACACCTGGTAGGTAGACCGCAGAGATGTGAACCTGGTTGTGAATGCACCACCTCCAGAGTTTGACCGCCTCTGCGCAAAGGGAAGGGGACCTGGCCCCACCTTGGCGGTTTACATAGTAGACGCATGCCATATTGTCCGACATGACGGTGACGGCTTTTCCAGAAATGGAAGGGAGAAATTGACTGCAGGCATGTCTGATGGCTCTGAGCTCTAAGATGTTTATGTGTAGGGATGCCTCTAGCCGGGACCATCTGCCTTGTGTCGCTAGGTTGGCCATGTGAGCCCCCCAGCCTTTTAAGGAAGCATCTGTTGTTATGATATGATCTGGCTGCGGTTGCATGAATGGTATACCGATCGAAAGATTTCTTAGATCTCGCCACCACAGCAGTGATGCCTTGACTGTGTTGGGAACTATCACAGTCTTCTGAAGTGGATGGAACTGTGGTCTGTAGACCGTGGTGAACCAAGACTGTAGGTGGCGCATGTGTAGGCGTGCGCTGGGAACAACAGTTGTGCACGCTGCCATATGGCCTAGAAGTTGCAACAGTGTTCGCACAGTGACTAGTGGAGCAGTAATGACAAGATCAATCAGCTCTCGGATCATTAATTGGCGCATCTGAGGTAAGTATGCTCGGGAAGTCTTTGAATCTAACACGGCACCTATGAACTCTATGATTTGGGTTGGAGTCATGACTGACTTCTCCACATTTATTTTCAGGCCGAGCTGATGAAAGAGAGTTGTTGTAGCCTGCAAAGCTCGAAGGCAGAGGTCGTGTGAGGAGGCCACGATCAAGCAATCGTCGAGGTACAGATAAATCTTGATACTGCAAGCATGGAGGTAAGATATGGCCACTGTTAGGACTTTGGAGAAGGTGCGAGGCGCGGTAGATAGGCCGAAGGGAAGAACCTTGTATTGGAAGTGCTGGTCGTTGGCAATGAATCTCAGGAAACGCCTATGGGAAGGATGAATGGTGATATGAAAATAAGCATCTTTAAGGTCAAGGGCTGAAAACCAATCACCTTCATGCAATAAGGGGATGATAGTATTAAGGGTAACCATTTTGAATTTGTCACGTTTAACAAATTTGTTCAGAGGTCTTAGGTCGAGTATTGGTCACCAGCCGCCTGACTTTTTACATACAACAAAATAACGTGAATAAAACCCCGAGGAATGAAAAGGTGGGGGTACCGGTTCAATAGCTCCCAGTTGTAGCAGATGTTCGATTTCCTGCTGCAGAGCTTGTACGTGAGAGGTGTCCCTAAAGAGGGACAAGGAAGGGGGATTGGGGGGAGATACGAATGGAATAGAGTAACCAAACTGTATTATTTCCAAGACCCATTGATCAGTGGTAATACTCGACCAGGCTGAATAATAGCGGGCTAACCAAAACTCAAAAGATGATGGTGAATGGTACATATTGCTGGAAGGTGGGAAATGATCAGACCCTCGACCAATGCTTCAGAAATGAGGCTTGGTTTGAGGAGGTTGAGACGTTGAATTAGAGGAGGTGTGTTGAGGCCTCTGTTTACGCCAATAAAACCTAGTTTTAGACATGCGTTGTTGGTCCAACGGCTTAAGATCTGATAGGGACGAATATTGAGGTTGATATCGTCGCTGAAAAGGTTGGGAACGAATGTTAGATCAGCTAGTATATGGAGGAAAAATACCAAGGGTACTTAAGGTCGGCCTGGAGTCCTTCATTGAATGCAATACCTCGTCCATTTTGGAAGAAAATAATTTGAGTTTTCTCCAAGGGTAAGTCTTCAATTTTATTGTGCAGCTCCCTGGGCAGAGCAGCTGCGTGAAGCCAGGACGCACGGCAAAGGACCACTGCTGTAGCTGTCAAACGTGCTGCTGTATCAGCAGCGTCCAGTGACATCTGGACGAAGGTACGTGCTACTAGGTGGCCCTCCACTATGGGGGTCTTACAGTGTTCTTTTTTTAGAGTCTGACATGTCTGAGGTAAGGTTAGATAATTTGTCAAATAGGTTATAATTATAATTGGACAAGAGTGCTGCATAATTAGTTAGTCTAATAAGCAGTGTGGAAGATGAATATACTCGTTTCCCTAAAGAATCCACCTGCTTCCAGCCTTTATCAGAGGGAGTGGCTTTAAACGAAGGCTGCTTACTTCGTTGGTTAGCAGCATCTATTACCACTGAGTTAGGAGCAGAGTGAGAAAAAAGAAACTCCATATCCGTAGGAGGAATATAACATTTCCTATCATATCTTTTGTTAATCGGAGAAACTGTAGCCGGAGTTTGCCATATCAGATTGGCCAGCTCCAGAATCGCTTCATTCATGGGGATTGCGATCTTGGCAGGGACCGATGAATGTAATATTTTGAGTAATTTATGTTGGGATTCAGCAACCTCTTGAAGAGGGATGTCGAGGTCCTGTGCAACTCTTTTAAATAGTTCGCTAAATTGTTTCAAGTCGTCCGGAGGGTTAATTGGGCATTGAATAAACATTTCCTCCTGCAATTAAGAAGTTGCCGGGGAGTGATGAATGGAGTCATTAGACTTGATTGTGCCAATTGAGTGATCTCGCTGAGGACAAGTAATACAGCTATTAACACTCCCAGCGGGGGAGGTGTGCTTGTCCTTGTGGGAGGTTTTGTTTGGCATTCTGGCTGGGGGAGACAATGACCCTGTGTCATAGTGAGAGTGAGAATGACGGTGTCTGGATGAACACCGTGAATAGTGACGGTGCTTGTGCCTGTCAGAAGCATAGCCGTGGGAGGGAGGGAGTGAACGGCAGCAGCTATGATGAAAAGAGTAATTAGATGAGTAATATGATGCCTGACAGGAGTTACGCCAGCGGCTGGATCGCCCTGATAACAGTGATAGGGACGATCAATGACTATAGCCTGGGCTGGGAGAGACGTAATGTGTCTTACGGGGTCATTTGTGAGGAGGTGAACCCTGTTCATGAGGCGGGTTCACTGTTTGTTGTGCCGGTAGAGCTGGCTTTGAAGTGGAGAGGCTTTGCTCCCTCACCGGAACAGCCGGTGCTGACGGTGCGCGCATGCCATCGCTGTGCGGCTGCAGTGTGCTCTTTGCCGGCACCGGTGGCGCTGATGAGCTATGAGTAGTGAGTGGAACCGAGTCCGGTTGTTTAGCGGACCTCGGTTCCGATGTAGCGGTGAGCCGGCTGCGCTTGGTCGCTTGTGGCTGTTTCTCCCAGCTCCGCTTGGAGGCGTGGGAAGATAGAGACCGCGAATCACCCAAGGATCCTGTAGCCTCTGGGGTGTTCGGGTTTGAGGGTTTGGTCGCCTCCCTCTGAGAGGAGTCAGCCAACTTTGGCTCAGGGCAGGTTGGCACGGGGGGGCAGAGCGACTTCTCCATGAGGAGGATTTTTAAGCGAAGCTCTCTGTCCTCCTTCGCTCTGGAGCTAAGGTTTGCACAGTGCTGGCACTTCTGGGGAACATGTTCCTCCCCCAGGCATCTAATGCATAGTGCATGGCCATCCGATAGAGGTATGGCATTGTTGCACTGCGAACACTTCTTAAAGCCAGGTGATACCACCATGCCTGTGAAGCGCAGTTAGGCTCCGACGCCACTTCTTCCGTTTTTTTGGTTGTTTTTTTTTAAGATTCGGGAAAAGGTAAGTAAAATTAATAAAATGAAGACTGAAACCTGTCTTCTTTTCGCAGCAGGGGACCGAAAAACGCAAAAAGGAGAGAGAGACCTTAGGAGACCGTGAGCTGTCGCGGATGGTTTAAAGAGAACTGAGGGACAGTGGGTGCGCTCGCGCTGAGCCGCCTGGGCAGCGCCGCGTGCTTGTTTGGCACAAGCGCAGCCTGCTGCATATCTGCTAAGAAAATAACCGTCGAGTGGTGCCCGGACGCTGCAACACCTTCAGTGGAGCAGCACAGGACATCACTCGAAGAAGAATCTGGATGCTACTGTGCAAGGAAGAAAAGATAAGCGGGTGGGCTCATGCCTTTCTACCAAGCTTGATAGTTCACTTGCCTTCTTGGGTCCTGGTACCTGAAGAATTATTACTGCAAGTCAGGATGCTTTCTGTTATGATATGTGGTGGCAAGGGAGTAGAAAATATACAACAAAGGAGCACTCAAACATCTTATACTACACTTCCTTTCTGAAAGAATGTGACACACTTCACAAATTATACATAGGCAAAAATCACTTAATTCACTATCCAAAAGGAAGCAGCTGTTTAACAGTATAGAACATTCATACTATAATATCTAAATAAAATTGCAAGCCAAGTTCTGGTCAGCAAAATGTAACTTCCTAACTCAATTTTGGCCAGGATACTCCAAACAGTCTGAGTGTGTTATGAGATCTTTAAGAACCACATATGTGCATGAGGTCAGTTTTATATCTCATTTTAAAGACAACACCATCACTAGCACAATGCACCCTAATCCCATGCTGGGGCACTGAGTCATCAGTAATTCAGAAAACAGTGCAGCCTACTACATACGCACACTGGAGTCCCTTCATTATTTCCTGTCTAAGTATTGACCCAACTGGCTTGTGAAATATGACCAAAAAAAAAAAAAAAAATCACAACACAGAAGTAAGGAAGTAGAGTGAAAGTAATAATCTTGTTTGACAGCAAATGAATGAACAAGGTAACCTTGTAACTCCACATATTGGTCTGCAAAGTCTTCAAGTTGAGGTTCATAGTCTCTCAGCAGCTTGTAAAAAACCTCCAGAACCACCTCAGCTACCTCCCACTGTGGACAACCACAAAAAACAAAAAGAACAAAAAAAATCAAACCAAAAAGAACATAAAAACCACACACAGGATATTATCAATACTGTAGTACAAAGCCAAGGTGACAGAAAAATACAACAAAATGGGAAAGTGAAGCAATGCCAACAATGAACAGGGCAAGGCTTCAAGAGAAAAATACTATTCCACAGCACTAGGTACTGGTATGTCAGAGAACTGGAAATACTATCAGAAATGCTTGTTTTGAACTAAAAAAGAATATCTGCAAACTTAACTAATGTATTTTACATACACTCAAAACTACACACAAAAGTATTACGAAATGTACAAGAATTAAATATGCTAGTAAACTTGATGGTTTGCACTGCATGGGTCAATGAAAACGCATTTTCAAACAGAATCATATCAGGGAACTCCAATTCTATGCTTCACTACTACATTAACACTATTTGATTAAATGGTCATGAAGAAAGGAGAACTGTAACTAAGGGATGAAAATTCTAGTTAGTCAAGCATGTTAAATCTGCTTAGGTTCAGCAATCGTTAGCCAAACCAGTACAAATTGCAGTAACAAACCAATTTATAAGATATAATTTAACAACTGCAGATATGCTAACTCCAGGTATTTCTCAGGTGGCTGGAAACATTTTGCCTTCAGAAACAGAGTGCTAATCACACCAGAGGAGTATGAATATCCAAAACAATTCCTATAGTTCACTAATAAAATTCACTCCTATAGTTTACTAATTTTACTCTGCTTTTGACAATGCAAACAGTAGCATTAATAAATGCTCTTTCTAGTCTCCATTCTGTGTTCCACATTTTGAAAGTGGAAGGTGCACCTCAGTAGCAAACTTCAGTGTCACCTTGCTGGCTGTTGAAAGGCTATCACTTTGTCTGTTGAATTAATTAGTTATCAAGAAGCTCAGTGCTCTAGTCTTCTAAGGGTAACCAAATGAGTCTTGAACAATGACGACATATACTGTAAATCTCTTCACAACCTTCTTTTCAGGAGTGAAGGGTGTCATCTGGCTATATTTTTATCTTAGAGACTACACTGATTTACTGCTCAGGGATATCACTGCCGCAGCAAACTTGCACATCACAGCTCTTCAAAGGCCAAGGATTAAGAAGCATTTGCAGCAACAATTCAGTTTACCAGAACGGAACTCAGATGTACATTCAAATATCCCAAAAGAACAATTTTCACAAATAAAAATTACCTTTTCAGCAGCTCTCCTGTAAGCTCTGGTGCGAAATCGGAGAAACACAGTATCTCTGAGGAACTGAAGATAGGGGTCAAAGCCTGGTGGACGCAGTCCTGCTCCCAGGTTAGAAGGGAATGAACTTTCCACTAGTGTGCTGATGAGCTGACAGAAGGCACGGGTTAAAGGATACTCCTCACACCGAGATTCAACCTCATTCAGTTCAACCTTATTGCGAGGGGAAAAAGCATAAAAGGCCCAACTTAAGAAATATCCCCAGACAACAGTAAGAAAATTCCACCTCAGCATATTTGTAATTAAGATCAAAATACACTCAAAATGATAAGGCTGAGATGCAGCACACAAATGGGAAAGGAATGTTGACTGAAAGCTTAGATGACAGAAATTCATTCTCATTGACTTCAGTATGTGTTGGGGTGCACAGAAGAGCCCAATTTTTTTGGCACTTCATTATTTGAAGAGCAATTAGCATAATAAGGCTGTGATAGCTCTTCCTCTTATAAACCTAATTGTTGAAAAGAATGGTAGCTAAAGCAACAGCAATATCATTTCCTTTGCCACTATGGAACACAGTAAAACCTGAACAACATAGGCCTCAATTCTACAAAGTGATGCCTATGCGCTGTTTCAAACAACATTACCGCTTCACTTCAGCATGGCTCCGTACAGGCACAGAAGTTCTTCTAAATACATCATATTTTAGGGTTGTAACCTAAAACATATTCTAAGTTGTCAACAGTTTTCAAATGACTTGGCCTTTTAGTTTTAAAAAAAACTCAGTAGGAGAAAGAGGACAGATTATAGTTCATAACACATTCACTGCTTAAAATTGTTTATGCAGAATTAAGGTTAACTGGTAGTGCCTCACATCCTTCTAAGATGTTAAAATTCACCTATATTTAAACCTCTTAAAACCAGCAAATTCAGAGTTATGGTACACAAACGCCCAGCATACAACCTCTATGCTGCACCCTGGTGGCAAGGGCCATTGGAGATGTATGAAAGTACAAATCAGGCTCGGCGGATAAGGAATGACTCAGTGTTTTAGCAGGGGACAAGGCATCACCAGTCATCCTGAATTCTGCATTAACAAGTGAATTTTGGGCAGTGAATTTTCCCGGATTTTTGAGGAAGTGATGGTAGTGTAGTGGCATGACTGACGGAGGCCTGTAGGGTCACATAGGGCTTGGAAATACCTCCCTGCCTCTCAGCTGCTGGCTCTGCCTTCCTCCTGACTCCTGCATGCTCCCCATAGGATTGTAGGAGCCTGGAGAAGGAAGAAAGTTTGTAACAGAGGAGCTGTGGGGCACGTATATACTAGCAGGAGGTGGCAATGGAGGGAAGCCTCACACTTTCCTTCTTTTCTCCTGGAGCTAGCGTAGAGCAAACAGACTCTGTACCACCTTCTGTAGAACAGGAAGACTGAATGCTCAGATTAATCCAATCAACCCATGGACATGAACACAGACTGACTCAATAGGTCTCACAGACAGGAACTGACCAATTCATTTTAGTGTGTGCACTCTCTCATCTCCCAGGGCTGTGAAATATCAATTTAAACTGGTCTTGTTACACTCATGGGCTAGAGCAATTTGAATATTAAAATAAGCCTTACTAGAGGCAGGCAGTATATACGAGAGACCCCAGGACCAAATGTTTCCAATTCCGCATCGCTAACATAATCTAACCATAATGCTGTGGTGTGGTGGCAATGTTGCCTCCTGTTAAGGCTGCCCCACAATTTTCATTTTAACTGGGGTGAAAAAGGTCTACAAACTCGCTATTTTTTGCATGAGTACATCATTCTTAAAAATTTATTGTGGTTTGTTCATTGCTTGATTTTTAAGTGAGGCAAAAAAAATTGGTTGATGTGATGATTTGTAAAAGGACCATGTGACTATTTTCTAGTGTCTTGATATTTTCTTTAGGCCACTCCCCTCTCTTTTTTTAAACAAATATTACAGTATTTGGAGAGATGAAGTTAATAGACATGAACCTTTGGTTTGTGCAAATCATATGAATTATTGCATAAAGCTGACATTTATTTTCTATGTTTGTTTTTCAGAACAAACATAAGCTACTTTTTGACTGATGATTTGACTAATGTGCTGACAAGATATCATGCTGTCCTTATGCCAGCCCTGAGAACAGGGCTCTCTCTTACAAGTGTATTTTTGATGCTCTGTAATCTCTTTGATCATGTTGACAGAGGAGTTGCAGCTACTTGCTTTTTTTTCCATCACACACTGCTCATGAAACGTATGAGAAGCATACTGCATAATGACATTATCCTAATGGTGATACCTATTAATCTTACTTCTGTTTACTTAAAAACATTCCCCTGATAGTACTTCTAATGTAAAATATTAGTATGCATTTGTGTTTTAGACCAGTGGTTCCCAACCTTTTCTCTACCATTGCATACCTTGATACCTTCAAATTTTTTGAGGCACACCACCATTAAAAGAAAACTACCCCATGCTTCTTATCCATGTGGGTACCAATGATACTGCAAGAGGTGATCCTCAGCAGATCAAAGGTGACTTCAAAGCTCTGGGAGCAAGGGTGAAGGAGTTTGGAGCACAGGTGGTGTTCTCAATCCTTCCAGTCAAGGCTAGAGGCCTGAGGAGAGACAGATGCATCCTAGAGGTGAATGCCTGGCTGCGAAGATGGTGTGGTCAGGAGGGATTTGGCTTCCTTGACCATGGAGTACTGTTTCAGGAAGGAGGATTGATAGGCAGAGATGGCCTTCATCTGTCCAGGAAGGGGAAGAGCATATCTGGGCACAGACTGGCTGACCTAGTGAGGAGGGCTTTAAACTAGGTTCAAAGGGGGAAGGAGACCAAAGCCCACAGGAAAGTGAGAATATGGGAGATCTGGGGGAAGGGATGGAACCTGGGGGTTGCTAGGACTGTAACACCAGGAATAAAAAAGAAGGTAGTTGGAACGGGGGGGGGGGGGGGGGGAATCAAATAATTGTCTTAAATGTTCCACTGAAGCCCCAATACGTGAGGAGAGTGGGAGAGGACAACTCCTAGGAAAAAAATGCAAGGAGGTATATGCAATAGAATTGAAAATCAAAATGACAAAGTAGGGAAATCGGCCGGGTATCTTAGATGCCTATACACTAATGTGAGGAGTCTGGCAAATAAGCAGGAAGAATTGGTTGTACTAGCGCAGACAAGGAAGTATGATATCATTGGAATAACGGAGACGTGGTGGGATAGTCTGCATCACTGGAGCTCTGCCATGGATGGGTATAAACTGTTCAGGAAAGACAGGCAGGGAAGAAAAGGGGGAGGAGTAGCACTATATGTAAAAGAGCTCTATGACTGCTCAGAGCTCCATTACGGAAGTGGAAGCATGCCAGTAGAAAGTTTGTGGGTTACACTGAGAGGGGAAAGCAACAAGGGGGATGTTGTGGTGAGGGTCTGCTATAGACCACCAGACCAGAAGCAGGAGGTGGATGAGGTGTTCTATGGACAACTATCGGAAGCTTCTAGATCACAGGCCCTGGTGCTGATGGGGGACTTCAATTACCCTGACATCTGCTGGGAGGCCAATACAGCAGTGCATGGGCAATTCAGGAAGTTTTTAGAGAGTGTTGGGGACAACTTTCTGGTACAAATGCTGGAGGAACCAACTAGGGGCCTTGCACCTCTTGACCTGCTGCTCACAAACAGGGAAGAGTTGATCAGGGAGGTAGAGGTAAATGGCAAGCTAGGCAGTAGTGACCATGACATGGTTGAGTTCAGGATGCTGATTAAAGGAAGGAAGGAAGGAAAGCAGCAAAACACAAACCCCGGACTTCAAAAAAGCAGATTTTGGGTCCCTCAGGGAACTGATGGGCAGGATCCATTGGGAAGCTAATCTGAAGCGGAAAGGAGTCCAAGAGAGTTGGTTATATGTTAAAGAAACCCTGCTAAGAGCACAGGAGTTGCCATTCCAATTAGGAGAAAGAACACCAAACATGTGAGGCAGCCAGAATGGCTTAGCAGAGAACTCTGCTCTGAGCTAAAACATAAAAAGGAAGCTTACAGGAAGTGGTAGCTTGGTCAGATGACCAAGGAGGCATATAAAGATATTGCTAGGGACTGCAGGGATAAAATCAGAAAGGCCAAAGGACAAATGGAGTTGCAGCTAGCGAGGGATGTAAAGGATAACAAGAAGGGGTTCTACAAGTATGTTAATAACAAGAAGAGGATCAGGGATGGTGTAGGTCCCTTGCTGAATGGGGCAGGCATCCTTGTGACAGAGGATAAGGGAAAAGCTGAACTGCTCAATGCTTTTTTTGCTTCAGTTTTCACAGGCAGGGTCAGCTCTCAGCCCACTACCATGGGTATGGCAGACTGGAGAGAAGAAAAGATGCCCTTGGTGACGGAAGGTCAGGTTAGGGACTGCTTAAAGAAGCTGGATGTGCACAAGTCCATGGGGCCAGATGAACTGCATCAAAGGGGGTTAAGAGAATTGGCCGATGAGATAGCAGCACCGCTGGCCATTATCTTTCAAAACTCATGGAGAATGGAGGAGGTGCCAGAGGATTGGAAAAAAGCAAATATAATACCTATTTTCAAGAAAGGGAAAAAAGGAGGATCCGGGGAATTACAGACCTGTCAGCCTCACCTCAATCCCTGGCAAAATTATGGAGCAGGTTCTCAATGAATCCATCCGCAAACACTTAGAAGAAAATAAAGTGATCAGGAACAGTCAGCATGGATTCACCAAGGGTAAATCATGTCTGACCAATCTCATTTCCTTCTATGATCAGATGACTGGTTTTCTGGATGCAGGAAGATCCATTGATGTGATATACCTTGATTTTAGCAAGGCTTTTGATACAGTTTCCCACAGCATTCTCATTGGCAAATTAAGGAAGAACGGGTTGGATAAGTGGACTATAGGGTGGATAGAAAACTGGCTAGATCAACGGTTTCAGCGTGTAGGAATCAATGTTTCCATGTCTGGCTGGCAACCAGTCACGAGTGGTGTGCCCCAGGGGTCAGTTCTGTTCAACATTTTCATCATTGATCTGGATGATGGAATAGACTGCACTCTCAGTAAGTTCGCAAATGACACCAAGCTGGGCGGAACAGTAGACACGTTGGAGGGCAAGGACAGGATTCAGGGAGACTTAGATAAATTGGAACAATGAGCCAACAGAAATCTTATGAGGTTCAGTAAGGACAAGTGTAAAATCCTGCACTTGGGATGGAAAAGCCCCATGCACTGCTACAGGCTGGGGAACATTCAGCTAAGTAGCAGCACTATAGAAAAGGACCTGGGGGTCCTGGTGAATGGGAAGCTGGATATGGGTCAGCAGTGTGCTCTTGCTGCCAAAAAGGCCAATGGCATACTGGGCTGCATCAAAAGAAGTATTACCAGCAGATCAAGGGATGTGATTATTCCCCTCTATTCTGCACTGGTGAGGCCACATCTAGAATAGTGTTCAGTTTTGGGCTCCCCACTACAAAAAGGACAGGGACATGCTAGAGAGAGTCCAGCGGAGGGCAACCAAAATGATTAAAGGGCTGGAGCACAAGCCCTATGAGGATAGACTGAAAGCATTAGGCTTATTTAGTCTGCAGAAGAGAAGATTGAGGGGGGATTTGATAGCAACCTTCAACTACTTGAAGGGATGCTCCAAGGAGGAGGGAGCTTGACTATTCTCGGTAGTAACGGAGGACAGAACGAGGAGCAATGGTCTCAAGTTACAGTTAGGGAGGTCGAGGCTGGATATTAGAAAAAACTTTTTTACTAGGCGAGTGGTGAAGCATTGGAATGAGCTGCCAGGGGAGGTGGTGGAGTCTCCATCTTTGGAGGTGTTTAAGGCCCGGCTGGACAAAACCATCATTGGGATGGTTTAGTGGAAGTGGTCCTGCCTCTGACAGGGGGTTGGATTAGATGGCCTATGAGGTCCCTTCCAACCCTATGATTCTGAAACTCATGAATATTCAAATTAACTTAAATTACTTATGAATATTCATGAACCATGGCACAGTGTTTTGGAAATGCTCCTATGTGGGGTGGCAAAATGTGGGAGGACAGGAGTTGTGTGCAGTGGCAGGAGTGAGTGTGGGGAGCACAGAAAGGCAGGGGTGGCAAGAGAGGAGAGAGGAATGGAGAACAAGAGTGGTTTTGTGTGGGGATGGGGGGGGGGGAACCTGGGGAGTGGGAAGATAGGGCATGGGAGCATGGTGCAGCACCCTTTCCCCCTTCCCACAGTGGCTCCCTGCCACCCAGGGCAACTCCTCACCTCACTGCTGCTCCTTCCCACTCCAGTGGGTCCTGTCCTCCCCCCCCCCCCCAACTGCCTTTGATGGACCCTCCTATCACTGCAGTGGCCAGAACTAGGCTTCCAGCCCCCAGCTACACCCAACCCACACAGCCACCATACCCCCAGCTACACACCCCCACAGCCAAACAGCCACCCCACAACCCCAGCTACACACCCTCTGCTACACAGCCACTCCTACCCACGTCTGCTACACAGACACACAACCCCCAGCAGCCCCCCCAAAGCCCTTACCTGGGCTGTTTCCAGGCTGCCTGACAAGTTGCTTCATCCTGCAGGTGGAGATTCACACACTCCCAGCCTCCCACCCCTCTCTGCTGGCTGGGTCTAAGGTGGAGCCACTGGAATGCTGCCTTCCAGCCGCTCCTCCTATTTTTAGGGGGACCCCCCCGAACTCCACATTCCAGTGCCTTCCTCTGTTTTTAGGGGCAGGCTGGAATGCTGCCTGTCTAAAAATAGGGGGCCCTGGAACTGTGTTCCAGTGCCTTCCCCCTTACTTTAAGCCCTGCCTTCTCCTAGGCCTGCACAGCCCACATGGCTGGGCTGAGCAGAGAGGGAACTTTAACTCCAGCTCTCTGGGATGCTCACAACACACTTTGGGTGTTGCCACAGCACACTGGTTGGGAATTACTGTTTTAGACTACCCTCAAATACTGGCTCAAGTCAGAAGATTTGCTATTGAGACAAAACTTCCAGAAGGAGACCCTGCAGAATACACATAAAGCAACTAATGAGAAGAACACCTACTCGCAATAAGATGTCAAGGGCAGGATTCAAAATGAATATATGTCAGTACTGCTTGGCTGAACAACCACAACACATCAGCTCAAGCCACCCACTTACTCTACAATCAGGGTGCCTACACTCTGCCTTGCAACAGAGTCCTAATCCAGCTATACATGCACAAAAGACTTTCTCTGGCTGTAGAGAAACAAAGTGGGTGCAGTAATATATTTCAGTGGACCAACTTCCTCTAGTAAGAAAGACAAGCTTTAAGCCACACAGAGCTTTTCTTTGGGTCTAGGACAGGCTTCTTGGTTTGACTCGAGCCACATTATAAATCCAATTCTAATGCTGAATAAATTTTTAACTACTGTTTTCCCAAATGCAAAATGAGTGTTAGACATTGTGCAAAATCAGTTCTGAGTGGGTGAGGTCAGTTTTGGGAGGATCAAAACTATAACTAGGACTCCCAGACAGGTGCAAAAAAAAAGTTCTAAGTATTTAAAAACAGCAAAAAAATTGTATTTATTTTAGGGGCAGAGGATGCCTCTATCTCAGGAATCCATTGCTCAAACCACATCATATTTGGGTTGTTAATTCTACCCCATGTCCCCACAAGGTACAACTATTTTCAATCCAAGTATGCATATGGATTTTAGACCACTCAAAGAAAAAGGAAAAAAAAAAACTCTGCTGTTAAATAGTAAGCTAGTTTCAACGTTAACTATAGTGGTGCTCCTGTCCCACTCTAATGATATATATTGTGTCTGATTATAATGTAAACCTTACATGTGTTTTGTTTAGAAGGGGGAAAAAAATGTCTAAAAACAAGTGAGAGAGAGAATACTTATAAAAGTCTGATGCACCAAAATACTGATATGCAAAAATTAATACAACTTCTATTTCAAGCTAAAGTGTAACAGATTTCATGTGACTTAAAATTGAGCAAAAATGCAGAATGAAATAGTCTAAACAATAAATAGTCTAGGAATCCTACCAGTAAGTGCATATAAACAAGTGATGAGTAGAGAAGGCCTTAGACATCTTTTCCATATATAGTAGAAAGCACTTAGGCATTTCAAAACAAAATTTGTGAACTACATTAGATTCACAAAGCAAGATAAAACAAACTTCTAGGAGCTATGAGCCAATATTGGAATGACTGCAATGAAGCAAAGATTAATTTTATTTCAAGACTTAATGGCAGGCAGAGCCTCTACAGTTTCTCCCTTGCAATGAACTGTATATAAATCACAGTGGCTTCCTAGAGGAAAAGGACACTTACCTCAATGCCAGTTGCTTGCCTCTGACCTGGAGCTCTTACAGTCTGAAGTATCTTAAAAAGGGAAAACGATAAGCTACTGATAGAAATGACTGAGGTTTACATTGTACTAAAAATGCTTATTGCATTTCCTAACTGTATTTTTTTGCAGAGAGAACAGAAGCTTAAAAAAAAAAATAGCCCTCATCTACTTATGGAAGAATAGACACACATCTCTGAAAGCCATACAAATCACTTAAATCTTCTTTTATGCCCCATCCCTCAAAGGGATGCATCATGTTGCTTGTTCATTTCAGCTAAGGACTGGACACAACTCCTTCCAGCGCAGTGATGTCACTCCTAAACAACACTATACTATACAGCAGGTGTGACCAAACTGCGGCTCGGGAGCCACATGTGGCTCTTGAATGAAAAAGTGCGACTCGCGGAAGCCCGTCAGCAAATCAATTTAGTAGGTAAAAGTATATGATTATATGCCTCAGTGTGGCTCTTGAAGGTTTAATAATCAACTTGTGTGGCTCTTGAATTCCATAAGTTTGGCCACCCCTGCTATACAGTGAAGTAAAATGATATATTGTGATTTCTTGCAGTAGCATTACTGAGGCATTCACAGATCTTTATATCTCCTATAATATATGCACAAGAAGCAAATGATGACCCCTATCTCCCCACTCCCTTTCCTTGAGCAATAAGAACAAACCACTGTTGTCAGTGAATTGGCCCTTTATATAGCAAAAGGATGTGAATTTAGTAATCAGCAAGGAAAATAAGTGATTAAAAGAATATTTGGGAAAAGTACATCATACGATGGCTAAGATTTAAGACTATGATGTGAAAATATATTACAATTCAGCCGGGACTCAGGAACTATAGTTCTAAGCAGTATAGAAAATTCCAAAATACCTGTGCATATTCCAGTGATTGCCAGAGCGAAGCAGCTATCTCAGGAGATTTCCCAAAGGCAGTAAGTGTCTCTAACAGTTCTGCTTTCAAAATGGGAGGAATGCTACATTGCAGGAGTCCCAAAATGACTACCACTGGAGTCCACTGGGGATGCTCACAGAGGGCCAAACGAGCATTCTCACTCTGTACAATTAAACACAAAACAAGGAAAAGAAAAGCACACATGATTACTTTGAATGGTCTTGGAGTTTTGCAACACTTAACTCAAATGTTTCAAAATCTACACAATGGTAACACCATTTTCTAGCCCAACATACTAAAAAGATGGTAAGAACAGAAGATGGCACAACTTGATTAATTTTTTTTTTTTTTTACACATTTGAAAACAACAAGTATTCCTCCCTCTTTTTTCTTTCAATGGGTATTAAAGGAATTGTGCGTATATGTGGCTGGAAACTCAAAAATAACATAGGGTAAGCTCAAGCCTCTTCTGTAACTCCAATGTCTGTATTAGCAGGAACAGAGTCACATTTACACCACTGTTCTTAGAGCTGGTGTCCCAAACTCAAATCACCACAAGCGGCTCATGAGGACTAGTGTGTTAGCCAAGAGCCACCCCACTGAAACCTTTTTATACAATGATATTGCAAATATTGATAATGATAGTGTCATTGTGAGCCACAGGAAATAACTTTAGGGGCTGCAAATTTGAGACTCTTGCCTTAGAGAAATCAAGGACTTATACTACAACAGCACAGTGGGTGAGGGCTCTGTCACTATTTCTATTACTCTCCTCTATTACCTATTTTTTAACATTCACTATAAGTTCAAATTAAGTCTGTTAATGTCTAAAAACTGCATAGGACTAGTTAAAGCATGTGCAACACCTCTTGCTAAACTATTCAGCTGTACAGTTCTAGTATAGTTAAATCAGGGTTCAACAATACCTGAGTGCCAGGTTACCATGGCAAGTAGGGTTTGTAGCCTGGCTCCTAGTTCCACTGCGGAAAGGCAACAGAGAAGCACCTTCCGGAAGCCCAAAATAAGACTGCTGGTGCCTAGCTACAGGCCAATTTTGCTGAGCCCTGAGCTAGATAGTTTTAAGAATACTTTGTACAGAATTACTTTCACCTCAGGTGGATACTGAATAATGGAACTAGAACTGTTGCACCTATGTATAGCCTGCACTGCAGCATTATTCTCATAACCATTGTTTGGGATTCCCTCCACTCTAACTGAAGGTGCCTTTCCAACTGTAGATCCAGTAGCCATTTAAATCTAACCTGGAGTTAAGTTTCACTGCAGTCAGTTTCCCCTGCCCATTTTCTCTCTTTTATTTTAATTTACTTCTTCTAGCTTCCTCTCTCAAATTATTAAATATAAACACGCAGAATTCTTCAGCCCTGACTTGATTTCTTTTAAATTTGTCTCACTGGAAAGAACTGTACAACAGGAAAGGAAGACAGCAATGAAAGCTGACAATCAGCAACATTTGCAGTATCAGTAACTGATCCTGCCCCTTTCTGCTTTATCAAAGGCTTACCCAAATCAATCATTCTTTCTATTAACCACACTTCCGAACTTCAGAAACAAAATCTCAGCAACTGCTAGCTGATTCTGCCCTGCATGCCATTTTGGTAAATGTGGCATTACAATTAATGGGGTTATGTGCAAACTCAAATCTACAAGTTAGTTCAAATGTCATCTTGCAAGAGATGCAGAAATGTATTTACAAAGACAAAGAAAAAGGTTACCCACCCACTTCACTATAGTAGTGGTGAGCTGTAAAAAGGCAATCAATCCATCCTGTTCTTTCTGAGTGATTCCTCGGAGAGGGAGGTGACGGTATTGGACACTGTCTGCACTTGGCAAGTCCTTCCTTAAGTGTTCATGATACAGCATCAAGGAGCGGAAGAAATGCTCCCATGATACAGGGCTGCCACCTGTTCCTTGGATGTTTTCAGCTAGAAAATAAAAATGTTTAAACTGGTCATAAAATAATTTTGCTGTTTTAGAGGGTGGCAAAGGAGAAATCAAACTTTTTTAGAAACTGCTCTAACATGTACTCAGAACAGTATTCTGGAAACTCAGGTAATAAGAAATTGTTCTCACTGTGTATCAGGAGTTATATGCTTTTATTATTATTATTTAATACCCACAACAATGTTCTGCTGAGGCAGCTGAGGAACTCACATTGCTCACTGCACGTCCACCCCCGCAAACCCAATCCTGCCCCGCCCCGCTCTCCCAGTCACCCTCCCACCCCGAGCTGGCCCAATCCTGCCCGCTTTCCCAGTCAGCCCCCCCAAAGCCAGCCTAATCCCCCTCATCCCACCCTAACCCGCCCCCCTGGTGACCTCCCAGCAGACTGGACCCCCAACCCTCCACACCCCTACCAAGCCCCTGGAGTGGCACAGCCAAGCCATGGCTCCTTTGGCCAGAGAAGCACAGACAGAGCATGCTCAGACATTCTAAGCATGCTCCATCAGAGCTTCTCTGGGTGGGAGTTTTAAAAATTCCCAGGTCTGGAGGAGCTCTCAGCTGGCCTAAAGACAGAGTCTTCCGGCTGGGTAGGGATTCTGGCTGCTGGCCATGCACGGCCGGCAGTGTCCCCTGCACCTGGCAGTGGCAGAGGGCTGCGCAGCCACACAGCTTACAGGGAACATTGACCCACAACATGCTAGTTGAGCTCCAAACATTTAAAAAGAGATAGCCCCTGCTCTGAGAGTTGAGGGGGGAAAAAAAAGAGTGTCTGTTGGCATATGAAAAACTCCTTCTCCCTTCATCACTATAACCCTCTGAACCCTGCAACGACACACCAGAACTGAAGACGTGACCATGGATCTCAACTTTCAGCTGAGATTCAAAGGGGGCCAGAGAGGAAAATAAAGTTTATGATAAGATCTTTGTGCTCTTCTGAAGAGCTACTGATAATCAGGTACAAAATAGGCTTACTCCTTTGATCTTGCTATCGTATAGGTTTATGAATCAGAACCGTTGTAATGCTAAATGACAACGTAAAGACAATATCAGTCTAGTAAATTTTTACCCCTGACAGGCTAGTATGAAGAGCACATACTCTATGACCTGTGCCAAAATGATGGCATGTCCCTATGATCCCTCTAAGCAGCAACCTCAGAAAGGCCAGCCATAATTTAAGAACATATTTTTAAACACACAGCTTAGCTGTTTTATGCTAAGAAGCAACTCTTCAGCATGCAGCAATAAGCAAAACTTGTATACTGTAACTTTCATTGATTTTAAAATATTTTATTGCTTTCTGTTAAATGTATTATGGGAATGGCTGAATGCCTTATAGGGACAATAAAAAATTTAAGTTTCAGAGGGGAAGCTGTGTTAGTCTGTATATAATAAAAACAACCAAAGTCCTGTGGCACCTGAAAGACTAACAAATTCCTTCAGACATAAGCTTTTGGGGGCTGCAACCCACTTCGTCAGAAGCATAAAGACAAAGTGATGAATGCATCTCAAAAAGTGGGCTGCAGCCCACAAAAGCTTATGCTCAAAGAAATTTGTTAGTCTTTACGGTGCCATAGGACATTGGTTGTTTCAACTATTTAAATAACATATAGAAATCTGTTTTTTTTATGCAGACTACAGTTAAAGTGAAAATGAGTTTTGACTTTCTTCTAAAGATGTAAGACTAATAGTAATATAGTATTTAGTTAGCTACAATTAATATCATCTAGGTCTTCACTCTCATCTACATTACCTAGGAAAAGAGTTGGAAGCAGAGCCTTGGTGTAGAAAACCTTTCTTACCATGACTGCTGCCATTGACCTTCAGTAAACTGAAGCAGTAATTAGCACATTGTGGCCCAGTGGCCAATCCCCGAAGCATTTTCAAATACGGAATGTAAATTGTGGATGGGAGTAGATCTCCCGTTTGTCTAACGAACTTTGACAAAACAACCTGGAACAAAAAAGGTAAGTGTTTAAAAACATCTAAGCTTATTTTGGGGTGACAATAGATACTAAAAATCACAAGGTATATTCTGGTTTGGACTTAAAATAAAGAACACAAAACCCCCACCATTTCTGTATTGCCATTCTGTTTCACTGAACAGAAAATACCCACATTTTGAGGAGAAAAGGGATACACAAAATGTACAGATTATTGCAAAGGAACAAACTTAAGCAAAAAGGGTATACGTCTTTCATAACGTTACCTGCGCAAAAGGTCAAAATATGACAAAAGCAATCTAATTTGAGACCACAAAATTTAAATAATTGCAAGTTAATCACATTACTATGGGGCATGCTACAGTTCTCTGGTTGCCTTCACTGTGCCTTTCCTTTCTTAGCATATTTAGAATGCTTTAATCCTAACCTTATATTCTTGGATTTTAGATAATTACAGCATTTTTATGTTTTCTGAGCTTAAGATACCTTAACTGTAACTTAACAGAATTTTTTCCCTAAAATTATTAATAAAACATTTTGATATACTAACACAGAAGGTACAATGTAAGTGCGAAGTATTATTATTATTATTAGTGCTCACTGAGCAAATGTAGCTGCTTGTGTAGGAGTCTTAAATTAAGTATTTCAGGCATAAACAAGAGTTTTGAAAGAAGTTAGTCTTTTCAATTAATATCCACCAACAGCCCAGGAAACAAGCTACAGTCAAGAACAACTGGCAAAGGTTCCCTTCACAGCATGTCAGTGATGTCCACACAGCCCACAGTTGCAGCACAGTGTTAATATCTTGTCAATGGATAACACATTCTTAAAATCATATGATAGTAGCACTATCGCTTCATCAAAAAACGTATTTACTCCTCTCAATTCCTGAAGTTATTGCTTCCCCAGATAGACCTTTTAAATACCATGACATCAAGGTAAATGACACAAGTTTAAAAAAAAAAAAAAAAAAAAAAAAAAAGGATTTCCTTGGGGGAAAAATGGAGGAAAAAAGCTGAATTTGGCTAACCTGGCGCTGAGGAGGTCGTTGATGTGCTACTCCAAGATAAGATCCCATAATGGTTGAACTTTGAAGAGGCTCTGAAGGACACCAATACTCGAGGGCAAGTTCCAGATTAAAGGGATCCTTCTTGTACAACTCAGCAATCTGTAGGGAGACAGAAAAAAAGTTTCTAAAGAGAGAAAAAGTCAACAACAACAACAACAACAAGGCCACGGTTTTGCCAATGAACACTACTTCAGCACAACCTGGAAATACAGGAAGAAAATAACCTTAAGGTTAATACATAATTTATTTAAGTACTCCTTTCTTGAAAATGGCAGCGTCTGTGCAGTAATTTCAGAAAAATCCATAGCAACTGAAATACTGAAAATTTCAGATTTTTTTAATGATAATTTCTATTTGTAAAGTTTAGTGGCATTCTCCTTCTATTACATACAAAACCATGTTATCAACATGCCAGCATTTCCTTAAATGAGCATTTGGGTATCTGTGCTGCAACTAGCTTAAAATAAACGAGCCAGTGTTAAGATTATAAGATTTTAACTGTTCTGTGACTGCTCAAATTTCCTTCAGAATAATTTGTTTCAAGTTCTCCATTTTATAATTTGTTATAGCTTTGTATCAGAGTTATGACAACCTTCTGGTTATTCTCACTTGAAACTCTCTATTTAGTGGTTTATAAAATTGTTTAATAAATCATTTTTGTGGACAGAAAACTTTGTGTTTTTCCAGCTCTAAAATTATTAAAATTTTGAACTTGACTCATATGCTGTATTTGAGAAGGAGTTTGTATACCTCACTTTTTTATTATAGCATTTATTTACTAACAATGACTGAAAAAGTATATACTACAAACATACAACATTAGAATGTTATCTAACTTTAGCAATCACAAATTGAAAATAAATACACAAGACCAAAGAAATAGAATGGAAAAAAAGTCCCCTCTGTAAATGCAACATTATGGTTGAAGTTTTACACTAATGAAAAACACAGGAAATTTAGTTATAATTTCCATATCAGCTGAAACTTGTTTTTTTTCCACTTAATATCTTAACATCAGACTTGCAAAACTGTCATGAAAAAATACGAGACCAGAAGCAAAAATCTATATATACACCCTTTGCCATAATGCCTAATGATCATAGAAAAATTAATGATATTTTATTCATCCAAGATGAGTAGGAAGAATTTTGCTAGGGTGACAAAGAAGCACAAAACACAACATAAGCACGAAAGGTGGCTGAAATACTGTTAGGTGCAAATCATAGTTTTGATATTTGTAAACTGAGAATTTTAGTTGTAAAGTTGCATTAAAACAGGGAGCCTTTTTTTACATTTAAAAAGCTATACAACACACGTATAATTATTTCAAAAGATACTTGGGCATCACCACATTACTTTAAATGACACATTTGATGCACCATTTGTATACTGAACAAAAATAAACTAACATGTACTACAAGTGAGAAATCAGATCAGCAAATTCATGCAACTACATGACCTATTAATGAAAATATCTACATCCAATTAAACCAAAAAATAAAAATTTCCACTTACAATTAAAAATAGTTAAGTTATGCTCCACACAGTATATTATCATTCAAATAATGTGTTTTACTTTTAAGGTATCAGACACTTTCAAAAAAAATCCCCCAAATAATCTCTTTTTATCAAGGTAATTAAAAAGCAAGGCTTACTAAAAGCATAAGATGCTCCAGATCCCGCCGAAGGGAAAGAGGTGGCTCATTACCCATCTGCATGCTCATGTGGATCATACGAGCATCTTCATCTGCACGGTTTCTCAGCTGTTTTACCTACATAGTTTAAGAAATATAAAAGAAAACTGATCCATTTTTAGCCAACAACAAAAAAATTTGCCTGAAGATTACAAACAGGATGGTCTTACCTATATATATAGAAAATGTAGTTTAGCACTACATAAAAATGCTATTGTAATAGATTGAAATCCATTGTCAAACTGCAGGTTTTTGTGTTAATTTTCTGTTTAAGTTTATACCATATCATCTAATAATACAAAGAAATTTTCAACAGTTTTAAGGTATAAATCAAATGACTGATAACCAACAGTACGATAATCACGATGTTATGCCCACATGGATTCCTCTGTCCCTGCTATCATGGAGTCTTATGCTTCTAGGATTTTGTATTAAATAAAAAACAGATATGGTTGGGCCTGCTCCATCCTTTATGCTCTCACATAAAGGGAACTGATGATATTTAAGGTGAACAAACAATTCCAACAGATATTTGTAGGCAAAAGAATTCCACTCTGTGTGCTTGGAGAAGCATATGCACCACGAGTGGGATCCATGTGGTCAAACAGTCAAAGAACCATCTGTACCAAAACTGAAAATTTAAGTTCACCATAATAGTATGTTTGTGTATGTGGAGTGTAGGAAGAAGAAAAAAAGAGGAAGCATTTTAGTATACAGCCCTATATGAACAGAATTGAGAGGAACTTCTTTCCTCAAGGAATGAGCTATTATACTGAATGGTGGCAATGTCTTCTTTATCTTTTTAAAGAGATCTTGGAGTGATTTAGGGAATTACATATCCGTCAGCCTTTGTTCATTATCAAGAAAATTGGTTGCTATAATAAGAGTGTTAAAATGCCTCCATCAATGTAACATGATGGTGGGGGTGGGGGGAGAAAAAAGTTGTGTTTCTCTAATCTACTAGAGTTCTCTGAATGTGCCAACAAATTATTGGACAAAAGAAAAACAGCTGACATAATTTGCTTTGAATTTCAAAAAGCCTTTGACAAAGTACCTCACAAGACACTATCACAGAAACTTAAGTCATGAGATGAGAAATTTTGTCATGGATTAAAAAAAAGAGGCAAAGAGAGAAAAAGCAAGAGTAAACATAAGTGATTGGTTTTCTTCATGGTAAAACGTGGAGTCCTCCATGACCCTGAAATAAGATTGTTGATTTTTTTTTTTTTTTTCCAATTATCTGGATAAGGGTGTGAGCCATGACAACAAAATTAGCTGATGGTGCAAAATTTAAGTTAGTCAAAACTAAGAACGTTGGAGTAACCTAACTAAAGTGAGTGAATAGACAATATAAAAAGTAGATCAAAGCCAGGGACCTACATGAAAGATAAAAGATACTTGCTTACCTGTAACTGTCGTTCGAGATGAGTTGCTCATGTCCATTCTTAATGTAGGTGCGTGCATGCCTCTGTGCACGGTTACCAGAACTTTCTCCCTCAAGCAGTAGCCGTAGGGCTGGCTCTGGTGCCCTGGAGTGCCATGCACATACCATGGTATATCAGGGGACACCAGAGCCAAGCCCACTCAATCCCTTCTTTCCGCTAACTCCAAAAGTGGGGATGTCAGGCAGGTTTGGAATGGACATGAGTAACTTATCTCAAAGAACGACAGTTACAGGTGAGCAATCGTCTTTTCTTCATCGAAAGCTTGCTCGCATCCATTTTTAATGTAGGTAAGTCACAAGCTTTACCTTGGATGGTGGCCAGAAGCAGACTGTAGTACCGTTCTCCTGAAAGCCGCATCATCTCTTGCCTGCTGATCAATGGCATAACGGGAGGTGAACATATGCATAGACAACACGTTGCAGCCTTCCAAATGCCAGAAATTGGGAGGTGAACTAAAAAGGCCTTGGAGCCTGAGCCCTTGTAGAAGGTGCTGTAGTGGGACTTGGGAGTGGGACCTTAGTTATGAAAAGTTGAGTGGATTTACGAAAGGGCTTAGTTTGATCAATATAAAAGGCTAGGGCCCGTCTCACATCTAATGTGTACCATCAACCTTCTTCATCTGAGAGATGTAGCTTGGGGCAGAAGACTGGTAGAAAAATGTCTTGATTGCAATGACAGCCTGACACCACCTTGGGAAGAAAGCCCAGGCATGGCTAAAGTTGCAGCTTGTCTTTAAAAGAGATAGCATCTGGTGGCTCCAAGATTAGTGCTTTTAAGTTTGAAGACCCTTCTAGCTGATGTTACTGCTACTAAAAACGCTAACTTTAGTGACAAAATTAAAAGTGGGCGGGAGCAAGGGGCTCAAAAGGAAGCCCTGTAAGCTGAGAGAGAATTAGGCTGAGGTCCCAGCCTGGGGGATATAGTCTTTCAACCCCTTTCCAGAAATGCAGTGACACTGGATGGGAGAAAACATATCTGCCCAGTAGAGGCGGGTGGAAAGCTGAAATTGCCGCCAGATGAACTTTCAGTGAAGCTAAAGCGAGTCCCTGTTGTTTTAGGTGCAGCAAGTATTCAAGAATTGCCTGGATTGGAGACTCTGTGGGCGATAAACCTTGTTCCTGGGCCCAATATAAGAAGCACCTCCATTTGGCAGAGTACAAAGCCTAGGTAAAGGGCTTCTTGCTACCAAGTAGGATCTCTTGGACTTGAACAGAACATGCCTGTTCATCACAGCTCAGTCGCGGAGTCTCCATGCTGTGAGATGTAGGGACATCTAAGTCTGGATACAAAAGTCGGCCAAAGTCCTGGGATGGGAGATCTGTGTGGTTGAGGAACTCCCACAGAAGGGCAATGGACAGATTCAGGACAGTGGTGAATCAACATTGACGGGGCCATGCCAGAATGATCAATATTATACCTGCCTTGTCTCTCTTGACCTTTAGAATTACTCTGAGAATTAGAGGAATCATTGGAATTGCATATATAAGAGTCTCTGACCGTGAATGGAGAAACATGTTGGAAAGGGTACCTGGTTCCATTCCCTGATGAGAGCAGAATTGGTTACATTTTTTGTTCCATTAAGAAGCAAACAGATCAATTTGGGGATAGCCCCACCTTCAGAAGCTCAGAGGCAATGTCTGAGCATAGCAAACTCTCATGGCGATGCAAGAACACTCTGCCCAGGTAATCCACTTCTATGTTCCTGGTAGGTGTGAGGCTTTCAAGGTAAAATTGGTGAGCTATAGCCAGACTCAATAGTAGGATGGCTTCCTTGCACAGAGCAAAAGGAGTGAGTGCCCCATTTGTTTATCTAGTACATGGCTGTGATGTTGTCTGTCAGCACATGTACTACTTTCCCTACAATGCTGTGGAGAAAAACTTTGCAGGCTAGGCAAATGGCTCAGAGGTCCCTGATGTTCATATACATGTTTCTGCCTTGCAGAGTCCACATGCCCTGAGTTCTTGCCCCCGTGCTGCGGTGTGCTTCCCAGCCTAGGTCTGAAGCGTCCAAAATGAGTGTCACTGAAGGGGTCTTGTCCTGGAAGGGCACTCACTGTAGAACTACCTCAGGATCCTGCCACCAGTCTATCTGGGCTAGGACCTGAGGTGGCATAGTGATGATCTTGTATAAGGGGTGTAAAATCAGGAAGTAAACAGGCACTAGGCATGTTTGAATTTGCCTCAGTTTCAGATGCACTAACTGCACCCCGTAAGTGCACGCCACAATGTGCCCAAGTAACTTCAGTAATTGTTTGGCTGTAGCAGTAAAGCTTTGCCAGAGTTTGTGTATTAGATTTGTTAGTGCCACAGAATGGGACTGGGGGAGAAAAGCCCTGGCCTGTAGAAAGCCCAGGGTTGCTCCAGTGATGTCTATCTGCCGGACAGGGATCAATTTGGATTTTTGCAGGTTTACAAGTAACCCTAATGTTTTGCAGGAGTCCAAGCCAACCATCTAAGCTCAGGAATAAATGGATGCCTTTGCAGAGAAGGTAAGCTGCCACTGCAGCAATACATTTTGTGAAGACCCTTGAGGCTAAAGAAAGGCCAAAGGGAAAGGCCATAAACTGGTAATGGTTGCCTGCTACCATAAAGTGTAGGAATCACCTGTTGGCCAGAAGGATGGAAATGTAAATATGCATCCTTTAGATCAAGGGCCACAAACTAGTCCCCTGAGGCCAGGGACAAAATAATGGAGGCCAGTGACATCATCCAGAATTTTCTCTTGATTATGTACTTGTTGAGGGGACAGAGGTCCAGGATCGGTTGTAGGTCTCCATTGGGTTTTGGGACTAAGAAATAACAGAAGTAAAAACCTCTTTCTTCCTCTTGAGATGGAACTAGGACCACAGCCCCTAAAGGCAGCAGGAATTGGACCTCCCTGTGAATGGCTTGTTCATGAGAGGGGTCCCTGAAAAGGGATGGGGAAAGAGGTGACAGTGAAGGAGGTGAACAGAATTGGATGGAGTAGCCTCAAGAGATAATATTGAGGACCCTGTGGTCCGTGGTTATAGAAGCCCACTCCAAAAGAAAAGGAGCTAAACAGTTGGAAAAAGGGGGAATGGATCCCACCTGGGAACTGGAGGGCTATCCTTAATCACACTCTCAGAAAGGGCACCCTTTCGGTCATCTTGATCAGCCTTAGTGCTTTAAGGTAGAGGCAGTATCCATGCTCAGGCAGCATCTACTAGAGGTTCTGTTTCTGTCCCTTCGTCTGTACGAAGGGTATCTCTAGGGCTGAAGTCTACATTAAGGTTGCAGAGCTGTAGGGGGTAGGTGGCATGGTAGCAGCTCTGGGGTAGATTGTAAAGTCCAAGTGCCCCGAGTGTGGTCTTAGAGTTCCTTAAGCTGTGTAACTTCTCATCCATATTTGCAGAGAATAAGGTCGAGCCTTCAGATGGCAGATCCTGAATTACCTGTTGAACTTCCTGCAAAAGTCCTGAAGCTTGCAGCCAGGAACAGCACATGCATGTTGTTGAAGTTATTGACCTTCCTGAGGTGTCTGCCAAGTCATATGCAGTTTGTAAGGCTGCTCTGGCCACAGCCATTCCCTCGTCAAAGATGGTGAGAATATGAGCAACTTTATCCTGTGGCAACACCTCGCCACAGCGACAGAGTGAGTTCCACAAATTATAGTTGTGCCTGCCCAAAAGGGCCATTAGGCCCTTATAGCTTGCAAAATGAAAATGCAACTTTTTTTTAAACAAAAAGTTCTCATTTTTTAACAACTCTGTTCTTTGCGGTAGACCTCAGTTAGCCCCATCTGTCTCACTGGTTAGCTGCCTCTACAACTAATGTGCCCAGGGCAGGGTGATTGAAGAGGTACTCTAACTCTGCCAGTACACAGTACCTCTCTTCAGCAGACTCTTGAGATTGGGGGTACTGAAGATGGTGTTGCCACAGGGATTTTACAATCTTAAGGACCCTTTCGTGAACAGGGAAGGATATTCTCAAAGGGGTCGCTGTGGTCAAAATATCAAAGACTATCTGTGGTGTCTCTGAGTTCTTGTGCCTCCATGCCCAAGTTGGAGGCTACCCTTCTTAGCAGCTCCTGGTAAGCCTTGAAGTCATCCAGTGGAACAGAAATGCCCTGCCCAATGGCCTCGTCAAGAGACGAAGAGGACTGCTGAGACCACAGACATTCCTCTGGTGAACAGGAAGGTCCCTTAGATGTGCCTTTCTGTGGGTCTGAGTCCTCTGAGTCTGAGGGATATTCTCTCTCCAAAGCTGGAGAGCTGATTGTGCTCTCTGGCTGAAGGCACAGATTGTGGTGCAGGGACCATGGAAAAAGACCATGTACGCCACTATTGCCATTGAGAGGGCCATTGTCCTTGGGGCCAAGCTGGAATGCGTGACATGGTCGGATCAAGTCCCCTTGGGGCACGTTTGGCTCTTGGTCTGCCCTCTGAAGAAAGCAAACTGGAGGAGTCTTCTGCAGGATGTCTCCTGTCCCAGCACCAGTGATTGTCCGAGCTCGAGCGGGAACTGTCCCTAGAGGATGACAAGGCAGACAAGTGCCACTGACGTCTAGAGTGGTGTTGTTCGTGGACCAAAGGTCTCGACTAAAAGAGGAATGGTGCCACAGTACTGAAAATTTTCTCTTTCTCTTTTGCACTCCTGATGCCCTTTCCAGAGACCAGGTTCTGGGGTTCCCCCAGCAAGGCAAACCTACTAGTGACGGTGAGGTCAAACATAGTTCGGTCTGTTCTGGGGTTAAATCTTTAGAGGCCCATCTTTGGTGGCTATGATCCCTGCCATCAGTACCGGAGGTGGGAGATGTTAGTTTGTATAAGGGAACATGATCGCTATGGTGCCATGGCACTGTGGTGTCTGTGAACTTCTTCTGTTCGGTGGCCAGCATATGCTGCTTGGAGCTATGCTCTACAGAGCAGGAGACCGACTCAGGTCTTGATACCACTGGAGAGTTAGAGAGCCAGTGGAATGGTCCCAATATCATCTTGCCACTGTGGGTTAGGGCTTTAATAGTGCTGGCAGGGGTTGAAGGCATGGTCATAAGTGACCTTTCTGCCTGAAAAGCTTCCAGTATCAAAGGTGCCAGGAGGCATGGTGTGTCTGCCTGGGTTTTGGAGGCAGAGCTCTACCCTTGCATGGCCGATCTGAGGAGCTACTATGCCCGTGTCGGTTTTCCCAGTGAGGCACAATGATGCCTAGGACTCCGTACTGTGGTGGGTGCTGAGAACGGTGCTGGTGCCAAATGGGCGCTGTATACCAAAGCTGAGCTTGGTGCCAGTTTCTATTTCAAAGGTCAGCATCAGGATTAAGGTGGCTTCCACAGGGAGGGCTTTTAGTTGGCACTCCCTCTCTTTTTGCATGTGGGGTTTAAAGCCTTTGCAGATTTTACATATATCTTTTACATAGGACTCCCCCAGACATTTTAAGCAGTTTTTATGGGGGTCACTAAGCGGAAACGCTTTCCCACACAAGGAACAGGGATTAAAACCTGGCGATCCGGGCGCTGTTCCCTCAGCTCTACCAAAGACTACTTAAACACTAACTAACTAATGAAGAACACTTAACTACTGCTGTTATTACAAAGAAACTGTTAAGAATGAGAAGAATAGCTGCGGCTGTAGTGAGGTTCCAGTAACCATCACAGGCGGAAAGCAGGAACTGAGCACGCCCAGCTGCAGTGTCCCCAATATACCACAGCATGTGTGCAGCACTCCAGGGGCACTGGAGCCAGCCCTGCAGCTGCTGCTTGGGAGAAAAAGGTTCCAATAACCGTGCACAGAGGCATGCATGCACCTACATTAAGAATGTACGTGAGCAAGTTCTTGATGAAAAATGTATATTCTCTCAACCACTAATACAGACTTTTTCTATCCTAAATTAACCGCAACCATTCAGAAAAGAGACCTATGTGTCATTATGGAGAGATCAAAAAGAATATCTGCTCACTGTGCAGCAGCAGTCAAAAAAAAGCAAACAAAATATTAGGATTTTCAAAACAGAGATAGAAAATTTATATATTATACATATACATACATTATCCTCACCTGATATAACAGTTCTCAAAACAGAACAACAGAAGTCAAAGGGTTCAAAGATGAGCGACAAATAATTATGAGAGGAATACAAAGACTCACTTCCCTACAAAGTGAGACTGCAGAGATTATTTAGTTAAATAAAAGGTAACAATTAAGCTATGTGTCAGAATTGCAAAGAACAATTAAGAGTACAGATCGTATGAATGTATCAGTCTTATTTACCCACTCATAAACAAAGAACATTCAATTAAATTCAAAGGCAACCTATTTCAACCGGGGGGGGGGGAATGTTTTCTGCACAATGAATAATTAATCTGAAGAACTTTCTGCCAAAATATATCACTGAGGACAAGAACTTAGTAGGATTCAAGGGGGGAGAGGGGAGATTAAGCATTTATGTGTATAATGAGCAAATTCAAATTTCTATAACAAGACAAATTCCTTAAGTTAATGATGAATTAATAGGAAGTAGAAAGGATTCTTTTACAAGCAAATATTTTACTGTCTGCTATAAGATTTTCTCCTCTAAGCAACTGTTACTGGCCACCAACCAAAATAGGACACAAGAATAGAAACTAAAATAGAAAAGGTTACCCACCTGTAACTGGCGTTCTTTGAGATGTGTTGCTCATGTACATTCCAATCCAGGTGTGTGTGTGCCGCATGCACAGTTCGACAAGTTTTCCCCAGTCTACCTGCAGGGTCAGCAGCGGCCGCTAGAGGGCGCTCCGCAATAGCCCTATATATATCACTGCAGACCCCAGCCTCCTCAGTTCCTTCTTGCAGAAATTCCAGCTGAGGGGAGGAGTGCGGGTGTTGGAATGTACATGAGCAACACATCTCAAAGAACACCAGTTACAGGTAAGTAACCTTTTCCTCTTCTTCGAGTGATTGCTCATGTCATGCCAATCCAGGTGATTCCCAAACCTTACCTTGGTGGTGGGACGGAATTCTAGCTCTCCTCTGAGCAAAGCACCGCTGCTCCCACTGCTGCATCACCCCTCGACTGCTGGGTGAGGGCATAGTGCATGGTGAATGTATGGACTGACAACCACGGGGCTGCTTTGCAAATGCCCACTGGAGGTACCCCTGCTGCAGACGCGGCCGCAGACGCCTGGGCACACATTGAATGGGCTGTAAGCTGAGGTGGAGGGGCTCGGGCCAGCACATAGCACTGCCTGATACATGCCGCGATCCATGAAGACAGGCACTGGGAGGAGACAGGGTGCCCTTTATCCTGTCTGCCACCACCACCAAGAGCTGTGGAGATTTACGAAACGGCTTGGTGCAGCCAATATAGAGTGCCAAAGCTCTGCAGACATCCAGTGAGTGAAGGCGCCTTTTTTTCTCAGAAGCATGAGGCTTTGGGTAGAACACTGGAAGGGAGATGTCCTGAGACATATGGAACTGTGAGACTACTTTCAGCAGGAATGATGGACGCGGACGCAGCCAGACCTTATCCTTAAAGAATCGGGTAAACGAGGGTTCTTCCGCAAGAGCCTCGAGCTCTGACACTGTCCTTGCTGAAGTTATGGCGACGAGGAAGGCCGTCTTCCATGAGAGCAGGAGAAGAGGACAAGATGCCAGGCACTCAAAGGGAGGCCCTGTCAGCCTTGAAAGAACCAAGTTGAGATCCCATTGGGCTACCAGAGCCCGGTGGTATGGGAACAACCTGTCCAGGCCTTCTAGAAATCTTTTGACAATGGGGTCCGAGAACAGCAACCCTTGAGCACAGCCTTCATAGAAGGCCAAAATAGCGGCCAGGTGGACCTTCACCGAGGGCGTTGCTAGACCTTGATGCTTCAGCTCAAGCAGGTAGTCCAAAACCCGAGGTACTGGGGCCCTATGGGGGGACATTCTCTTGTTTAAGGCCCAAGTGGAGAAGCACTTCCATTTTGCTTGATAAGAGGCCCACATCGCAGGTTTAAGGCTGTTGAGTAATACCTCTTGAACATCCACAGAACATAGCCTTTTTTCCCCCGAGTCAGCCACTGAGCAGCCAAGCCTTGAGATAGAGGGCTCGCAAATTGGAGTGACGAAGGGAGCCCTGCTCCTGTGTCAGTAGGTCCGGGAGCACAGGGAGGAGGAGCGGGGGCTCTGCTGACAGATCCGGAAGAAGAGGAAACCAATGCTGACACAGCCACTCCAGAGCTACTAGGATTAGATATGCTCTGCCCTACTTCACCCTGAGCAGGACCTGGTGAATTAGCAGAGTCAGAGGAAAAGCATAATGCAGGTAGAATGACCAGGGGACCAGAAATGCATCGGCCAGCGATCCCAGACTGTGGTTCCGGAAGGAACAGAACGCAACACGTTTCTTGTTGGCATCTGATGAGAAGAAGTCTAACTGGGGAAGACCCCACTGATGGAAGATGGAGTGTGCCACGTCCTCCCACAGGGACCACTTGTGCACCAGGAAGCATCTGCTGAGATCATCCACTCGGGTATTCTGGGCTCCAGGAAGAGAGGACGCTACCAGATGAATGGAATGTCAGATGCAAAAGTCTCGAAGTACTAGGGCTTCCCGGCAAAGAGGAGAGGAACAAGTCTCCCCTTGTCTGTTGATATAATGCATCGCTGTGGTGTTGTCTGTTTGCACTTGCATCATCCTGGAAGACAGCCTGTTCTTGAAAGCTACACAAGCCAGATGCACCACTCTGAACTCTTTCAAGTTGATATGCATTAGGACCTCGCTCTCCGACCAATGGCCCTGAGTCCTGATCTCCCCTAGGTGGGCACCCCAACCCACATTTGATGCATCCGTGACGAGGGTGACTGACAGCGTTGCCTCCCAGAACAGGCAGCCTTTGCACGTGTTGGCCTTTTCCGACCACCAGTGTAGGTAGTCCTGAACTGCCTGTGGAACTGACATCACAGTCTCTAAGGAATCTCTTCGTGGGAGATAGCCCATCGCCAACCAAGCCTGGAACGGGCAGAGGTGGAGATGAGCGTATTCCACTGCATAGGTGCACGATGTCATGTGGCCCAGCAACTGCAGACACTTTCTGACTGAGGTCAAGGGATGTATGCAGAGATCCTGCATCCTGGATCATATTGTGTGGAAACAGTCCTCAGGAAGGAAGGCCCTTGCCGACCTTGAGTCCAGGAGCGCCCCTATGAAAACGATCCTCTGGGAGGGTGTCAGTAGATTTTTCTTTGTTGATCAGGAGACTGAGGCTGTTGAAGGTATCCTGCAGAAGACGCAATTGATCCTGCACCTCCTGAGGGGACCTGCCTCTGACCAACCAGTCATCTAGATAAGGAAAAACCCAGACTCCTCATTGTCGCAGAAAAGCGGCTACTACAGCCAAGCATTTTGTGAACACATGAGGTGCTGCTGCGAGACCGAAGGGCAGGACTGTGAATTAGTAGTGGTGGCCACCAACTATGAAGTGGAAGAAATGCCTGTGGCGAGGGAGGATAGCTATACGGAAGTAGGCGTCCTGCAAATCGAGGGCAGTGTACCAGTCCCCATGATCCAAAGAGGGAATGATGGAAGCCAAGGACACCATGCGGAATTTCACCTTGCAGAGAAACTTGTTCAAGCCCCTGAGATCTAGAATGGGGTGGAGGCCTCCTTTTGCTTTGGGAATGAGGAAATATCGGGTGTAAAATCCCTTTCCTCTTCTGTTTTCTGAGACCCTCTGCACTGCCCCTCGTGCCAGAACTGAGTTCACCTCTTCCTGTAGGAGGTGTTCATGAGAGGGGTCCCTGAAGAGGGACAGGGAAGGCTGCGGAGGGTGGGAGGGCAGGATAAAAGAAAACTGGAGTGAGTATCCCCATTTGACTGTCTGCAGAACCCACTGGTTTGATGCAATGTTGGCCCATGCCCAGTAAAAATGGGTCAGTCTGTCTCTGAAAGGGGGAAGGGGTGGATCACGTGAGGGACCGTACGCTGTCCTCAGGCAGATCGTCAAAAGCTCTTCCTCGCACCTGGTTGACCACGCAAATTGCCCTTGGAGCGGCCTGCTGAATGGTGGCCCGACCAGTTTCTGCTCTGGTTAGCCATACGGGAGAAGTCTGATCTTTGGTTAAATGACCTTTGACCAGGCTGTGGGCCGAAGGGGTGACGCTGTGACCGGGGTGTGAAGTCCTAAGGTGCTTCAATATAGCTTGAGAGTCCGTTAGAGTCTGTAACTTGGCATCTCTTTGCTCTGCGAATAGGTCCTGGCCTTCAAAAGGGAGGTCCTGAATCATCATCTACATCTCACGTGGGAGACCAGAAGCCTGCAGCCACGAACTGCACCTCTTCATCATGCCTGACGCCACAGTCCTAGTAGTGGCATCTGCAGCATCTAGAGCCAACTGTAGCAATGCTCTCGAGACCACTTTGCTCTCCTTGATCATCACTAAGAGCTCTATCTTAGAGTCCTAAGGGAGAGAGATTGTGAACTTCTCCATCACCACCCAAGGGTTAAGAACATAGCAGCTAAGGATCGCCTGCTGGTTTGCGACGTGAAGTTGTAAACCCCCCATTGAATAAACTTTCCTCCCAAACAAGTCCAACTTTTTTGTGTCTTTCGATTTGGGAGCAGGGCCGGGTTGGCCCTGGCACTCTCTTTTGCTAGCCGCCACCATCAATAAAGACACCAGCACAGGGTGAGTATAAAAATGTTTGTCCCTTGGCTGAGACAAAGTATTTTCGTTCCATTCTTTTAACCGAGAGCTTATGCCAAAGGGCCTTCGTAGTGTCCCTGATGGTCTTTATGAGCGGGAGGGCCACTCTCAAAGGACCTTCTGGGGTGAGGATGTCCACACCATGGGATCGGTTATCTCCGCTTGGAGGCCCAGGTTGTGAGCCACCCGCCTCAAGAGCTCCTGGTGGGCCCTGCTGACATCCGGCATGGACGCTGGGGTTGCTCCCATGACAGCCTCATCCAGGGATGAGGATGAGGATTCTTCCCGAACCTTCAAGGGAGTGGGAGTTGAGGAACCCTCCTTGGTTAGTAGCTTGGTTTCCTGCACTGAGTCCAGATCAGAATCCCGGGCTACATCCAGTGGAGCACTGGTGGTATGAGATGGGGTGGCCTATGGCTCAGGGACTGAGAGTAGCCCGACGCTGAACCTTGGGCCTGATGATACGCCCAAGAGGTCCAAAAAGGCCATGGAGGAGGCAAATTCCATGCCTCCCACCAGTGCTTGGACAGGTGGCTACCATGTCCTGACCAGCCTCTACTGCACTGGGAAGCAATCAAACCCTTGTTGGAACTGGAGGAAGATTCACTGTGTGGGGACCAGGGCTGGGCGGTGCCTGCTGGGGAACGTTATCAGGCCTTCTGCACCGAAGACTGTGCCTGCACCAAAGGAAAACACCCTTGCCAACACGGTGAACAAAAAACCAGGGCACCTGCAGCCGCCATTACTTGAGGCAGTACCAGAAAACAGTACCGAGGAGCCCCTGATGTGGACCAGTGAACAGAAAAACATGACCTGGGTCTCTGGGCTGCCGATACCAACTGTCTGTGTCATGGCAACAGAGGTTTTAAGGGGGTTGGTTTCCCTCTAGAGCACGGTGTCGGTGGCTTCTCCAGTACCACTCTCGACTCGGTGCTCACCTGGGCCGTCTGCACTATTAAGTCTCTGGCACCCTCAAAGGTCTCAGGGGCGGAGGGCAATTGCAGGTCCTTCTCCAGGATTCCTTGGGTGGGTGACAGCACCAACACCAGACTCGATAAACCCCTTCCCGGGGCTGGAGTCGATGGTGCCGTACGGCTCGGGGCCGGGGTCGAGTGGCCCACCTTGGGTCACACTTTGAACCCACTTCTTGCTGCTGCTGGTGGAGAGGGAGCTCCCTCCTTTGCCTTTTTCTTTGGTGATGGAGAATGAGAACGGTGCCAATGAACCGGTGCTGGTGCCGCAGATGAATGGTGCCAAGGCTCTTTGTTAGAGCCCTAAGCTCTCCCTGGTGTCGGGGCACTCTGCACCAAAGCGGGCTTGCCCAAGCTCAATTCTCCTGCACCCGCAGGATGAAGGGCCTCCTCCATCATTAGGAACCTAATCTTATGCTCCCGATCTTTCTGGGTCTGAGACTTACAACTCTTACAAATGCGGCACTTGGCACACAAATGGGACTCAAACACCTGAGACAAAGCGTGTGTGAGTCATCCTTAGGCATGCATTTCTTACACTTGGAGCACGTTTTAAAACCAGGCATGCCCTGGCCTTTCAGCTCACTATCCTACTCTAACACTAAGAACTAATTACAAACTAGACTAGGAAAACAATGGGGAAGAACTAGCAAGAGTTAGTGATCCAGCAACCATCATGGCAGTAAGAAGGAACTGAGGAGGCTGGGGTCAGCAGGGATATATATATATATATATGTATATATATATAGGGCTGTCACAGAGTCCCCTCTAGCGGCTGCTGCCAACTCTGTGGGTAGACTGAGAAAAACTCTCCAGCTAACCGTGCATGCGGCACGCGCATACCTGGATTGGAATGACACGAGCAATCACTCGGAGAAGAACAAACTGTATCCATTCCATTAATCAAATATATAATTAAATTCCCAGTTTTCTGAGTCCTAGCATTTCAAGACTATGGTGTAAGATCCCTTATCTGGATCTTCATATTATCCAAAATTGCTATGATCGTCAATAAAATGCTTAATCTACATGCATAAGTAACTTACTTTCATCGGCATGAGTGCAAGAAAATCTGTGACAAGGTTATGAATTTTGCGGATATAAAATTCTTCCTGGTAAAAGTTCTCAGATGCCACTACAGACTCAGTAAGGAACAGGAAGACATCATCAGCAATTGCTAGCTCTGCCATTGCCTCATCTGCCTCAGTGAATTCTGCAAGAGCTAAAAAAAAAAAAAAAAAAAAAAAGGAGGAGAGGAAGAAAGAATGGCATTACCTTATTTACCAAACTACACATTTTCAAGTTCCTGGACTACTTGTAAATCAGCATAAATGTACGCCAACTAAGTCTTCTGGATGTTCAAAAGAACAGTGAACTGTAAAGGCTATGCCAATACAGTGGGAAATCCTTTATCTGAACTCTGATTAAAGAGGAAAGAACTGAATATTCACTTAACAGTTCTCTTAGTAAGTGTGACCAAATCCAGTTATACAGGACTGTAGACCCCCATTATTTAAAACAATCAAAAACTACCCTTTAAAGACCCTTAGTATTCTGCAGTTTAATTATATTTAACTTAACAGAATGAACACTCAGTAACTGATTTAATTCTCATCCATTACAGTACTTCAGAAGACAACATCTTCTGGGAGAAAACTATCCACTGTTCTCAAAAATAATTTCAACATACAATGTGTGTTACACTGCCCAGCTACAATGGACCTAAGTATTTAACTCAGGTTATAACCAAACCAGAATCTCTTTTCGTTCTTTAATGGTAGAATTAGCAGCATCTAGGACACCAATTTCTGTAGCATTAAATGAAATTTCACTCATCTTTTCAGCACATTTTAATTTACTATTGAAATGAAGGGATTTATGGAGCTTATATCATGAAAAATTAAATATTTCTAAACCTATGTATATTTCATAATTTATTTCTCAGTCAAGTTCTCAAATACAGAGTGCTTTAAGAAGGTATCAGTGACTCAGCTCTGTAATAGAAGGCTATTACTATTCCCCCAAAGATAACAGATGCTCTGACCTGTAGTATTAAGGGGACTTGAAGTCTTAGTTATTACAGTTCTACTTTGGATCAATTTACCTGTCACATCAGACAGCTGGGATATTCCTCGCAATGCCAATGCCCATGCTAATCTGACAGTAGCTTGCAGCCCTGGTAGTTTCCATGGTTGAGAATCCTGAAGGCGAGTGTGGATTGTTGCTATATACTGTCTCTCTGTTAACAGAGGTAGCTGGTGCATCAAGTCTAGAAAAACAATATAACCCATTGTAGGTGAAAGTGAAAAAGTAAATTCTCATCTCAAAACAAATATGAACAATTCTTGAAAAATATAGCCTTGGAAAATAAAAGTAACTCCCTTCTCCAGTAAATGTTAGCTATTAAAACAATAATTGTCACTTTCTGTATCTCTTTAGGCTGATCAGCTGATTCATTCAAATGGACTGAAGCTCAGTGTACTATATGCATTTATATATACACTTTATGACTTGCCATGTACAGTGGGGACCCGTTAATACGCGGGCGTTGGGGGACAAGCCCCGGCGACCACACGTTAAGCGGATCGCATGTAAATGGGACCAGTGTTCCCCCTAAGTGCTGTGCATGTGCACGCAGCAAAAAGCACTTGCCGGCGCATAAATCAGTGCTGAGCCAGTAGCCAGGGACCCGAGCCAGCCTGAAGACACACAGTCTTTGGGCTGGCACGGAGCAGCGGGGATCCGGATGCGTCCCCAGCTGCTTCTGGGCAAACTGGGAAGCTTCCGCTAAGGGGGCCATCCGGATCTGCTCCCTTCCTCCCCAACCCCCCCACAGCTTGCCAGTGCAGTGGAAGCTCCTCCGTTTGTCCCGCGGCAGCTGGGAACGGATCCAGATTCCCCCGGCCTGCCAGCGATGGCACAAAGCTTCTGCCACCACTGGCAGGCTGCAGGGATCCAGATTCCTCCCCATCTGCCGCCAGACAAGCGGAGGAGCTTCCACTGCACCGGCAAGCTGAGGAGGCAGGAGGGGGAGCGGATCCGGATGGCCCCCAAGACGGAAGCTTCCCAGCTCATCCAGAAGCAGCTGGGGACACATCTGGATCCCCGCTGCTCCCTGCTAGCCTGAAGACTGTGTCCAAAGCTCATGAAAAGAAAAAGGCAGCACTACTAAGGCTTGCTCCACATGTTTCCTACCCCAGCCAACTTCTGCTTGTAGGCAGCGTGCATTACTGAGTCCCGCACGTTAACCGGATCCACACGTTAACGGGTCCCCACTGTATTTTATACTACTTTTTTTCCCCCTAGGTAGTACAAAAGCAGACATCACAAGTCTCTGGATGCATGTGTAAAGCCTTGAAACAAGACCACCACCACTGACCTAAATGACTCTGTTTCAGAAACAAAACCTCTACTCTGTCAAGCTCCCTTCCTCAAGCAGATGGCCACATAAATCAATAGGCCTTATAACAAGCTTGAAGTCATGGATGTCAGACTCCATCAACTGAAAAGGGAAGAAAAACTTTAACACTGATCTCAATCCTTCCTGAGCCAAAAAAGTGGACTCTCATTGCACATTCAAATAAAAGCATTAATGTGCATTTACTTACTCACTTGCTCCTCCCTTATTTAAAAAAGGAGAGAAAGTCCAAAAAGTTAGTATTTCACTGTTAAAAGGTGAGGATTTACACAAACAAGTCAGAAAAATTGTGCATCAACTGTAACTGCACCATTCTGTGCGTATATATAAAGGTATAAATCTAAACAGCATAATGAATCTTAGAACATTATAGATGTCCATCTTCAAAATTCTTTAAACAGGAATGAATTAAGCTCCAACTTCCCTATCAGGGTATTCTCAGTCTCATTTTACATGAGGAAATTGAGATATAAATAATTTAAATTGACTTACCCAAAGCCACTGAGAAAAATCAGTCTAAAAAGTCAGGACTACACCTCAGACCAGGCCCTCACTTATTAACCACATATCTGAACCCAGTCTTTTTTGCATCTAATATTAAGTACGGTACTGTAAGTAGATTTCAAGTCAATGTTTACACACTGAAGTGTTTTCACTCTATCAAGAAACAGTCTGCTTAAAACGTACACTCCACTGGTTACACCTTACTGTAATAAAGATTAAAATCTTGCTATCACTAATACATTGTGAGAAATAATAAAGAGCTTATCTCCACAACTTAAGGAAATGCCACCATTTACCTTCCCGGTCTTCTGTGCTCTGTTCTAGAAAGCTGACATCGAAACAGTAAAGAAGAGCCATGAGGAGGGACAAGTTCACACAGTCCAAGGAGCCATCAGCTTCAACTGTTACTTTCTCCAGAAAACTAATAAGGATCAAAGTGTCATCCTTGCTCAGTGGAGACTGGCAGGTCCAGACAAACAGGCTTTCAGCCAATGACTGTCGGCATTCTTTGATAAGATCAGCAACCTAGTGGGGTGGGGGGTCCAAATTTACAGTTATTTTCAAATACTTATCTTAAAATAGAAGAGTACATGAAGGAGTCTCCACACCTCAGTCATTCTTTGTAGATGACAAATCTGAGGAATTTTCTCAGACAGAGGAGGTGTCAACAGACGTGGTTTTCAAATAAGTAAACTAAACAGGATTAAGTCACTGGGATCACATGATCTTCACCCAAGAATTCTGAAGGAACCCAAATATGAAATTGTAGAATAACTGTGATATTTAAATCAACTCTGTATCAGATGACTGGTGGATAGATAATGTAACACTGGTTTTAAAAAAAGGACCCAGAGGCAATTCTTACAATTAATGGCTGATAACTCCATTACCAGGAAAATTGTGTGAAACTATAGTAAAGAACAGAATTATCAGACACAGAGATGAACATGACATATTAGGGAAAAGTCAAATATGGCTTTGGTGAAGGGAAATCATGCCCCACCAATCTATTAGAATTCTTAGAGGGTGTCAAACAGGCATCAGGATGAGGCTGATCCAGTGGACACAGTGAATCGGGATTTTCAAAAACCCTTTGACTATGGCCCCTCAGCGAAGGCTCTTCAGCAAAGTAAAGAGTTAGGGGATAAGAGGGAAGGTCCCCTCCTGGATCAGTAACTGGTTAAAGAAAAGCAGCAAAGGGTAAGTGAATTTTCACAATGCAGAGAGTTAAACAGGAGGGTCCCCCAAGGATCTTCACTGGAATCAGTGATATCAACATATTCATAAATGATCCAGAAAAAAGGGGTTAAAAGGTGACAAAGTATGTACAGTTACTCCAGATAATTAAGTCCAGGCCTGACTATGAAGATGTGCAAAGGGATCTCCCTAAACTGTATGTGTGCAATAAAATGGCAAATAAAATTCAGTGCTAACAAATGCAAAGTAATGCACATCAGAAAAAACAACCCAAACAATACATACAAAATGACTAAGTCTAAAGTTAGTTGTTACCACTCAAGAGAGATCTTGGAGTCATCATAAATTCCACAATGGCTATCACCTCTGCTTAATACGCAAAAGGTCCTGGGTTTGAGCCCCAGGGGGTTGGACTCTATGATCTCACAAGGTCCTTTCCAACCCTATGATTCTATTCTATTCTATTCTAATGCTCAGAAAAATCTGCTTAATATGCACTGACAATTAAAAAGAGCAAGAGAATGTTAGGAATCATTAAGAAAGAGGTTGATCATAAGGCAGAAAATACCACAATGCCACTATATAAATCTCTAGAATTCCCATTCCTTTAAGATCATGTATACTTCTGGTCACCTTATCTGAAAACAATATATTAAGAATTGAAAAATGTATGGAGAAGGACAAACAATAATGATTATGGGTATGAACCAGCTTCCATATTAAAAGAGATTAAAAAGACTGGGTCTGTTCAGTTCAGAAAAGTGACAACTAAGGGATGAGGGAGATGATAGAGCTCTATAAAATCATGAATGCTGTGTAGAAAGTGACTAAGGCAGTGTTATTTATTCCTTCACATGACACAGGAGCTAGGGGTCATTCAGTAAAATTAATAGGCTGCAGGTTTAAAACAAAGATAAGGAAGTGTTTCACACAACACAAGTTAGCCTTGAAACCTGTTTCCAGAGGATATTATGAAGGTCAGTTCTATAATGGGGTTTAAAAAGAATAAGGTAAGTTTATGGAGAATGGGTCCATCAATGGCTATTAGCCAACATGGTCAGAACTGCAACCCCACGCTCTTGATACCCCTAAACCTCTGACTGCTAGAAGCTAGGATTGGACAACATAAGATGGATCACTCTAACTGGCCCGTTCTGTTCATTCCCTCTAAAACATCTGGCGCTGACCACTGTTGGAAGACAGGATAGTGAGCTAGATGGACCATAAGCCTGACCCACTATGGCTATTCTTATGCATTTTCTCTCTTAAGAGGTTCTCTTCCTTCTCCCCTGCAAACTCCCAAAGTCTAACCTGCTTTTGAACACCTTTTGTACATCAGTCAAAGGTGACAGCCTTTAAAATCAGGAATATTCTCTCTATAGCACTCATGTGGTGCCTTTGGGTGGCCCAGAGAAAGTCAGATTTCATTTAGTTGAATTTTCAAAAAGTTTCTAAACTGTATTTGACACATGAGCTTTATTTTTGATAAAATATTTAAACCTAACCATCTGCCAATGTCCTATTTTATTAAGCATGTGTTTTATTAAGGGAGTGAAAAATTAATTGATTAGATAAACTTTCAATGTATGCATATTATAGTTGAGAATAATATCAGTTTCAATTAATATATAGAATAGTTCAGAATATCATCTGCAAAGGTACATATGAAAGGAAGCAAGGGTCTGGAATAAATTTTCTAGTCTGCTTTAATGTGGGTTTAACATTCAGATACAAAAAACATTTAACATAAATATCACTGTTCTTTACATGATTCTTGGAGTATCAGTAAAGTAGTTGAGAGGCTAACTCCTTGCTTTAGGCCCCTAAATGGCCAGGACCACATCTCACAATACATTTCAGAAGGAACCTCACTAAGAGCAACAGGCCCAAAACCAAAATCTGTAATGTTAAGGTTTGGGTCTAGTCCACCTTCCATTGCAGACAGTGGCTATACACACAACTTTACAGGGTGCAGAAGGGAGTACCGTACTCTGTTTTCTAGTACTTTGCAATGTTTACTATCAGAGATGTGTCTTATTATATTAAATTTAACACAAATGGCTTAGATAAAATGTGCTTAAATGACTGAACCCTATTTTATTCCTGTGTTTATTTTTGAAATGTACTTCATCTTAATCCCCATTTTTTATTTGTAGTGCACCAAGTAACATTAAAAATTACTTTATGTTTCAGATTTTAAACAATATCTTTGCTTTTCATTTGCCTTTCTGCTGACCTTGCTTCTTCTTTGCTAAAGGCAGAAAGGAGTTGTTCTGGTGAAAAGTAGGGGAGCTTGTGCAGGAAGGGGATGCAGAAACCCTTCTATTGTACTGAGGAAGAGAAGCTATTCACAATACCTCATTAGACAACAGAAAATGCAGAAGCAGAAAGGAGGAAAATATAAACATCCCATGGACAATTTTGAAGACAGGGAGAAAAATTTTCACTACAACCAGCAGATCAGAGGGAAGGAAAGAATCCAGAATCATAAGGAAGGGAAGCAGCCAACAAGAGTACTAGCAATGGGGCAGCTGAATAAGAGAGAGCTTTAGATTTATCTGCACAGTCCCTATATGAAACATCTATCAAAATCTAGCATTTTGTTTTTTCCTCCTGAAAGCTACAGCATACAGTCTTCACTGGCTCCTTTCCCACCACAAATGCAACTACAGGCACTAAAAAAAGAGCAAGTTATTGCTTCCTCAAACTTAATCCTCTCTTTTACTTGATGCAGTGTCTCAACCTAATAGCTGGAACACAGGCTGGTTAATTCATTTCTGCTCAGCATCTGATCTCCAGAACTTCCTGGACCCTGCTTTCAATCAGAGGGTGGAAGAAACAGCAGGTGAGGGAAAAAATCTGAAAACTGAGTATAAAACTTAAAGAGAGAAAAAACTACCATTAGGATTTATTCCAAATAAGACCCCCAAATATAAAACAAAAACTACTTTTTTATCTTTGCAGTAATTTAGCGGAATGCTGCTCTTACCTCTTTGCGATGTTTCTCACTTCCTAGACCTCGCTCTCTCTGAAGTTTCTCAAACTCATTGTTCACGTCAATATGAGATACTAGAGTTAGGATCTTCTGAGTCAAACCCTGCTCTATCAGCTCATCCGTAAAACGTGTTGTCATGGACACCAACTCTGCACTATCATGAAAAGGAAAAAAACACTTTATCAACTAAAATAACAAAGAATACTATTTCTGGACACAGAAGAAATGTGATGAACATCAATACAGAACAATTATTTCATGTTTGAGAGAAAACTAACAAAAATTTTGCACACAGAAAGACTAAAGAGGCACTGCATACCAGTAAGCAGTGTTCTGATGAACGGATATTAACTCTTGAGCTCATGTAATTTTCAGCAAGATGGTTGCCAAAAAATAAAAGCATTATGTGTAAAGCACAAGTAACCCAGAGGCTATAAAATCAACATCAACTATGATTTTTTTAAACATCCATACCCTAACACAACCTATACAATGCAAAAGAACTTGCATAGATTCCGATTTATGAACTTGAAATTACATAGGGAATTATAACCTAATTCTTTTGTGATGAAACTCAAAATCCCATTGAACACTTGTTGGGTCATTAGGAAGAAAATTAACTCAAATTCAGCTCTGGTATAAGCAAGCACAACCACAGTGACACCCACAGAGCACTTTGAAAACACATGAGCAGCACTGAATTGGGTTAATTGCCTAAAAGCATGTATAACAATGAGAAGCAGAGAGAAAGGATGGTCAAATTATGATTGTTATTTGTACAGCATCACAAGTATACTAGACACTTCACAGAAGTCATATTCCTTCTGCAAAAGAACTTGAAATCCAAGTTAAAACCTGAACAGTACCTGACAAGTACACAATGCGGGTTTGTGAAAGGCTAAGATGAAAGCGAAGACACTAACCTTCCAACAGTCTGAATATCCTTAACATGTACATAGGTGTGATTGCAATTTAAAACAATACTGCTTATGCTGTGTGACTACAGTTTAAAAGAAAGATTTGAAGAAGTGGATTCTGTGATAGAATTCACAGAGGGAGAGGGATGAGGCAGTGCTATCAAAAAAAGATGACTTTCTTACTTTTCATTCATATACAGATTATAGGCAGTTTCCTGTTCAGACTTCTGATAAACAGATCAAATTTAGATCTCCCACACTTTGGGAAATTCTCATGCATTACCTCTTAATCAAGAAGCAACTCAGTAGAGTTCAGCTAAGTGTAACACTGTTTAACCAGAAATTCTGAATATGAAAACTAAGATACAATCCAAAAAGTACTCCTGGACACTGTGCCATGAGAAACTCAAGGGACTTCCTGACACAAGTGAGTTGGGACCATTTATGTAGCATACTATAGGGCAGAGGTCATAAACTCAAATCACCAAGACGGCCACTTAAGAACTAGTATTTACCCAAGTGCCGCACAACTGAAACCTTTTCATACAATGATACTGCAGATATCATAGAATCATAGGGTTGGAAGGGACCTCATAGGTCATCTTGTCCAACCCCCATCAATACTGATAGTGTCATTGTGAGCCACAGGAAATAACTTTAGGGGCTGCAAGTTTGAAACCTTCTCTAGAGGAATTACAACATAAATCACTGCCTAAGTATATATCTGTACTAATACACTAACTTCTACAAAAGCTAATTAAATAAAACAATCTGCCTTTCCTGTCAGTATACAAATGGGTAGACTTGATTCCAGAGAACACTTCTACAGCGTTCGGCCAGACTGACTCCCATGACGCTCCTTGAAGAACATGTTGAACAAAAAAATTAAAAAGACTGACGAATAAATTGCACCCTGTGCCAATGGTTTTCAAACTTAAGGTTGGGACCCAGTACTGGGTCAAAGACCCTCAAGTACTGGGTCGTGGCACCCCCTTCTGCCACCACCAAAAGACTGAAATGCACTGCCCAAAGACTTAATTATTGGGTCATGGGCATAAGTGTTTTTTTTCAATTGGGTCCCAAGGAAAAAAAGTTTGAAAACCACTGCCCTAGGCAACACTGTGCTGCCACCCCTAGTGAATCAGAGATACCCTGAACAATTTATGCTACCTAGAGAAAATTACAACTACATTGTCGAAGATTCTGGCCTCATCTTCTGTGTTTCTTTCGTCAGGCATTAACCGTCAACAAACGTTTTCTACAGTGGCAAAATGTTCTGAGCTTACACTTCAGAGCATGGAGCTAGTTGTTGGAATAGATACACAAGAAATATATTGAAATACAACCTGCTTCTCTTTGATGTATGCCATATTCAACATGCAACTGTCTGTAAAATGCATTTTTGCATCTTTCTAATTCCTCCAGGACCTTCACTGTAAGTAACTTAATGCTCATATTTATATGCATCAAGGACTTCTCTTCCTTGACAATCCATTCAACTGGGCAAATTCTCAATAGCCCCACCACTCTAGTAAGTCATCAATATATTGATTATCACTATTATACTAGGTTTACGTGATCACACAACATCCCAGCTCAATGCAAACTATATTCATATAATCTATTCCCATGGAGTCAACCAGCCAAGGTTTGCTTTACTGTATACTGATTTCGTTTGGTTGCTTTGTATTTCACCACCAGTCTCTCAAATGCACAATAAAAATTGCATTTAAATAAAAATAAGTTAAAACTTCCCTGCTTCCCAGATTTTAAGGGCGAGGATTCTTACAAAGGCAGAGAACTGGGTCTCTGTAGGAGACACAAACACTGCGTGATTGAGTGACTACCACCTGTCACTTGGCACAGCATTAACGGGCTCTGCAAGGAGGGGCATCTAGCACTTCTTGACAATAGCAATATCTGCCACAACACAGATCCAGAAAGTAAAGCAGTGTTCAGAAGCAAAAGAAAAGGGAAATCACTGTTAACCAATTAAAATGTACTTAATATGTGGAGGAATACTGTGCTGAAAAGACATGAAAGCAACACCATCAAGTTATGAAAATTGTTATATCCTCAAAAACTAACAAGAGTAGAAGCCATGAGTGGCCAAGAAGAGCTCTTTAGCATTCCATGTACCCAGCACTCAAAAGGTAAATAAGACAAACCTAAGTTCCAATGTCCATGTCTTGCCCCGCCGTGACTGGATGAGGGCGCGCAGTGAATTGGCAATGCATCTCTTTCCATCCCAGTACAAAAGAACAGCCACTAAACCCCTCGTAAGGCCAGGAAAATGAGGTTGCTGATGCTCCCCTAGAGAATGAAAAACATAGAACCACCCAAAAAAAGTTTGACAAACATATATAACGGTGTGATTATGTTAACTACCGTATATCATTGCGTATAAGCCGAGAATTTTGTGCCTGAAAATTGGCTTCAAACAGGCTCTCAGCTGATACTCAAAGGAATACGGTAGACAGCCCCAGCCAGCAGTTTCCCTGACCATGTGGCAGGCCAGAGCCCCAGTGCTGCTGTTGGCCATCTTGGGCAGTTGGTGAGGGCTGGGGCTGGAGTAAGGAAGGGACCCCGGCGTCTGGAGCGGCCAAGTAAGGGGGCCCTGGGGGAGGGTCAGCCTGGACATTGATTCAGGGAGGATTCAGGGAGGGCAGGGAAGAGGCGACAGGGACGGGGGGTCGGGGAGTTGGGGAAAGTGATGGGACAGCTGGGAGGGTTTGGAGGAGGGTTCAGGGAGACCAGGGAAGGGGCGGCAGGGCTCGGGCATTTGGGGGGGGGG